>JAVMKO010000007.1:64240619-64909791 GCA_032164245.1 Sternotherus odoratus | reverse complement strand
GTAAGAGTCGAAAATTTTTCAAATCTCACCTTTGACGCCCCCCAGAGGTGAAATTCTTTAAAGGCCAATCACATCAGCTGGGCAGCTGCTGTTCTCTGTGACATAGTTATGATGTCATAATACCTCCTCCAACAGACACCACACTCGCTCAGCTCTCTGCCCCTCCCCCCTCCAACGGAACCCCGGAATCCCTCAGCTCTCTGCCCCCTCCCCACCTCCGAAGGACCCCGGAATCCCTCAGCTTTCTGCCCCCTGCCAACCTCCGACGGACCCGAGTTGGGGTTGATCGAGGGGTAAGCGAGGTAGGGGTGTCGGGTTTGGTCGGGGGGGGTGAGGTGGGGGTGTCGGGTTTGGTCGGGGGGGGTGAGGTGGGGGTGTCGGGTTTGGTCGGGGGGTAAGTGAGCCGGGGGTGTCCGGTTTGGTCTGGGGGGGTGGGAAGGTGTCTGGGTGGGTGAGGGGTGAGGGGTGAGGTGTGGGGGTTGGGGTTGGTCAGGGGGTGTTGGGTTTGGTGGGGGGGTAAGGTGGGGTGTTGGGTTTGGTTGGGGGGGCAAGAAGGGGGGTCGGGGTTGGTCGAGGGGTAAGTGAGGTGTGGGTGTCGGGTTTGTTTGTGGTGGTAGGTAGGGGTGTCGGGTTTTGTTGGGGGGGGAAGTGAGGTGGGTGTGTCAGGTTTGGTCTACGGGGGGGTGAGGTGTGGGTGTTGGTCAGGGGGTGTTGGTAGGGGGGAGACGTGGGGGTGTTGGGTTTGGGTGCGGGGGGTGAAAATGTGAGTCGGGGTTGGTCGAGGGGTAAGTGAGGTGGGGGTGTCGGGTTTGGTTGGGGGGGTGAGGTGGGGGTGTCAGGTTTGCTCTCTGCCCCCTCCAACGGACCCCGTACTCGCTCAGCTGTCTGCCCCCTCCCCACCTCCGACTGACCCGAGCAACGCCGGGTATTTTCGCTAGTTACTTATAAAAATAAATGTTGTTAATGAACTGACACAGAATTTATAATATAGCAGTCTCAAACCTCCTTTAGACCCCAGGGTATTACAATACTGTATATATGTGTTTATATAAAGAATGAAATATGTCAGAGATGTGGCAAGAGGAAGGAACTATTTTCCTAAAATTAAAATAGAGACTTCTTTCTGCTACTTTTCCTGGAAAATATTCATGAGCCATAAATATCTGTTTTATTTTAGACCATTGAATAATTGTATGGATTTATTGGTCAAGAAAAGTGCTAGACTGATGGCATTTCTGGCTGGAGTACTTAGATCTGCAGCTATAGCATGGGGAATGATAGACTTTCCTAAATTGCCTTGCTAATACCCCCTAGTCCTAATTTAAAGAGACTGCCGTTAACAGTGTGAGAGAGATGAATTTCCATACCCATTCCTTTAATAGCTTCCACGCTGAGATTGTCAACATAGGTGCCAATTATTGTCAACTATAATGGTCCATTAGGAACTGGACTGAGACTACAAACCAGTGTCTGTCATATAGTTACCTCAGTTATATACTATAATCAAGCATTAATATGAGGAGGAGTTCAGAGCAAAAGGAGCTGCAAAAACCACAGGAAGCAGCTCTCATCTCTAGCTGTCACTCCTCGGATGATGGCAGTGAGAGTTCTCTGTCCCTTTCAATCTACTTTAACCACTGACTATAGTGCATTAATGACAGAACCAAGATAGGCCATCATTCATTGTACCTCCTGAACAACAGCTCCACAACTGAATATAATAAACATTATCCAAGGGATTTATTTTAAATTAAATAGCTGTGTCTCACTGTAGAAAGACAGTGGAGCATTGAAGAAAGAGCAGTCAACTAACTTTACAGAGTAAGATGCATTGTTTAGATTAAACTGTAACAAGTTCATTTGGAGGCTTCTGATCACTCAACAGCCAGACTCTGATAGAAATTTGACAGACTGAAGTGTGTGCATCTAATGATAGTCTGAATCACTTTTAATGTGTGTCTTAGCAAGTTCTTTCCATGAAGATATTACTTATAAAAATAAATGTTAATAATGAACTGACACAGAATCTATAATATAGCAGTCTCAAACCTCCTTTAGACCCCAGGGTATAACAATACTGTATATATATGTTTATATAGTCTCCATAATACCATTCATAAATTCTTACTACTTTGGATCATCCAAAAGAGGGAAGGAGCAAGTGAGCTTCAGTAGCTTACAATAGCTATCAAATCTGAATAGTTTTTGTAGCACTCTCTCTAAACCTTTGTGGTACCCCTAAAATGCATAATTTGGAGAGCCAAGCTGATCTTTTATTGACAGCGAAGTGCTTGTGTCCTTTATAAATCTCTTTCTCTGACCAGTGTTTCCCCATAGAAATATCCCAAGAAAGAGAGCACCTGCCTTTTGTAGACAGACAAGAATTTGTTCTATTTTACAGCTCCTCATTGGGACAAAAAAACAACATGTTTTATTTGTTTATTCTCTTAATGAGTTTAATAGTTCCACAGAATTAACAGTTCTTGTCAATTATCTTTAGAGTTATCACATATTTTTGATTGTTTTGCATATTGACCATTTGTCTTGTATGATTACGATGGAGTTATTTACATATGTTTTCCTTCCCAATGTTTTTATTGATTAGGGTGTTTGACTAGACTAGAATGGAACTAAAGTATTAATAAATAGCAGGAGTAATCCCCTGAAATTTATTATAGTTAGATTGTGGTATTTTTACAAGAGAAATATCTGACTCCCTCTCTATCTATGAAAAACATATTATGAAAGCATGCTGAACGACACGTCTGTTAATGACTGTCTAGAGCCGTGTGACTGTACAGCTGTAGAACCAGGGATGAATACTGACCCTCTGTGACTTAAGGAAGTATGAAAGGCCATCCAGACCTTGTGGAGTGGCCATGCTGCTGGACCTGGTGGTGTTCCACCCAAGCTGCTCAAAGGTGCCTTGGAACTAGTGAGTATTGGCCCACATCAGTTGGTGTGGGAATATGGAAGAGTATACCATCTTAATGGAAATATGGCATCATTGCGTCCCTGTACAAGGGTACATGATTCCCATACCAAATGTGGCAACTTATAGGCTGCTCTCATTTGTATTGGTCCCTGGAAATGTCTTTGCTCACATTCTGCTTTGCAGGATGTAGCCAGTCCTAAATGGACATCATCATCCAGAGCAATCAGGTTTCACTGCTGAATGGTCAACAGTGGGCCCTGTCGTTACCCTCTGGCTTCTGGCTGAGCTGCACTGAGAATTTAACTGCCCACTTCACATAGTATATATGGACATCAAAGCAACTTTTGATTCAGTTGACAGGTCAGCACTTTGGCTCTGACTGAAGGGAGCTGGTATCCCAGATGCACTGCTAAACATGATGCATGAGCCTCACACTAGTGTGCATGTTGATTCCTGGCTTTCACCACATTTCTACAGAATCTCAGGTGTGCAACAGGAATGCATTCTCACCCCATCACTATTCTATCAAGCTAGTGACTAGCATTCCACTCACACATTGGAAGCAAGAATGGTCGAGAAGTTTACTGAGCAAAACTATACTGATGCTGCTGCCTTGCTTGTGGAGAAGCCAGAGAATTTCAGCCCTGCCACTCAAGGTTTCCAAGGTACTACCCACACTATGGAGTTGAAAACGGCTCGTGGTCCAGAATCTTGGAGCTGGGCCACTGGACTCCAGGTGCAGGCAGATGGAAAATGTTGACAAGGTCATCCTCCTAGGCTGCAAACAGAGTTCAGTTTCAGCAAACCAGTTTTCCAATGACCTCCAACATCATGAAGTCTGCATCTTCATTGTGGACATAAGAATGTCTCTGCGCTGAAGCAATCCTGTCAAATCTGTGTACTGCCCATATTTCCATATGGGTCAGAAATCTGGATTCTATTATTGAGCCATTCCATATGCCCTGTAAATACCAAATCCTGAGCATAAGGAGGTTTAACTTTGTGCGAAATGCCACAGTCTGACACATATCTGGCCTTCTGCCGGTCGCTCACTACATTCAAAAGTGGCATCGCAGGCTCTTCAGCCATGTCATCAAGATGGACAAAAAAACAAACACCCCAGCACACTGTGCCCTTAAATTGTCCATCAATGTGGGAAAGGGACAATGCTTTCTTCCTACCTGGCATCACCCCCATAGCCATCCCAGACATTGGTGAATTCACAGAATTAAGCCAGATCTGGGCACTTCACTTTATGATGCCTGGTATGATGCCATCAATCGTAGTCACTCTAGCTGGTTCAGTGGTCCTCAGTGGACTGTGTAGGTTTGATGATGATATATGTATACTATTAGTAGATATACATATACACGCATAATCAACACACCTTTTCTAATCCACATCAGTACTGTTTTTATCAACAATAAGTGGTAGGGATCATATGCTGTGCTCATTTATACAATGCCCCTTCCCACAGAAGTCAGTGGTCTTTAAATCAAAACAAAATTTGGCCTTAGATCATTTGTAAATACTTGTTAAAATATATTTTCTAAAACATATTCTACAAGGGGCAGTTTGTTTAAATGTAAAATAAGTACATGTGGCAGCTTTACCAGATGTTTTGGAGATGACTGCATTAACTGAAATCATCAAAGGGATTGTCTTTGATTACTCCTTAAGGCTTCACGTTTTGACAAGCACTAAGGGAAACAGAGTTATGTTTCCATGATCATTTTTCTCTGCTGGTCAGATCTCACAAAAAGTTACTCCTTATTGCTTGCACAGCAACTTCTACAAATACAGGTACTGAGCGTTATCATCTTGCACATTTGCAGTGTGGTTATTGTAGGAAAAAGGAGTATTTAAATTTGGAACATTCTCGGCCTGATCCTCTGCTGGGACTTGGAAAACCCTCATGGCAACTTTGGTGGCAGCCACTCGCCTTTCCACTTTGACATCTCCTGGCTTAATGGGGACTGGAAGGTGTTGGGGGTATATACAGAACAGATGTCTGTATAAACTGCTTCTCAATAACAGTTCTGGCCGGGGATTGGGCATCTCTTGTCTCCTCTCAGGCCTTTTGCAAGAACTGGGCCTGCTCTTGGTACCCGGACTCCTGCTCTTCCAGCTTTTCTGGCCCTTTTTTAACTGTTCACGTATGGTCTTCACTCATAGGCCACCACTCCTCATTGATATCGAACAACTAGCCAAAACTTACACTTCTCTGCAGACTGAGAGAGGATCCAGTCCTATCGTGTTCATGCTGCCAAAATGTAATGGCGTAAGAAATGAGTAGGGGGCAAGTTTTGGGGAGTTGGCTATTTCCCAGAGTTCTCTGGTCTGCAGCTCTCTGATTGGCCAGAGGCTCTTTCAGTTCCAGAGTCCTGACTCCTCTTCAGCCCTTCTCTTTCTCCTGGTATGGGGAGAGGACTAATAAAAAAAAACCCCATGAAGTTTTAGCAAGGGGTCAACAGTCCCTTCATATATATCTATATAATATAATGTGATTTTTGTACTGCTGGTAAATTTACCCCTTATTCATTTTAGTAAACATATTTTACAGCAAGAAAGATGTTTGTATTCTGCCTTCTCAAAATGTCAAATGGCTCCGTATAGGCTATAGCTGTGTTTGAATAGGTGGATTAAAATCAATGGTTTTTTTTAAAAAAATGGATTTTTTTATTTAAATCAGAATTTTTTCATAAAATGCTTTTTGAGGATAAAACCTATATAAAGATAGTTTTAATTAAAATACATTTTAGCTCAAAGATACCTCATCATGGAATAGGAATTATAAATTCAAATTCTATAATATGAGACATATTTGTGTAATGTTTAAAAAATGTTTTGTAAATGAGTTCCAATAGTTCATGGATTAGGGACCCAATTTTATGGGGTTCCAGGGGCTTCTGTATAGATTATTTAGATTGATCTTTTTATCTACCCAATGGGGCTAAGTGCTCAGGCTAGAAGATACCATCAGAGATGCTTCGTTTTGCAATTTTCAAACTGTGGATTTGTGTCTCCAGAGATAACATGCTTGTTAACAGCAAAAATGGTTTTTAGATAAATAATATATAGAAGTGAGAAATAAGAGACCTCGACTCTATTGTCCCTCTGCAAATTTGTGTAGACAGAGTCAATCCCTTACCTCTCTCTAAAAGTGCAAAGTTTCAAAAAGTTCAATGAATAGAAGATTGTTGGGGGTGGAATAGATCTGGAGAAGGAGAAGAAGTCTGGAGATAAATGTGAGAAGGGAGGGACAGGCAATAGAAACAGAAGTGTAACAGTTTGAGCAGCATATTCCAGAAGTCTTGAGGTCTTTCTGAGTTTAGCCTTCATTGATTTGAGCTTTACCATACCATTCTTGTACTATAAGGGAAAACCTATAATGGCAGCGGGTTGTAAAAGAGACCCAGTTTGGGAATAAGAGCCATTCAAGAAATATATTTTTGGTGGTGATGTTTTAAAGAAAGTCATGCCAGTGAACTGGTGGAAGTAAATTAAGCACTTGGCTTCAGAGACTGTTGAAGTGATAATCTCGCTTTTTAACAGCAGTAGCCTCTGCCGGTGTAGAAACAATATTTTCTCCTTTGGACTAATTCATTCCAAATTGAGAAATTGTTGGGACCTGAAAAAGCAGGAAAGCTTGTTTTTCTTTTCCATATTATGAACAAACAGGAAAATGAAGTTGAAGATGACTCATTTAGCTGTAGTAGCCAATATTTTAAGTTTCTCATGTTGACCCGGATGACATAGTCTATTTAATTTTTTGTTTTTGTTTTTAAATATTTCATTTAATTATTTTAGATAAAAACAATTTTAACCAAAATGAACCTGACTTTAAAAAACTTGAAAGTTTAACTAAATTAAAAAATTCATATGCTTGTTTTGTTAAAATATATATTTGCTGTTGAAGAAAAAAATCCAGAATACGTAACGTTGTTTTAGTTAAATAAAATAATTTAAATGTTCGTCTGGTGATGTTTTCCTCTTAATACAGCATGGCAACAAAATCCTCCAAATATTGACCTGAACATAGTTCATCTCACAAAGACTTCATAAACATCTGCTTCAATTACCTTTGGTAAATGAATTTACCAAACAATCATTCATTTTCTGATATAGCTGTAAAACTAATCTGAAAAAATTTCAAAATAAATCTCTTAAAAATGTAGTGTGTACCTTCTAAAAATGAAATCTACATCTATCTCTGAGTTGTGAAGAATATGTATTAAAGCTATAACAACCAACAAGAATGCACTTCTATGTAGAAATCCATGATTAAATTGAGTCTTCCTGACTAGTGATTTAAATTATCATTTGAATTGATTTGATTTAAATCAAATCCACACTGGAATAACGTTTATAAAGGCACAATTCTGATTTCAGAAATGCGTGAATGCTGCCATTCATTTAATATTTTATCATCATTAAGCTAAGTTTACTTGAAAGAAGGGAAAATAGCCATCTTTCCCTTTTGCAATTCTATTAGCTTTCAAATTTACATTTCTCTCCAAAAATGCACACAAACTTCAGGCCTTCTGCATTAAAGATATGGCCATACCCATGACCACTCATGCATATAAGTATCCACGGCTGCTCACTTCATTTAAATAACTACTGATACAGTTTCAAAACCTACTTGTAGCAGTACAGGACAGAGGAATTATGAAAGAAAATAGGAGCACTTGATACTGTCACTTACATACCAACACCTAGATTACAATACATTACAGCTTTATTTTGTATACTACCTTTCATTCAAACTGATTTCAGAAACACTACAGAGATAAATAATACATGGCAGTATATAGCACATGGCTATTTATCACACTGCCATAGGAACAAATTAAGAGGCTTGAATGTACTTGTAAGCAGGAGAGTTCATGCACACCACTTACAGCCCCCAAAATAGACTTTGCAGGGGGAACTAGCATAGCTGTTAAAGAAATAGAATCCTTCTCTTGTCTGATAGGCTGCACAGATGTCCAAACTATGTGGCAAAATAAATATATGTTTATTAATTTAAACATGCTACAAGTTTTCAACTTCTTTCTATCCTGAGGTTACTGACCATCTTGTATTTCATTGCAGTATCGGATGTATCCTTTCTAGCTGGCTGACTTTTTATAGAGCCCCCTGGTCAGCTGACACCCATCATGCCATCTTGGATTTTGTGACCATTGCATCCACGTAGTTCGTAGAACTATTGACTAGGCCTTAGCCTTTCCCTTGCCCACCCATCATGCCCCACTCCACTGTGGAATTTGTATCCATGTCACAGAGAGGCTTGCCAAATCCCTACTGTGTAGCCTTTCTGCTTCCCAGCCCATGAACACAACAGAACTGCAGTGGTTTCCTTGCATTTGGGCTCTCCCAAGCTGGGGAGGGTTCTGCAGGATTTCACCTAAAGTTCTGTTCTACAGTGTCCTTTTTGACTATGGACTGCCATGCTTGTATACTAAAACAACACAGTGATAACTCTTACAAAGGGATAAAATTAGGAGTGCAAGGCTTTATATTTGATAAGATCTTTAATCTTATTTACACATAAATTACCTTATCATGTGAACTAGGCTTTATGTTCCTGATCTCTAATCAGTTGTGTCACTTGCAGCAATTGACATGTCAGCTGCATCTTGTATATCAGGAACCCTTTTTTTATATGCAAATTGTTTTTCAAATTGAAGGGCAATTTTCTTCATAAATATTAATCCTGTCTGTGCTCAAAATTGTGCCTGTTAGCAGAATACTAGCAATGCTCATCCACATTTGTAATATTTTTTTTTGAAGACTGAGAAGTAATATTCAGAGAGAACTCAAAGAACCCATTAATTACAATGTGCTGAATACTCGAGGGAAACTTTGAGTTTGAGAAATCTCCAGAAAGCTAGTTTTAGATTCAAGACCAAGTCCAATTGTGCCACATACCCTTTTTTCAAGGACTAAACAGATATGTATCTGCTTGCGCTTTGCTTGGCTCTTAGCTAAAAATCACGATTTCATATGCCTGAATGTAATTAGTTTCTGAGCAGCTGTAATATGCTGTAGTGGGGTGCTTCCCGCTCCCCCCCCCTAAAAAGAGGGCTGGGGTAGCCCGGGGAAGGGGCATGAGCAGCCCAGAGAAGGGGTTTGTGGCTGGGAGCCTGCTTAGCTCCCAGGCTGATTGGGAAGCCGGCTCAGCTGAGTGGCCACGCCCCAAACACTCAGGCCTGCATAAAAGCCTGAGGGGCAAGGGCCTGGGGGAAGATACAGTCTCCTCTGGAAGCAGAGGGAGATGGGCCTAGCTGTGGGGAGGCAGTGAGCAAGGTACCTGGACTGGGGCAGGGTTGGGGCTAGGCACTGGGAGCTAGGGAGCTCTAGCCTGAGAACCCCAGACTGCAAGGCCTGATAGGGGGCCTGACCCAGGGGTACTAGTCAGTCGCCCTGAGCCATAAACAGGTGGGTGCAGGGTTCCCCAGGGAGGGGAGACCCTAAAACACGGGGGGTTCTGCAAGGGTGCAGCACCCTCAGTTCGTGGGCACCAGGGTCCGGGAGGGACACGGGGCCAGAGCAGGAGCGGACATCAGCCGGCAGAGGGCCCTCCGGACGCTGAAAGAGCTAATTCCCGAGAAGGCCAGACGGGGGCGCCGCCGGGGTGAGTGACCGCTGCGCTACATATGCATTATGAAGACTTTGGTATGGTAGTTGATTCTTTGCACTTCAAAACATACTACAGTGTTTCAGTTAATGTTTCTATCCTGAAGGTGTTCATTTTTGGCTTAAAAATATACTTCAGTGTAATATTGGATATAAGCCATCCTATTTTTGCTTATCATAAGATCATTTTCTGTGTCATCTGAATTGGAAACGTTTTTCCTAGTGTCATGAAATTGAATCTTCTCAGAAAAGGAATTTCTGTTCATTGTGTGATGTTCAGATTAATTGATTAGGTGAATATTTCCTCTTCTTGGTTTCAACATGTCATTCAAACCAATTTTCCTTTTAATGAGATAATTTTAAACGTCTGTGCCAGTTGCATTCAATCGCAAGTACTATGGTCTACTGTCAATCCGAAATTAAATGCAGATGTAATATGCTGCTAGCAATGGGTGCATTTTCTGGTCACCTTACTCACAAAAGCTCCAGCAAGACTTCTGTGTAAGGTTAAGCAGGATTTGCCCGTAAATGTTCAGCAACCTTTAGCATGAACCCATGTTTACCATTCACTATTATATGTTACACAGATGTAAACACAGAGGTGCTCTCTTTATACAACATCAAAAGTGTCCAAAATTAATTACAGAATGCATATACAAAGCTGTGGCCCCTAACCCAATGCAATATTGGATATGAATAAAAGAGTGAGAGTAAATAATGTAGTTGAGGAATAGCAGTAGCAGAGAATATAAGGGCTAAAGGCCTCAGAAAAGGCAGAGACAAAAATTATTGGAATGCTGTATTATTGGATGCGGTCCCAGAAGTGACGAATTGGTTACTTCCGCCCCGGACCCCACACTTCCCTAGAGATGGCCCTGGCCTTGGGGCCTGGAATTGCTGTCAGTGGGCCTGGCTTTAACTTTAGCTTGAGTCAAACCCAATTTATTGGCCTCAATACCTGGGTGACATTCTATAGCCTGTCGCTTCTGCAACCCAGACTAACACGGTTACCTCTCTGATTCTATAGCCTGTGATAGGGAATCAGATTATGCAACGTAATGGTCCTTCTGGCCATAAACTCTGTGCATTTAGGCCTCAAACTCTTTTAGGAATTTAAAGGGTGTTCTAATATAAATTCTGGGCCAAGTGTGATGCCCTGGTTTATGCTGCATCTCCACAATGATGCATGGGCCAAGAACTGGCCCCGTGTGTGTATTTCTGCTGTTGAGGTTGTAAGGTCTATTTCTCTAAGGACACCATTGTGCATGATTCTCAGTCTCGGTCTTAGTTCCTTACTGCAGTATTAGCAGAACTCCCTTAATTCTTATGGTTTTTAACCCTTGAAGGCAGAGGTAGCAGGATGGCATGTAACCCAGGCTCAATATCAGCCATTGCACATCAAACTCCATTGAGCAGAAATGCTGCTCTCTGAAAGTTTCAGTCAGTTTCTTCTTGACCATGGTCAGCAAAGGAGCTCTTCTCAGAGATTGAGCATAAAGGCTAATTAATCTTTAAAAACCCCATGTGAGCTGGATGTGTATTGTTATCCCATTTTTCAGATGGGGATGCTGAGACACAGAAGTTAAATATCTTGCCCAAAGCCACACAGCAAGTAAGTGGCAGAGAATTAGATTAGAATGCATAAGTCTTGCTCCCAGTCGTTTGCTAACATAACTCACACATCTGTATATCTGTCTATCTAGATTCTAGGTTATTATGTGGCTCCCATTAACATGGCATCTAAGCGCATACTACCAGCAAAGAGATATTCAGAGAGAAGATCTAGAACTGGGAAATTATTTTATAACATTGTCTTTTGGGGCATCATGTCAACCTTGGGTCTTTTTGCTTTCACTTTGGCAGCTCCATTAAGGAGGGATTCCCTTCTCAACAGCCCAGATGTCATTGATATTGCGCCAAGCAGAAAACGGAGACAAAGGATACAAAAACCTGCTGGAGTGGAACCTAAGGTGGCTACATACGAGACCCAGCTACCGACAAAGGAAAAGTAAGGGAATTTTGAAAGTTCATTCAAGTAACGATAGAACATTTTGTCTGCCTGCCTCTCTGAGTGATAGAGGTTCCCTTTTTTAATTGCATTCATTGCAAGCACTTTAAGATCACAAATGCCTAATTTCTATCCTCGTGCACTTTGTGCAGTCATTTACAAAATGCATGTAAAATTGCTGCCATTCTGATTTTATACCCATTTTGCACAGGTGTAAATGTAGTGGAGCATGGTAGTGAGCAAGGCTGTGCAAGGAGCAAGGTAGTGAAGAATCACGCCCATGGACTTATTAAGTTTGATGAATCTTTTTAGAGTCAAACTTGCAGCAAGCCATTGAAAGAAAGTCATTCACTTGGTCAAACAAACAAAATAAGCCTAAAATTTAATCTATGAATGACCATATTTCCATGAAAGCAAAAAAGTGTGTGTTTGCAATAAGGATTAATTTAAGATGAGGGACAGAGACTAACTGACAACACAGGAAACAGTAGCATTAATACTGTATTTATATTATCACACGTTTAAGATGCACTACATCAGATAACAACTAGCAGTAACTAAAACTTCGTTTTTCCAAGTGATCCACAATTTTTCAAACATTTTTTTAAAACCATTGTTTATTCTCAAGTGTCTTCACTTCCTGGTTTCCCTCTATTTCCATTCTCATAGACTCTTAGCTGGAAAATGTCTTTGGGAGGCTTGTAGGCATCCCCTAACACCATTTTTTGCCCTGGCAACTGGCAGATTTCTGCAGGAGTCATCATGAGGGCTTCTTGTCACTTTCAGCTCTCTCTCCTTGACCTTAACATCTTATGACAAATAGGCATAACAACAGGGCTCAGAACTCTTCTGTACTGGTAGGAAGAAATTAAGATAACTAGTGGTGATTCTGAAACAAAGGAAAATTAAAATTAATAGAATTTTAATAGGCCAAGCATGGTTTGCAACTCATACTGATCTTTCTTTGACAAAGTGATGATCACTGCAAAAATAATTCATGTTTTAAGATAAATATTTCAAATTTTCTAATATAAACAGTTAGCAAAGTTTTTTTGTTTCCTTAAATATTGATACTGACTTGTGGAAATATTTTCACATGATCCTTGGGGGGTGAAATTGTGTATGGTACTTACCTCAGGGATTTTGTAAATGCTTGGAGTTGTTTGCTTCAGAAACTGGTCTTCTTTCGAGATCCATGGTAAATTAGTTTTGAAAATATTAATTTTCTCCTTTCATGTGTAATATTTAATAAATAATGAACTGTCTAAACAGATATGGAAACAAATACATTACAAAGACATTTCCTGTGATTAAAAAGGATTTTCTATTTTAAATCACCCAGCAAATATCCTATCTTGCTGTAAGAGATATGGCTTGATGCCAACAAGCTTGTTTAATTTAGAATCCTATTTTATTAGGGAAAAAATATTATTTTCAACAGCCATATTCACCGAATTCTGCTTTTCTGTTCTTTTGAAGTTCTGAGCACATAAGTTGATGATTTTGGTGGCCCATTGTATATAATTGTGGTAGCCACAGTCAGTGTGACATTGTAAAAGGCTGGCTGTGTTTGCCTGAAACACCCCTCTCTGCTGGCAAATATTGATCCTACTGGGAAAAGTTGAAGTAGTTCTAGCGACTCCCTGAGGCAGGTGATTGGATATAAAGAATGGAGGAAGAATAGTGCTCCGGGGAAGAGAATATTGAGGGTTTGGACTGAGCAGTCCTGAAGGGAGGAAAGCTAGAAAAGCCAACCCTGGGGAGAAGGTTTGAGATTATTTTTATGTTGTTTATTGTTAATTCTTTAATAAATACAAATATCAGACGAGGAAAGATTTTGGATGTCACATCCTGTGCGTATTGTGTTTGTAAAGCAAGTTAAGATAGACATCTGGTCTTTGATTTCCATGAGCCTGGGTGAGTAGTTTTCTTGACTATCTCATGACAAGCAATATTCTAATTAATTCCTTACCAACATCTGCCTGTCAATCCTTTATTATCTTTTACAATCCCAGTTAAATGTAGCTCTGCGATATAAGACGCATAGTACCTGCGTATTGTGCAGCTATTTTGCAGTAGAGGTTGCAGCATCTTTTTGATATGTGGCATGTCTGCCAGTAGTGTGATAGGTATACCTGATGATGACATTTCCACGTGCTTATTTTTGAACCCAAAGTGAGTATCACAAATCCACAAGATCTCCCTCAGTGCCAGATTATGTATTTGAATCCCTAACTTAACTGAAAATGAGTTGTTGTTTTAAATCATGTAGCCCAGTTGCTATGTGTCTATATTACCTTTATATCTGATGAGATACAAAAACAAAACTGTAATAATATAATTTCCATTCTGTTGAGAAGCTTTGCCTTGCTGTCACTGCTGACTAGTTCTGGTTTCTTTGAACTTCATTTTGAGTCTTCATAAGGTTGCTGACTGAATGGTCAGCCAACTTGCTCAGGAAATAATTGTATTTCTCTTCCGTGTGTTGAATGTAAATGTGAAAACCTAGATTTGATATAATTATCCATATTTCAAATAGAATTCATTGTATTCGATACATAATGTATTATTGTTAAACTTCTTCACCGTTCGTAACTCATACTCACTACAGGCTTGATGCTGCATGATGCTAAGCACCTTTTGAGGCTTCATTTAGAGCTGATGATACTTGGCATCTTGTAGGAATATAACCCAAACTGGCAACAAATCTTTATTTCAGACTCTGCCATGGGAATGTTTTATTTTGGCAATAAAACCCTTTTTTAAAATAACTGCCTCCAAATTCCATCACCTTTTGGAGATGCACCATCATAAACATGGAAGATGTTCAGGTTTTGGGAGGATAACGTAACATTGGGAGAGCAAATGTTTGGCATAGAGACTGTGATGTCACCTCAAATGCGGGACAAACTCCTAGCTTCACAGAGCTCAAAGATTTTGGCACTATGTTATATGGGTAAATGTTTTAATTTGTTTTCCCATCCATCCCAATCCCTTACTATCCCTGGTACATTGAAGCTTATTTAGTGAACTTTTCCATTTGCAAGTTTTGATGATCACATCAATGCATGTTTCATGTGCCTCAGCCAATTAACAAATAGATACATGCCACACCAAATGCTTTATATTGCCTCCTTATTTTCATACTATAGGACAGTTGGTGCAGGAAAGGTCCCAAATCAAAATAAAAAACACTTGTTGAGTGACTGAGAAAGTGAAAAGATAAAAGAATATTTGTGACTGACTCCATGTTTATCATTAATCAAGAGCAGGTTTTTTATTCCAGCTCCTCTGCTCAATTCATTATTTGTCTTCCTTTATTACATAAGAAGAAAACAAAAACAACCAAAAAGAGTTGATCTTGGTTATTCTTTATTCATATCAAAAACTTTTGATAACAATAACTCCAAAATGCAAGCCAAGAAATAATATTTCAGTATTGGTTTAAATGAATGCAGAAATTTAAAAATATTTTCTACAGTAAAATAACCCAACTTTCAAAAAGCTTTAGAACTGTAGCACAGTATTTTTCATCACAGTCTTTATGATCATATAGTGAGACTTTATTCTAATTCTTATTATCAAGAAATTTTTGGTTACTTGATTGCGCAATAATAAAAGTATAAGGAAATTTCTAAAAAAATAAATAAATTGAAAGTTTAGTAAGAATGTTTGAGCTGAATATAAGCCCCCAAGAAAATGTGGACATATTATTAAATATAGGCCAGTTTCTCCAGCGATGTAGCTCTGTTCAACAACTAGTTTACATCACCAGAGGAACTGGTCCTACAGCCAATCAATTGTTTAATGTTATATTATCTTAAATGAAATTAAAGATGGGAGAGCTTTTCATGAGCACCCTGCAAAATGGTGGAACCAGGATGCTCTCAACTTTGTTAGGGTTCTGGCTTTTGAGACTGGTCAGATAGTAACAATCCAGACCTTTGGAATGAAACATGCCTTTACACCTGAGCAAGGAGACTGAAAAGAAGGAGCAGGACAGCAAGAAAAGGTGTCAGCAATATGGAAATTAGTACAATACAAATATCACCTTTAAAGCATCTAACATATTTTAATATACAATATAGTCAATCAATAAAATGCACTTTTAAGGAAAACTGAAAAAGTGATATGGATATTTTTAAACTACAAGAAAATACTGCTGGATATGGAAATGGAATTTGCAACAGCTGAGATTAAATTTATGGCAAAAAATTAACTTAAATATGCAATATAATGATGTGCTGAGATAGCTGACCATCCATATATTTATTTCCTTTTAATGAACTAAGTGTTAGATTTTTAGGTTTGCTAGGTTCAATCTAGCAAACCTAAATATAATTGCCTCCTTTCTCATTTTTACCATATAATTATAAAGTAGATCGATTTGAATATAAATATTGTATTTACATTTCAGTGTGATACTTGAGCCTGTTTTTCCCTTGTGAGCCTTGTCATTGTGGGAGGCAATGAAGTGACAGCAACCGTTGAGGCCATGTCTACACTAGCGAGCTCACAGTGACACAACTGTACTGATGCAGCTGTGATGCTGTAAGATCTCGCATGTAATCGCTCTATGCCCACAAGAGAGAGCTCTCCCACTGACATAATTAAACCATCATTGCATTTGTGGTGTCTTTCTCCAGAAATTCTTCTCATTGTTGCCATGAAGAGGTGGGTATATTGGGGAGCCATTCTAGCATCTATGGCTGTTCCCATGGTTTGGACAAAGTCTTTGTTGTTGAATGTAAAATTGGTACGGGTGAGAATGAAATGGATGAGTTGGTGATGTGTTTGGAATGGATATCTGAGTGTTGTCCATTGTCTTGTAGATATTTGAGGCAGGCAGTGATGCCATTGTGAGAGATGTTGATGTATAGGGAGATGACATCCATGGTGGTAAGCATGGTGTTGTGAAATTGGTTGCTGAATAATTGCCTCCTTTCTCATTTTTACCATATAATTATAAAGAAGATCGATTGGAATATAAATATTGTTGTTAACATTGCAGAATTTCTGGAGGAAGTCAGCTGTGTCCTTTGTTTGGTGAGTGGTTTGAGGATGGTTTCTATGAGCCTGATATCCCTCCACTAAGTGTTGCGATCAATTATCATAGATTTCCACCACAACTTCAAGAACTGCCAACCATCCAGCAAAATCTTTCTAGAACACTTCTGTGCCAGAATCAACAAATAGTGGGATCCTATCGACAACTATATACAAGAAACCACCGGATCATTTCACTTACCTTCATAGCCTATGCACGTAACTCAGACTTTGTTAATCACAGTGTATTCCCATTATTTTCTAGACATCTTAAAGTTAGGTCTTCCAACAATCAGTGTCACAATGCCTAAGTCTCTTTCTGAATCTAACCCACAAAGACTAATTTACTGTGTGTCACACAATGAGTCAGAGTCAGGAAAAAGAATCCTGTTTCTTCACAAAATATTAACGGTGTTTTTGAAAGCATAATTTCTGGACAAAACCACCACAAACATGGAGCTTGTTTATGACTCAATAGGAGTACTTGCCCCCTTGCCTGATTAAAGTTACTCATGCAAGTAATTGTTTGTGAGGTCAGGCATATAGTTTGTGCATGGTAACTAAAAATGGGACTTTCCCCTTCACACCATCTTTTCTTCTTGTACCTTTCAAAAGAGTTTTAAACCGTAAATAGGCAGGTATAATTATGCATTCTACATTTCTGTTAAAAAGTTACTTAGGATTTTATACTAAAATGTTGTGAGTAGCTAGACAGCCTTCTTTTGATAATCCGTTGCTCCTTTAAAACACTGAGAGCCTGTGGTGTGTCAGGAATCCTCTTGGGACTGTCTCTCTGCATTTATTTAATTTATAGCTTGCGGTTCACATTTTTCAAGTTCTAACACAAGGTTTATTTAAAATGCGGTTTGCCACCACCAGTGATTCAGGTAGCTAAAGCATAGGTTTATCTTGGAATTCAGCTTTCTCAGAGGGGCATGCAGACGTCAGTATTAGTCTCACACATGAAGTAATACTTTCCAATCAAAGTGTAACCACGTGAAATTAGATTCTAGTTTAAATGATACCATAACCTATCATGACCCAATTAGAGTATAAATTTCATATCTGTCACCTTTTTTTTAAATCGACCTTATTTTCTTTTGAAAGTACATGTTAACATGTCAGTTTTCTATACTTTAAATGTATTTATTTAATATAACTGAAAAGAGAACTTGTACAGTCCTGTGATATCTGTAAAACAGAGTGATAAAATGATTCCTACCGAATTAAACATATAAAATGGAGTTTTTAGAAAGCTGTTCAAAAATACTCATGTAGGTTTGAACATCAACAGTTCAGGAAATCACTAGAGATGGACAAGTAGATTCATATAACATAAGAACCAGCCCAAACATCTGTACAAAAGCTTTTTTGCTGCCATAGGCTGCCTTCGGTGGCATGCCTGTGGGAGGTCCACCGGTCCCACGATTTCGGCAACATTTCTGCGCCACAGGACGCCTGACCGCCACACTGATGACTGCCGCCTGGACTACCAATCCATGGTTTGCCGGAAGAGGCAAAAAGCCACCTGCACATATTTTGTTGCCCTAGGATTCCTGCTAATTTTAAGGACAGCTGAAATGAAAAAAATGCCAGCTAGCCAAAGACTTTTGCCAGAAACAATACATTTCTAATGGCGGAGTCTGAACGCTGTTTTGACAGCCAAATTCTAAACATGCGAACATTCAAAGTTATACCCTAACCTTTTTGTGACCCAGTGGGAGTGTGGTTAAATGACCTGCATCTTCTGAACCTGGCCTGTGTATGTCTTTCCAGTTTAATGGAAAGCATAGTCAAAAGAAAGCATAGTCAAAAGAAAAATTAGCATATCATGCTTTAGTTGTCTGGTGCCATCCCAACCCCCATAGCTGCACAAAATCTAAAATGGTCCTGCACAGATCTCCAATAAATCAGGCAGACCTAGAGCTATGGGACTGGCAAGTTGTGGCACCCTGGCTTTCCACTCAGGCGTAGTCTCTCACCTCGTCCTTGACAGCCTGCCTCATCACTTTATCAGGTGATAGATAATTAAAGGGGATTGTCTCCATGGAATCTACAGGTGGAGGTGCACTCCGTGGCCAGGATCTCCTGCACAGAAGGTATAAGGGTGTTAGACAATTAAGCAGCACTATTTCTTCTCTGTTTTCCCCATTCTCTGGGATTCACAAGCAAGGGAAGTTGTAGGGTTGGGAACATACAATCTCCGGGGAGACTAGGCATCATCTCCCTCACCCCTGAGGCAGCATTAATTTCTGAGCATTGCCTCTCTGTGCTGTTTCTTTGCCGCACATCATGCCAAATTCTGTGGCCCTCCATATGATTTCAATGGGACTATTTGCCTGGCAACTCACCACTTAATATGAGTAAGACTGGCAAAATTGTGCTCATAACTTTCTTGATAGCAGGGTGCATAATTATAATTGTAACAGATCTGGTAAGCTGCAATATGCTCCAAAAGGTTACTTTATAGTGGTTTTCACTGGGGTTGGTAGCTGTAGTATAGTAGAAGTGACAAAGATTCCTATGGCACCTTAAGGTATAAGGCACCTGTAGTATAGTAGTAATAGGTAGCCTTAAAAAGTTTGAACAGTATTTCCTCCTGTCTGCCGCTTTGGTAATTTAGTCTCATTTCCTTGCCTTTGTAACGGGACTTAGTATGAAATTTGTATTTGTATTCCAGCTCTTCAATGACCAGTGGGCTGGTGTGGTTTAAATCATAGCAATATGACTTGGTTTCATCTGGACACTGTGATTCCTGCAGGTTTATATTTATGTGGCAAGCAAAGGAACTGCCCTTTGAGGTAAATTAAAGTAAGAATGAGGAAAGACCTTCTGCAATTGAACTAATCCGTGCTACTGGATGGAGGACAAACTGCAATATTTTCAGTATTTTGGGGGGAAGGGTGGGTAGAAGGAATTCTCATTAAAAATCAACAAAGAAAGACATATTAATAACCTTTCCGGTACATCCTTACACTTGTATACAGCAGGAAATATGCTCTATTTTTATAAAGGTTTCTATAAAATTCTCTTTACAGCGGCCGTCAATTAAACCTACATTTTCTAAAACAGCTACTCAAGCAGAATTCTTTTCACATTGCTCCTAATAGGATGAAACAGGCAATGTAGGTGCCTATGATTTTCATTATGTGCTTTGGCAGGAGATTAGAGTAGGTTGACAGAAAGCCTATAGTACCATGCTCCAGTGACTGAGCCATGATACTGAAATAGACAGCACACAGGAATTTGATACTAAAGCTTTGATATATTAATGAGGTGGAGCTACTTCAAATAGCTTTAAAAAATCTATTTTGATTGATCAGTCTAGGTGCAAAATTTAATCCAGCAATACCATGCTTTAGTGAAGTCCTGTAATTTTATTCTCATTCTAACCTAAAAATGATCAACTTTATATAGACTTCAGTGCGTATTCTGGATCAAATGCCTTATAGGATGTAGAATGTTACATAAAAAAATACTTTGAACTATAGAATTTTTTTTAATGGTTCACTTATGGCTAGTTGAAAACGCTCCTGTTAGACTCTGTCTCCTGGTCAGCTCCTATGATGCTCTGCTGGGGCTATTGGGCCAAAATATTCATCTTTTCAGTCATATTTGCACTACTGATATGTTATTTTTTTCTGTTGTTTTAAATAACCATCAAAAACAACCATATAAAAATGTTCTAAGTTCTCTAACAATTAGCTAGATTCACGATAGAAAATGATACACTATTCTTGAGGAATGAGGCTTTAACCACTCCATCTGGGAAATGTCTAGCTTTTACTGGCACCCAGTGTATCATATCCAACATATTTCACATGGAAAAAGTCCTGACTTGTAACAGAAAATATCCATCATCTTAAGATGTGATATCTAGACATACAGCAAATTATAAGAGGGTTAGTCATTTAAATGATTGAGATAGAGGAGACTCAGTTGGAGTCACTTGCATTTCAGTGAAAACAATGAGGAATCTTTGTGACACTTGAAAGACTAACAAATTTATTTGGGCATAAGCTTTCAGGGGCTTCATCAGTTGCATGGAGTGGAAAATACAGTAGAGAGGTATGAATACACAGCATATAAAAAGATGGGAGTTGCCTTACCGAGTGTGTGGTGGGGTCAGTGCTAACAACCCAATTCAATTAAGGTGGAAGTGGGCTATACTCAACAGCTGAGAAGAAGGGTGGAAATCTCTTTTGTAGTGCCAACGAGGCCAATTTAATGAAGGTGGCCCATTTCAAATAATTAACAAGAAGATTTGTGAGTATCAGCAGGGGGAAATTAGTTTTTTATAGTGACTTATACACTCCCAGTTTTTATTCAGGCCTAATTTGATGGTGTCCAGTTTACAAATTCGTTCATGACATTCGTGCATTTCAGTGTAATACAGTGCAAGTGAAACAAACGGCCCAATTATCTGCTGACTTTCATTTTTCTGTTGGCAAAACAAGCAGTTTTTGATTGTTTTCCATTAAAGAATAAATAATTAAAGCATGTAAGGTGAGAGCCTGTGTGAGGAAACCCAGGATTTGGAGCTGGGATGAGAGGAACCAGTGGCAATAAAGCCTAAATAGGGAGTTTGGAGTGGGAGAAAGATGTGTTAATGGACTTAAAGAGCAAAACCAAAATGTAATAGTTGTAATAGTTACCTCTCTAACTATTATCGTGGTAAGATGCAATGGGAGTGTAGGAGTTTTACCACATCATTTGGTCAGATATACATTAAGCAGCACTACTGTAAGATCAACTGTATTTTATTATTTAATTACTCCCTGTGGTTTGAATTTCCCCCTCCCTCCGATGGTACAATGTGCATCTCTCAGCATCCTTGGCAGTAGCTGTGCCAGAAGAAGAGTAACTCCATTGGACACTGTAAGAGATTACCCTTCCCCCACTCTAAACTCTAGGGTAAAAATGTGGGGATCTCTCATGCAAGACAATCAAACCCCAAGCTTATCCATCAGCTTAGGTTAAATCTTTTCCCCCAAAACCCAAACTTCTCCAGTTGGGGCTTGGGACCCGCTACCACCATTAATGTTATTATTCCAAAACCATGGAGTGGGGCACATTAAAACCCCCAAGAGTAACACCCCCCTCCTCCTTGGTACCTAGGAGAGATTCAAGCACACAGACCCTTACTAGCCGTAAGCTGTGCCCGATCCAAAGCTAGGACAACTCCAAGGGAAATAACCAGACCCTTCTTATAATAAAAAAAGTTTAATAAAGAAAAGAGAAAAAGCATACAACTTATCCAGACTTCACAGATACTCAATTTTCTAGCCGTAACCCCTCCCTTGAGATTTCTCCCCCTGATGAGGTTAACGACACCATAGATCAATTACCAGCTTATACAATCAACAACTTTACTTACTATCAGTCTAACTTAGAAACTTATTCAAAGAGATGAGTAGGAAGGTGATTCAATTCTCCAAAGCTGGAGAGAGAAGCTGGAGAGAGACCGATAGCTCAGGAAGAAGTGAAACTAACTTCTTTGTCTTTAGGAATGCTAGCTTTGACGTCACCCCCTCTCCTGTTCAGGTTACCCCCTTACAGGTAAAACAGTAAGACTAAGGCACTTCATACTTATGACAGACACCATAGATAAAGATTTGGCTACTACCCTCCCTGTGGAAGATTCCATGAAACAGGATGCGCTTCGGACAAGGATCTCCATAGGAGCCTTCTCAGAAGAGGCTGCCTGGCAGGGGTGGTAAATAATCAGACATTCCAGGTGTCTTTATCTGCCTCTCTCCCCAGCCAGATCTGCTCATTTTCGGGTCTGTGCTTGTTGGCTGAAAGGCCTCTGGCAGAGAAGAGGTTGTGGTTGGCTTGTGCTGAAGGGATTCCCATCTAAGCAGATTTTATGTTACTGGTAGCGGGTAGCCTGGGATCACCTGGTGGGGAAAACAAGAACAATATTAGCAGTTACCTAGCATCTGTGTAAGTCTGTAGCGAGGGGTTTAAATGTATGCATGTATTGCCCTGTACTATATGTAGTCATTTACATTTGTGCAAAGTGGGGGTAAAATGTTGCCATTCTGAATTACTAGCATTTCATACCACCTTTACACTGTTCTAAAGTGACGATCCACAGCATAAGACAACTGAATCGGGATTGTGCAATTATCTCTAGATATAAATTCTTACAAGGCTTCCAGCATGGTGTTGTGAGTCCCTACGTGTAATGTCAGTACAGAGTAGATTCGGTTATAACATTACTATGGATTTCATCACTATTTATATGAAAGCTTTTCATGTCATGTTTACTAAATACAATATGATGGCTCTCAGATGTTCAGTGTATTACATTTCAATGTCATTTTTTCAGACAATTTGATCAAATTGTAGTTAACTTTAAAGGAATTATGTGTATCTAAGACAACAGTGCTTCACTTTCCCCTGTCAATTTCCCCCCCCCCCCCCCGCCCATGGCAGTTCTTCACTGAACTACTTCTGAGCATCAAAATAAAACTCTGTTAGGAGGCCAACAGCTTGTAGACATGTGTGTGGTGGTTGAAGAACTGATTAAACTAATGTCAGTATTTGTTATATTTTTCCTTAAACACCAATGGTGTGCTTAAAACCATATGGGATACAATATTAAGGCAATTCCTGTTCCAGAGAGCTTACAATCTAGAACAGAAACGTACCATGACCAGGTCCTCCAGAAGATCAGAGGACCTTAGATATATATTTTTTTAATCCTTGGTTTTTTTTCTTTTCTTTCTTGTGTGTGAGCCTCACAAAATAAGTGTTTCCTTTGAAGAGACTTGAAGGGGAAGTGAAGAGGGGCTTTTAGTCCAGGGAAGTCATTCTGCATAGAAAAGGCAGCATGGAAAAGGAACACAGATGGCATCTTGCTGGGTAGATAGCAGATGGTGGCAAGGGTTGTGTGAGGCACTAGATTGTGTTTTTGCCATTCTATTACTCTTATAGATGGAGTCAGAATGCAGTAAATTAAATAGTTCTAAGTCTCATATAGTTTCATTGTCATCAATAATACACAGAAAATCCCCAGATCTGGTTAATATGGATACATATTCATAAACTTTCATAGTGTGACTAATCCATACAATCAAACAAATGCACTTTCATGGTCCTTTGGGAAGACTCGTCTGTTTCTGTCAACTGGTGTCAAGATTCAGGCTGATAGTATTTAGTTTCTTCCCTGTTATGTTCTACCATCAGTAGAATTGTATGTAGTCCATTTTTTGCAACTTTCTAAAAGAAAAAGTAAAATACAGTAACTCTTCACTAAAAGTCATCCCAGTTAACGTTTCGATATTAAGTTGCTGATCAATTAGGGAACATGCCTGTTTAAAGTTGTGCAATGCTCCCTTCTATCGTTATTTGGCAGCCGCCTGCTTTGTCCACTGCTTGCAGGAAGAGCAGCCAGCTGGTGGGGGCTTGGAACCTGGGTGGGCCAGCAGCCCTCCATCAGCTCCCCGATGTTCCCTGTGCAGCAGCTGCCCAGAAGGCTATCAATTGCCGGCAGTTCAGCTGTCCCTCCCCCCCCACTGCCATGTGCTGCTCCTGCCCTCTGCCTTGGAGCTGCTCCTGGGAGCCTCCTGCTTGTTGGGGGTGAGGGGGCAGGGGAGGACTAATGTCAGGGTGATCCCCTCCCCCTGCACCCCATGTATGCCTTCTCCATATAAAGCAGGTTGGGGGCATGGAGGGAGAGAGACAGAGAGAGCTTGGGGCAGCAGCTGCTGTCTCACCTTCCTGATCCATTTAAAAAGACAATGTGCTTAAGAGTGGTGTCAGCTAACTTAAAGTGGCAATGGGCATTTCTCTCTCTCCCTCCCACACACACAGTGTGCGTCTGTGTCTGCCACACTGTCTCCCCTCCCTCCATTCTTGCTGTCTTGTAGAGTGTGAGGCTACATTAACACAACCATGTGTTAATCCTTGAGGACTCAGGCAAAAGCTAGTTCATCATTTAGCAGTAAGGCATTTCCTGGGAAATATCCCACCCTCTAACTTCACCACCTCCACCAAGCTTCACAATCATCATAATTGTGTACAGTATTCAATTGTTTGTTTAAAATATATATTGTGTGTGCGCGTATATATAATGTATAGTTTTTTTGTCTGGTGAAAAAAAATTCCCTGGAACCTAACCACACCCCCATTTACATAAATTCTTGTGGAGAAATTGGGTTCGCTTAACATTGTTTTGCTTAAAGTCGCATTTTTCAGGAATATAACTACAACGTTAAGCAAGGAGTTACTGTATGACAGAAACATCGAGAAATTACACAATTATGTTCATGCTCATAACTTATTGCAATGATGTTAATAACTTTAACCTCCCTTCCTTGAAGGCAAATAAGGGTTTATTAAAACCTGCAACAAACGGATTTAAACATACATAGCCTCTTGTTTACATGGCATATTGCTAGAGAAATCTCTTGATTATTTAACAAAAAATAAATGCTTCTTTATTTTATTCAACAATCAAACACATTCACAAAAATATTCATGTCTACATCACATCATTCAGGCCTACACATACAATCAGTAAATAGGAAATTGAAAATAAAATAAAATTTGAATGAAGTACAGTGAAACCTCGATTTAACGGACTAATTCGGGCGAGGGGGTGTCCGTTAAAGCCGAAAGTCCGTTATTTAATAATTTTTTAAAATCATTAAATAACAGGACTTTTGGCTTTAACGGACACCCCCTCGCCCGAATTAGTCCATTATATAGAGGTTTTACCCCCCGTGCGGGGGGGTTGACAGTTCCCGCCCAGCTCCCCGCAGCTGACAACTGGGCTGACAACTGTCCGCTGCGGGGAGCCGGGCGGGGGCGGGAGGGGTTGACAGCTCCTGCCGGGCTCCCCACTGTGGGGAGCCGGGCGGGAGCTGTCAGCCCGCCCGCCCGGCTCCCCTCTGCGGGGAGCCGGGGAGCCGGGTTGACAGCTCCTGCCCGGCTCCCCGGGGCGGGAGCCAGCGGCCCCCGAATAACGGATTTCGGATGCATCGGAAATTTTGTCCGTTGCATCCGAAGTCCGTTAAATCGGGGTCCGTTAAATCGAGGGTTTACTGTACACATATTAGTTGCTTAGAATTTTTTACAAATTCAGGTTGATCTGGTGTCCTAAGTGAAATGAAAATGCTAAAACCTTTAAAGACAAACTTAAAGCAAAACATATATTTTTTCAGTGTAAGTTTTCAAAGGATAGGAAAGAAAATAAGTCATAGCTGTGACATATAAAAAGAAAAGCTGCATGGAGCCTAAACAGGTTTTTATTATAAATGCACAGGTCCAAAAGACACTGCCTACTGGAAAAACTCAAACCCAATGAGAGTTTTGCCATTGACTTCTTTGGGGCCAGGATTTTATCCAATATCTTGACTTCTATAATAATAATAAACTTACCAAAAGCACCAAAACATACATGTAAACATCACTATCTTGTTTCCTAAGACTGATTCAATTCTACCAGAGTAGAAATGGGTGATTCCTCTAAGTGTATGTGAGTTGTTTTACTTAAAAAAAAAAAATACAATTGTTTAAGAGCATAAATATATTTCCTCCATACTTTCTATGCTATTTATACAGATGTGAAAAGGGGAATCCTGCATTAGGATAAAAGATTTTTTGTTTATATAAAACAATTTACATGGCCAAGCTTGCGTTTCCCTGGAAGTTTCCTGGGAAAATAATGTCTTGCAGGATTGTTGAAAAAAACAAGCTGTCTGAAGAAAGAAACAAAGCAATTTGTGATTTAAAAAAAAAATCCAAAGAAAGGACTTTGGAGTACTTACCGAGACAAAGATGCATGTTTCCACAGGAAGATATTAAATATGTTTTATTACAATCATGAGGTTCAAAAATATGCTTTCATAAAAGGAAGAAAAGTGTTAGTGAATCCCCATCCATCTCAAAGGTATTCTGAGGATCTCCCCCAATAACTCCTGTGATAATCATTTGGTTCTTAAATTACACTTTAAAGCATTTTCAAAATCATCTTTTTTTCCCCCTTCATGTCAGAACCCAGGGCCCAAATTCCAAAATTCTCCCCTGAAATGTTTAGGCTTCAGAGCATATTGATTTAATAGCAGTATTTCCTACAGTAGAAGAAATCACTGATGGGTTTGAAGTGCTGATTGAGGCACATGGGTACATCAGTCTGTTACAATTTGAAGATGATAAAATAAAACCCTGAATTTTGCTTGATTTCATCTGGATTTAGGACTGAAGGCAAACCTTTTCTCATGGCTGTGAGTTAGGGTTTAGTCTGTCTAAATCTAATGTGGTTTCCTATCTTCTTTATTTAAACCCAGTATTAGTCAGAAGAAAAATTGTATTATGTGATATTTAATTTTAAAACTTTCCAATGGCTATTATGATTGTTAAAACCATATTCAATTTATCCAGAAAAATAATTCTTAGGTAAGATTCCCGTATTGGCAGTGGCACAATTGCTGTCCCATCTTTGATACAGTGGCACCAAACAGGAGGATCAGCCATACCAAATATAATTAGGTTCTCAATTTTTAAATATATCTGCCTTGAGTCATGCTGCCAAGTGCTACTTACCTTCTGGACTTTCCAGTTGTGTGGCTGAGCAAAATGAATATAGTTTGACTTTTGAATTCATGTCAGATTGAAGTGGTTGACATAATTATCTACATAAAAGTGCACCTGTGTATAAATTGACTAACTATCAGCTGACATTTTCAGATGTTATTCTTCCATAGTAATCTTACAAAAGTACACTATATGCTTTACACAGTCTTTATTGTGTGCAAGAGAAAAATGTGACTCCGTAGATTATTGTAAATGTAGAAAGCAAGGGGGGGGGGAGAGGAATCAGTGCCTAGTGCATTTGATAACATGATATTTCACTATATTAAGAAATGTGTTTAAACACAGAAATGAGGGATTCAAGAAGAAAGGGCAAAGTTCACTAACAAATGCTCTGAAATAAAAAAAAGGAACATCAGAAAATCCACGTCTACATATTTTTTTTGGCCTGTCTCACAACTATGCTATTAGTGGTTTGGGTTAGCATTTGGATTTAAACACTGCATCTGTGAGCTAGAACTGACAGATTACCAATGTAGTATGTTGAATCACCATGACAACCTGACATTGCATTTTGATGAATCACTTCAAAAAGAAAAGGTATAAATGTTCAAGATGAGCAGTAAAAAAATGAGGATACTATCCTTTTATTTCAATATAAAGCCTGATTTTCTTCTCACTTACACTGCTGTAAGTGGAATTACACCAGAATAAAACTGATGTGAAATCACAATCAAGACTTTTATTTTAAGTTCTAACATCTAATATTAAAATTCTTTCTTTACTATCTTTCTCGTAAATCTGCAGGCATAGTTGAAAATTGATATCCTACTTAAAAGAGAAAATAAAAGTCTTCTTCCAAAGTCCACTCTTTGTATACTATACAAAATTCATTTTAGTAAATCAGAGCGGGAATCTGCATAGAGAGACAGGAAATAATGGGGGAACTTTAAGACATAACTGACAGGGTAAAGTTTTATTATAAAAGTTTGATTAAGACTTCTATCCAGATTTTCATCCCCCTTGATTGAGGGGACGGGCCCTTAGTTTGGGGCGGGCAATTGCTTGCCTGTCTGAGTACCTGCAATAGGTACTCAAATTTTCAACATCTTCCTAAATTTAGCTAAATGTATGTTGTTGCAGTTTTAACCTAGAAACAACATTCTCTAGTGGACAGAAAACTTAACTGGATATAGAAGACTTAACTGTATCTGAAATTTAGATGGGAGTTCCATATAATACGGCCACAGAATTGGTCCTACTTGTTAAACAAGTTCTCATTTTTGGAGAAGTGAGTTCCAGGTTGTAGTGAAAGCATGTTATTAATCAAAGCAAGAGAGATCTCTAATATCAGGCAACTGCAAATGAAGCGAAAAGAGATCACACAGAATATATTGGAAAGAAGACACCTGTTATATCTTATAAATACAAAGATACTTTCCTAGGTAGATTATGAATTACAGGTTGTAATCCTCTGCAATCATTGCAGTGCTTAATAGATCACTTATACCCTGTATTTCATTTAATATATAATATGTGTGATGTGTAGGTGCCTGGTCCTAGAGACTACAAGGAGGAATTGGGTGCATAAGAACTCTTTCTCTGATTTTGGACTTCCTTCCTCCTCCCCCTCTCTTCCTCACTGCAGAATCAGAAGACAGATATAATTGCAACCCCTGTACTGGACCAGTCTGTGAGCCACACCAAAATGGAATGGCCCACCACCACACATAGACCAATAAGCAGAGCTGCTGTGGAGGGGAGTGCATGCTGCTCCATCATAAGCGGTCGTGCAGTGAGCACACTGCTACTATGTACCAATAAGCTCCAGGAGCCATTGTGCATCCAGGAGACACAATGCCTCCTGGGACTCTCACTGGGACAATCCAGTATCACTGTAGCTCATAGTGTTTATTTCCCTATAGTATGCTCTGGCCCTCCCACCATGTTTTGATTAATACAGCCTTGCACCTAGTCCAGAATAAACTTTATGTTCTCTACACTTCCAAAATGATGTGTATCTGTATATCACTGGAAATAATTGGGTAGGAACTGGCCACAACAAAATTGTTATGGCTTTTGACAAAGACATCTGAAGCTTTATCCTTAAATAAAGAATGTCTGAATTGAATTCTTAAAACGACAGTTGAATACTATGGAAAATGGAAAATAAATCAGGTGATTGAAAACAATTGTTAGAATTGTTTTCAATCTTGAGTATAGTTTAATGTATTTCTAAACCTGAGGAGATAAAACCTCATGACAGGAATATTTGTGCATTTTCTCTCTGGTGTATAATCAATGATATGTCCATTAATTCAGAGTACATACACAGTAATGGACAGTCTTTGGTGAGGTGATTTTTATAAAGGTTTCATAGCTTTTCATCCTCATCCCCTAGCCTGCTAAGTACTCCCACTGCTATTTCCTGAAGCAAGTATATGAATTTAAAATTCAAATTGCTGACAGACATGGATTGATGTTGAAACAAGGCATCTAAATGTTCTCAAACACCCTGATGGCTTATACATTTTCAGTGGGTTAGATCAATGAAAACTATCATGTGTTTTTTATTTATATTACCATTCCCATCAATAGAGTCTTCTTTCACATAAATCTCCAAAGGCCAGTCTGACAATTGCTATATTGTTTTAGGTATTTTATATACCTGCCTCTGAAACCTAAAGGACAATGTATAAATATTATATGCATGACATCTGGTCCCTGGAGCTATTAATCACCACAGAAAGTTGGCTGTTTGCAACCTATAGTTCTTTCTTTGCATTCGGAAAATAATGAAAGCAGAATTCGTTCACTTTAAACATCCTATAGATTCCAGATGAGTCTGATGGTTCTGTATATTTTACTAAAATATCAAATGGAAAACCATTTGAGATTTCAAATGATGGATTATTGGTTCCTAGGCTGCAAAATTGTTGTGTAAATGATGTGCTCATATTAATGAGTATAGATGAAACAGTGCGTAGGATTTAAAACTATTCTGGGGTGTGTTTTATATCACCCCCCATTTTCATCTAGAGGTGAAAAATTACATATGAACACCAATCTAAATTACAAACAAATGCCAGCCTAAAAGAAGGAAAGAATGGAGACAGAGAACCTGGACCATTTAAAAAAAAGGACAAAATATTGGCGCTTGTTTTCTCAGAAATAGAATATATACAAAAGTATAAACATTGGGGACCTAATTCTCTGTTTTAGCAGGATGCAACCCTGTTAACTTCAGTGGCTTCGACGGGCATTAACTTAACCATACTGGACCAGAGTAACTGAGTAGAATTTGATCCATGTGGTTAAACCATCACCAGATTCTGATCTTACACTTCTTAGGTATTGATTTCAGTGGGAGATTTTTGAGCGAGGGAAGTAGGATTGGGTCCAGAAAGTTCTCAAAAGAATATTTATGCTTTTTGAAAAAGAAATCTCTAAACTAAAGCCTCCTCTTCCTATTTTGGCAGAGTTTCATCAGAATTTTCTGATTTTACGTTACCTGAAAAATGCTTCATTGGAAATAATAAAAGCATTTTTGTTCTCTAATACAAAAGAAAAAGAGGAAATATAGTTAATAATCTCAGGCTCTGCTGTCATGTGGACCATTAGGCTTTCAAGAAGATGTATTTCATAAAAGAAGCAGGTTTAACCCAATCAGAATAACTGTGGTAGCAATCTAATTTAATGTTCAATACCTATAAAGTCCATTCAAGTAGAATGATGGCAAGAGGAAAACAAAAAGCCTTGAAATACCCCTGGCTCACTGAGAGATTGCCAGAGTCTAGCCACAATATAAAATGAAAACATTCGCTCTTTTGTGTAATTTCTCAGCAAAGCTTCACAGAATCCCTGGAGTATACTATTCTTACAAGCCTCAGGTTCTATAGGAAACATTTGCCATTTTGAAAAAAGTAAAGCTTCTAGCCAAGAGATTCTTATGCTATTAAAATATGGGCCAAATTCTCTGCTGGTGTAAATCGGCACAAAGTATTATTAAAAAATAAACAGCCAGCTAGGTGATTCAGGAACTGTGTGTAAGACATGATTCTGTGAGCTGGTTCATTGGTGAAGACCCTGACACTCAGGTGAAATTCCCTTGACTTTAATGGCTTGAATGGGACTCTGTGCAGTGATTAGGATCACAACCACTGCTTTAATTTACAGGATCATCACCTTAGACATACTCTGAGAGATGCTTCAGGGGGCTGAGGACAAATAAATACTTTGTGCTGCTATGAAAAAATACTGAGCCCAAAAATTCCCTCTCTTTGGTTTTATACTCCTGCAGAGCCTGAGACCACTCCCACGGAAATCAATAGGAGCCTTCTCATTGTTATTAATATGAGCAGAACCTCAATGAATTCAATAGGTTAGCACTGAGGCCATTCACCTGCTTAACTGACCAGTGGTAATGTGCTGCAAAATTGCCCGGTTAATAGGAGGAGGAACTTATCATAGCTTTTTGAATGAAATCGTGTGCCAGAGATCATGCCTAGATCCCACGTGTGAGCCTAGGCAGAAGCAGAGAAATAGTACATTGGATACACAGAAATTACCATCTGTATTTTAACAAGTATTTCATCCTGGGTAGAGCTGATCGAACATTGGAACCGTAGCAGCTGAAGGTCATCAGTGAACCTCTGTGAAAATGTGTATATGTAATTATTCAGAACCAGTCATTCACAAAAATGGCTGCCCAAGGATGGGCTTCAGTGGGGAGAAATTTTAAAGGCACAAATGGCTATTAGGGACCTAACTCCCATTGACTTGATTCATTGGGAGATAGGTGCCAAGCTGCCACTTGTGCCTTTGAAAACCTCCTCCCCTACATCCACATCTAGGCACCTAAATAAGAGTATTAATTTTCAAGAATTGAGCACCACTGAAGTCAGTTGGAGTTGGTGGGTGCTCGGATTTCTTTCGATGACTAAATATGTATTTAGGTGCCTACCTCTGGGTATGCATTTCTGAAAATCTTGACCAGCATTTATAGATACGTTCCATATTTTCTTTTTGGTTTTGCAAAGCTTTTTAGCCATCTGAATGTAGACAGCTATTTAGCCCTTTTATTCCAGGTTCTACTCAGTGGTCCAACCTCCTTGAAAGTGTTTCCCTCTTTTACTGAATCAGGGGTTCTATGCTGTGATTGCTTAACTTTTTCATTGGTGGGAGATGAAGATATTTTCTAAGTTGACTTAGAAGGAAGGTGCCAATTAAAGAATTCCTTGACTTTAGCAAAGCTTTTGATATGATCTCCCACAGTATTCTTGCCAGCAAGTTAAAGAAGTATGGGCTAGATGAATTGACTACAAGGTGGTTAGAAAGCTGGATAGATCATCAGGCTCAACGGGTAGTGATCAATGACTCCATGTTTAGTTGACAGCCAGTATAAAGCAGAGTGCCCCAAGGGTCGTCCTGGGGCCGGTTTTGTTCAATATCTTCATTAATGATCTGGAGGATGGCGTGGATTGCACCCTCAGGAAGTTTGCAGATGACACTAAATTGGGAGGAGTGGTAGAAACACTGGATGGATAAGATACAGTGGGACCTAGACAAATACAGGATGGATAGGATACAGTGGGGTCAAAAGAAATCTGATGAGGTTCCACAAGGACACATGCAGAGTCCTGCCTAAGGACTGAAGAATCCCATGCACCACTACAGACTAGGGACTGAGTGGCTAGACAGCAGTTCTACAGAAAAGGACCTAGGGGTTACAGTGGACGAGAAGCTGGACATGAGTCAGCAGTGTACCCTTGTTGCCAAGAAGGCTAATGGCATTTTGGGCTTTATAAGTAGGAGCATTGCCAGCAGATCGAGGGAAATAATTGTTCCCCTCTATTTGAGATTGGTGATGCCTCCTCCGGAGTACTGTGTCCAGTTTTGGCCCACACCCTACAAGAAGGATGTGGAAAAATTGGAAAGAGTCCAGCGGAGGGGAACAAAAATGATTAGGGGGCTGGAGCACATGATTTATGAGGAGAGGCTGAGTGAATGGGGATTATTTAGTTTGCAGAAGAGAGGAATGAGGGAGGATTTGATAGCTGCTTTCAACTACCTGAAAGGGGGTTCCAAAGAGGATGGATCTAGACTGTTCTCAGTGGTAGCAGATGACAAAACAAGGAGTAATAGTCCCAAGTTGCAGTGAGGGAGGTTTAGGATGGATATTAAGAAAAGCTTTTTCACTAGGAGGGTGGTGAAGCAATGGAATGGGTTACTAAGGGCTGGTCCCCACTACAGCTTAAGGTCGACTTTAGCGACGTTAAGTCGATATAAACCTGTACCTGTCCTCACATGCATGCCATTTGCATCGATTTAAAGGGCCCTCAAAATCGACTTCTGTACTCCTCCCTAACGAGAGGAGTAGCGCTGAAATCGACCTCTCTGGGTCAATTGTGGACTAGTGAGGACGCAAGTGACATTACTAGCCTCCGGAGGCTGTCCCACAATGCTCCACTGTGACCGCTCTGGACTGCCTCACTGCTCCACTGCGACCGCTCTGGACAGCACGCTCAACTCGCTGCTCTGGCCAGGTAGAGAGGAAAAGACCCGGGAACATTTGAATAGCATTTCCTGTTTGGTCAGCGTGGCCAGCTCACCTGCACAGCTCAGTCGCCATTCAGAGAAATCAGCAGCACAAGCCGCCATGCAGACCTCAGCATCACAAGACGCCATGCAGAGCTCAGCAGCACAGGAGACCAGCCAGAGGAAAAGAGCTCCAGCATGGTCTAATAATGAGGTGTTGGATCTGATCGCTATCTGGGGAGAGGAATCTGTGATGTTGGAACTCCGCAACAACAAACGGAATGCCAACACGTTTGCCAGAGTCTCCAAGGTCATACTGCAAAGGGGCCACAACAGGGATGCCCAGCAGTGCCACGTGAAAATTAAGGAGCTGAGGCAAGCGTTCCAGAAAGCCAAGGAGCCAAACGGACGCTCAGGGGGTCCGCCGCGGACATGCCGGTTCTAAAATGAACTGAATCTGATAATGGGGGGCGCCCCAACCACTATCGCACCGGTCTGCGTGGACTCCACACATGGGATAATGGCCAGGGATGAGGAGGCGGAGGATGATGCGGAGGGAAATATCACGGAACAGCAGGATGCAAACGGAGAAACAGTATTATTACCAGACAGCCAGGAGCTGTTTATCACCCTGGATCCAGTACTCAGCCAACCCTCCCAAGCGGATACCCAAGCTGGCGAAGGGAACTCTGGTGAGTGTTTTTTTTTAAGGGATTAGATGACTCATGATTTTTAAAGGAAGCATTTATTAATGATTAACTTGCCCTAAGGACTTAGCATGCTTTCATTGCTGGTCAGTTTCTACTCAAAGAGTTTGTCAATATACCCCCTTATTGACCGGAAGTCCTCCACGGACATTTCACTGAAGCTATCCAGGAGGTAGCGATGAATCTTCCGCACCAGATTTCTGGGGAGAGCCGCCTTATGTGGTCCCCCATGATAGGAGACCATCCCACGCCACGAAAGTAGTAAGTAGTCCGGTATCATTGAGCAGGCTAGCATTGCGGTGAATGGACCAGGGCTTTGCAGCGACTCAAGGAGCATGCGCTCTCTATCTCTCTGAGAAATTCTAAGCAAAGTGATGTCGTTCATGGTTGCCTGTTTGAAATACGGACTGCAATTAGTCTGGACACAGTGAGCAAGACAGCCTGTAAGCCCCCCTCCCTTTCGCCCTCCCCCTTTCGCCCCCCCCCCCCAGCCCGTTGCGAGAGCAGTTAGAGGAGTTTTGAGCCTACAAGCGGATGCTTCCGCAGCCAGCCCGAACCCAGACAGTTTTTTTTCTGTTTTGCATTTCGCGGTTCACAGGGAGCCACGTGGTGGGGGGGAAGGGGGTGGGGTTACCCTGGAATATCCGAGCGCTGCTGTAAAGAGCTTACCATAGCAGGCTGCATGGTGATTTCAGCAGCCGTGGTGAGGCTCTCTCCTGCGTGAGGTGATTCTGTGACTTTTGACTGATTCAGTAACTTTTTGGTGAGGAATATGACCTTGTACAGAAACCATATCAGGCCTGTGAATGCTGTGTTTCCCCGCTGCATAGCAATGCCATTGTTCTCCACGACTGTATGTGTCTCATAACCTTATACCTTTCTTTCTTCACCAGCTGCACACTTATCTGTGAATCCTCCCTCTTGCCCCTCACGCCGGCTAACACAGATACAAAGACGTAAAAAAAAAATGCACGATGACATGTTTAACGAACTTCTGCATAACTCTCATGCTGAGGCCGCACGGCAGACAGAACGTGCCACAACGGCCAGTACTGCAGCGGTGGCATCAGCGGGCTTCATGCTTGCAGTGCTATGGCGTTAGCGAGGCGCGGAGAAAGGGCGCGAATAATGGGATGCCTACCCACAGTACACACCTACTGCTGTAGTGAAGACATACCCTAAGGAGTGGTGGAATCTCCTTCCTTATAGGTTTTTAAGGTCAAGCTTCACAAAGCCCTGGCTGGCATGATTTAGTTGGGGATTGGTCCTGCTTTGAGCAGGGGATTGTACTAGATGACCTCCTGAGGTCCCTTCCAACCCTGATATTCTATGATTCTATGAAAGTTAATGAATTTGAGACTTCTATTTGAGTTCATTAATTCTGAGCTAAGTGAGACAAATTCAACCCTTTTGTAATTTGTTTTAATTCAATGCAGGATAAAATTGGTTCAGTTTTCTATTTAGTTCGTGTATTAACTGAAAAATAAGCATATATTTGTGTAGCAATTGTTTCCCCCCCCCCAAATAACTTAAGCACAGAAACACAAAAAACATCACAGGAACTGCTGCACTTAATTTTTGGCAATATTTTGTGACACTACAATGCTACTTTTATGGTTGATACTTTATTTGGCATTCTACTAAATAGATGAGCTGTATTATTTAATATTTCCATTGCCTGACCCTCCGTGCTTGTAGCTTTAGCCAGGAGTAGTTAAAGCTGCAGGATAGTATTTGTATGACTACGTAACATGACACTTTATATAGCAAAGTTGGAGAAATTATCTTCAATGTACCTAAATCATTATGAAGGGTTCTGCATGAACTGCACTTATCTGAACCCTAGGAAACTGTGGATCATGTGCATGGTTTTCAAGCGACTTTGTTGGGGGAGGACTCCTCGGAGAAGCTAACTGTGATAGTTAAAATTACCAGTTTATTAAACACACAAACTAAAACTAACCAAAAGAAATTAAATAGGATAATTAGGTAGCCTTTGTCAGGACAGGTTTGAAACACAAAGAGGAAGAGCCTGGCTCTAGGAGTTGCTTCCCTTTACAGCTACAGCCAGAAGGTCCCTCTCCCTCACTGGTAGCTAGGTCAGGCTTTTATAGCACTTGATTACTCCCCTTTCATCTCACCAGCCATCCCTTGGGGGAGGTCAGGGGCTGTAAAGTAACAGAAGCTGGTGAACCTGCAGTGGATCTGTTCTGCAAAACCTGTCCCGTGAGTTGTCCATCTTTCCTTCTTTAGGGTTCAATCCTGTAAGGTACTGAGAACTCTGGCCCTGATCTACCACAGCGCTTAAGTGTGTACTTAACTTTAAGTGATTTGGGCAAGATTTGTAAAAGTAGTTAGGAGCCTAAAGATGCAGATGGGTGCCTAGTGGAATTTTAAAATGTGCCTATGCATCTAACTCCTGTCGAAATCAGTATGTTAGACCTAGTCATGTTTGAAAATCCCATTAGGCAGCTCCCTGGATCATTAGGTACCTAAGTACCTCTGCTAAATCTAAATCTGGTCCTTTGAAATCAATGGGACTATTCATGTACTTAAAATTAAGTACATGGTTACGTACTTTGCTGGATCAGGGCCACAGTGTTCAACACCTTGTAAGATTGATCCCTGAATTAGTATATAGGTTCTCAGCCTTCAACCCCAGTCAGAGGGGTGTATCAACTTTTCTCCTCTGCATACTTCTCTCAACTTGTTTTAACTGAGAGCGAGCAACATTAAAAGAGCTAGTCAATCACGAAGTCATGTGCTTCTCATCTCCAGAGGCTATACATTAACCACCTATTTAGTTGATGATTGTAGTGTATTTATATGCTGGACAACATTCATATGTCCTTATATTTCCAGGTAACTCTTCCCTTATTTACAGAGCCTTTTGCTTTTCTAATTACAATATTGATCTCTTGTCTCTAAAGGTAAAAATAATTATAATTTGGAAGTCAGATTTCAAAGTAAAGTGAAGTTGCCATCAGGACCAATTTCATTCTTGCACGAGGGGCTAGTCAATTAACTGTACCAACAAAACCTCATTGAGCTCATGGGGTGCTTTGGAATCCTGTTCCTGTTTACTAACCATGTGAACTGACATAGGAACCTGTCTTCTAGTCTCCTTGTTTCTATAGTAACAAGCTATAAAATCAATCAACTGAAAGCCTGTAAGTTCTTGTAGGTCATAACTGAAACAAAAGCCACAGCTTTTAACACAGCCAACACAATGTTTCTTTGATTGTACAGCTGAAACTCTGGGTAAATAAAGTAAGAAGATCATAATTTGCTCTTACTTTGGGAGCAATTAATAGTCCTTTGATAACACACAATTTCCTTTCTTCCGGAATTTGTGTTACCCTCCTTTTCCTTTTTGCTACTTAGACACACTCCCATGGGCTGTAGAGATCTTCACACATTTTTGTTTGTTTCTTTCTTTTTTTCAGGTGAATAGTTTGTATCTATCAGTGAGACAAAGGATAGAAGTTCTTGCGTTTTTTTCCAACCCATTTTCCTTTCCATTCTAGCTATTACTGTTGATCTAAGCAACCTATATGCACTAGATGGAACATTATGTCATTTCACCGCATACAGCCACATTTTGCTTTAGTCAATGTTTCTAAGTGTCAGAAAAGCCTGGATGGTTATATTCTCTGAAGTTTTAACTGGATTTTGAAAACTAGCAGCTGGTTTTACTTCTACAAGTTAAAGCACTTTGGCAAATCTGTGGTGTCATTTCTAGGTGTTTGCACAGTGGAATGTTTTTAATTTAGTAGCATGCAGTATAATTTGGGAACTATTTAGTTTAATTACTAATGATAAAATTAATGAGTAGTGAAAGCAATAATTATAATAGTAATACAAAACCAAATTTAATTTATAAAAGTTTTAATATGTAGCTTTATATTTATTTATAGTCTTATCTTAGTGACACGCTTAGATGGTGCTTTCTAGGTTCTGTTACCTTAAAAAATGTTTGTTAGTTTCCTTCCACATTTACATGGTATCAACTAGAAGCTAGACTGCTGCATATTGAAAGCTGTATCACTGACAAAAAATGTTAAGTTCATACAGCCTCACAGCTTAAGATTTCTTGTTTGAGTCCAAAGTCCTATGATAAGCATAAATCAAAGTGTTGTCTTTTTAGGGTAACACCATAGAACTAACATCTGAATATTTATTTCATTATTTTACTGATATTGTTCTGGAAAGTGATCTTTGTAAGTCAGTAACTAAATTTTGGGTACATGCTGTATTTAGAAGAGCATCAAGTATGTATGTTGAGTGTGGATTTTGTAAAGAGTAAAACTGAGGGGCAGCAGAGAAGTAGCTATCTGTTGCCAGGAACAAAATAAACCTTCACATATTTCTTGCCAAAATCCAAAAATGATTCATGCAGGGCAAGCCCTATGAGAAGTAGTGCTCTGTTTGGTAACAGTTTCAGTTTATCTAGTCTTATTTTTTACAGTCTCCATTTGTGACAGCCTAGGAGATTTAAAAGCAAACCTTTACGTAGAAAAACACAAATAGTGTTCATTTATTAAAAATATGATTTTGTGGCCATTCTTGTAATTCCTTTGGGCATTAGTTTGTTGAGATCTGCTCATGGGTGGAGGCACATTGCAATTCATTCTGCCCTCTCTCCATCTTCCTGGAACATTGCTATTGATTCATCAAAATTGGAAACATTACTTGCCACACAAGCAATTTTATTGTCAGAATTATTAGAGGTCTTTGATGGAGGAGCAGCGATTTATACCCATCACCTGTCATGCTTCTCTAGAGACTAATATAAGGATCCAGCTCTTAATTCCTTGTTAATAATTTAATGCTCACCATAGGGTGAAGTTCTAGACACAGGATGTTTTGGTACACCATGACCCAGACTGAAAACTAGTTGCACCTTTGGATCCGAAAGGCCATGACTAGATTTGTATAGATATGCTTCGTGTCAACTATTCTTAGGTATCAACCATTACAGCCAATGTATCTATAAAAAGCTGTCTATTATATGTCTCCTCCTATGGCTTCAGTGCAATTTCTTGCTCTCTCTATCCTTCTAGTACATCTGAATAATTGTTTTCCATATCTAAAGCCATCTGGTGATTAAGCACGGCAGGGACTGGATCACACACCTTGTCTGAAGGTAACAATAAGACTGTGTGGCCTTCAGATACATGCTATCATGAAATCTCTCTGAATCATGGTGTGGCTCACCCCTGAAAAAGAAAAACCAGACCTACAGGAGACTGGTCAGTCTTGCCTCACTAGAGCTTCCTTTATTTCCCTTAATTACTAATCAAACAAAAAGGGAGCCCCCAGATTAGGACAGTTCTACTCACATAAAACCCATAGTCCTAAACAAATATGTTTTATCCCTCAATTCCACGGTACCATTTTTAGTCATTTTCAGCATATCCTCACACCTTAAAAGTGAATTACTCTATTTGATACTGTTCAGCAAAAGCAAAGTTTAAAACAAAACAGTTACTTGTGTCAGTTCAGCTGGTTGAGAATATCAAGATACAAAGATAGTACTATGAGAAAAGGCATCTCTTAACAGACATGCACTGACAAGCAGTATGTTTACTCTAAAGTGTTGTCATTCTCCCTGGTATTATCAGTGAATCTAGATAAGCTTCCCCTTAGGGTGTAAATTACTGTTGTCTTAAATCAGACCTGGGGTTTCCCTGTGAGCCATGTTCCAAATGCAGATTTAGGCCCTCCAAGGGAAAAACTTACCTTCTTATTCCACAGCAGCGTGAGGGGGAAAGCTGCAGTGTCAAATCCAGGAGTGTTGGGTTTTTTTTCTTTCTGTGCCAAGGAAATAAGACTGAGAAGTCAGAGCAGATGAAGTCTTTGTGGCTGGAGATTAAATTTATATCAGTTAAAACCTTACTGTAACTTTAACTGAACAAGATGCAATATTAAAAGAGCATTTGGCTAGAGTTTTGACATTTTATTTTGTCATTTTTAATCAGTGTCTTCAATAGCACTTGGATCCCTGCTAGCAGGATTGATGGGGAGGCAATGGATAGGAACAGATGAATGAAAAGAGATGAAATGCACATATGAACGTATCACTAAGGCTTTAGTGGTGTAAATCTTCAGAACATGGTGAGGTATTAATTTAAGTGGCAATCCTGCATTTGTTAAGAGATACACTTTATTAGTATTCATGGCATACACCGGGGTATGTGTAAAATCTAAACTATTACTAGCCTGTGACATGCATCTCCATTTACAGTAAAGGTAATCAGCCAACTTCTAAATATTTAACACAGTAGAACAGTTCTTAGCAAAAACAAAAAGTTCTAGTGAAGACAGGAAGCAGGAACTGAGCTAAAATGATGCACGCGGACAAGATTAGGAATACTCGTGGCACCTTAAGGACTAACATTTATTTAAGTATAAGCTTTTGTAGGCTACAGCCCACTTCCTCGTATGCATAGACTGGAACAATTTTCCAACAATGTTCCCATTGCTTGTGACTATTGTTAAACTGCTTAGGATCTAATTCACTGATGCCCTGTGCTTTGTGTAGTTATGCACACCAGTACAAATTGGAGTGCCAAACACCACCAAATTGGAATGAATCTCTTTGCATTCACTTACAATTGTATAAATGACTACCAATGATGCAGGGAAATAATTTGATGCATAGTCTCCTGATCATTTCTGGTGAAAGACACATTTACTTTGACCAGGGATTTGGGGGCAGTCATCATCCAAAAAGATGAGAGAATCCATCTGGACAGAGATTGAGATCTTCTGTTTCTCCATAGAACAGGAACAACACGGGCAGCAGTACCAATCTTACCCACACTGCCCCATTGTTGTACAGACATATTCATTCGATCCTGAGATTTTGTCTGCTGAGGTTGCCAAGAAGTGTGCCACGCAGTGCAATTATGATGGGGAATTTTGTTTTGCCCAACTGGTCTAGGGTTGGGACAATCAGTTCATTTCATATAGTTCACCAAAGAATCAAAAGGTAATAAGTTTCATTCTCTAACCAGCTGGGATGGATTGAGACCGTAATTGCAGATCTGCTTGTTTGTGTAAAAACTGGTTAGTCTTAGTCCAGTACTTATTACTTGCTTGAGAAGACACACAAATATATGTTTTGCTTCAGTGTTTCAAAGGTTATCTTTTCAGCTCCCTTCAGCTAAGTGGATTTTTTATGGCCTGACTCACCGAAACATGCACCTGTCTAATATTATGTACATGAACAGTCCCATTGAGCTAAATAAGTGTGTGGGGGATCAGGACCTATATAGCCTATTCTGAGCTGTAGTTTTTGTCATAGTTTTGGATTGTGGTCATACTGGTTGGAGAAGCTGGAAAAGTTCTTTCCCCTAGCAGGATTAATTGGTTTTTAATTTGCTAATTTAATTATTTATTTGAAAAAAGTTCTGCATTATCCTAAGAAAATCTTTGAGTAATAAATCAGTAAGAATAGGATAATTAGTATTAATGAGAGTTACTTAGGTTCATATAGCAGATGAAAAATAACAAAATACAAGATATTCTGAGAGAAGACATGTAAGGCCAGGTGTACATTGGGGGAGAGGGATCGCCCTAAGATACGCAACTTCAGCTACGCATCTTAGGTCGACTTATCTGGGCATCCTCACGGTGGTGAGTCCACTGCTGCCACTCCCCCGTTGACTCCGCTTCTGCCTCTTGTGGCGGTGGAATTCTGGAGTCAATGGGGAGAGTGCTCGGGGATCAGTTTATCATGTCTACACTAGACACGATAAATAGATCCCTGATAGATTGATCACTACCCGCCTGTCCGGCAGGTAGTGTAGACGTACCATAAGTAACATTATGCAGTACTCAGCATACTGTGAAGCATTTTACTTCCTGTCATTTTATCAGTGCCATTTTGATAACACAAAAAAATCTTTTCCTGAAACAGTGGAAATAGAAGACATCTGACTTAGTTTAGTACACACTGATTTGGCCTGATCCTTAGCTGGTGTTAATCACCGTAGTGTCAGTGAAATCAACAGAAATACAGCAATTTATGCAACTGAGGATCTGGCCCATTAAGTAGTTTATCTTTCTGAAGATAATTTGAAATAATTTTACAGTAGAAGAGATCAACACTATTGAAGACCGACTGGGGGGATTAGATAGGAAGAACTGGAAAGACTCGTATTTTTCATACTTTCATAATGTTTTGTTTGTTTTATTTATTTACTAGCGAAAATACCCGGCGTTGCTCCGGTCAGTCGGAGGTGGGGAGGGGGCAGAGAGCTGAGCGAGTGCGGGGTCCATTGGAGGGGGGAGGGGACAGAGAGCAAACCTGACACCCCCACCTCATCCCCCGACCAAACCCGACACCCCCACCTCACTTACCCCTACCAACGCCGACTTACATTTTCACCCCCCCACCCAAACCCAACACCCCCACGTCACCCCCCTACCAACCCCAACACCCCCTGACCAATACCCACACCTCACCCCCCGTAGACCAAACCTGACACACCCACCTCACTTTCCCCCCCAACCAAACCCGATACCCCTACCTACCACCACAAACAAACCCAGCACCCACACCTCACTTACCCCTCGACCAACCCCGACCCCCCTCTTTACCCCCCCAAACAAACCCAACACCCCCACCTTACCCCCCCACCATGCCCCCCCACCAAACCCAACACCCCCTGATCAACCCCAACACCCACACCTCACCCCTCACCCACCCCGACACCTTCCCAGCACCCCAGACCAAACCCAACACCCCTGGCTCACTTACCCCCCCGACCAAACCCAACACCCCCACCTCACCCCCCGACCAAACCCGACACCCTTACCTGACTTACTCGCCGACCAAACCCAACTCGGGTCCGTCGGAGGTGGGGAGGGGCAGAGAGCTGAGCGAGTGCGGGGTCCGTTGGAGGTGGGAGGGGGCAGAGAGCTGAGCGAGTGCGGGGTCCGTTGGAAGGGGGAGGGGGCAGAGAGTTGAGCGAGTGCGGGGTCCATTGGAGGGGGGAGGGGCAGAGAGCTGAGCGAGTGTGGGGTCCGTTGGAGGGGGTATTATGACATCATAACTATGTCACAGAGAACAGCAGCTGCCCAGCTGATGTGATTGGCCTTTAAATAATTTCACCCCTGGCGGGTGTCAGAGGTGAGATTTGAAAAATTTTCGACTCTTACCCTGATTAGGACCCTAAGACCTCTAACTGTACCAAATTTCAAGTCTCTAGCTCAAACGGTGTGGAAGGAGTAAGTGCACATACATACACGCATGCACGCATACATACACGCATACACCATTTGACTTTTATATATATAGATGTTAATAGAGGTCCATCAGTGTTCATGGCAATTTACAAGCAGATAAAAAGAAAAAATATTTTCATAATGCTATATATCTGATCAATTAACTTTATGCTGCCAGGCTTCATTAATAGAGAAGACTCTTTGTTCTCTCCCTCTTTCTCCTGGACTTCTTTATTTCTTTGATCATTGCCCCTACAGATCATTATTAATATTACATGTCTTCACTCTGTGAATCCCTTGAAAAGTCTGAGTCGATATCACCTGGCCTCTTAGGTTCCTGCCTTATTCTCAACAAAGCTTAGTCATACATACATACTAGATTTCAGGGCACTGTGTGGAATTTGTGGATAATTCCATCTTTAATTTAAAGGGGGAAATGTATCTCTGGATCCAAGAGTGGGTTGTGTTTAATCCTGAATACTAATATAAATGTCTATGGTCTGTCATAAAAAAATCTGAGTATAATGGGTTGTGGAGGCATTCTACATTTTAAGGAATGAAAGTAGAAATAGAATGGTCCAAATAGTCCATTAGCTGCATTGCCTTAAGAAATGATGAGGCTGATGCTGCACGGCTGTTTGTGAGTATTTTTCTCAGCCCGCCAAGGCCAAATATTGGATGCAGTGCGTGACAAAGACTCAAAATGATGGGCACAAAAATGTTGTTCATGCAAAAATCCTTCACACTGTGCAAGTTGTCTTTTTATTGTAACTCTGTATAACCTCCATTCTATGAGTTTGCATCCCTGATGTAAATAATTTTCAATAATAAAAGTGCAGGATCACTAAATTTGTGTTTGACTCAAGTGACTGCGTCTAAAATGCGTGACTTACGAAATGAAGGACACTTGACAGGTATGTTTGTGATCATTAAAATGTTTTGCTGATAATCTCTCATATTTCCTACATACTGGGTGAACACAGACCTCTGCATATCTATCTAGATATATAAAAGTCAAGTGGTGTATGTATGTATGACCGCGAACTCCTCCCGCACCGTTTGAGCTAGAGACTTGAAATTTGGTACAGTTAGGGGTCTTGGGGTCTAGATGGTTATAAGGGTCGAAAAATTTTCGGATCTCACCTCTGACGCCCCCCAGGGGTGAAAGTCTTTAAGGGCCAATCACATCGGCTGGGCAGCTGGGTGGTGATGATGTCATAATACCCCCATAAACAGACACCGCACTCGCTCAGCTCACTGCCCCTCCCTCCTCCAACGGAACCCCAGAAATCCCTCAGTTCTCTGCCCCTCCCCCCTCCCAATGGAAACCCGGAATCCATCAGCCCTGTTCCCCCCCCACCTGCGAAGCTCCCCGGAATCCCTCAGCTCTGTGCCCCCTCCCCGCCTGCGACGGATCTGAGTTGGGTTTGGTCGGATGGTAACTGAGGTGGGGGTGTCGGGTTTGGTCGGGGGGTGAGGTAGGGGTGTCGGGTTTGGTCGGGGGATAAGTGAGCCGTGGGGTGTCGGGTTTGGTCTGGGGGGGTGGGAAGGTGTCGGGGTGGGTGAGGGGTGTTGGGGTTGGTCAGGGGGTGTCAGCTGTCTGACCCCTCCCCACCTCCGACTGACCCGAGCAGCGCCGGGCACTTATGCTAGTATATATATAAAAGTCAAATGGTGTGTGTATGTATGTTCTCTTACTCCTTCCACACCGTTTGAGCTAGAGACTTGAAATTTGGTACAGTTATAGGTTTTAGGGTCCTAAGCAGGGTAAGAATTAAAAAAAATTAAATCTCACCTCTTACACCCTCTAGGGCTGAAATTCTTTAAAGCCCATTAACATCAGCTGGGCAGCAGGTTAACACCTGCTGTTCTCTGTGACATAGTTATGATGTAATAATACCCCCCCTCCAACGGACCCCGCACTCGCTCAGCTCTCTGCCCCCTCCCCCCCAATGGACCCCGCACTTGCTCAGCTCTCTCACCCCTCCCCCCCACTCCAACGGCCCCTGCACTCGTTCACCTCTGTCCTCCCAACCCCCCTCTAACTGCCCCCGCACTCGCTCAGCTCTCTCCCCCCTCAGGTAAGAATCGAAATTTTTTAAAATCTCCCCCTCCTCCCCCCCTCCAACGGCCCCCGCACTCGCTCAGCTCTCTCCCCCCCCCCCACATCTAAATGCAAGAGAATGAAATTAATTCGACAAAATGAGACTTCTGAACAAAATTTGTATTAATAAAAAACATTGTAATCTTTTTACATCCCAGTTTCCAATTACAAATACCCCGAGCAACGCCGGGTATTTTTGCTAGTAAATAGTAATACAATTCACTTTGTTTTTCCGAATCTCAGGTTATTGTATGGCTGTCACTGAGTCTGAATCTCTAGCGAGGAGGGACTGTAGAGGCTTTTTAGCGTGCAGGTCTACTAGACAGCTCTTTCCTGTCAGCTTCAGGGAAAACTCTTTCTTACCATTCCCCATGTCTTCCTCTCCTTTCTACACTCACTTTGTTTCTTGTCCCATAAGTATTTCCCTCCACAAATTCTTCTATCACTGCCCATCGAGTGAGTCACACAATGCTCGCTGCTCCCTCATCATCACAGCCCCACTGAAAACAGACCACTGACTATGGACATTGGACTAGGAATTGGTCAGTCTTTATTGAACTTGAAATCATGCATGTCAAGCTTTCAAAATTTCAATGGAAAATGAAGGAAATCTCATAAGAAAAACAGTTCTTGTGATATTTCTGTACATACTGAACTGGCAAATGTGCAAGAGGGGTTTGGGTGTGTGCCGCCACATGCAATACCCAGAGCCACGTTTCAGGGTGCATGGGGGCAGATCTTTATTTCCATTATAGTCACACCTCTCTTTTCTAAATAAAGCATTTTAAAGTAAGTGGATCATGGATCAAAGTTGATCTAGCAAGTGGATCATGGATCAAAGTTGTAGGTCTTAATCCAAAACTCCCAAACAAATTCTACAAGTCAGTGGGTGAAATTGGCTGAAACTCAATGAGAGATGCTATGTGAGCACAGGGTAAAATATGAGGGCAGTGTCAGATGATTACAGGTGTAAGCAACCATACATCGTCACAGAGCATGTGCATGATGTAAATGTCCAAGTAGTTGGAGGCAAGGGTGTGCTAGCAAATAACCCCAGTAGCATGATGGGATGTGCATCTTGACTAGTATATATGGTTTAAGGAAAGAGGGGCATAGTTTACAGTGAACTGTAAGCTGCCATCCACAGCAAGTGCAAGATGCAAAGTAGTAGACATGAGAACATAGTTCCCGTAGAGGGATACAGTAAACATACCATAATGGAGTGTATTTAGCCACCACAATAACTGGCACTCTGCGCTGTGGTAGTAGAATTTCTCTTTGCACTAGCCTTACCTCACATTGGTATCCAGTTACATGCAGCTGCGTGGGCTTTTGGGCATATAGCCAGGTGTTGGCCCTTTGTGTGTATATTACTGAGTTACTGTAAAATATGTGACAAACTTGGCCAATAATCATGAATAGATCTGCTCACAAAATGAAAGTCTTTGGGATACATAGGAGTTCTGAGATATGGTGATCATTATGTACACTTGCATTGTTTGTTAGAGGTACACCATTTCAGTCACTGAGCTGTTACTTTTAGAAAATTTCATTAAAAAAAAGTCATTCCCCAATATGTTTTTAGCACAACATAACTTGCCCTAGTATCAATTTTAGTTTTCATCCAAGTCAGTCTGTCACTGCGTATGTTAGAAAGCTGTGCATTGTAGGATCTTACTATTGAGCTGATTACCTCACAAAAGTCTATATAAAGCTGCCTTGTGTGATCCAGCTCCTATTGAACTCAGTAAAAGTGTTTCAAATGGTGCTGGGTCATGCTTGCAGCTGAACCTCTTGAACTGAAATTCATCATGAAACTTTTGTTCATGAAGTGATATTAACAAAACCAGGGGTCTCAAACATGCGGCCCGGGGGCCACATGCGGCCCGCAAAGCCCTTCCCTGCGGCCCGCCAAGCTTCCTGGGCCCCCCATCCCCCCATAGCAGTTTGCAGGACGGAGGAGCCAGAAGTGGAGGCTTCTCTGCTGCCTGGCTGGGCCGCGCGTGTTTCTAGCTCTAGACTTCCTATATTGCTCTTGCTTTGTTTGCCAAACAGCTATTGGTGGTGCCTAGCGCTTTCCAGGAGGGAATGGGGAGCTGCGTGCTCAGAGGAGGAGGTGGGGCAGGGGTGGGACCTCTTGGAAGGGGTGGAGTGGGGGCGGAGCCGGGGCAGCGAGGGCAGGGTGTGTGTCAGTGGTGCGGCCCTCGGGCCAGTGCACTAGTCCTCATGGAAGGGGTGGAGTGGGGGCAGAGCCGGGGCAGCGAGGGTATGTGTGTGTGTCAGTGGTGCGGCCCTCGGGCCAGTGCACTAGTCCTCATGCGGCCCTCATGGTCATTTGAGTTTGAGACCCCTGAACAAAACAGTATCACCAATCAAATTCAATTCACAACACTAAACTGATATTGAGGGACTTCCCTGGTGTGGAAATTGGAGAGAGTGTTCTAAGTTCAATTGTCCCTAAGAAACTTAATAGGAAAAACTATTCTAGTAAATTAAGAATATTCCATGTGTAAATAAATGGTTACACCCTTAGTCCCTCTTCAAGTATTTTAGGTCCTGATTTAGCAAAGCATTTAAGCTCTTGGACTTCCATGGGACTACTCTCATTTTGAACATTAAAGAGTTGCTAAAGTGCTTTGCTGAATCGGGACCTTGGTAGATTTGGGGGAGGGGGCAGGAAATAGTGGTAGAAAATATTTTATTTTTCCTCTGCATCCATAAACTATAAACAGCATTGTTGTTATGGAAACTATGATGACTTGCAGAAAAGTGGAAGTAATAGGGGAAAAAAAGGCAAGCTGGAGGGTTTTACTCAAGGTTGCTTAGATCATAAATAAGATTAGTGACTTTACTTTCTATATTTGTTAAAACAACATTGAAGACAAACATAGTTGTTTTGAAACTGTCAGAATGTTCCTGTCTTATGTTTCATGCCTTATCCTTGAGATAAAGATACTTATAAATGCAATTATCTATTGAAAATAGTTGACCTCATGTTCATGTATCTTAAGTTATTTTGCAGATTGTTTCAGTTCTCATAGAGTGAAATGTATGTTGTATAATGATTTGTTAACTTTTCACATTTTGGCTCTTGTCTGGCTGTAAAACCACAGTCCTGTTAATTACAAAGAATTTGTGTCTGTTTTCCTAACTTTGCCTTGGGGGGGGGGGATTAAATGTTAGGGAGGGGAGTTGGGGATTTTTTTTCCCCTTTCATATAAAATGTTAGTGAGCTGTGGCACTTTCCAAAGTATTTCAGCATGTTCTGTGATATTTAAATTGAACTTTACATCATTTGTTATGGTGACACCTGCTACCATTGTAATAGTTAAGGGTATGTTAGTACTAGAACTCACTTTCCAAAAATGTACAACTTGGCTGTACAAATTTCATTCTGTGCTGAAATTTGGCATACAGAATTTTTGAACAGAAGCAAATTGTTCTTTAAAATGGTGCTGGGGATACACATTAGGTCCCTTGGCAAGTATTGGCAAGTACTGACAAATGACAATTCTCCTTTTGGCAAATTCCAGCTGCTTTTACTATTACAGCACAAGATAATGTAATCTACAGAAGGCAAACAGTGGCAGAGGCTTCCAAACTTTAGGAATGACTTATCATTAGCTGATCACTGGCATTTGTCCATAAGGACATCAGCGACTAGCTTTTGACAGCTTGCTCTTGTGTCCTATGCAGCCTCTTCTTTCTAAATGAACAAAGAGTCATTTGCAAACGTTGCTGGTTAGGAGAAAATCATTTATTCATTTGAAGACGTAAGACAATGCTGCCTCTACTTCTGTCTTTTTTTGTCATCTAGGCAAAGCTCAGAAAACTTCTTTTTTCTATATGTCACCTGGGTATTTTGACATTTAGTGACGTGACTGCCTTTGGAATCTCTTTAGTCTTTCCTTCACAAAGGAATATCCCACTTTTGTATTAGTTCCAAAGACAGCACAATGAAGACATCTACTGCAGCAGCTAGTAATTATTACATCTTTACCATACTTAGAGCAATCTGAGATGATGGCACATGAAAAACATATGGGTATTTCTTTCACATGTCCAGTTGGAATTACTTTCACTCATCTTGTCTCAAAAATGAATTTTGTCATTTTTTGTACACTTGGTTCTCCATGATTTGAGGTGAAAAAAACAAGCAGCTTCTCAGTCAGATTGTATTCTGGTTTCACAAAATAAAATCAATACAGATATGGATGGACTCTCCTTCCTTAGAAGGTTTTAAGGCCTGGTTTGACAAAGCCCTGGCTGGGGTGATTTGGCTGGTGTAGATCCTGCTTTGAGTAGGGGATTGGACTAGATGACCTCCCGCAGTGTCTTCCAACGCTAATATTCTATGATTCTATGTTTTTCTGTATTGTATATATTATTGCTTTGTTGAAATGCTTGAGAGTTTATTAGAGAATTTTCCCTGGATATAATAATCTTCTGAAGTGTCTGTTTTAGAGAAGTCCAGTACAGGCCAACTGTCATGATGGCTTATCCTCTGTGTCATTATATTTGGCTATGAATTATGGTTTTGCTGAGAGTGGTCTAGGTTGTTGTTTGGCTACCCATAAGAATGTAGCATTTTTTCAAAGCCAGATTCTAGTATCTATGTTCTGCCTATAAACAAATGCTGAAGTCATTCTTTGACACAATGCCTGCATTTATTCCATGTTCGACGCTACATTAACACACAACAGTTGTGTCAATAAAGGAATAAAGTGACCTAGTTTTTCTCAACTACTAAAGCAATTTATATTCATGATAGTTAGAAAAGCTTCAGATACAGGTACTGTTTATGCATAGTAGAGTGCGTTGCCTTGTCCTCGCACTGGGGGATGAGAAGGCAAAGTTTGTGGAGATTAAAGATTAATTGTTTTCTTTTCCAAGGCCAGTCTACACTACCCACCGGATTGGTGGGCAGCGATTTCATTTATCAGGGGTCAATTTATCGCATCTAGTCTAGACACAATAAATCAATCCCTGAGCGCTCTCCCATCAACTCTGGAACTCCACCCCTGCGAGAGGCGCAAGCCGAGTCAATGGGGGAGTGGCAGCAGTCGACTCTGTGCAGTGAAGATGCCGCGGTAAGTCAACTAAGTATGTTGACTTCTGCTACGCTATTCTCGTAGCTGAAGTTGTGTATTTTAGGTCGATCCCTCCCTCGGTAGCGTAGACCAGGATTAAGAAGAGGAAAGGAAGAGAGTAGGCTGTTTTGGGAGAGGACAGAATGAGAGGGAAGTGAAGAGCTGGACTGGAGATAAAAGAAAGCACTGGATTCTTCTCATCCTTTGCTCTCCCTAGTCCTCTCCCCTTACGGCTTCCTTGGTCTCCTCCCTCTCCCTTTTTTCTTTTCATTCTTACCTCCCACTATGCATGGAACAGACTTTCCTGCTCATCCAGGGTCTGATCCAGCAAGGTGCTCAGCACTCACAGCTTCCATTACAGTCAATGTGAGTTGAGGGCTTTCAGAAATTCATAGGATCAAGCCACAAGTTTACTGTCCTCCTTCCAGATCTATACATAAAACATACTTCTATTGGGGTGCTTTTTTTGTCTTATCCCAAGCTGTGGCCTTTTGGCATGTCTCTCCAAGGCACCAGTCCAGCAATATGAGTCAAGCCAGCTGAAAAAGCTCCACCGAAGTCAGTGGGGTTCAAGGCCTGCCTACATGCATATAGTTGCATGACTGGGGCTTTAGACTCTGAGTCCTCTGGGGCTGAGAATATATCATAACACTACATGGTGTGAATAGACAGTGCTATATACATGATATTAATAATCAGAATATAACAACACTTTCTCCTCACAGCAATTCAATAACTAGCATCAGCAGTGGCTTTGGTTGCTATTTATGTAGAGTCTAGACATTTTATATGACTTTAGAGCCCTGTTTTGCATTTTTATAAGGTATGCAAACACACCTTTTTTGATCCTCTGGCAACACGACACATGCATTGGCTGTGTGGTGTGCTGCCTAAATAATGTCCAAAATAAGCAGTCTGCTGGCTGAGTTCACCTGAAGGTGTGTTGCAATACGGTTTTGAAAACATGACGTGGGCATATGGACCATTAACCATAGAAGGTAAGAGTGGAAATTTATAAATTGCAATGTACACATTATTCAGTATCTAGATACATTGAGCGCGATTCTACATATTAACCATACTGCACAAGAGATGTGACATAGATTTTCAAGAAACAGATACGAGACTGGCTTTCACAAGATCTCGAAGAACAATAAATATTACCATTTGTTCTCTGGCCCTGGAGGCTTGGGATGGACACTGTACTACAAAAAAGAGGCAATGAATATTCTATATTGTGATTCTGCTCTGAAATGTTGCAGAGAGAATACAGCACTAAAACATGAATGGAGAGCTAGATTTTCTGTGCATTGTCCACCCTAGCTGGGTTTGTTGAAGGAAATATAGGTGGGAAGAGATGGCCCATATGCCTGATTTTGAAGAAAAATTGCAAAATGAAAGCCAAAATTATTTGTTTAAAGCTGGCAAAGTCTGCAAGATTTAGCCTGAATGCTTATGAGCTTAATCATGCTTAATACTCTGGCCCTGATCCAGCAAAACACATGCTTAACTTTAAGCATCCGGATAATCCCATTGACTTTAGCGATTACTTTGTGTGCTTAAAATTAGGAACCCTCTTAAGCACCTCACTGGATCAGGACCAAAGAGACTGAGCCCTATAAACCTGACATATGTTGGTTTTAATTTACTATTTATATGGGATAGTGTCTCGCCTTTGTCTATTTCTCCAACCCTTTCAGACATGCATGTTAAGAACTACTACATGAAGGCCTGATCCTGTTAGGTAGTGAGCGACATCAACTCCCTTTAATGAAAGCTGATGCAACTCTGGACCTTACAGAATAGAGTATTGATGTAAAGTTTATTTATGTACTTTTCAGATTAAAGGTTAAAAGGTATTGATGTACTTTGAGTGTCTCTGTGGAATAAACCACTTAGAACCAATGAAGTGGTTGGGATTGAGTGTAAGGAGTTTTGGAAGGTGAGACTTTGCCATGTCATTTACAGGAGTAGTTATTAATGTCTTGTACAGTTACAAGATGTCATGTCACTAAATATTGAATAGTGCCCTTTACTAGTCATTGGTAGTCAGACAGTTATTAGACTGTTGGCACACACACATGCACACACTTGTGTAATGAAAGTGTCTTAAATTTATCTTCTTTCTGAATTACTCACACAACTGTGCAATCGCCTAAACTTTCTGTTCCTGCTAAATAAACAAGTAATAGATGATGGAATCATTTGCATTTTTATTTTGTTTGCATTACACATGCAACGTATACTCCAGTCCTTGTGTACAGATACTCTACAAAGAAACATTTGCTATCAATTTGTCCAGTTCAAAATGTTTTTAGGGAATCAAGTGTCCACGGTCAAGGACTGTACATGTTAAATTCATGTGATAAGGGTAATGGAATATGCTTCGTGTTACAAATAGGAATACCTAATATTTATATAGAATTTTCTATCTTGAAAGTATTGTAGAAACAATTAAATTAAAGTGTTTTGGGGGGAGTGGGAAAGCAATCTGAGTGCAGATCTGCCATGAGTGGAAGAAACGTTGGAAAGCAGTAATGCCAAAAGAGACTTAGGGGCAGTAGTTCGACAGCAAATTAAAAATGAATTTGGAATGTGATATGATAGCAATAAAAACGGATTCAGGTTTAGGCTGAATAAGCAGAGGCCTGGTGTCACATGGAATCTGGAAACCTTATAAGCAGAAGGATTTTGATGAGTTCACAGAAGAGCAGCAAAAATGATTAACAGGTTGGAGTGACTGATTTACAAGGAATGATTAAAAGAGTTAAACGTGCAAAGCCTGGCTAAATGACAGCAAAGGAGAAACCTGATAATAGTCTAGAAATATTTTAATAGCGTAAACACCAAGAAAAGAGAGGACTTCGCATAATAAAAGAGGATATAGCTAAAGAGTGATGGGATGATATTAGGAAAAGGAAATTTGGGCTAAATATTCAGGAAATTGTTTGACAGTGAATTTGTTGGCTTGTAGAATAAGGTTTCAAGAGAAGCGATGAAGCCCCATCCTTTGCTTCATTCAAAATTGCACTAAAGAAACACTAGTAGTAACAGCATCAGATTTCCAATTAGGCACAGTAGGGGCGCCATACTCTCTAAAACTGCAACATGGTCAGCAGTTGAAGGAAGGGATGGGAGAGTTGAATGCTGAAGATGCTGTGCCTAGGAGAACAGAAGGGGTAAATCAACCCTGAGTAGGGAACAATCCTGCACCATCAGATATGGGTTAGATGGCTTAATATATCTATTTCATTTGTATAGGATATGCATCTTCATAAAGCCTTTGTAAGATATTACAACCACAGGTGAAGACGTATTTCTAACCCCATTTTACAAATGGGAAAACTGAGGTAGACAGAGAAGTGAAGTAACCTGCTCACCAAGAAAGGCAGTGTGAGAGCTGGAATTAGAATGGAGGGGTGAAATCCTGGCTCCATTCATGTCAGTGGGAAAATTCCTATGAACTTCAGTGGAGTCAGGATTTAACCCATGAGTTCCTGACTCCCTGTCTTGTTCTTAAACCATGCTTTGCTCTCTTAGGGTATGTCTACACTGCAGTGTAAGACCAGGGTTTGAACTCAGGCTCAAGCTTTACCTCCCTTCAGTCTATACACAAATTGTGCTAACACGGGGATCAGGACCCCACAGGATCCAGAATTTAGGCTGTATAGCTTTGCAGTATAGGTGCAGCTTCATAGGACTCATGCTGTGGGAGTCCTCCAAAAGTACCCCCAATCCCATGGGCTGGCTTTCTTTGTCCTTTTCACAGTCAAGTTTGGTGTACAGGAAAAATTTCCCACCCTGCATTACAAACAAAGGACTAGAGCAATCACATTTTTGGAGAGCATAGGAAGTATGGGCTATGGGTGGTTAAACTCAGTCCTGAATAATGCAGTGTAGACACTGGAGCTGCAAGTTGGAACCCAGGGTTCAGCAGTTTCTAACATGGGGTTACAAATGAGTGATGATGCTCAAGCCCTAGGTTAACAAATCTGCTAATTTGAGTTCTGCTAACCTGGATTTACACTGCAGTGTAGACAGACCTTGAGAGTCCATTATACAGGCAGAAAAGGTATGTTTTTCAGTGGATTTAGCTCAGCTGAGTTAATGATTTCAATTAAAGCACCTTCCCCCTGCCAATTAATACCCCTTAATAATCTCACCTAGGCTACAACTCAACCAGCTCCAATAATCTTAGGGTATGTCTACACAGCAATAAATCCCCATGGCCGGCCCGGGTCAGCTGACTTGGATTTGGGAGCTTGGAATGCAGGGCTGTAAAATTGCTGCATAGATGCTCTGGGGAGAGGGTGTCAGAGACCTGGCTCCAGCCTGAGCCCAAATGTTTACACAGAAATTTTTAGCCCCGCAGCCCGAGACTGGTGAGCCACAGTGAGCTGACCTAGGCTAGCCAACCTATGGTCAGAGCCAGAGGTTGGATGTGCATGTGTGTCATGGTATGCATAGGACCCCAGGTTGCCTTAATCTGTCCTGGAGAATTAGCCTCACTGGAATGCGAACCCAATAGGCTTTCATTTCTAGTCCTAATTTTGAACCTCAGCGTTTGTGTGAAAGCTAGGAAAGTAGCTCAGCAAAATGGAGAGCTCAGCAAATTCATCTATTTAAATCTTCGCTGTGCCAACAGTGTTGCAAATTTGTACTTCATCTACTTCCAGCAATATGTACAATGCACAGTCAGATTTTCAATCAACAAGACATTGAGTGGAAAATATGAGAGTGAAAATGGATTGGCTGAAAGCTAGATGCAATCCTTAAGCTGATTTATTAAACTGACATTTCGCTCTACAGGTTAAATTAAATCCTATATCTCCCTGTTTGATGGGGGAGGGGTCATTTAGAAATGTTATTTGTTTTAAAATACCAATAGCCAGATACACAAGAAATTAAATGGTAGGATTTACAGATGAGTAAATTATTTGCATTGCTTTTATAATATCTAACAGATTCTATAGTGGTTTTCATTCATTTAAGTCTAAAATCCCTTGCAAAAGTCTTTTAATACCCAGAACCCAAGCTTGAATTCCAAAGTGTTTTAGCTTAAGGCTCCAGGGTCAAAAGTTATATTTACAAAACTTTTTAAATACTCTGAGAAAATGCTTTGTCTCATTACTTGGCTAATTTCCTTGAGAACGTTGATTTGCAAAGTGGGGTTTTGTTTAAATGACTCCAGACCACGGAAGTATTGTGTTAATGTGGAAGATTTGAGGAGGACTAAACTGTGTTCCAGTAAAAATACAGCAATTGAATTTTCAATGTACAATTCTCCTTTGATCCTTTGGATTTTGGGGGGTTTGAGTCACAGCACTGTAAGTGGGGGTGTAATTGATATTAGGACAACCATCTATTTCATGTTCTTTGCAAAACCACAGCAGAGGCACAGCTGCCTCCTGGTTAAGGTGAAAGGACTGATTAGGCAATAGGAACTTTGGATCACTGAGCTGCTTCTTCATGCTCTGCTTTCACAAGCGTTGGCAGACCACTAAGCAGGAGAAACTTGAAATCCTGGCTCAACTGTTTGTGCATCAACAGTAAGGAACCGTAGTAAAGGAAAAAGAAAGTAACAGAAGTAGAAAGGGAAAGAGAGTAAAGAGAAGTAGGAAGAGAGGAGTATGGCTCAAAAGCTGAAAGGGAAGGAAGGAAGGTTGTGTAATTTGTAGATATGTACATAAGATCAATCAATCATTTCCTGTTATCTTCTGATGAAATAATGTTGGTGAAGCCTGACTGTGTGTGTTAGTGATCGGATGTGTGGAGAGCATGGTTGTAGAAATGGCTCAGGATTCTCAGGTCCAGGGACAGTGAAGATGGAGAATACATTTGTAAGGGTACGGATTGCATGGTGCTAGTCAAGATGTATATAATCTCCAGGGAACTCATCGGGATAGAAAGGCGGAAAATCACAAGTGTGTCAGGAGGCAAAAACTCAAATATAAGGATTATATGGAAATCAGATTTCCTATGGGAAAATTATTTCTTATGCTATGGGATGAATATATACAATATGTAGAAGCAAAATATCTACCTCGGGTATATATTACTCAAGATTAAGAGTAATACAAAGTAGGCATGGAGAGAGGTCCAAAAGTGTGGTTTTTGTTAAGCAATGAAGTGTTAATTCTTTCAGTCAAAGGTCCTGCTTTTCTCACAATGACATCAGTACAGGGAGAGACTGTTTAGCAGTCTAAGGAAATAGGCATGCCTTCAATATGCTCTTTTACTATGGGATATCTGACACAACCATGTTAAAATCATATATATAGAGCTGGTAAACCAAGCAATAGTTTTATAGTTCTGGTTGGATCCGATCATATGGCGGTAAAGCTAAGCCTGGGAATGCTTACAGTTAACTCTGCAGTGAATGTCAATCTTCCAAAATCAGTTTTGTCATTTGAAATTATTTTCTGTATACTGTATGTTTCCAATATTTAGCTTGAGATACCATACTTTTGCTATTGTAAAACTAGCTATTTAAATCCTGAGCTAATGCTTGAGTGATTTGTATGATAAAAATGTGCAGTAGTATTTTAACACTGACATTGTTTTGATACTGTTAGTTTCTCCAAAAGTGCTTTTTAACTGTTGAATCATGACTGTATGAACCAAAGTCCTTGTTTAAATATTAACCTTGGAGAGAGAGAGAGAGAGAGAGAAAGACATTTGATCCTTCAACCCTACTAGGTTCTTTTAAAAGTCTAACATGTTCATTTATGCACCTTCTCCAAAAGATGTGTTCAGCAGCCTTTAACATTGTGGGATTAATGTATTGAAACCATTAACTCTGAATTTGAAAATGCTTCAAAAAAAAAGTTTACATTCTCCACCAGTCAATTAGTAGTTTATTGTTAACTCTCCAGAGTACACCTCTACCTCGATATAACACGGCCCTCGGGAGCCAAAATATCGTACCGCGGTATAGGTGAAACCGCATTATATCGAGAATTTCAGAATGCATACTGGTGCAGGTGGTGTATGTCAGGAGACAATGACTACTATAGCCCAAGGACTGCAAGAGCAACCACAGAATGCCTGTACAGTTACTTAGCAACCTGGCAGCAAGATATGTTAGAAGATCCCATTTTCATATCACCTCTTTAAGGTTACCTTACTCTGACTTTGCATGGTGGGGGACAGAATTTGGCCTAGCATAACACTTGTCAGTACAGTGTATGCTAGTTGTCATTTTCATTTTTGTTAACATTACATTCTTATATACACTTTTATCTGTGTTGTTTTACCCACCAGAACCCTGAACACAACATTCCTCAGTTTTTTCAAAATAGATTATGGCAATTCTGTGTCTTAGTACTTTTTGTTGTTTCATTCATTTTAGGATTTTCAAGGAGACAATCTTAATCAACTAAGACCAAAAAAAAAAAAAAGAGAGAGAGAGAGAGAGAAAGAAAAAAGCATGGCTTATTAACTCAGCAAGCCCTTCAGTGGCTCTGGTGATTCCAGAGGAAAACAAAAGAAATGATAGGTTTAAAAAATCTGACCTGTGAGAAAAGATTTAAAAACCTGGGCATGTTTAGTCCTGAGAAAAGAAGACTTAAAAAACAAGTTAAGGGCTGTTATAGAGGATGGTGATCAATGGTTCTCCATATCCATTGAAGGAAGGGCAAGAAGTAATTTGCCTAATCAATAGCAGGGAAGATTTAGGTCGTGTATTAGGGAAAACTTTCTAATTATAATGGGTGTTTAATCCCAGTTAAGTACTGGAATAGGCTTCCAAGGGAAGTTGTGGACTCCCTGTCATTGGAGGTTAGGTGAACATTGTCAGGGATGGTCTAGGTATAAATGCTCCTACCTCAGAACAGGAGGCTGGACTAGATGACCTCTTGAAGTACCTTCCATGCCCCAAAATTTCTATGATAAGGAGAGTTCACACTTTGGAAGAAGTTGGTGGCAATTCATCACCCCTGGAAGTTCTGCTTGTGTATGGCATATGGCTTCTGACACCAAAGACTGTCTATTCTGCATCTGGCCTGGCCCTGGCCTTTTCTGGCTTGGATCCATGCTGGATCTATGCCAGCCATCTTCTAGTCCAATCAGATTTACCACTTTTGGGCAGTGCAAGTGCATAGATTCTGCCACTTGTATTGCTGGAAGTCAGGGGTGGAAACAAAAAACCATAATGAGGCGTGGTGATTAAGCAGGTGTTGTTGGCATTCAGTTGTGATAAACCACGTAACTCATTTGTGGCTCAGACACATGTGCAATGGCTATACAAACACATGCCAATAACCATAGTGTCACATCTGTCCATGTCTCTGCAGTGTCTATCTTCAATCTGCCAATGACATCTTCTCCATAATGTACATTGTCTGTGTCTTCTTTGCCTCAGGTGGTCCTCTGGAGACCATACGTTTCTTTCCTTCTCCTGGTTTTCCAGGCACTCCAATTTCTACTCTTTATAATTATAGATTATAACTGGTTTATTTAGTGGAGGTCTTTCGCTACGGAGTGGGTGTTGGCACAGTGCTCATTGGGAAGACAGAGTAAGGTTTACTTTAGTAGATTCTGACACCTGGGTCAGTCCCCTAGCTGGCAGACCACGAATATCCTTGGGGCTGTGGAACAAAGGCAGAGGCAGTAGCTTGTCCTCCATCCCTGTGCTTTCAAGTTCTAGATTGAAATCCTGCCCTACAGCTCTTTTCCCCCCTATTAGCACAACCATGCAACACGGAGGCGGAGTAGTCTCTACATTGTTCTTTAGACAATAAAATGAGTCAAAGAGAAGTCAGATTTCTGACTTGGAGAGGTCAGTAAACTCACACCAGTGAAGCAGGACTGTATCTCCCAGGGAGTTTGAGCCACCTGTGTTCTTGATTGGGGGTGGGGGGATAGCTCAGTGGTTTGAGCATTGGCCTGCTAAACCCAGGGTTGTGAGTTCAATCCTTGAGGGGGCCATTTAGGGATCTGGGGCAAAAAATCTGTCAAGGGACAGTACTCAATCCTGCTAGTGTAGGCAGGCGGATCCTGCTAGTGTAGGCAGGGGACTGGACTCGATGACCTTCAAGGTCTTTCCAGTTCTAGGAGATTGGTATATCTCCATTTATTTCTTTATTTCATTTCTTTCTATTTAAAGAAAGCTGCTTTGGCTTCATTATTCCTTTTATTGATTTTAATTCATGTCCTTACTCTTATATTGATCTCAGCTGTTCACCGGGGACATTTTCACTACAGATTTTGTCTTTTTAACCAATAATTAAACACACACACATCCCCCCCCCGACATCGTAACATCAACAAGACACACCACAAACCACCAAATTAAACGTTTTCTCTCGTGATTCCAAGGAGCAGTCACTTGCAACTTGCTTCCTTGTGCAATAGGCCAAGTTCTATCACTCTTCTTAGGCTTATCTCTGGTTGCTGACACTTAGGGTACAACTGATTGGATTAAAAGACCCACAGCCTGGCTGCAAATGGCCTGGGTCAGCTGACTTGGGCTAAACATTGCTGTGTGGACATTCAGGCTCAGGCTGGAGCCTGGACTCTGATACCCTCCCACCTCATGGAGTCCTAGAGCTCAGGCTCCGACCTGAGCCTGAACATCTACACAGAGGTTTTACAGCCCCGCAGCCTGAGCCCCACGAGCCTGAGTCAGCTGACCCCAGCCAGCCATGGGTGTTTAATTGCTTTGTAGACATACCCTCAATAAACTCATGTGTGAGCATTAGAGATGGATGAACTCGTGAAGGTAAAATTCTCTTCTCCTCCTGAGCCTTTACTCATTTTTAGATCAAACTCCAAAATGCATTTTTAGATCGAAGCTCCACTTCCAGAAGGCTGGAAATCTCACAGAAACATCTATTTCTTGCTAGATTTTCAGCCCATTTGGGGGGACTCGGGAGATTCTGATAAACACCCAATCCAGACTCTAATTCTTTTCAGGTTGCCCATACCTAATAATCATATCAGACTATTGACCTGCAATTCCAGCGAGAAGCAAGATAATATTCTTATCCCCATATTCAGTCTAGAAGTACAGGCATTTCTACCTGCCTTCATTTCAGATTATACATTAACTTTACTGACCAAACAAAACAGCTTTACTCTATGTATCTTGCATACTTCCAACTCACCCATTTCCTTCCGCCTTCTACATTTTCTTCCTAATGGGAGGAATAGGGGTTAGTAATATAGCTGCTTATAAAACAGCATTGTGTGCATCTATAATAATCAACATCTGTATTGCAATAAGTCCATCAGTAACATCCTCTATTGTAGTTTTAGGGATCAAATTCTTGTGCATCCTGATGAGACTGGGCCCCTCAGCTGATTTTTTTTTTCTTTAGTGCATTCAGCCACTGCAGTCTGCTTGGCAACTTCATTTCAATGAATTCCCTTAAGCGTCCTGTCTCTTGGGCTGCAGATCAGCACATTGCTCTTTGTGTCACTGTTTTGGCTAACAGTGAAAGTTTTTTTTAAAAAAGAAAGAAATCCTGCCAGCTTAACCAACCAAAGCCATTAATGCAAGTTTTATGAAAGTCCCATTTGTGTTTGATATACTGTGCTAATTTATTTATAATTTGTACACGTCTTCTTTGCCCCAGTCAAACAGATGTGACATAAACAGTTTAGAAGGCACATTAACACTCTTCTAATACTTGAGCTATCATTTCCTTCTGCCATTACCGAATGTATACCATCTCTATATCTATCTAGGTACTTATATAGCCCCATCACTATATCTGTGTGCCTCGCAAACACTAATGTGTTTAACTTCACAACAACCCTGATGAAGTCTTATCATCCCTATTTTACCGATGTGGCATTGAGACATGGAGAAATTAAAGTGACTTGCCTAAAGAAGTTTGTGGCAGAGCTGGGAAAGAACCCAACTTTACTGAGTCCCAGTTCACTGGCTTAACCACAAGACCACGCTCCCGTCTTTAAGGAGCAAATATAGCCTATTGCAAGGGTTGACAAACATACAATTGTTTACCTAGAAAAATATTAGGAACGTATTAAATGTATTGTAGCTGCCTTGAATGTAATGTAGTAGAGATTTAGGGAAGAGCAAGGAGCATGTCACTGGCCAGCCTTTGGTGGGCCATCTGTAAGTGATCTATAGACCATAGTTTGGGAATAAATAGCCTGTCGTGTATCAAATCTGATAGCCGTATAATCTGAAATTTCTTGAACATTCACGACTTTAAAAAGTACTTTGATGTCATAGTTCCTATCTTTTTGTTGCTATCTTCTTTGAAGATGATGCAGGCTCCCCTTTCCTGTGGAAATTCAACGTGTGGAGGAGCAGTAAGAGAGTCAGTGGTATTGGGAGATGGAGCTTCTCACCTCTATGCCACCCATTCAAATCCAGCCCTGCTCATTAGTGCCTGAAAGTCATCATTATCTGATAGCTAGTTGGTGGCACATGTGAAATAAGTAAATTATATCATTTTAGATCCTGCTAGATAGGTATCTAAATCTCAGAAAATACTGTGCTAATTAGCACCCTTGTGGGCAGCCTCAGTTGACAGATTGTAGAGGTCCTGGAACAGGATGGTCCCTTTAAGAATTATGAGGCTGATCCAATGCATGCTGAAATCAATGGAAAGATGACCCCTGACCTCAGTGGGCTTTGGATCAAGTGCTTTGTCAGGTGACCAGTGTTATGAGTGCTGCTCATGCTGTAACTGTTCTGTTCTGGTGAAGCACGGGAATGGGTTACCTAGGGAGGTGGTGGAATCTCCTTCCTTAGAGTTTTTTAAGGTCAGACTTGACAAAGCCCTGGCTGGGATGATTTAGTTGGGGATTGGTCCTGCTTTGAACAGGAGGTTGGACTAGATGACCTCCTGAGGTCCCTTCTAACCCTGATATTCTATGAGTCTATGTTGATAAATAAAGGAATTAGGCTGGGTCTTCCACCCTGACAATTTGGCACTTTTCATGACCATGTACTTCACCAAACTTTAAAAATAAATTCATTAATTAAACAAATAAACCAAAATTTGGCTTGGTGTAACCTGCACAAGTAATAAAAATCATCCTTAAAAATATTTAGGATTTTTGCTTTATTTTTAAATTTCTTTTTGGGGTTGCCATTAAGTAGTAAATCGTAAATACACAGTTGTTCATATTTTGTTTACTCTCAATGTCGTATCAGCACGTAACTATGAATTTCTCGCTTTGGTAATTGTTGGGTGCTTAGCTGGTCATTTGGCTCATGTTCCTAAGGATCTTGAGAAGTCCTGTGTGCTTTACAGTACTGCTCAGTTCCAAAGTGGCAACTCAGCTGTAGGCTTTCCTTTAGCCAGGATCTATTCTGCTAATAAATGACGGTATTCAACCTGAAGCCAATGACTCATTATTTTTTATTTCATCGTTTCCTCCAAAATGGAGCATTTCTCCAGCTTAGAAAAACAAAAAACAATTGGTATATTTTTTTTTAAATGGGCTCACCAGACTTGAGGAGTTAATTTTCATGCTCTCATTGTAAAAGTCTCTTTTGGATCAATGTAATAAACCAATCTCACATATTTTCCACCAAAGATATTCACAATGTGGGGTTTTTTCCCTGAAGTATTGCTGTGACACAGAGTATGATTTTATTGGTGCATTATATAGTGTTTCTAGACTGCACAATTCAGTTTTTCCTGGTCTCATTCAGAAGCATTCTCTCCAGAAAATGGCTTGAACTCTGTTTCCTCAGAGTGTGGAAAAAATGCAAACTCAAAAGAATGACACTAAGCTTGGCACGTGACAGTTCCAAGCCCCCTCCTTGCTTCCATCAGTTCTCACCAGATTTCAGAAGAGCTATTATTGCGGTTGCCTGCATATCTTATTACAATTACCAAAATATAGTATAGATTTTTTTTTCTTATCGTGTGTGATGTAGATCTAGATTGTAAATTAGTGTTAAAGCTCATGTTGCTTATTAAGTAGTCTCAAGATTTCCCAGTTTAGGGCTTTGCACTTAATTTTGACCTTGTGTCTCAATTTTGCAGTTTGCAGTTTTGCATATTGATACCCAATCATTTGATGAGTGCTTCCTAAGAACACATCTCATTTCTAATCCTGGCTTGAGAGAGGGGTCAGGGTTCATATGCCTTCCCCAAAGCACAGGGCCAATGCCTTACCTGAACCCCACTGGCCTGCCTCCAACCCAGGCTATGCTTCCTCCTTCTTCAGCAAGCCCTGTGGGAGGAGAGATCCTTAAAAGAGCCACTAGCCTTTTCCCCCTCAGTCCAGACAAACACTATGGCCTTTGAAGATGTAAAGGTTACATTCTCCCGCTTCGGTACATATCAGTATATTCTATTCCTTTTTATAGTGACTGGTGGTATTATATATTTGAATGCAGATAATTATAATTTATAACACAGAAAAGCACAAGCAAATACACTCAAAGTGAACACTAAAAGACCACCCTTAAATTTCACCAGATAGGGTGAGTTAAATACAATGTCTGGGCTTAACTTTGAATTTCCTTGCTTCTGATTTGTATCACAGTCTTAATAGTGTATGGAAAAGGGTGGTTTTATTTATTTATTTTTATTTCCAACAGTTATTTTAAAAAGATAAAAATCTCCTTGATGTACAACAGTTGACTTTTGAGCAGTTTCACAGCACTCTCTTGTCAATATATTTGCAGACATTTGAAAAAAGCAAAGGGTGTTCTGAAAATGAATACAGATTAAAAATACACTCCACTCGTTGGTGCCTGGAGCAGTTTTTATAGTGGGGGTGCTGAGAGCCATTGAACCAAACTGTAAACCCTGCATATGATAGAAACCACTTCAAACCAGGGGGGTGCAGAAGCACTCTCAGTACCCCTAGGTCCAGCACTTCTGACTCCACCGACACCTTCCTGAGCTTTGAGAGGGTCTCATGTATGTATATTCTGTACTTAGGATCCAAAGCCTGGTGAAGTCAGTGGAAAGTCTCCCACTAACTTCAATGCACTTTGGATGAGGTCCAAATGCAGCTTGTCAGAACAATAGTATTTAACCAGCAGGCAGGAAATATGCAAGCAGAAATTACTTGTGTATTTAAACAGTGTTTAAGACTCATATAGTTAATAATAATAAAACTTTTTTTAAAAAAAGTCCGTCGGCGCTGAAGCTGCAACATGCTGGGAATCTCACTGAAGGACCTGTTGAGAACAGAGGGACTGAGTTAGGGTAGGCCAGTGCGGTTGCGCAGACTGGCAGCCAGTGAGAAAGGGCCTGCCGGGAGCCAATCAGGGTTTAGATTGGAGGTGAACAATCAGGGCTGGGCTAGGTCCTATATAAAGGCTGCTCAGGAAGGGACCAGTCAGTGACACCCAGACCTTCAAGGGAGAAGATCTGTCTCCTGAGGGAAGGAGGCCAGCACCACGGACAGAGCAGTGCTGGGCAGGCTCAGGGAGCATAGGAGAACTCAGCCCACTACCTGCCAGGATGCAGGCCCAACAGGTGCAAGAAGGGAAGTGGCTCAGGGAGACTGACTGAAGAGGGAGAGAAGGAAGGCAGGGAGACTGCCCCTAGGCGGTTCCTGGGTCGGGACCCAGAGCAGTGGGTGGGCCTGGGTCTCCCCTTTTCCCTTTTGTGCTGTACCTGGCCATGGGAGAGTGGCCATAATGGACTGCAACCAGCCCTTGAGCAAGGGCTAGACTGTGGGGTGGCTGTTGGCCACTGCGGCAGGAGTGGTTAGAAGTCCCTCCCCCCTCCCCAGAAGGGGGTGAGGACTGGACTAGTGGGCACTACCGGAGAGCAGTGTCCTGAATCAGACAGGGATGGTCTAGAAGTGGATGCCGCTGAGGGAGGAGCAATGCAGGCCCGGAGGACAGCATGACAGATGGGACACCACTGGCAGAGGGTGCCCTGCAGAGGACTGAGCTAATTCCCAGATGCACCAGCAGGAGGCGCTGCAGTGGTGAGTCCCAACCCCATCACAAGCACCATCAGCTGCCATTGAAATGAATAGGAGATGGGACCTCTCGGCCTCTTGCTGGGCCAAGGCTCAGAATATCAAAAGGTATTTAGGGGACAGACTGACATGGATTCCAATTGGAATTAGGCCCTTGGATAACTTTGGGGATCTGGATCTGAATCTTCAATGCTCATGTGCCCAAGCCATCACTGAAAGCTCATTCTGGGTGGGATAGTTTTTTCAGAAGTGCGTAACCGTTGGTGTCAGGGTTCCCTCCCCACTCTGAACTCTGGGGTACAGATGTGGGACTCGCATGAAAACTTATTTCTACCAGGTTAGGTTAAAAACTTCCCCCAGGCACAAATTCATTTCCTTGTCCTTGGACGGTATTTCTGCCACCACCAAGTGGTTTAACAAACATTCAGGGAGCAGTCTCTTGGAGCCCTATCTCCCACAAAATATCCCTCCAAGTCCCTTCACCTCCTTTCCTGGGGATGCTTGAGAATAATTTACCAACCAATTGGTTACAAAGTGAGCACAGATCAAACCCCTGAATCTTTAGGACACTGCAGATCAATCAGGTTCTTAAAAGAATTTAATTTTTTTTAAAAAAAGTAAAAGAATCACACCTGTGAAAGCAGAATGGAAGGTATCTTTACAGGGCAAATAAAAAGATTTAAAACACAGAGGATTTCCCTCTAGGCTTAGTTTCAAAATTACAAAAAGAGTTAGGAATAAGACTCCCTCTTAGCATAGGGAAAATTCACAAGCTAAAACAAAAGATAATCTAATGCATTTCCTTGCTTTACTTACAATTTTTGTAATCTTAAAGCTTGTCTTCACTACCTGCCAGATCGGTAGGTAGCGATCGATCTGTTAGCGATCGATTTCTCGGGTCTGGTGAAGACGCGAGAAATCGATGGCCCGCGGTGCCCCCGTCGACTCCGGAACTCCAGCTCGCCAAGAGGCGCAAGCTGGAGTCGACGGGGGAGCACGCCGCTGACTCCCACCACCATGAGGACGGCAGGTAAGTTGGCTGGAGATACGTGAATCACGTAGCTGAAGTTGCGTATCTGCAGTCGATCTCCCCCCTCCACCCCCCCATAGTGAAGACAGTATGTTAGATGTTTATTTCAGGTATGGTTTGGGGAGATAGTTTCTCCTTTCATGGTCTCTCTCCGTTCCAGAGAGAACACAAACAAAGAGCACAAACCAAACCTTCCCTCCATCCCCCAGATTTGAAAGTATCTTCTTTCCCCATTGGTCTTTCTGCTCAGGTGCCAACTAGGTTATTTGAGCTTCTTAACCCCTTACAGATAAAGAGGGAATTTTAGGCTACCCTTAGCTGTATGTTTGTGACAGCTGGCTTCACCATGCTCCTAAACAAGTTAATTCATTGACAGTAGAGAGAGGTCATCTGTGAACCTTTTTAAAAATCCCACTCTGTATTTTTCCCAGATGCCAAAAGTGATTACACTATATAAAAATCTGCATGCCAAATTTAATTTTTCCAATAGCCATTTTTATTTATAGTAGTACTTTTTTAAAAAGTGCTTCTTAAACAAGTAAGTCTATTAGGTACCTACATTAATTTATATCTGAACTGATCTTTCTGAATTTTTTCTGCATCAAAGTTCATCCGAGGGTCAAGACCTTGCATGTCATACTTTAGTTTGGAACACTTCTTTTTTCAGTAAAGCTATAGATTTCTGCAAATACAGGATTCATAATGTAAACGTTGACACAATCTTAACTAATGAAAGACAGCAGATGGGGACTACCTCTGAGATGGAGGACTGTGAACATACAATTGTTACTTATTTATGCTTCAGAGAAAGAAAGTGAAGGCATCAAATGAGGGACTTGTACTTGAAAAATTTCAGTTCCTCTCTTCCTGTTTTTCAGTACTGCAGGGTTGATGAAACCAGATGGGTTTCAAATAAGTGGCCTTGATACTAATAACCTAAGACTGATGTGTAATTACCTTTTCAATGATTCATCTGTATAACACCCCGGGTTATTTTACATAGGCAGCATCTGGTTCACATGTGCACTGTGATTATTCTACTTTGATTGACATCTGTAGTCTCCTAATAAAGTCCCAGATGCACAGATGTGTGGTGCTGCCTTCTTCCATAACATGCTGGTACAGACAAAAGTCCTTTAGAACACCATGCTGAAGCTTGCAAAAAGGAAAGTCAGTCCATGTTTGGCAGTAAGTAACCCTGCACTGCCATTACTGATCGCCAAGGAGTTAAAGACTCCGAAGGATCAATACTTCTTTTGCAGTAATCTGAACTTCAGTGAAGCTATCTAGATTTACACTGATGTTCCATAACTGAGATCAGAATCTGGTTCAACACATAGACCCAAGAAGATTTTTGTAAGGAAAACAGCCTTAATTTTGTATTGAAATGCTTTTGTAATGGTGCATCACCAATTTGAATCTGGATGAGGTCACGTTGACCAAAATCCCTGAGGTTTGTTTGGCATTCTGTGTAAAATAAGTGTGACAGATAACTGAATCTTGCAACACAAAAGAGACATCCAGTGCTGTATGGGCATGGAGACCAAACTGCCTGCTCATCTGGACTCTGAGCTCTCCAAATCAGGATTGATGCACATTGTCACTTCAGTTTGAAGAAGCTTCAGCTGCTGCCATCTGTGGCATCCATTCTCTCTGCAGTCTTACGCGGAGGCCCATCAATCCCATGCTATTTATGAACATGAAATTCACAGAAAAACAGTCAACACTAGGAACATTCATAATTAAAAAATAGTTGATTGCAGTCGTCTAGCATGTGTAGCACATATTGACTCATGTCTTGTAAAATCAGGTACTGTATGTAGATGAATTATCGGCAGTATGCCCAAAATTTCAATCCAGGATACTTTAAGCAATGACATAAAAGGATTTTCAGAGAGATTTTAGGGCTCTTAACCTTTAATTTCCTTGAAGCCTTTAAAGAAAATCTAATAAAATATATATTTTCATTGGCTGTTACTTCTGTATATTACAGAATGATTTTATTTACAAATGGATTAGAAAATGTGTAGCGAGGTTTACAGCTCACCCTTTGGAAGCTGAAGTTGGCCCTCTTCTAAGAGGTGTCTCTGTGTAGCTTCTCTTTTAAAAACATCAAAATCTCAAAGTGCCAGCATGGAATCGATGTGCTTTCGGCCAGCTCCCATGCTATAGTTCCCCTCATTTGATCTTTTGGGACAAATCCTTAGCAGGCATAACTGCATTGTAATCCATCGGGCTGTATCGATTGACACCACTTGAGCATCTAACATTCTATCTGTATGACTAAAGGTTTTGGGGAAATAACTGTATTGAAAATAAGTGTGTGTCTGAGGGCAAATGAATCTTAGTTTGAGTCTGGACCATCTACAAAGTAATAGAGAAGCTAGTTAGGAGAAATCTGTGATTTATTATGTGAAATTCATGAAAGAAGTACAATGGTCCTGGTTAGTTGAGATGTTGTTGCTTATGGAGATGGTACAATCCTTCCTAAAATTCCTAGGGTCCAGCACTCTTTGCAGCATCCATCCAGGCAATGATAATCCAGCTCTTTAGTCTTTTGTTAAACTTCTCTGTTAAATGGTCATTGCTGATTTTGGACTGTCTTTCCTGCTGCAATCACAGGGAACAAGACTGGCCTGAGGGCCAGTTAGAGTTTTGGAGTGAGAGAAGTGGGTCATTCTGAAGAGAATAGAGGTCTTTTTGTCGTATAAAAGCTAGCCATTCACTAGCACACCACACTGACCATCCTGGAGACAGCTGAGTTTGCTCTGCAGGGTTATGGAGTGGATCTGTGCATGCTTTGGATTGGCATGGAGAGCCTGGAGGTCTCCTATAAAGGTGGTCCCTGTCCACTACTGAACCCCTACCTAAGTCCAAAGAACTGCCTGTGTATCCTGCCCCTTTTTCACCAGTCTGGAAGCATGAAGGCTGCTGCTGCAGTAACCCACACCAGGGTGCTGAAACTTGCCCTGTTTCCTCTGTCCTCCTCAAACTTGCCTCTGTTCTTTAGCTTTGAAATCTGAATGTGCTTCCTGGTTCTCAGCTAAAAGCTTCATCTTTGGGCCATGTGGACCCTTTAAGTGTCTCCACGGCTGATTGTGAATTGGCCAGACAGAAATCTACCAACCAGTATTGTGTCTATTCATAGTCTTCATGGCATCACCTCTCAGTGCCCAGTGAGGGAGGGTCATACTCTCCGCCCTTGAGCAAGGCAAGTAGCTGGGTTGCTACACAGTTGCTCAAGGGGATTGTGCCTGTCCCATCTCAGGATTTCCAGGTGTTACGTCTGGCCAGGCTGAACAGCTCCTTCTCTACGTCACAGAGGAATCTTAGCCCAGAATTTGGCCTTTACTCTGTGTGATGTGATGAATGTGATGAAATGTGATGAAACCAAGTACTGGACCAATCATAGAAAATGACTTTTAAAGTTTAAACTGACGAATTTATAATTCACTGGTTTTATAACAGCTCTTAATTCCTAAGAAAACTACAATTTTCCTGCAGGTGTATACTTTTGTGGTTATGACTTAGGAATTGGAGTCTTAATTTTTTCCTCTGAAGACAGTGGCTGCAAATATATTTCTCAAACTAGATGTGTGGTCTCATTTATTTAAGTAAAAAGGATTTTAAGTGGAAATGAGCCACAGAAATGTATGCTACTTGTCTCAAACAAACATGATTTCAGCTTTTTGATTTGTTACATTTATTGCTTAATTTTTAAAGCAAGCATTTATTAGTAAGCACTCATAAGTGTGTTCGATCAGATAAAAGATCCATCACTGTGTTTATTTTACTCCCTAGGATATTTATTAATTTGTAGTTTATACTGAGTAAGGACCAGTGAAATCATTGGGATTCTTGCCATCAAGCAAGATCTGGTCTTTTTAAAAAAACATTGACGTTGTTCATTTAGGTGAAGTGTTGTCTAAACAGCAATTAATAAAACTTACAGTTCTTAGCAATTTTTCTTTTCAGATTAAATTATGAATTAGCTTCTTATTAATATTACATGACCCAATCTTGACCAGAATTAAGAGGTATATGAATGTCATATTACTGTAATGGATGTGCCAATTAGCTGTTACAGCAACCAGTAAATCTGTTTTCATCATTTTGAAGAGATTCCCAGCTCATCCTGCCCCCTTTACAAGGATAGTTATAGAAAGTTCATTCTATGTGCATAATTTAAATGTAGCTCCTGCATTGATAGTTTACCATTCCAGGGAACAAAGGCTCATGCAAGGGCTTGCCTTTGGTTTTATTTGTTGGGAAACTTCCAGATTTCTCATACTCTCCATAGTGGTTATGATGAATGCAGGTGCAGTCTGGCTTGCAGCCAAAGGTTGAGGCTGATTAAGAGATATTGATTCCCTGTCTGAACATTAGATTTGTGGTTTCTGCCTTGAATATATTGGTCATTAACCATGTAATTCAACAAGTTCATAATAATCTGTTCTGCTGACCTTAGCTGGGACTACATGGAATATTTTCTCCGTGCACTAAGTATAGGGTGACATGCAATGCACTCCCCCCAGGAAGTGCTCCAAGAGGGCGATGGATAATTCTTTGGGGTGGGAGTATTTTGCTGCAGCCATTTTCTTGAGGAAAGCATGCTCCTCTCCACTTTCCCATGCCATCACAGTTCTGCTGGCTGGTGTGCTGGCAGTGTGGAGAACTCTCCCCTGTGTAGCCGTGTTGGAATTGGACACAATGTGAATCCTGGTGTTCAGAATATTTGGATTGTCCGTTGGAAAAAGAATGAGTATAATGGACACACATACCTGAAGTTAAAATTAAATTTGCCAATGATTTACCTCTACTAAGAGTTACTGTCTCCTCGATGTTACAGTAATGGATGTGTTACAAATGCTAAAGTAGCTAGATATAGGAGCTATTCTCTGCTCACACCAATGTGAATCTCAGTGGAGTTACTCCTGATTTACACTGGTGTGAATGAAAGGCAAGCTAAGTCAAGCATTTAAAATGTCATTCTAAAAATGCATTGAATTAGAGATTATCCACATTTAAATGAAACATCTTGGTATGTTTCCTGTACCCCAAGTACACTTCTTTGCTTCTTTTTCATTGTAAAAGTTAAGCAGAAATCAATTATTTGGCTTTCAACATCTTATTTAAAACTTAAATGTCATATGACTTAACTAATACATTAATCATTCTGCAATTTCCAGAACGGGGCTTTTTTCCAACTTTGTTTGTTCATCCTTTCCCTGAGCCGATGAAATTACATCCAAGACTACTGAACTCCGTAGAATTAATGTTCAGTTTTTTACTGACACATGTTGAGGTGAGAGCTCATCAATGGTAATTTCTGGGGCTGCTGGTTTCAACCAGTAAGCTTCCCAGGACTCCAGGAGAGGATATCTCACTTTATAAGGTCAATTGGAAATTTATGGCTTAGTTTTCACACTCCTTCCAGGAACAAATGCCAGAACAGACAAAATCTGGAAAATGACTGCTTGGAAGTGTGCTGAAATCATTAGTGCTGCCAAAACCTAAATCAGGTTCCTGAGAGGTTTCTCTTAAAAATTGTAATGACTGACTTACACCTTATAATCCTTGGAACCCATACCAGGGAGAACAGCTGATCATATTTAAGTCACATGTGAATTTCCCTTTATCTCCTTTACACTTTACGTGAAAAAAAATGTCCTATGAATAGCACTCTAGATGCATTTATTTATTTAAGATGTTTTCACCTCCCCTCATTACATTGTCTTTGTTTCCTTGTCACTTTTGAATTTCTCTCTTTTTGGTGAATAGCCCCAGTCAATCAATATGATGCCTCTGTTGTCTTAAACTAGGAACTTACGCTAAGGGGAGATTCTGTCATTGTAGGCTGAGGATCTTAGACAGCCACAAGGGCTGGGCAGCTTTCACCTATGCCTTAACTCTGAACTCCTTTCCTAATTCTCCTTTCTTAATAATGACAGTTTTTTTTCCAGATGGGACCATTTGTGAAGCCACCATTAATACCAATAAGACATGAGACTGTTGATAAATAAAAGAATCAGTTTGCCTCTTGGCACTACAGGTTGCCTCTGTAACACAAATTCTGCTCCTAACTTTTGTTCTGTTAGATGCAATGTGACTATATTTTTACTGTTTGAAATTTCATATCTTTGTTTAAACTTTAATTTTAAAATGAATACTAATTTTCTGTTTGTGGGCTACTACTGCCATCTACTTTTTACGATGGCTCCAAAGAAAGTATATATTAAATCAGATTTTCTTCTAATATTATTGATTTCTTATGCTTTAATAGGCCATTCTTTGTCAATTAATACAAAATAAAATGGTATGCAAAACTGTTATGAATCATATCTCTCTCTCTCTCTCTCTCTCTCACACACACACACACACACACACACTCCCCAAACCTTTGAAATTGAAGATTTCAGCCCCAATCTGAGATCCAGCCCCACATCTTGAGGACTGGAGAAGACCTCTCTTAGCAAACTGTCACCTTCTGACATTAAGTAGTTAAGACAGTAACCGACGAAAAGCTGAGAACATCCGGATTCAAGGGCAAAAGACATCTCCAAAATTGATTACATTTTCTAGGAAAACTTTTACAAATACTAATTTACTGAAATATTTATTGCTTCAAATCCCATGTTAGAAGCCAGAACAAAACCATCAATAGAAGTGTCAACATACCCTGGTGGGTGGAAAAACCAACAAGGCTAAGTACAAGTACTTTGCATGTTCCCAACATATGCAAATGATACGTTAAGATTGGCAGTTCTACGAATTTGACTGCCTTTGACCTGATTTTATTCCAGTGCAAGTAAAAATATTTAATCCTTTGCCACTGGAAAGCTCTTTTTAATAATGGCATTTGCAGCAGTCACACACAAAATGTTTTTCTATTTCAGCCTCCTTCAGAGATCTTACTAAATGAAATTGGCTGAGTGCTCCATCAGGAATTGTGTTGCAGGACTCTCCTGTGGGGGAGTCTGTGTGAACAATGGAATAGTTAAGTCACTTGAAATAAATGGCATTTATTGAATCCCACTGCATAGAAGGAAATGCTTTTATCACCAGGTTATACAATGACATTGTACCACACTGCTATGCAGTGCTGCACTAGTATGTCAAGTATCGTAGTGTGTCCTTATCTTCCCTTTCTTGGGGCTCAGCCTCATTGGTGGAAAGGAATATCCAGCAATTCAACAACTTTGGGCTTGTCTTCACTATGGCAGGGAGGGATTGATGTTTTGGCGGTCGATTGATCGCGTCTCATCAAGATGCGATAAATCGATCGCCAACGGCTCCCCCTTCGACTCCAGAACTCCAGCTCGCCAAAAGGCGCAAGCTGGAGTCGATGGGGGAGCGCGCCGCCGACCGCCGCCACCGTGAGGACAGCAAGTAAGTCGGCTGTAGAGACGTTATTAACATAGCTGAAATTGCGTATCTTCAGTCGATCCCCCACCCCCAGCGAAGACCAGCCCTTTCTTCCAAATTGTGTGCTCAGACCTCAGCTCGTGTAAATCGGCAGCACTCCAGTGACGTTAATAGAGCGTTGCTGATTTACACCTGCTGTAACTCTGGCCTCCTGTTTGAATTTAACGTCAGGAAATATGAAATGATCTCACTGAGTTAGCAGTGGAACTGCATTAATGGAGTTCAAGTTTCCCAAAAGGCAAGTCTTCAATAAGTGATCCCACACACTCTCTTTGAAACATGGGAAAATTAAGGCTCAGATCCTGTAATCTGCGCCACACAGGAGAACTCCTGTGCCTATTCCAGGACCCAGTGACTTCAGTGGGACTCCACGTAAACATAAGGATTCCCAGTTGCCTACGGGTCTAAATCTAGTCCTCAATCCCTGCATAAATTCAGGGCTACACTGAAACTTGACTTAGTTGCTCTTTGCAATGTAGTCATAGTAATGTTGGTCCCAGGATATTAGAGAGTCAAGCTGGGTGAGGTTATATCTTTCATTGGACCAACTTCTGTTCATGAGACAGACAAGCCCTGAGATACACAGAGTTCTTCTTCGGGTGTAGGAAATGTCCTCAGAGTGTCATGGCTAAATACAATATGGAACAGATTGTTTAGCATCAGTAGTTACATATATTTCAAGTGACCATTGACAGTGAAGTCTGATTTTATGTTTAATGTCTAAAAACAATTAGTTTACATATGGAGCATAAAATTATTGTTGACATTAACACTGAGGCCTATTTTCAAGCTTGCCATTTTAAAATTAATGTTTAAAGTAGATATGGGTAGTTGATAGCTAGGGATTCAAACTCAACATGTATTCAATCCTGTACTGGACTTAGTGGTATACTAGTTTATACCAACCCAGTGAGGAAAGCACAGTGCATTTTCAACAGGCAAACTTGGATATCACAGTGTACCTAAAGAAGAATAAAACACTACATGGATAACTGCTAATGAACAACTGGTATCTGAATAAATCTGACTGCTTGATCCTGCTGCCAGAGATTATGGACTAAGGGCCAGTTTCTGGTGCCCTTCCTCTACAATTAGTTCCACTGACTTCTGTTGCAACACAGTTCTGCCTGTCCTTCACGTCATATGACCAAACTACTGCCATCGAGATAACCTAAGGCTTGGGTGAGGTCAGCCCATGGATAAAGAATTGGTTGAAGCTAAATCTGAGCAAGACAGATGTGATTCTGGTGGGTAAAAGAAAGTATTTTGCAGATCTTACTGCCATGGATTAGTCTCCTTTGGTTGAAGATTATACACCCGCAATCAGTCAAGTCAGTCTGTAATTTTAGGAGTGCTCTTGGATTCCTTGCTGACATTAAGCTCTCACATAGAAGCTTTTAATGCTTTATGCTGGCTTCAGTTGGCTAGAAGACATCATCCCATCCTGGCAGATGATGATCTGGCCTCAGTTATACACACATTTGTCACCTGTCTTGACTACAGCAACAAAATATACCTGGGCATGAAGCCACCAGCACTTAGGAATCTCTTAGTACAGAACTCTGCAGCATGTCTCCTCAGCAACATTAGCTGTCATGAGCACATCAAACCTGTTCTCCCTCTCTATGCTGATTTCCCATGGAATGTTGAGTTCAATTCAAGATTTTGGTCCTTTATCTTCAAAGCACTCAATAACCTGGGCCCAGTTTATCTAAATTTTCTGAAATTCTGGGTGATTCTGCTCTTTGGGCACAATGGAACTTTCCACCCTAAGGGTAAAACTCATCTGTGTGGGAGACAGAACTTTCCCAAGCAGCTGGTCTGAGGCTGAGAATAAACTCCCACAGCAACTAAGAACCTTCACAAACCTCACCACCTTCCATGGCAAATGCAAAGTGCAATTCTTTTCTCAAACATAAAGGCATAGTAGTGTATATACTTAAAAACAAACAAACAAAAACACTGCCAAAACAAAACACTACATTGCACACACAATTGTCCCCCTGGGAAAAGTTGAGAGAGAATGAACCACAGATGTTAGTTCCATCAATTGATGCACTAATCAGAGGCCGTGAGATACTATGATGATGAGGGCAGTATAAGAAGCTATATAGAATAGAATAATGTAAGAGTATGAGACTCTGGTCCCAAATTTTCTGCTAGAGCTCTATGTGCCTTCCACCTGTGCATGAGCATAATATCCATGAACATACATGCACCCCTGGATCACAAGGGCAACCACCCGTATACTAATATAAAACTTCAAACATGGAATGCACACAAGTAGAGGTCGTAAAAGTTATGCCTAACTGCCAGAATTTTGGACAACAGGCACAATGCAAACATTAGGGAATGAGAAGGGAGCAATTAACTCTGCATCGTTCTGTGTGATAGCAGAAATGGCTATCAATACACATATCATGGAACTGACATAAATACTTCACAGCTGCCTCTATATTTCTTTCCCTTCTTGACTCTATCAAATTCTTCATGTTGGCTCCGCAGGTGGAGTTGTAATTTTCAGTGTCCTTAGTGTCATGACAAATTAAACAGAAAAGCAATTAGAGATTAAATAATTATAAGATTATATTTCATCGGCTTGTTTTGCCAATGACATCTCAGCAAGTAACTAGTATGTCTTACAAAGGACACATTCAAAGGATATATTCATCCTATGCTGAGTCTTAACAAAAAAGTCTTAGAACAGACTATTAAAGGATTAACTTCCCTTCTTGTGTTTGTATCTGAGTTTTTAATTATGTAGCTAAATTTCTTTCAAATAAATTTATTTTCTTTCCATTTCCAGGCTTGATCCTGCCCCATCAAAGGCATCAGGCAAGCACCCGTCAGATGTGTCATCACTGAACACTCAGAAAAACACTCCTGAGCCAGAGGACCTCTTTGATGATATCTAACTAGGCTTTTTATTCTGTTTTTGCTGAGAAACTATCAGAACAAAATTCCTGTTCAACCCTAGCTGTTAAACCATTAAGTTTAATTACACATTGAGTTGAAGCCATTATTCAGAGAGGGTTATTTGTAAATGATGGTGGCAAATTATTCCAGCCTATCTGTATAATCCCATCAGTTGTCAAAATCTTTCACTCCAGACAGTCTAGCTCTTGGACCTGATCCTTAGATTGATTTGTGGGACTCTGGTGAGGTCTTAAAATCAGAGGCCCTATACTACCATCTCCAGTGTAGGGAGTGTATCTGAGGAAAGAGAGCATAGCCAGGAGATCTCTACAACCCCAGCAATCCTTGGCTGCTCTACATTACACTGGGGACTTGCTGGTGGCTTAAAGCCAATTTATACTTGTCCACCCCATCTCACCATAAACCCCTTTCCCGAGTTACACAAAGCACAGTCCAGGGACTGGACTGTTCTCTGCATTACTGAGGTGTTTATTCTAAAAGAATTAGTTTAGAATTTGTGATGGAAAACACCTGTATAAGTTTAATTTATGGCTGTTCCTTAAAGCTCTCAAAGGCCATCTTTCTAGATTGAACATAATTTCAGAATGTACTCTGAGATGTGGCTTTGGGAGCTGATATTGTCTATTTTTTCTAACATTGAATATTGAATTATTCTTCTGTACTGAGACACTGATATGGCCTTTTCATATAGTCATGTAGGTAATGCTCTATTGATTTTTCTCAAGGTGATTTCTAAAAAGAATAAATGCATTGAGAAAAAGACCCCTGGATTTTTGTTTGTTTTCTTGCTTGCTTTTATTTTTCAGGTTGGGAGCCGTAAATGTAAAGGGGTTAGTTGGCAAAGTTAAATGGCTGACCTTTTCCTGCCTGAGAAAGCTAAATTCATTTGTGTTACAGATTTAAGACCTGATCCTGCACGTTTATATGGCAATAGGCCCTACACACGTGTGGAATGTTAAGTATGGGCTTCAGTTTTTGCAGGATCTGGGCCACTGAAGTTAACAGTGACCAGATCATTTGTCCCATTAAAGTTCTGATCCAGCAAAGTATTTAAGAACATGAATAGCCTCATTGAAACCAATAGGACGACTCACATGATTAAAAGTAAGAACTCGTTGAGTGCTTTGCTGGACTGAGGCCTGTGCAGTATTTCACATTTCAGTGGGAACTGTTGGGTGCTCAGCACTTTTGAAAAACTGGCTATTCACACTCTGATCCTGCAAATACTTGTGCATGTGCTTAACTATAAGCATGTGAGTAATCACTCACGTGCTTAAAGTTAATCACCTGTGTAAGTGTTTGCAGCATTGGAGCCTAAATGAGGATTTAAGAGTCTAACTTAAGGCACCCATTTTTGAAAAACTTTGCCACAACATTTGAAACTCACAATGGGCTTTAGAACAATGTTATAAATCACAAAGTAAAAGCATAAATAGCTAACATATTTTGCTTGCTACAAAGGTTTTATGTCTGAGAAATGACAGGGCCACAAAAGGCTCATTCATACATCCATTCATAGACGTTGCCTGATTTAAAATCTTTCACTGCTGATCTGACAATGCTTTCAGCAAATGTTTGTATATAGACTCAACTTTAACATTAAAATGTTCCATGACTTAACCTGAAATACAAACGCTTGAATTAATTGTGCCTGGAGAAAAAAAAAATAGCTAACCTAAGCTGAATGTCTTTCAAAATGCCACTCTCAAGAAGCTGTTAGTTTCTACCAATAAAATGTTATATAAATAGCAAGTGTTGCAGTCAATTGACAAATGTAATAAAGTCCTAGAGAATGTTTACTTTTTTGAAGGTGTGAAGAATCAAGCTGAGAGTTGGGCAGAAAAACATGTGACGTTGAACATGTCTTGTGCTATATGAACACTGATCATTTTTCAGTATAGGTAGCTGCATCTCTGTGCTGCTTTCTGGGACTCTAGGTCTATTTACCTATGCTGCCCTGCCCCTAGTCATAGAATCATAGAAGATTAGGGTTGGAAGAGACCTCAGAAGGTCATCTAGTCCAACCCGCTGCTCAAAGCAGGACCACCACCAAATAATGATCCCATCCAGGGCTTTGTCAAGCAAGGCCTTAAAAACCTCTAAGGATGGAGATTCCACCACCTCCCTAGGTAACCCATTCCAATGTTTCACCAACCGCCTAGTGAAATCGTTTTTCCTAATATCCAACCTTGACCTTCCCGACTGCAACTTGAGACCATTTCTCCTTGTTCTGCCATCTGCCACCACTGAGAACAGCTGAGCTCCATTCTCGTTGGAAGGTTGTTGAAGGTTGTTAGCAAATCCCCCCCTTATTCTTCTCTTCTGCAGACTAAATAATCCAGTTCCCTCAGGCTCTCTTCATTAGTCATGTGCCCCAACTCCCTAATCATTTTCATTGCCCTCTGCTGGACTCTCTTCAATTTGTCCACATCCTTTCTGTAGCGGGGGGCCAAAACTGGACACATTACTCCAGATGTGGCCTCAACAGTGCCAAATAGAGGGGAATGATCCCTTCCCTTGATCTGCTGGCAAGGCTCCTACTAATGCAGCTCACTATGCCATTAGCCTTCTTGGCAACAAGGGCACACTGTTGACTCATCTCCAGCTTCTCATTCACTATAATCCCCAGGTCCTTTTCTGCAGAACTTCTGCTTAGCCAGTCGGTCCCCAGCCTGTAGTTGTGCATGGCATTCTTCTGTCCTAAGTGTAGGACTCTGTACTTGTCTTTGTTAAACCTCATTAGATTTCTTTTGGCCCAATCGTCCAATTTGTCTTGGTCACTCTGGACCCTATTCCTACCCAACAGTGTATCCACCTCTCACCAAAACTTAGTGTCATCCGCAAACTTGCTGAGGGAGCTATCCATCTCATCATCCAGATCATTAATGAAGATGTTGAACAAAACCGGCTCCAAGACTGACCCCTGGAGCACTCCGCTTGATACTGTCTGCCAACTAGACATCGAGCCATTGATCACTACCCATTGAGCACCACAATGCAGCCAGCTTTCTGTCCACCTTATCAATTCAGCCAATCCATACTTTTTTAACATGCTAGTAAGAATACTGTAGGAGACCGTATCAAAAAGCTTTGTTAAAATCAAGGTACACTGCTTTCCCCATATTCACAGAGCCAGTTATCTCATCATAGAAGGCAATCAGGTTGGTCAGGCATGACTTGAACTTGGTGAATCCATGTTGACCATTCCTGATTACCTTTTTCTCCTCCATGTGCTTCTTGAGGATCTGCTCCATGATTTTTCCAGGGACTGAGGTGAGGCTGTAGTTCTGTAGTCCCCCAGATTCTCCTCCTTCCCTTTTTTAAAGATGGGCACTATATTTGCCTTTTTCCAATCATCTGGGACTTACCCCAATTGCCACGAGTTTTCAAAGATAATAGCCAATGACTGTGCAGTCACATCAGCCAACTCTCTAAGCACCCTCAGATGCATTAGATCCAGCCTCATAGATTTGTGCACATCCATCTTTTCTAAATAGTCCTTAACCTGTTCTTTCACCATTGAGGGCTGGCTCACCTCCTTCCCATACTGTGCTGCCCAGTGCAGCAATCTGGGAGCTGACCTTGACTGTGAAGACCTAGGCAAAAAAAGCATTGAGTACTTCAGCTTTCTCCACATCATCTGTCACTAGGTTGCCTCCCCCATTCAGTAAGGGTCCCACACTTTCCCTGATCACCTTCTTGTTGCTAACATACCTGTAGAAAAACCCTTCTTGTTGCCGTTCACAAACCCTTGCTAGCTGCCACTTCAATTGTGCTTTGGCCTTTCTGATTATACCCCTGCATGCTCAAGCAATTTTTTTATACTCCTCCCTAATCATCTGTCCAAGTTTTCACCTCTTGTAAGTTTCCTTTTGGTGTTTAAGCTCACTGAAGATTTCTCTGTTGAGCCAAGCTGGTCACCTGCCATATTTTCTATTCTTTCTGCACATTGTGCTGATTTGTGCCTGTGCCCTCAATAAGACTTCTTTGAAATACAGCCGGCTCTCCTGGACTCCTTTCCCCTTCTTATTAGCCTCCCAGGAGATCCTGCCCATCAGTTCCCCGAGGAAGTAAAAGTCTGCTTTTCAGAAGTCTGGGATCCACATTCTGCTGCTCTCCTTTCTTCCTTTTGTTAGGACCCTGAGCATAACCATCTTATCATCACTGCTGCCCAGGTTGCCACCCACTTCTACTTCCCCTACCAATTTTTCTCTGTTTGTGAGCAGCAGGTCAAGAGGAAAATCGCCCCACATTGGTTCCTCCAGCACTCACACCAGGAAGTTGTCCCCAACACTCTCCAAAAACTTCCTGGATTTTCTGTGCACTGCTGTATTGCTCTCGCATCAGATGTGAGAGTGATTTAAGTCCCCATGCGAACCATGGCCTGTGATCTGGAAACTTCTGTTAGTTGTCTTAAGAAAGCCTCGTCTACCTCATCCTCCTGGTCTGATGATCTATAGCAGATGCCCACCATGGCATCACCCGTGTTGCTCTCGCCTCTAAACTTAACCTAGAGACTCTCAACAGGCTTTTCTCCTGTTTTATACTGGATCTCTGAGCAATCATACCACTCTCTTACATAGAGAGCAACTTCTCCACCTTTTCTCCCCCACTTGTCCTTCCTGAACAGTTTATACCCATCCATGACCATGCTCCAGTCATGTGAGTTACTGCACCCAGTCCACTTTTTATGTATCTGTCTCCACAGGGGGCCCATGTGAAGATGCATGAAAGAAGCTCTCTCCTTTGTGGGGCTTAAGAGATGTGAGGAAGGTAGTGATTTTCCTGACCAGCTTCCACTAGTAAGGTTTCTATGGAACTTAAAGTTGGAAATTCTACCTAATGTAATGCCAGAATTTAAAGCTGTTGTCCACTGGCAGAACCTCTAGATGAGGGCAATGGTGATACTGCCACCCAGGGACAAATCAGTCTCTCTCCATGGAGGCACCCATGAAAAAAGGCTAATGCAATCCTAGGATGTATCGGGTGAGGTATTTCCAGGAGAGACAGGGAAGTGTTAGTATTGTTATAGAAAGAACTGGTGAGCTCTCATCTGTAACACTATGGACAATTCTGGTCTCCCATGTTTAAGAAGGATGAATTCAAACTGGAGCAGGTACAGAGAAGGGCTACTAGGATGATCTGTGGAAAACCTATCTTGTATGAGGAGTCTCAAAGAGCTTCACTTGTTTAGCCTAACCAAAAGACGGTTGACGGGAGATGTGATCACTCTCTATAAATACCAGGGAGAGGAGTGATTTAAGTTAAGCACCAATGTTGACTCAAGAACAAATGGGTATAAAGTGACCATCAACAAGCTTTGCTTTGAAATGACACAAAAGTTTCTAACCATCCAGGGAGTGAAATTCTGGAACAGCCTCCAAGGGGATCAGTAGGAGCAAAAAAACCTAACTGGCTTAAAGACTGAGCTGAATAAGTTTATGGAGGGGATGGTTGTAACATTCCCCAGGGTATAATCTGGACTGATGGACAGCTGTGTCCCCTTAGTTCTTGTGGATGCCTTTTACTCTTTTGCACTGTAAGCTGCTTCTTGGTCAAAATGTAGATCTTTTGCTCACTACCTCTCCTGTCAAAGAGGGGTCACTTCACCAGGTGGTGGTCAATTTTATTCTGTTGACATCTCACTGAGGCACTGGCTAATCTTTTGTCTCTGGGAAGGTTGTTTGTGACTGTCCTCTAGAATATGTTGGAACATATCCTGGGTAATTTCATACAGTGGAATCTTAAAACTTTTACAATGTTGCCACACATGTTTTATAGAAAAGTAACGATCAGCAAGCAAATCATGATTTTTCCAATGATACCTTACACAGTAGACTTGCTACAAAATGTAATATAGTTTTATAAAGATAGGTCGCAGACTGTCACAACGGTATTCTGAGACTGCCTGCAATGGCATCTAGCTGATCTGCAATTGCCAGTAGCAAAATCCCCAATAGCTGGTTATGGGATACTTAGATGGGGAGGGCTCTGAGTTACTAGGGAAAATTCTTCTCTGCTTTGGTCTTGCCAAAATGCTCAGGGTCTAACTGATCACTATATTTGGGGTCAAGAAGGAATTTTTCCCTGGGTCAGATTGGCAGAGATCCTGGGGGGATTTCACCTGCAGACTTGGGCCACTTGCAGGTTTAAACTAGAGTAAAAGGTGGATCCTCTGTAGCTTTAAGCCTTTAAATCATAATTTGAGCACTTCAGTAACTCAGCCAGAGATTAGCATCTATTACAGGAGTAGGAGTACTCTGTGGCTTGCAATGTGCAGATGGTCAAACTAGGTGATCATGATTGTCCCTTCTGGCCTTTAAGGCTGTGAGGTCCAATTTATCCTCAAAACTCTTCCACCACTGTAGCTACAGGAGTAAATCTGGCCCAATACGTCCAACGTTTTATAGTCCACACTGAGCGAATGCTGTTCCAATATAGTCAGTGACGGTTGGAGAAGGGATCTCTGTAATAGCTGTCAATAAGATATGGAAAAAATCAAAATCTTCTTGTGGTACCATAAAATACTATACTCCATGACAGGATGCAATTCTGCAAACAGACCTTCACAACATCCACGGATTCCTATCTGGGTCTTTCCCACTTTGTGCATGGAATCTCATGGTCATCACTGCTTCAATTTATATCCAGAGTTTTTCGTCACAACAATAAGAGTCTAGCAACAAATAGAGAGAGAAATATGTACAAAATTTTTAATGAAAGTTTAAATTCTGCAGCATTATGGGATTACACAAAAACACAAGACCAAGACAATCTAATTTAAAAAATAGAAAATTTTCAAAAAGACAACCAAAGTGAAGAAACTCAGATTAAAGCTCAAACTCCATCCTTCATTCTCCAATTAAGTGTTTTCTTTGGTTGAAACAGTACTTTATAAGTATACACTAAGGCAGGGTAAAATGTGTAACTCTTTTACAGTGGGGAAAACATGCTGTCTTTCATTAAATTTTTGGACTTCTGCAGTGTTTTATGCTTTAAAATTAACTCCTTACTCAGACTATGTTTTTATGCATAACAATTCATCATCTGAAGTCTGGGTTTGTTCAACAAATCTTTAAGATCTGAAAGATTTACAGCATTTTTTAAAGAGAGAGAGAGAAGTGTAATAAACTACATAGTTACTGTTTTCTTGAGTGATTGCAGCATAAAATATGCCTTTAACAAAGAGAGGTTACCTTGATTTTGGATAATGTTTTGGCCTTTCCCATTATTGTTCTCAAAAGCCATCACTCTTTCTAATATGTACAATCCAATGTATCACTAGATGTTCAACATATTATTTCTTCTTGCTTTGTACCTTGTAACATGTAAATTACTGAGTATATACATGACTCTCTTGAAATACTAAATGGAATCCAGTTGACTGAGAATTTTGCATTACTGCCTTCCTAGCAGACTGCTAGCCAGTACCCGTGATCTAAAATTCAAAAGCCTTGACATGGGGTAATTCTGATATTGCTGCAAAATTTTAGCAAAACAGCATGTTATTTCCTTTCTGTGACAGGAAAGGATAGATGTATTTCCATTTGTTACTGTTATTCCTGTTCTATTTTTGTGGAGGAATTGCATTTGATGGTATACATATTTTCTATGTTGCATTCAACAAAAATATACATAGAAAAACTTATATTTAAGATGATGCCATTAACTTGATCACAGAATAAAATTCATACACATCTTCCAAAAGGCTTTAAAATAATTGGGAGTTTTGAATGTGTAAAGCAATTTGTCTCCCACTACTGGTGGTTTTTGATCGCACTTCCTGCTTGTTTACTAACAGAGCCAAGGCTCAATGCTTCAACACCCTTCCTCATGAGATTAGTTCCTACAATGGAACTATTTGAATGAGTAAGGTTTACTTACCTCCCAGTGCTGCAAAGATCTATTTATGTGCTTAACTTTGTGCACAATGAGCAGTCCCAAATGAATGGGATTCTTCACAGTGTGCAAACTTAGGAACATGGGTAAATCTCTGTAGGATCAAGCCTGCTATAGGTGATGGTTACAGCTCAAGGACCCTTGCCAAAAAGTCCTCTGGGGCAGTTAGGGAATAAATGGATTATTTTAACATTTAATATATTAAAACTCCCACTGTCGCTAAAGTTTTATCATGCAGGCATCTGTGTCATCATCAGTATTACAAAGGGCCAAAATCTACCTTCACGTATACATGCAAATCTCCTGTCAACTTCACTGGGAACTGTATTTGAGTATCCAAGAGAAGAATTTGGTCCATAGATTGCAGGTCAACTCCAGCGGTGTTTGCAAGGCCTGAGTATTTTTCCTTAGTTTTATTTTTATGTAATGGCTATTTCTACAGTGCTCCTTACCATACTATTAAGCATGAAAAGTAAGCACTACGGAAAGTGCCGCTGGGTAAAAAGTGAAGTTAAGCCATCATTTTTATTCTAGTTAATTAAAGAACAGCTGAAAATCCTGTTTTCCATTTTCAGCACATGGTTCCGATTACATCTGCTGAAAAACGAACCCTGGATTTGATCAAAGCATTCACCCTCGTTTTCTCCTGTAGCCCTTAGTTTCCATTTTGCCTTCTGAGCCAGTACAATGTCCTCTTTCATTTAACAAGGTGATTGAAGTGTAACTTTAAAGATCAATTTATTTTCACCAGGAGCAGGAGTTCAAGGCTGAAAGGGGGAAGATAGGTGCACACAGTTGTGTTTGTGTCAATTGATGCAGCACTTCAGGTCCATGGAAGAAGATGAGGAATTACTCACCATTTGAAGCCAGTTTTCCAGAGACATTTGTGCTTTCAGGCTTTGTGTTCACTGAGATATGAACATCAATTTGCTCAGTATGTGAAAGATAGATGAGGGCATTTTTATTTCTGTTACTGTATTAGGCATATAGTTAGTATGGACAACCTAATCCAGAAAGTTACTGAAAACTCAATCCAAATAATTTCATTACAACTCCCATTGCTTGTCACAGAGAGAAACCACAGCTTTTACTAAGATTTTCTCAGAATTTTTGAATATTGTTAGTGTTTTAAAGGAGCAAAGGAAAACCGGTGTCATATGCATCATAGAAATTGGAGATGGAAAAGACCTGCACTGTTAGGTCATCTTGTACATCTTCTCTTGCCAATGCTGTGCGGAGAATTGGCTTGAGTAGAACATGAGACAAAGGGTCAGATTGCACCGGTAAGGCATGGAACGTGGGAGGCCATGTGCCTCAAGAAGAATAATGCCTCCAGGAGCTCTTGGGGACTGCAGCTGCTATGCCACATCTGAGGAGAATGCAGTGTGCACTCCTCTCCATGTCTGGCCAGCTCTGCTCTGCCTCCTGCAGGCCTCTTTGGAGAGGCTAGCGGCCTCGGGTTGTAGACCTATGTACTCGTTGCACTTGGGAGAGCACAAAGGTTGCAATTTGGTCATCCACTTGAACAGAGGGGTGCAAATGAGGAAAAGGCTCTGTGTGTCCAATCCTGATATAATCACACAAGATTGGCCACCATTTAGCACAAGAAACTAATGAGATTCTGTCCTCTATTCAAGAATACTAATCCCATATTGTACTCAGGGAAAATATCAGTTTCTCACTGATAAATAAAGTGAATTTCCTGCGCTCTGTTCTGCAGGTCCTCATGAATAGTACAGATACCCAAAACAGTCACCCTAATTAATTAAGGCTGCCCTGGACACTTTGAACATGTTTTGTTAACAAGGATATGAGGACCTTTTCCTCATAACTCCACAGTCAACAAGTAAAGGGAAAACAAACAGTGTGTGATAATTAAATGGGACATACGTACCTAATTCTATGCATCAAATAGAAAAACTTAGGTGGAATGCAGTTAAGTGGGATGCATTTAATCAGGACAGACACTCTAATGGGACAGCATTGGGAGAATGGTTTCCATTTCTCTGGAATAAAATGTATCTGTGATTTGTCGTTTTAATAGAATGCTTGTCAACAACAATGGCCTGTATGCAGAATGACCGATAGACTGTTTTCCTGCAGCCAACATGGACAGAGAGGTGCTAATTGTGTTTATTATGCAATATAAATATAGTGAACAGCCCATGTACTTGAATGACGTGAACTGCAACAGGCAAGACATGTAATGAACTTTCTCTGGCCATGATGAAGGATCTTGGGGCTCTGCAGAAATCTACTGTTGTTTGTCTTCAGCCACTGACCAATTCTGTCTCTCTAAGAGCCAGACTGGAAAATCCAAACATAAACCCGGAAGATTTTATCAAACAGCTAATGAACATGAATCAGACACAGAAGTCCAGATGCATAGACAGTGAATCAGCAGAAAGCTTCAGGTCTGAGTTCCATACACTCTCACAATGGCCCAGAGGAGTCCTAGGCCAAGATTTTCCAAAGTGACTAGTGGTTTTGAGTACTTCCATTTTGCAACTGCACTAAAAGATCCTGATTTTCAGAGAGTGGGGGCAACACAGCATTTCTTGCTCCCTAACCATGGAGGGAAGAGGTCATTTTTCTCCCTTCTATTGTTACTGGAAGATGTCTTGGCAATCGTGGGAGTGTACTGATCAGAGTTGTGCTAACTCAGCCTTTTCAAGGCATTCCGCAGTGTACTGTTCTGTGCCTGAATGTCCCCCCATGAGGTGCACCGGACGCACCAACTGTAGAATCTGGGGGTTTAGCAGCACACAGACCTCTGAAACCTAATATGGCTCAGTCCTGCTCACGTCTCTGATGCGTATAATCCTCATTGTAACCAACTAAACTACATGCAGGAGTAAGGATAACAGAATTGGGCCCATTGGTAGTGAGATTTCCTTGTGTGAGAGAAGTGTTCTGAACCGAGAACATTCTGTATCCATATTAGTTGCTGTAAGTTTATATTGGAAAATCAAAACCTTACAATATATTAGATATAATCTGTGGGGAACTGTTACCAGACATGCTGAAGTAAAGTTCACTCCACCCTCTTTTTCTACAGTCTATACAGAAGCCAAGCACAAGTGTTATATTAGGTGTTACTATAGCAAGTGTACTCAAGTGACTAATTCTCAAACCTGGATATTTAAAGGTAGGAGCCTAAATCAGTACTCAGGAGCCTAATACAAGTATTTAGGGGCCTAATTTTAGGTACCCATGTTTCAAAATTGAAATAAAACTTACCATATCTACAGCATCTTTCATCTGGGGATTTCAAAGCCCCCTTATAAATATTTCTTAAATTAATTTTCACAACTCCCCTAAGAGGAAAGTGTTGCACGGGGTAACTTAACGCCATTACGTGTCTTGCCCACGATCAGCTGCAGAATAGTGAAGAGAGCCCAGGACTCTGGACAATCAGTCCCTGGCTCTAATTACAAGGTCATTTTCCATCTCATTTACACACCAGGAAGCTAAGATGCAGTGACATAATATCAGAGACAGGGAACATGGACTATATGACAATGTTAACATCCTTTTCCTGATTACACACTAGAGAGGCACAGAATCCTATATGCTAGTGTTTACAATATGCATCATAGGCTCAGAGGGAAGAAAGACACCCTTCTATACAATCTGTGGTAGGGCACCTATATCTCAATGAAAGTACCCAAAGACTTTGTTTGTTTGACTTCATTTCTACCACTGAATGCAGAATGTCTGTAGGCAAGTAACACCTGAAAACACAGTCCTCAGCTCTATCATAGCTTGTCCATAAAGTCTTCTAATCCAGCCGTTCAGCATCTAAGTGTGAGATGGGGAAAATGCCTGCGTACGCCCGACTTCTTGAATCTGTGTATTTCAGTTTTATGACATAGCATTTCCCACAACGCGGCCAGCAAAGAAACAGATGGGAAATGAAATCAGCCGTCTCCAAGTTGTACAAATAAATATCTAGAAAAATCAGACTAGATTCTCAAGAACAATAAAGATATTTAACCTAAACATATATGAAAATCTAATCTGGGCTGCTTTAGGGCAATCAGCCTTGTGCTGCAAAAATATGAAGGAAGTAAAATATTCTCTTCCCTCCCCTTCTGCTTTTTCAGCAGACGCTCACTCTCCTTAGCTGGACTCTGGGAAGATGTGGCAATTCTCCTACTAACAAATCATCCAAGTATTTTGTTTAGTCTCACTGGGCTTGGGGCAGCAATCAGGCGAGAAGAGAGCAGCCCAACACGATTACGATTTATGGTAACTCCTCAGTAATAAGCTGCAGCAAACCCACATAAGCGGTTTTTTTTTTAAAAAAAGGGTAACTTTGCTTTTAATTTAATACACAGAATAGCAAGCTGTAGCATATTTTCAAGTTTTGCTTGAATAACTGCAGCACATGGAACTGATATAGGGACTCCCATGTTGGATTTGCTATCAAAGAGCCCCTCTCCCCCTTAAAACACCAAATCCCCCCTGACTATACCTGAACTCTGAGAAGTAGGGGGTCAGAATCCAACACAGATCTAGAGTCTTATTTGTCATTTATCCAGATAGGATAAAAACCTACATAAATCCTCATGCTGCTGTGTATATACCAACTACTACAAACTGGTTATTCCATAATTATCTATTATGGGCTTTCATGGGTGAGCTATTTCTTTAATGGACCCCTAGGTTCACAGTTGCTTGTGACTAGTTCATCTCCCAGCCCATGAATTGTAATGGGAGTATACCACAGGCACCAGGGGAATATAAGGGCAGCCTGAGGTCAGTCAGGGGAAAGATTCAAAATTGATAGGAGGGCCTAATGTCTCTTAAAGGACCAGCTCAGCTGTGGTGTTTTAGATGCTGCTTGTAATTATTAGAACTGGGAGTCTATAGGACAGGAAACAGGAAGGAGGGGGGAGGAGTTGAGCCAAGCCTGAGTTAGAGCTACAGAGGGGTGCAGCAGCAGCTTTGTAAGAGGTTTTACTGTGGTTAAATAAAGTCTGTTAAAGTTTGTTAGTACCTTGCCTGCTTGATACAACACGTAACCTGGGAGTTATGTACCTTCCTCTGCCTAGTGCATCTAACACTGATTGTTGTCAGTCACAGTATAGATGGACTACAGGCCTGCATTCCCAGTTACAAAGTAGATAGGCTTTCTTCAGCACAGCTGCATCTGGACTGAGGAGGAACTGACCCCTGGGGTATGTGTGTCAGGGAGAGTATAATGAATGTGAAGTTCAACTTTTAAAGGGAATATTCCATCTTCTGAACCCCATGGACTTGCCTTCTTCAAAGCCCATTTATTTGGCCTGGGGAGAGACTTGGGTCTCATTGTGCTAATGGAGTCCAAAAACGATGCTACTAACACCAAAGCATTCTACATGACAGCCACTGGAAACTCCAAAACAAATGAATGTTGTCAGGTGTTCTGTTTTCAGCACACAGTGTAAACAGTTAAATGAAATGGAAGTCAAACCAGAAAAACAAAGCTACATTTTTACAGTGGGTTTCACAATAACCTGTTTTCCCTCTAATTTTCAAACACATTTTGGATGCCAAATAAACATGCCAACTTGAAGCTAGTGAGGCCCATCTGACATCTCTCCAACAATCAGCTGTCTGATGTTATGAGTTTGATTCCCCACTCAGGGAGAAAGGACTTGAGCAATTGACTGTTCATATCTCATTTAGGCTGGCTGGAGGCTTTCTGTTCTCTTATTACATGTGATTTAATCATAACACACTTACCCCTTTTCCCACCAAGAACTAGTTGCCAAACAGAAATTATTCCACACCCAGTTCTTTACCAATTACAACTAGAGTGGAAAATTGCTATTCAACGATTAAATTAAAGCACTTTGAAGGCCTCCAAACTTACTAATATAAAATGCTTCAATAAATATTAGTGCCAAAAGCACATTTTTTGTTTTTTTTCTGGCTATATTTTTTTGTCTGCTCATGTTTATAATTAATTAGTTTGTATTGTAGCACACAATTATTTTATTGTCTTATACTAGGAAAGACAATGGGGTAGAATACTGACCCTATTGAAGTCAACCACAAAACTCCCATTGGCTTCAATGGGGCTGGGATTTCACCCAAGCTTTTTAAAAAGTTCTTAGGAGCACATAGATTTGAAACTAGGAGTAGCCACTGCTAAGTAGATGGACAACAAGCTCCAGGTGCAGTGTGCTGGAGCAGCTGGGAGGTGATTATGAAGGATGTGGTGAATGTTCTGGCTTTGCATTTATTCCAAGCTTGGTATAAACATATTTTACAGCAATTTCTTCCATGATATTCGCACATGTGAAGCTTTTCACCTAAGAAACCCAGAAAAGAGGAACAACGTGCACATTTACTCAGTCCCCGAAGTCAAGGCACTCAGTGAAGCACAGAACTGAGAGTTTCATTGATCATGTCTGCCTTGCATGAGTATCCATACCACACTAACTCCCATAGCCCTGTCCCAGCATGCACTGGGTTCCGAGTAAGACCCAGGAAGGATTCTCTGGAAGCAGTCTCTGGTTATTTCAAAGTTCAGGGCAGAATGTTGAGGCCCAATCCAGAAGCAACTGAAATTAGTGGTGTCTGATCAACAGAGGCAACATAATTTGGACAGAACAAGAGTGATGTTTGAAGAGGGCTATAAGGCAACACAACACAAGTGGCCTGCTCAGTAAGTAGTGAGTGCCTTTTTATCAATGGATTGGTTCCAAACACCATGTTTGTGTGTGATCTTCTCAGCACCCAAAAGAAGGAGGGTTAGAAGAGTAAACAGGAGATCTCCACTGACAAATAGGAGCTGAAGTATTGCTGTTAGAGTTCCCTCCCCTGACTCACTTTCTACTGAGTCTGTACTGAATCACTGCCCCACTTAACCACTGTTAAGAGGACACTTTGCTTCTGGAGGTGCTGTGTTTCAGATGAATTGCAAATCTTTGGTCCTGGCTACTTGTGGCCATTTAGAACCAAATATTTAAAGATGACAGCCTGAGGTATCTGTGTGATAAATTGTTCTTCTTCTTCGAGTGCTTGCTCATGTCCATTCCCACTGTGTGTGCGCACCGCGCATGCACGGTCCCCGGAAGATTTTTCCCCAGCGGTACCCGTAGGGTCGGCAGGGGCGACCCCTGGAGTGGCGCCCTTATGGCCATGCATATATGCCCCTGCCGACCCTCCACCCGCTCAGTTCCTTCTTTCCGTTCGTGACGGTCTCTGGGCAAGGTTGCTCCAGTACATGAGTATAGTTAGCTGTGTCCATTAGCATACCAAATCTGGCAATTTTTGGGAGATGGGGGGGGGGGCATGAGGGCTAGTTTTCTGTCTGGATCTCACACTAGCATACTAAAATATGAGCACATTGTGAAATGATAATTAAATATGGCTTGGGCTTATCCGGTGTAAAACTAGCTTAGTCATGCCCAGATGGGGGCTGTCTACATCTGCTGATTACCAACTGAAAGTCCTGAGCTTGAGACTTTGAAGACTTTGTAAGGATTTTGTGAGGTCTTGTGATATAAACTCTATTCCTTAAAGTGCAGGAGCAAGGCCAAAACTTGAAAATGTTGCCTTAGTCAAGACATTGCAATCAGTGTGTAAGAAAGTGAGTTATAGCTTCAGGATTTGGCAAACAGTGTCTTCCAAAAACCCATTCGTTTCATGTGCATGTACATATTGTAGCATATGCATCATAACTGTGATATTCTTCTGAGGGCAAATGCCAAAACTATCCAGAGAGCTGACTTTAAATCAAATAGCTTTTTGTCAAGCAAATCTCTTCTTTGATACATGTAAATAGAACTGTTCTCCCACAGTGAGCTTAAATGTGTTTTAAGGAACTTTCTTTGTCTGAGGAACAAAAGTAGTTGCTGCTCTTCTGGTGCCAGAAGCTGACACTTACAATGTCGCTTCCATGCTGCTCTAGAATGAAAGCTATTCTGGAATATCTTTTTATGGCAGTAGTTCTATCTGGACTAGCAACCACAGATTGTATCTTCATATACACTCTACTGCCCAGCAGTGCAGTGGGACAGGGGGAGTAAAGACCATCTATTGCTGGAGTCCTTGGAATCTACTTCCTCTCCACAGGATACGAGTAAGTCCCATTGATTTCAATATTCCCTTTTAGCTCAGATGCCACTTGGGCTTTCCTGTCCATATTTTGTAAAAAATCAAGTATGCTGACGATGGTGATTAAAATGATAATGGTAATGATACACTACAAATATGGGAGATACTCCTACGAAAAGAGGGCAACATTTTAATTCAAAGTATTAGGCAGAAGAGAGAGAGTATGAAATAATATTAAAATGTTAATCACAGCACTATCATCGCTTCCTCATTACAGAAAGTCTGGGAAATCACTTTATAATTCTGTCAATAGAAAAGATTCTCCGTTTTGAAGGAAAGATGCTGGAGGGATTCTAACAATTCACTGTTTAATCTTGTGTGAGAAACACGTTCTGGAGCAGGGGAGATTTTCTAAGTACTAGCCAAGAGTGGATTCTTCAAGTCCAAAGGGAGAACAGATGTTTTAGCACCTGCACTTCGTTCTACCGGAAAATCATTCAGAGTTGGATGCTCTACTCTGAATCAGTCTGTATTTCTTTTTTTAAAATGTCTGCTCCTTCTTTAAATTGTATGAGATTAGTATTATGCCATAGGTGTGCATAGTGCTTACAGAAAAATATTAAAAATTGTCAATCTTTGCAGACAGAGACATAATCTAAAGTTAGACAAGGGATGTCCTCAATTAACAGATATGGGGAGAGCACATGAGCAGATAAGAGGAGGAATACAGCCCTCCAGAAGTGAGCAGTTAAAGCTGGTTGCATTGTAGATGCATTGCTAGTTACTGCTTTGGTTTACTTATAAAATATATAAGCATATCACTATGAGAAATGAAGTGTGTTTCAGTGGAGGCTTTATGTATAATAAGCGTTGTGGCAGATGTGAGTTTTAGGGCATCTGAACTTGTGTGTGCCACTTTTGGAGCACAAAATCAGGGAGCAAAAAAGGTAAGAGACAGCATGGACTTTGTCCCTTGCTAACTGTACCTCTGCTCAGGGCCGGTGCAAGGATATTTCATGCCCTAAGTGAAACTTCCACCTTGCGCCTCCCATCCTTCTGGGGAGCTCCCCCCTCCACCTGGGGAGCTCCCCCTGCAGCAGCTCCCCACCCCAGCTCACCTCGGCTCCATCTACTGCCCTGAGCCCACCAGCGCTGCTCCAGTTCCCCCACCTCCCAGGCTTGCGGCGCCAATCAGCTGTTTGGCGTGGCAAGCCTGGGAGGGGAGGAGAATTAGAGCGGGGCGGCATGCTCAGGGGAGGAGGCGGAGCGGAGGTGAGCTGGGGCAAGGAGTGGTTCCCCTGTGCGCTGCCCACCTCCCCGGTACTTACTGCAGGCGGCCCTCCCTGTGCCCCCCTGCCCGAGCTCACTTCCGCTCCACCGCCTCCCCTGAGCACACTCTTGGCACCCTAGATGGTCACCTAGTTCACATAGTGGTTGCACCGGCTCTGCCTCTGCTCTCCCTAGAGGCCAGACTGTGTCATACCTTTTTCTCACACTGGATAGTACTTTACTCCATGAGTAGTCTCCCTGAGCTCAATGGATCTTTGTGAACAAGATTTTTACTCAATGTCAATAGCAGCATCACAGCCTCGCCCTATATGTTCCTTAGTTCTACTTAACACTGAAAAGGAGATGACCCCCCTCCTCAAACACACTCTTTTAGCATTAAAAAGCCAATATCTTCAGAAGAACAAGCTGCCATCTGTTCTTCCTAATGAATCTTAGACAAAATTACCAGATGAGTTCTGATTCCAGAATCTTTTTGCTGATCATGGGGGAGGATGTATTTTATGAAGCAAACACAGCTTCACTGTTCACACACCAAATTGGCCCTGCAGCCCTAAGTTGGACAAACTTATTGGGACTAATAAATGGATCAAATTTGATCAATTACAATCAAGATAGCCAGAAAAAGGGTTCTATCTCTGTATTCTGAGAAAGCACCTTTAGAAAATTGCATACACATTCAAAACAGCCAAGTTTTACAGTGGGTACACATTTTAAAAGAGCAAACTCCAAATGGCATATTAAGTGGAATAGTGACCATTCATTTGATTTTTATTATGTAGCTGTCATGTTGGAAATTTATACACATGACTAGGAAGCTCTTTAATTGGGTACACTTGGGGCAAGATCCTATAGTCTCCACTGAGGCAAAACTTTCCCCTTTAGTGTGCCATGTTCAGAGGTGAATTACAGTTTCAAGATTCCGTCTGGCCTACCTGGGGGCTGGTCTACACTGCGGGAGGAGGGTTGACCGAAGATACGCAACTTCAGCTACGCAAATAGCATAGCTGAAGTCAAAGTATCTTAGGTCGACTTACCTGGCTGACGTCATGGCAGTGAGTCGACCGCTGCTGCTCCCCTGTCCGCTTCCTCCTCTTGCAGAGATGGCATTCCGGTGTCGATGGAGAATGCGTTCAGGGATTGATTTGTCTCATCTAGATGAGACATGATAAATTGATCCCTGATACATCGAACACTACTCGCTGATCTCGCCAGTAGTATAAACATACCCTTAGACTTAGATGCACTAAGGCCTGATCTACACTCAAAACTTAGATTGATAAAACTTAGATGTGGCTATGTTGACAGAAGCATTCTTCTGTTATTGCTTGGGGAGATAGAGTTACTACAGTGATGAAAGATGTCCTTGCATTGCTGTAGTGTGCATCTACGCTACAGGATTAGAACCATAACCCTTGTAGTATAGACTTGCTTATGTGAGTGTCTGACTCTCAACCCTGTCTCATACTGAGTAATATCAACTTGGGATCACCTCTGATTTGGTTCATTGTAGGAGGGAGTTTTGCCTGAATAGGTGCAGTGGGACTATGCATATTTCACTGGGATTGTTCACTGAAATAAAGCTCTACCCTTTGTGAGCAAAGATTGAAGAACTGGACCCTAAGATCCACTCAGTCTCACACCTACTTACTAGCACATAATTCACCCCACCCTTACACATTGCCTCTGAATTCAGTCAACTGAATCTAACTGGTTGTAAGAATCAGTCTAAAGTAACTAACGTGCTGAAGGACCAGCATGGAGGAGTGTAGCAAGGAGCAGGAGGGCATAAGAAGGGTAAATTAAATTGCTCCCTCTCTTACACATTTCAGGCAGGTCTAAGTTAATCCATCTCGGTAAAAGGAATGCCATCTACCGGAGCCTCTGAATTTGGCACAATATGTTTTCCCATTGAAGTCAATGGGAGTTTTACTTACTCGTAGAATTTGGTCTCTTTCAATACCAATATAAGCTGAGTATAACCCTTGCTTGCCTATGAACAGAAAAAAGCACAGAGAGAGGACAGGGTAAGCTACAACGGTTTCTAAACAAGCACAAGGCAGTTTACTTTACTGACAGATAAAGATAAACAGGAGGAGGCAGCTGTAAAAAGAATGCCCGCTGGCCATTGACCTGACAATGTGTAGTTTTTCACAAACTCAATGCAAACCAGAAAAAATAAAATATTTAGATGCTGCAACACAACTTCCTTTGGGATTCTGCGAATTATTTTAGAGGAAAATAGGCGTAAGATATGTGAAATGGGAAATGCCATGTTGTTCTGTGGTGAGATTACATATTTAGACTAGACTAGAAGATGTCTTGACTATTTATGCTTGCACAATAATATTAACTAGGCTTTCTAATCCTTCTTTCCTGTATTAAAATGAAAGCTGTGTAAAGTTATGGAACTCATCAACTCCTTTGGTATGTCAAATGCCCTTAACAAGCTGAGAAGGGTATTATTATTTTATTATGTATACGATGTCAACAGCTCTGGTACCATCTTTAATCAAAGTAACAGTGTCTCCCTCTATCACAAAGACTAGAAGGCCAGAAACAAATTTGATAAGAACAATAGAAAAGAGATGGGCAGAAGATAAAGCCACTGACAAATGACAGCAATCCAGGTAAAATGAAGATCCGATTCTAATCACACTCTACTTTTGATTTGTGAAACCCAAACCTGACCAGCAAATTATCACACATCCAGCATGCACCTATAATCGGGGGTTCTGGTTGAGATCCAAAACAGAAGAGGCCTATTTTCCTGGGTTTAGGTCAGACAGCTGAAATCTCACACAGAACATTTATCCTTGTGAGATTTCAGCCTGAAATGGTGGCTATGTTTGCATAGTTACCATGATAATTAAGTAATTGGAATTGAAAATAGCAGGGATGGTAACAGAACACAACTGGACAAGGGGGAAAAAATAGCATGGCGTCAATTTAGGAAGTTTATCTTTTGTTAAAATTGTAACTGAAAATAAAAATAAGTAGGTCTGTATAATGTATGAGGCCAAATTGTGATCATCCAGTCCAGCTTCCTGTATAACACAGGTCATAGGACTTCTTGAATTCATTCCTGTTTGAATGAGAGCTTATAGATAAACATCCCACCTTGATTTAAAAATTCCCAGTGACGGAGAAGCTACCACAACCTTTAAGTTGTTCCAGTGATTAATTCTCACTCTTGAAAATGTATGCCTTATTTCTACTCTAAATTTGCCTAGTTTCTATCGCCAGCCATCACATTTTATTATTTACTCCATTGCCAAATTCAGTCTGGATTTCCAAATGCTGGCTTAGTTTATTACAATCTCTATCATGATGAGATATGCAGTGGCAAGTGTGAGCTTTCCATATCTTCTTCTGGTTCTGCCTGTGAAGCCGTCTGCAAACACAAGAGAAGGGTGGGAACGGGGCGAGTGCAGGATTTGCCTCACAGGTGAGCTAATTCTTAAAACAGTTGCTTTAATTTTTACCTCTTTCCACATCAGTATTAACAAGACAGTTCGCGCTGTCTTTTAGCTGGTGGTTATATTTTGAAACACTATAAAAACATTCTAAAATAGGACTTGAAAGTGTTTAAAAATAACAAGGTATGTTTATACACATACCATGAGGTGAAATGACTGTGACCGGGATACACAATAAGGATGAGCAATCACAATAGTGACAGTACAAGGCGGGTCGGAGTTAATATTGTTTATAACTAGAGAACATCTGCTAATGCAGCCCACCAGTGGGCCTGTTGGACAGGGCCATTCACTTGCACATCAGTTGGACCTTTTCAGAAATTTGTGAGCAGAGCTGTAAGACTGCGGCTGGCACTTAACCAAACCTTTGATTCTTTCTCCATTTGGTAGAAAAGTATTATGCCATCATGGTTATGCTATTTTTAATGCTGCCCTATTATCCAGAGACATTGTTATTATCTTGTTACATTTTTTTCTCATGCGGAATGTACACGCAAAGCTGGCTGACAAATGCTACCATTCCTTTGCAAATCTGAAAAAAAATGGATTCCAGAATAATTGGCCAACGATTCCATTCTCAGATTTGTTTGCAGTGGAAGAGAGACAAATGTGATTTGAGAAACGCAGCCTTATAAAACTATCCTTTGGACACCGCCAGCTTATTGAAATGATATAATATTCTGTTAGTTGAGGTGATCGCAGGGAATGTTAATTAGCAGCTGTATATATATTCATGTGAGAAAATGAAAGAAACGAAAATGGAAGTAGCTAGTTCATAATTTATAAGTGAAATGACTCCACAATTTCATCATAACTTGGGCTCAAAAAAAATCACAGCTGAATAGCAATTGGCTATTGTAGATGGATCACAGTTTCCAATGAACGCATACAGATAAAGTTTACAGTTGCCAGTCTTCTGTTTTTCCCTAAATAGGCTAGGAAAGAGACTTTTTTTTCTTTCTAAAATACCGGTTTCTAGGTGTTTGTCTGACATTTTTCACTTCCTTAAAAAAAAATTGGTTTAACAACAGAAGGTACTAGCACATGAAGGGTTCTTCCCTTAGTAACTCAAGCAAGGAATAATATATGTGTAAAAAATACAGCAAAATTATCCTTGCAAACCCTATTTACTAAATTCTTCAATATTCTTTCTTATTGCTTTGACATTCTGCATTAGCATTGCTAATATGATAGTATAAAACACAAAGTAAAGGAAAGACACATATATAGAAACTTCAACCACTGCAGGGACTGGTGAAAACAAAACTAAAGATATATTACATAAGGGTTGGGAAAAGTACCCTGTGATCTCTAAGAACCAAATTCTGTCAGTCCTACTTATGCATAATAGCATCTTACTCCATGTACAGTCCCAATAAAATCAATGAGACCATTTATTGAATAAAGTGCTACATGACATGAATAAGTGAGGCAGAAGCTGCCCTGTGTTTAAATCAAATTCAGATTCAATGATGTATATATTTCCTGCACTAAATTAATCCCTGATGTAACTGCAGAGACCTTAAGTGAATTTAACCCAGGGAAAAATTTGCTCCCATAGGAGCGATCTGATTTTATCTTATTCCAGTGGAATGAAAGATGCAATGTCTCAGCGCTTATCTTCCTGGGGATGTTAGTGTGCAGTAAACTTCGTGAATTTAAAGTGCATCAGTTACTCTGCCCTAACTCTTCCTGTGCACTAAGAGTGCCCTTGGGTGGTTTAGTTTAATTCACTTCCAAAGGGCAGTTAACTATTGTACACAAAGGTACTCCAAGGCCATGTTTACGCTTACTGGGGATCAATGCTGCTGCGATCAATGCAGCAAGATCGATCTAGTGGGTGTAGTGAAGACCCGTTAAATTGATGGCAGAGCGCTTTCTGGTCTACTACGGTATGGAACAAGAAGAGTAAGGTACATTGACGAGAGAGTGTCTCCTGTTGACGCAGAGCAGTGTAAACATCGCAGTAAGTCAAGTTATGTCGACTGCAGCTACATTTTTCATGTTACATTTCTTAGGTCAACTTACCAGAGGGACTTCTACCTCCCAGCCGAGTGCTCTAACCAGAAGCCTACAACAGAGTCATTCTCATGTTTGCTCGCTCTGGCCTAGTAAATCTGTACGTCTCTATCCACAATGGAACAGCTTCAACAGGTGAGACAAGGATATGGCTACACTACCCGCCAGATTGGGTAGTGTAGCCGTACTGGATCGGCGGGTAGCGCTTGATGTATCAGGGATCAATTTATAGCATCTCATCTAGATGTGATAAATCAATCCCTGAATTGACACCTGTACTCCACTGGAACAAGAGGAGTAAGTGACTTGCCGTCATGGAGCTGTCTAGGTAAGTCGACCTAAGGTACCATTCTTCACGTAGCTGAAGTTGCGTATCTTAAGTCAACCCTCCCTCCCCCCATAGCCCCAAGCGAGTCCCATATCAGAATATCCCAGCTCACTAGTGGCTAGATCACTCTCCTGAGCGGTGTGAGAGACCCCTGTTCAAATCACTTCTTGCCATCAAGTGAGGGAAGGCAAGGGTCGGGGGGCGGGGTCTCCTACATCCCAAGTGAGAACTCTAACCACTGAGCTATAAGTTGTAAGGTGGGCACTGTCATCACCTCTGCCTTCCGTCCCCTAGCCATATGCCTCTGAGTGTGCCTACCAGATAGCCTGCCTATCTTGCCTGCAGGGGCCAAACATCTATCTCACCCCAGTTTGGGGATCTCTATGGGGCTCAGGCAAGACATAGGTATCCAGATGCCTAGGGGGAGGCAGTAGTGTGTATGCCCAGAAGCAGAAACTTAGGCACCTAGGGAACTTTATATTAGGTGCGGAGTGAGTTTAGGTGCCTATGGGGTTTGATGGCAGCTGAGCAGGAGTGTGTGGATCACAGTGAAGCTTAAAACTGGGACCTAGATGCCTAAGTCTGGGGTTAGGCTCTGAACTACCTTTGTGGATCTGAGCCCAGGAGTTCTGTGAATGGACGAACCTGATGCTTAGGTTGTGGGCCTGATGCTTATTTCCACTAAGGCTTCTCTATACCACTCTGGCAATATAAAGGGACCTTAGTGCAAATGAGAATCAGTCCCAGTAAATTTAAGCCCATGTCTTCTGAATTCCTGCCTTACCATTACAGACTTAATTCTTAGACAAGGGCAATGGTTGAGCATCATTTCAATCCATTTAGGATCTTAGTCACACATTTTCCATTACTGCTATTTGTAAATGTGTCTTAATACTCTAGACCGCTTTGGAAACCTCACCCTACAGTGTATTTTTCCATACCTGACTTCAGTGATGACTGCATTTTAAAATGACTGCACCTGCAGTTCAGTGACAGCCCCCCACCACATAAAAACACTTTGCATTTGTATATCTTTACAAGGGTACTCGTAAACTATTTTGTAATTCTTTCCTTCTCTTTCTTTTTTAGTTTAAAACACATTTTGGCTGATGTCCTAGTGACCAGCTCAGACAAGTAACAATCTTCCATGCAATTTCCGACCAAGTTACAAACACACCACTTGAAGACATCTCTCACCTTTTCTGACAGGCAGCTGTATACACATTGATTCCTTGAGTAGATAGGATGAAAACCCAGGTGGTCTCCAGTTTCCCATGGGAGTTCTCCAACCTCAAGTGAAAGAAGCAGCTAGCTTCCTTAAATCAATGCTGGCTTATCTTGCCATTCCTCAGAGTTTCTCTACCTTAACACAGGACTCCGTTTTCCACTTTCAAACTGAGAGCTAAGCTCTGCCAATGGATGCTAATGTATTTTTTCTATAATAATGCGCAGAGTAATGAGACTTGGAGACTGCCATTCACTTCCCCGGTAGGTAACAGCAGGAGTGCACCCCCCTAATTACTTCTGCCATATTAAAATAATTAATATTTTGTGTGAGGTGCCAACTGCAGCCTTCTAGGGAGATATAAGTACCTGCCTTTAAAAGGTTTTTCTACAAAATGATTTTTTTTTCTATTTGAATGCATTCAATTTTTTAGACAGACTCCTACACCTGGCCTGCTTCTCAGACATGGGCCTTCAATAATCAGGGCATCAAAATCTCATGTGTGGCATTTTAATTCTGCTCTTAGGTTCTTTCAGCCCATTGCAGTCAGTGGAAGTTTTGCATAAGGCTCTAAATGGGCACATAAGTGTATACGCATATGTGACGTTTTGATACCCTGATAAGACACCAATGTTTGAAAATTGGGCTCATGATGTTTGTGAAATATGCATGCATTTCATATATACATAATAAAAGTACACAGATAATATGTTTATAGATAGAGATAAGACAAACAAAAATATACAAGGAGTTAGCATTAAGGAAGTGGTTAAAATCCTTGGGAATCAGGAAATTGAGAGCTAAGGGTTGCCACAGTTCCCTGAAGTTTGCTAAACAGAGCTGATAGGGAATTCTCCAACATTACTTTTTTTGTCAGAAAGTCCATATTGGTTTTGATTTGACTTTCATTGGGAAGGTTCTTGGGAGGGAGTGAGCATGTCACTCCAGAATAAGGCAAGTGCCTAAATCATTGGGCTATTGGCAAGAAGGGCTGAAAGCTTGTGTTCTGCCTGATTTGGTGCAGGGACTTGAATCTCAGTCAGCCTCAATCTCCCCTGTAGGACCTTGTTCAGTTTTGTATATAATTAAATAGTCGTTGAGCCAGAGAGCGATTGACTGTCTACCCTGATGGTCAGGGTGCACACCTGGGATGTGGGAGACCTACATTCTAGTTCCTGCTCTGCCTGATTCACTAGGCTATTGGGTATTCTGAGGTCCTATCCTCTTTCCCTCATGAAAGCGTCAAAAGTTCTAAGGCTTTTGTTCCAATGCATGATGAAAACAAAAATTTAAAACCTGATTTATTTTTTCAGATTTCCCCATAGAATCCTTTCCCCCTAACCCTCCTACATTCTAAAATGAGAACTTGCCTGGCTCCACTCTTTTCTTTGTCATGGAATCAGCTCCAGCCCCATCTCAAAGGAAGTGTCGAGAAAAAAATTGTCATAGATCAATGAATGAATATAAATTCTCCTGTCGCGGGTTACCCCAAATGTAGGGTGACCAGATGTCCCTATTTTATAGGGCTAGTCCTGATTTTTGGGTCTTTTTCTTATATAGGCTACTGTTACCCCCACTGCCTCCCCCTGTCCTGATTTTTCACACTTGCTGTCTGGCCACTCTACCCAAATGACTCCTTCCTCTGTTTTGTTTCACGCTTGTTCTGGCTGAGTTTTTTCCTTCTCCTCACACCATTCTAGTTTCATTTATTGTGATGTCCAGGGATCACGGACCAATTAAAGAGAGTATTGGTAATGCAGATACCAGCACTTGCAGTTCAATCACTCCTGACTCTGACAAGTTTTCCCCAAGGCGCCAATAGCATTACAAGCATTACGATTCCAGGAATAAAACTTGTGAGGCAGAAAGTCAAAACACACAACTGGTTACTCTCTAGCACTTGGACTTTGAAGAGGGATCCTGTGGAAAAAAAGATATTGCCATGGAATAAGATCCTGTTCTCCAGGAGTGCCCTGGGATACTGTAAGCACTGATGTGTGGGAATTCAAACAGAAATAAAGAACCTGGCTTTTCTGGGGGTTTTACAACAAAACAAAAAAAGTGTTTGTACAAGGAAAGGAGGGGGCCAGGAAAGAAGACAGATACTCCATGCTTTCAATAAAGACATATGTACATAAAATAGTAGGTAAACTTTGCAAGAAGAGGCAAATCCTATGAAAAGATTTCTCCAGTCATGGTGACAAGTACAATGACAGTTTGTAGTCTCTGCTGTTAGGGGACAAATTCTGCCCTTACATATTTCACTGAAACTCTTCTGGTCCGTTTGTATTTATGCTGGTGCATCTGTAGGCCAAATTTGACCCGGAATTCACAAATTTGCCCATCCTGGGGTTTTTCAACTTTGCATACCTAAAATGTGTGTGTAGGGGGAGGGGGACAACATGCCTTCACCACTCATCCAGCCACCATTTTGTCTTGTTCTCTGACTCACTATTCATCTTGCACAGCTGGACTGCATACAGGAAAAGCATCCTAGGGCATGCTGATAGCATGTAATTGGTGTTTGACTATGGAATTGATCATGTTGCACAGAGAGGTGTGTGGCAGGCATTTTGCATTATGCTGAAAGCTGCAGTAAGGTGGCTGGGGGGGGGAGGGGAGGGAAGTATTTTAGTAAATCAAAACTAATTAATCCAGGAGACTAGTGAAGACTCACAGGCAGAAGTTCTGAATGGATCAGAGTGGAAAAATCATTGCTTATAAACAGGAGAGAAGAAAATCAGTGATGACTTATGTTAGCTAACTGGTTCAGAAACAGACTCTACTTAAGAGTCTCAGTCCCGCCACCACTCAAAAAACACATCTTACAAGACAAATTGGATTTTTTTGTTCAATTTTTAAGGAACGTTGAGATGAAAACTTCTGAGAAAAACTAATTTAGTCAAACACTTGTGGTTTTATTCTATACGTGGCTGATATATTAGCCCCCAATTCAAAATGAGATTTCTCTGTGGCAAGCTATTAATATGAGTATTTATTTATTTATCTAACAGAGTGGTAGGCACTTCATGCACACATAGCCTCTGCCCTGAGGAGTGTATGATATTAATACCCATTAATAAGAGTAATCCCATTAAATTGAATGGGAATTCATTTGGGACTATTCACATGCATAAAATTACTGATATTGTATAAGTCTTTGCAGGACGATGCCACAGAAGAATGCAATAAACAAAGGGGGTGGATGAAGGAATAATAGGGAGATGGCACATGAAGGTACAAATAATATGGGCAAGTGGTTACCTATGATGGTTATATATATTTCTATCTGTATCATGTGTTCTATAATAGTGCATTCACACACACTTTTAAAAAAATCCTTCTAAATCTTTCCCTATCACTATTTGCATCTAACATGCTTTCACTAAACTACTGAACATCATCTAAACTCAGTACTGGGAATTCTTTGCCACCACCTGTCAAAGTTTGGAGTTGAGTCCTATCCTCTGAATTAAGGAAAAGACAAATCTTGCTTATTCTTTCCTCTTCCCCTTCCCCATCCTTGCAGCTTTCTGATTTTGAATGTGAGAGAGTCAGGTGAGGTTCACTGCCTTGAACCTGAGTCTTGAGGAAACGTTAACCTCTAGTGAAGCTCCTGGCAGCTGCATATTTTCAGTGAGAGCTAGATGAAACACTGAGTTTTGCCTAGTTTCATCCTGAAATCAAGCACAACTCAGCAGTCTGAGCTAAATTTTTAAACTGGGCTTTGTGAAAACCTGAATTCTCAAAGTGAATGCCATGTTACCCATGATAAAATCTTTTAAATCATGTTGGTAGCCTCTTATCATGAGACTGTAGGGATCTTCTAAGCTGAAACCCTGGAGTCTTCACTGGGGCTAAACTCCCAGTGGGCTGATGGCAGGCCTGATGTCAGGACCTAATCTGAGCATGCTATTATCTTTCCATCCTTTCTTCCTTCCTTGCTATGGTATTTTAGTGGATTCTGGTATTAGAACACCAAATAAGGAATATTCAAGATTTTGAGGGCTTCCTAAAACTCAGAGTAACATTTGTCTGCGTATCATACAGCAACTTTTTTTCAAAAAGAAATAGCCAAACTTCATAATAATGCAGGCTAGTTTCCCCAAAGTAACAATGCAGAGGTGAAGAATTCATAATTTGATTTTAAGATCTGAAAAACTAAGCCAAAACTAAGCTAGGAAACTAAGATAAGGAATGTGTGCAAACCTTTTGTACTAAACTTTTGTGTGGCATCTTGTTAACCTACCTAAATAATTAAGCAGTAATTATTAACACCATACAATTACAATATAATTACTGTATAGTATCTAAGAGAGAAATACAAGCACCACCTAGTGGGAAAGAATCCTGTCATTCCTCTAATTCAGGCCTACACAACATGCGGCCTGGGGGCCACATGTGGCCCGCACGGGCTCACTGTGCGGCCCGCGGGGGGTGAGTAGGGGTGGGGCAAGCCAAGTGGGGGTTGGGTGGGTGGGGAAGCAGACGGGGGGCGGGGCGAGGGCGGGGCTTTCTGGCCCGCAGCTGGTTTTTTGCAGTGATACGGCCCTCGCTGCTTTCGAGTTGTGCAGGCCTGCTCTAATTGTATGAGCTTGATGTATGTGAAATACAATTTATTTTGCCGGAGGTCTCTGCTATCTGATAAAAAGCAAATGAAGTTTTCTAGCATAGCCCGGATTACGAGCCTAATATCTTATTCGTTTATTGAATGCCAGTGGTGGTCAGGGAATAAACAGAGAGGCAAACTGCCGTCCCAATGTACTCCCAGTCTTCTAAGTCATACAATGCAGTTCAGATGCAGTTGATGGATATAGTTAGTAATGGTATTTGTTTCATTTGATTCTGTTTGTATTATTCACTATGAATAAATATAGAAATCTTAATCAAAGAAGAGGGTTAATGAGGGATCTGACTAAAGAGAGGAAAGGTATTTGCAGTATAGGAATTTCAAACATAAGTGGTAGCAAGGGACAAAGTGGGATTGATGACGCTGCAGTTTAGAACTCAAATTCTGACAGAAATGGGGGAAGGGGGCAGGGAACCACATGAGCAACAGGTCAGCAGCAAACCCTCTTTTTAGAAATTCCTAACACTCCTCAAACTCTAGTATGGTTGTGGGGAGGAGTGGCGGAAAAACACTTTTTTGGGTCTTTTATTCTTCTTTGAAAGTTACATTTCTGACTCCACCCTGCCCTCAGCAGCACAGCTTTACTGCCCCCAAGAGTTGTACCTCTCATTGTACCTCCAACTCATTGTACCTCCACGTCCATGTTGTATTATTCATGCTCTTCCTGACTTCCACTAGCTCCTTGCATTCTGCCTTGCTGCCTCCAATATACCATATGTCTTGCTGCTGCCAGAGTCCTGTCCTTCAGCTCCCCTCTTGTACCTCTAGCTGGCTGCTCCCTTGTTCCCTTTGCCTTCTCCCAACTGAATTCTGTACCTCCAGCCCCCGGGGGTAGCCATGGGAACCAATTCCATGGGTGCTCATAACTCACCAGCCACAGCTGATCGGCTGCATCAAACAGCTGTTTGGCGGCTCGGGGAGAGTGGAGACCAGCGGGTGAGCAGGGGTCTCGGTGGGGGGAGGGGTAGGAAGAAAGGGAGCAAGGGTGGGACCTCAGGGGAGGGTTGGAATGGGGGCAGGAAGAGGCAGAGCGAGGGTGGGACCTTGGGAGACGGGGACAGTGTAGGGGAACAGCTGTGGAGATGGGCTTGAGCATTGCAGGGGGAAACTAAAAGTCATCATCTGTGGTAGTAGCTCTGCTTTACTGATCCCTCATTCATTGGGATGAACAGTAGAGAGAGAGTGGGAGGGGGGAGGAAGGGCATACTCCCTCTCCCTTTGATCAGCCAACAGCAGCACAACAGTTCTCCATATGTGGTGGGAGAAGAGCCTCTCTCCCCCAGACTGAGCTGGGATTGTAGCACTTGTTATTGCCTATTCTTCTCTTCTGCTGAGACCTGATGAGCCTCCCTTCTTTGTGTATGTGTGTGGGGAGTCTTGTTTATGCTCCTGGTCTACTCATAGCTTAGGAGGGCTCCAGAGGGGTGCTATCAGGGGCATGGGTGGGTCAGCAGTTGGTTCTTAAAGGGTGACTACAAGATCCACTAAAAATCCACTAAGATGCAGTAAATTGCACCTAATGTTTCAAAATGTCTTTGCAGCCAAGGCTACCAAACCCCTCTGTCTATGAGTATTTACTCTATTTCAGATCCTCCATCCTGGTCTAGTCTAAAGGCGGACGTGCACACTTTTGGTTGCTTAGTTATGGCCCTGCTTGGTGACATGAACTCCTTTCAGGTAGATTTCTTCTCTTGCGCCATTGTTTTCCCCTTTGTTGTGTCCTGACACCACAAACTACAGTGCTACATCACATTGAGAACACGGATGACAGCCACCCAAATTGCTCCTCTCGTATTATGATCTGCTCTCTCCATTGCCAGACAAAATTCCTGAGATAGCTGGGGTGCATCAGGGGGACTTCCACAGATGCCAAAAGATTGCGTAAATGCTGAATTGACTCTGATCCCTTCTTCTATAGCTTTTGGGGCTTTTCTGTCCCATTTTACTGGTATCTGACCCCATACATGCCTTGTAGAAGAGGTGAACCTAAGGACACATAAGGCTTGATCCAAAGCTCACTGAAGTCAATGGGAATCTTTCCATTGACTTCAATGGGCTTTGGGTCTGGCCCATAGTGCACATTTGTTGTCATTGTGTCGGACAGTCAGAGACTGATAGAGGCTCAGGAAAAAGAATACTGAGAAAATCTCGTTCAGTCCATTTCAAGAGCTGGCTGTGGAACCAGACCTGGACAGTTTATTCCTTCCTCAATGATAGTACCTTCATATCATAAAAAAGAAAAAGTTATGAAAGGCTATTTCATGTGGTAAAAGCAAGTGAACAAAACCACAATTGATCATTATGATGCAGACGCTGACTTATCAAAACACAAATAATGTGTGTCCAGGATGGAGTTTATCGGAGGAAGTCTGAGACAGTGAGGATTAACACAGCACTTGACTGTGGCTGAGACCGCTTGATACTGACAAGTTTCTCTCCCTCCCTTGTTTTGGTGCTGTGTTCTGTTCTCATTCAGATCTGAGTGGAGAAGGAACTGAGTAGTGACCTATTGAACCCCTCTAAGGGTTCCCTCTATAAACTACAATGCCACTGTTCTTTAAAAACTCAGTTCTGGCAGGGCATGCTGCCTTCTAAACCTAGTACAAGGCCAGAAGCTGATAACCTTGCTTACACCGAGTGGGACCTTACTCCGTGAATCCCACAGATTCCAATGGGACTACTCACAGAGTAAATATTATTCCGCATGAGAAAAAGTATCATAATCTGGTCTTTAGCCTTCGGAGAAGAATTATTAGCACAGAGCACCATACCAAGAAACAAACCAAAAAAAGCCCCCAACTCTCCAGCAGGCAGTTGAGTAAGTTATCGCTTTGACGTGGTCTGAGCCATAGACAATTGCTGTGTAAAGCCTGAGTATCCCAGACTTCCTTCTGATAAACTCAGCCCCTGGAAACTTACTATCTGTGTTTAGATAATTTGGTGTCTGCATCATTACATTTAATGCAGCAATAAAAGTGAACCATCAGTTATGACTTCTTCTTTTACCAGATGAAATATGCCATTCATAGCTTATCATAAAGCACCAACAAATAAATAAAAAGTAAAAATAGACAGGTAAAGGATCATTTTGCCATGCAAGAAACATGAACATTAACATAAGCCATCTGTTTTTTCATCTTAAATGGCTGTAATAAGCACTGCTATTATTAAGCCTGAATATTTCCCACGGTGTCTTATTTGGCTGTAAAAACTTTGTTCTGAGCCAAAGCTTAGAACATAGTATTAACGAGGAGGGCTCTTTAAAACACAAAATTGGAAAACAAAATTAAACTATACAGTGAGTGTGCTTTAAAAGTTCTACTGTCTTGAACGTTTTTGCTGTTTTCAGTGACACTGATTCTGGAGACCTGATTTCCCTGCACTGGAATGAATTGGGAGTAACTCCATCAAGAACAATATTATACCAGTACTATAACTGGGAGGAGAATCTGACTAATTGGCTCATTTCCCTCTGTACCAGGGAATAACCGCCCCACAGCTGGCACCACAAAGGAATTTGCAGAAAGTACCATGGGGAGAAGAGGGCTTCCCTCTGAATTGTGGGCCACAAAGCCAGGAGGCCAAGTTGAACAGCCTCGCAAGGAACTCTGATTTGCTTGAACTGACCTTGGTAATTCCTGATGCTCTATGTGAATTGAATTTTGGTTCCTAAAGGGTGACTAAAAGATTATGGAATCTAAGGTCCAGCCTGTGACAGGTTCTTGTGACACTATGCAGGAGCATGCTATGGGATTGTGCCCTTGTAAGGGGGGGGGGGGGGGTATGGCAACCCATAGGTGGTGGGAAGTACACAAGCTCATGGTTCTGCAGGTTCCCTGCCCTGCTCTGGACTGCTGACTGGGCCTTCTGCATTGCAGGGAGCAGGCTGCACCATCTTGCCTCTGTGCACGAACAGGCCAGCATGTTCCACGCCCCATCCTCACTCACTACACAACAATGCCTCACTTGCTATCCAGCCTGCACACTGAATGAGGCAGGGTCCGGTGAAGAAAACAAATATGATCATGTAAATTAAAGATTACATCAGAATGAATAATATGCAAAGTGGCCATATACACAAGGCTGTAAATACTATTATTTAGTAGTGGTGGAGTCAGGTTCTATTCTTGACTTCACACTGGCCTGCTGAGTGGCCTTGGGGAAGTCAATTCACCTTTCTCTGCTCCAGTTTTCCTATCTGTGAAATGGGGCTAATGATACTGACCATCTTTGTTAAGTGCTATAAGATCTACTGATGAAAGGTGCCATATAAGAATGAGGTGTACTTTAATGCATTATTTAAGCTATAGGATTAAATATAGGAAATGTATAGGATGTAAGAATATGAAGTAAGTGTGGAATGTCAGTCGTGGTATATTTACATTTGGATTTTGTGTCTGTGTGAAGAAGTTCTAAACCCCCATGAGCACTATAAACTAGTCTACTGTGAAAGTCTAACTCATTTCCACATTGCCAGGGACATTGGACTAATTGTGCAACTAGAAAGTGATGCATACAACAAAGTGATTATCAGTTGCTTATTGTTTTCCTTTCAGTTCTTCCAAATTTACAGCAGCAGCTACTTTTCACTAAGGTATAACCAGGTACCAACCCTGAAGTATGACAATTCACCCATGTTTGAGTTAAACATTAAAAATGCATGCCCATCTGCTCAAGTAATTCAAGGATTGCTGAAAGTATTATCTAGAAACTTTCCAGGAAAATATCCCTTAAGGTTGTGGCTAAGCATCCAGAATTTTGGTTTATGGGACAAGTCCTGATTTCGCTGGAACTGTTTGTGAGTAGGGTAAGCAAGATTTTTGCTCCAGAAGCCAAACCTATAATGAGTTATGAGTAACTGAATATTGTGCAAAATACAATTCGTTTATTTTATTCATTTAATTATGAATGCTTTCTGAGTTGCATAGACATGTGCAATGCATTTAATCAGAACATACACATTTTTAAAAGAAAATCACCACCTTAAAAATTATATTCCCCAAAGAAGTATTTTTTTAATCTATTAATGTTACAAGCAACATGCAAGACTACTAAACCTAAAAGAGATTTGAGAACATGGTATTTTCTCCCTTTTTCTAGTTTGTTTACTTTTGAGCATGGGATCCAAAGCCTATCTCAATCTACAGAAAGATGCCTCTTGACTTCAATAGACTTTGCATCATACACTGTGCATTTAACCTTGCTTCTGATACAGTCATGTTTAGTAAAGTAACTTTTCCCTGATGTGTCTTTCACACCCAATAACATAGAAGAGAAAAAAGCATTTTTAAAATAGGAAAATGTGGTTGTAAAACCATAGAAATTGGCATGGATAATATCTAATATAGTGAACTACTTTTAATATATTTCCTTTCATTGATATTTCACATTAATAGCATCCTATTTAAATGGAGTAATATTTTCTCTACATGTGCTCAGTTTGGTATTTTCACATGGTCACAACTTTGTTCAATTAAAACTAATTTAAAATATTTCAAAATAAACATTGCTCACAAAGGGTCATTTATAGATGGCTTCCTGTTCAAATGACTCCCATTTTTAAGCAGTGATATAAAAATTGTGCTTAAAGTATTTTTAGAACGAGAAACAAATATTTTTCACCATCCCATAACTGCAAAATTGTGAACAGATTTTTTCTCAAACTCTTCTTTTATGTCACTTTTGGGCTCGAGAAAAAGATAGACCTTTTCATGAACATTTGTCACAAAGATCACGTGAACCTTTGAAAATAGTAATTTTTAAGAGGAAACATTTGGCAGCCTAATTTGTATCTTTCACTACCACCAAGTTATAATCTTCCTAAAGTATTTACAGCAAGAAGGACAAACAAAATAATTGATATTCAAAATGAATCAGAAGTTAAGATATAAAACATCCAACTTCTGATTTATATAGAATGTGTAATGAGAGTTTCATAGTGAGGGAAATGTCACTTTCTTCAGCTAACTTTTGATTCAGTTGCAGAAAGAAGAAAAAAGTTTGCTAAATAAAAGCAGGATTAAAATACCAAAAGGTTGTAGAGGAGGTTTGTTTTTCTATCCAGACTAACTCCTCACCTTTCCCATTACTGCTCACCAGTCTTAGAAACCCTGAGGGTCTCTAGAGTAAATCAGTTTCCTTCTTCTGTTTTCTTTTCGTCTTGGACTGACGAAATTGTGGATCACTTCCTCCCCCACCCCCCAAGTTTCACCGAATGATTGAAGTACACTGTGCAAACAAGAAACAGGAGTAAGCTATGGTACTTACCTATATTACTGGTGAGCCCCTTTGTTCCAGTTTAAATTTAAAGGGACACGTCAACTCCAAACTCTCATTTCGGGTTTAAAATGCGCTATCTACTGTAGTTGTAAATAACACCTACAATTACTGGAATTGAAAGTTGAGACACTTGATCAACAGATATAAACTTTCTTTGTCCATTCAATAGCTGTCTCTGGGTAGTCAATTTCACTATTTCCCTATAGTCACTTTCTCCCATGCTGAAAAGACAGCAGCAACTGCAAAGAGGCAGAATCCCTCTTGATAATATTTAATTGTTTTTTTTTTTAAATCAGGGCATATTATTTACAGAATTCTCTAGCACAATCAAGATATTTTATTACTAGCAATTAAGGATAATACACGTTCATGGGGTTGATTTAAAGCATACCAAACCCTCTTGTGTGAGTTCTGCTTTTAAAATCAGCCACTCGGATCTTCTATACCGGATTCTGAAGCTGGCTTTGTTATGAATATTCACTAGATAATTAAAAATCAGAGAGGTAGCCGTGTTGAGTCTGAACTATTGATTAAGCTTAATCTTATCCCAGACTTGATGTCTGTCTGAACTTTTAATCAAAGCTCTGACCTGCAAACTACTCATGACACCCCCCCCTTAAGTAGCCATCTCCCCTTATCTTTTGGAATTTACATTTTCTGTTTTATCCTGTAGAATCTTGATTGATTATGCATGACCATTATGATCTGTAAATCACTTTGTTTACTTCTGTGTATAAATATTGATGCTCACCCCTAGTAAATTTGCCACACTACTCTGAAGCTTGGAGCTAAGGATAGTGTGAGCCCATTGATCAATGAATTGAAGTCTGTGTAAGTGGTCTCTGACAGTTTGTGGGCCCAAACCAACTCCGCACGAATCTCGGGTGCTGGAGAGGTGAGTAGGGACTTGCTTTTTACCTAACAATTTGGGGGCTTGTCTCGGGATTCCTTCTGATGCGGTGCCTCTGTCCAGTGGTCAGATCACTCATATACGAATTGGCAGGCGCCACAGGAGATTTCTCCCAGCCAATTCAATATTGAGGAGTCGTGTACTGGACAGCAGGGTAAACGCCAGTTGGAGGGCTCCTGTCAGACACCATGGGTCAAGGGACTAGAGTCCCTTTTCAGAACTTTTTGAGCATTAGGAATAAGTTGTGTTATGAAGAAAGACTCCCAGTACAGACAGGAATGTCTAAGAAGTTGTACACGCTGTGTGTAGGGAATTAGACTGGGAATACCGCGGTATGGGCCAACCTGGAAAAAAGGTTGCCTTTGTATGGTTCTTTTGAGCAGGCTGCTTTAAAGAGAAGTGGAGAGCCAGATCGAAAAAACCATCCGGGACAGTTAAGTTACTGATTTTGTTTGAACTCTGCAGCAGAGCTGTAGAAATCTTTAAAGATTATAACAGTCAGTTATTCTCCCGAGAGTGAACCCCCTCCATGTTATTTCAATAAAGGGTGTAAACCATGGCGTGTTTTGACCCGCCAGTTGGTCCCCACTGCACCTGCCCCTACTCCTCCGCAGGGGGACTCTCCAGGGAGCAGAGGGGAATCTGCAGGACTCAGGATCTGAATCTGTGCAGAGGGTAGGAGGAAAAATGGTAGGGGGAGAAACCTCGACAGAAATATTCACTTGGCAATAGGCCAAAAAGAAAATCCCAAGCTGTGTGTCTAGTGAAAGAAGAATGTGTTTTTAAATCTTCTAGAAGGTGTCTGTCAGTCTGTGATGGGTGAGAATAGTGCAGTGTGTCAGAGTTGGTTTTGAATTCAGCTAATGCTCAGAAAAGTGATTTGGTTGTGTTACCTACTAACAGATTAACAACTTGTACCAGGAAGGAAGCAATTCCTAAACTGGTATCTGGCAAAGTAAAGCAGGATAACTCTAACCTCTTGTTCAGTTAAGTCTGTGAATTTGCCTGAAAGGGGATTTTGTAAAAATCCGCCTGATAGGAAAAGGATGATCATAAAGTGTGAGTAAAGAATTTGATTGATCAGGAAAGTATTCCTTGGGAGCAAGCCCTAGGTGAAGGAGGTAAAAACGGGATTTGTAAGTAGTAAATTGTTTCCTAAAGAAGTTCCTGAAGGAAAAATATGTAAGCAGTCTGCTGCAGTTAAAAAGTGTGAAAGTGATTTGAGTGGAGATAGCTTTGAGAAGGAATTGGAACATCCCTATATCCAAGTGGCTGTGTTTCACCAGTGATAGGGAAACAAGATTGTTCAAGGAGGAATGTCCCCATGCTGATTCTGCAGGTAAACAGTCTATGGCTCAGGCTCAAAAGATAACTGGGTAGATGTATCTTCAGAGCAGGACAGCTGTGCAGTTAGTATCGTAGGTGGTATACCCTCATCTCTAGACACTTTGAATGTAACTTGTGGTCTCTGGGTAAAGAAAGACAATGAAACTTTAAAACTAGCTTGTTAGTAAAAAAAATAAATAGTATCTCTTGTAAACCTAGCCCCAAAAAGCAGCTTTATTCTATCTGTGAAAATGCAAATTACTTGCTAATGTCTGTCTCAGAGCCCCATTGACCTCCAAGTACCCAGGAAAGCTTATGCTTCAAAGCTTTGTAGTTGGTCTTTAAGGTGCCACAGGCTTTGTTACCTACAGTAGTGGTGTTTCAAATCACTGTGTTTCAAAGGCAAAAGTTAAAAGTAAAAATTCTAGTAGAAATAATTGTATTCTTTTAGGCTGTAACTAGCTTTGAATCCAAAAAGCAAGCCAGAAAACATCTGTTTTCATGTAAATTACCTAATTGATAAAAAGTAACTGAAACCTGGTTTGCCTAGAAAACAAATAAAAGAAAATTTTAGTAAAAACAAGAAAATGTTTTAGTGTCTAAAATGTCTGTAAATAAATCCTTATGATAAGTAATCCAAGCACAGAGATTATTAGCTTGCAAGTATGTGGCAATAGATGGTTTGGTTGAATTTGTTAAGTGTAAATATATATATATTTTAAATAATAACTAATTCCCTTAGAAAGGGTGGAGATATGTTTGTCTGTTTAGTTGGTTGGTTTTTAGTCTTTCAGAAAAATCAAAGAAAGCTGATGACAGCTGACAAACTTTGCACTTACTGGCACAATAAGAATTGTATTTTATGTTCTATGTCTTGTTTGTCTAAGTGGCCAAAACTGTGTTTGTGATAAATTGTACATAAGGCAATATACTGCAGAATTGAAATATAAATATTTGTTTATTCAATTTGTAATATAAAATTGTTTTTACAATGTTAAGGTTTAAATATACTTGTTATAATTTCACTAGCTAAGAACAATGTGAACAATAATTTTCAATTGAAATTAAGTACCAATAGACTTTGAAAGCATTAACATGACAAGTTAACTCACTCCTCAAATTGCACATGGAATTCTTCTGGCTACCCCCAGATTTCTAGCCAGAGGGTGAGGGAGGGAAGAAGCTATTAGACACCAGAGGTACCAAGTGGCCTCAACAGTTGGTATGCTTGTCCTGTTCTGTTACTCCAAAGCTCTGTAATTCAGTTATTTTTATTATAAAACTGTATGTAAAACTGAAGTACTGTATAAAAACAATGTAAGATAAAGAAAGGTGTGTATGTGTGTGTGTGAGAGAGAGAGGGAGGTCTAAAATGCTCACTCAGTTGTAAAGTTTGTAACACTGCCAAGTATTAATGAAATGTGTTAGACTTTTTTCTCACTCACAGGTAAAGAATACATTACCTAAAGATCCTGAACAGCAACACCTTGGGACTGTCCATTACCATTGTTTTTGTGAAATACTAAAGACTGATTAACTGTCTGGACCCATGTTTTACATTGTAAAAGGATTTGCTTGTCATATCAGCAATTCAATCAGGAGGAGTCAAAGTCCATCCAGAACCTGGCCCGGAGCTGTCTTTCTTTTTAAGAAGCCTCAAATTAACTTTTCTGAACTGCCATCCTGTGTATAGCATTTCATACCAAAAGAGCAAACGCTTAGACTGTGGACAAATGTCTCTTAAATGATTTTATCCCTAGGTATTGGTACCCAAGATGACAGACTTAAACCGTGGGTCTCATTTTACAGAAACAGCTTTTCAGCAAGTTATGAGTGCCTTGAGAGTTCAGTAGAAGTGCCACACACCTTGGCACCTGCAATCTAATGGCCAGGTTAAAAGGACAAATATGCAAAGAAACTGGTTTTAACTGGATAAATGCATTACCCCTTGTGCTGCACAATCTCCATGACACTCCTAGAGGACAAATTAAGTTATCACCTTTTGAACTACTTTTTGGCAGGCCTTCCTCAGTTTACCTAGTCAAATATTACATGACTGCTGATTTGATGCTTGAAAAAGCAGAACTAACTTCTTTTGTTTTACAGCTCCAGAGACAGACTAACTCTCTCCGCAGATATGAGACTGCTTTTAAATGTAAAAGCATACCCGATAAAACCTGGTTCTTGAGTCTTTGTTAAAGCCTACAAGGAAGTTCTGCTCCAGCCCCTGTGAAAAGGACCATACCGAGTGCCTTGGCCACCCCAACCATCATCAAGGTGGCAGAAAAGGAAGCCTGAATTCACCACGCCTGATGTAAGCATGCCCTTTTCCCAGATGACAACGAGGCAGCTGAGGCCTCCACCCTCGACGGACCAGGATGAGAATTAGACGACAGCGGGGCAAACCCAAGCCCTAGCAACTGGAGAGGGGACGAAGAAGAACCCTGAAGAAAAGTGGCTAGCGGAGACCGTGCCGGGTCTCAGCCTGAAGATAAAATTCAAAAGGACTTAATAATGTTTATCAAATTGAAGTATTAATCAATTTTAAGTTATTAATCTTGTTTTAAATTAAGCAAGATTTATTTCATGAGTATAATGTGTTTTTTATTAGATATTTCCAGAAAGTCAAAACCTGTATTTTGAAAAATAGAAGTGATAAATGTGTACTCAGTTCTTAGTAGATGCAGGATAGAAACTCCTCTGTGTACCTACCCCTCTGATTATTGTTAACATGACTTGAATGCTACCAAAATAGAGATCTGGTCCAGCATAATCTAACATTGGGACCAAACAAGAACAAGAAAACAAACAAGTATTTCATAGTAGCTAACAAAGAGTAGATGCAAAATCTACTTCAAATATCAGTGCCTCTGCATAACGCTGACTCGTGTAGAGTCTTTTTAATAGAAGTCACTTAGCATTTTTTGTGACAAGTAACTCCTGGTTGGATAAAAATAGAGCTTCCACCAGTAAATTAGCACTTTTTAGAACATATTATGTACGTAAAGCTACAGTCTATCATGAATTGCCCTAAAACTAAAAGGGTTCATGTTCAGAATGTTTGTTTAAAAGACAAACCAAGCAATTAATCTCAGTGAGAGTCTATCCTGAAACAAGTGGGCAAGTCAAAATGGCCTGAAACATAATGTTAGCTGCCCAAGGAAGAATATATGCTCTCATGAATGAGAAATGCTATGTCTTTGCAAATATCTACCTCAACACCCCAATACTGGGTGTGCCTAAACTGAATAGTACCTATAAATTAGTGCATAATTTAAAAGCTGAAAGTAATTTGCTTTTAAAATATAAAAGAAATTATCTTTAAAGAGGAGGGAATTGTGAAGAAATTATCTTTAAAGAGGAGGGAATTGTGAAGAATGTTTTTCTAACTTAAAAGCAACTGTATTATGAATGTTGTGTAGTATGATTTTAAATACAACATGTGTTTTAATGGCACCTTTAGTAAAACTCTTAGTGAGTATTGTTGGGGCCATAGTAATCCTTATAATACTGTGTTGTTGTATTCAGTGTGTCCCCTCCCTCAGACTCATGTAAGTCAGCTTGTTCTTTTAGGCCCTACTCTTTTCGAATTGGCACAAGCTGAAGTTGCCAAGCTGCCCTTAGCTCCTTAAACTAAGATGTAGCTTTTTGATAAATAAGTTATATCAAAGCTACAAATGGGGGAATGTTGAGTCTGAACTATTGATTAAGCTTAATCTTATCCCAGACTTGATGTCTGTCTGAACTTTTAATCAAAGCTCTGACCTGCAAACTACTCATGACACCCCCCCCTTAAGTAGCCATCTCCCCTTATCTTTTGGAATTTACATTTTCTGTTTTATCCTGTAGAATCTTGATTGATTATGCATGACCATTATGATCTGTAAATCACTTTGTTTACTTCTGTGTATAAATATTGATGCTCACCCCTAGTAAATTTGCCACACTACTCTGAAGCTTGGAGCTAAGGATAGTGTGAGCCCATTGATCAATGAATTGAAGTCTGTGTAAGTGGTCTCTGACAGTTTGTGGGCCCAAACCAACTCCGCACGAATCTCGGGTGCTGGAGAGGTGAGTAGGGACTTGCTTTTTACCTAACAGCCGTGTTAGTCTGGAATAGCAGAGGTAACAAAGTCCTGTGGCACCTTAAAGACTAACTATAAAGTTTTGAAGCATAAGCTTTCGTGGGCTAATACCCACTTCGTCGGATGCAAGCAGTCTAGATAATTGTGAGTTCTGTTGGCACTCAGATGAAAACTGGAATTCTGCCTGTTGCATTTACACTGTTCCCTGGGTAAATTAGGCTCTGTGTATATAAATGTCTCATTCATTTGATTTGTGTTGTAATCCCCCTCCCTCAACCTGCAGAAAGTCAAATCTCCCATTGTAATCAGTGCAGCAATTCCCTTTCAGAAGGGAATCTCTCCTCTCCGCCCTCCCCTCCCCTCCCCGTCCTACTATCAGGGCCGGCGACAGGGGGGTACTACGGGTAGAGCTGTACCGGGCCCCGAACTTTAGGGGGGCCCCGGTACACAGTTGTACCCGTAGTCATCCCCCCTTGTCGCCGGCCCTGGAGAGCGGGGAAGGGGCGGGGAGGCGGCGCGGCTCTCCTCCGGCGCGGGCGAGCGCGCGTGTCCCCGGCAGGAGCAGTGAGCCCAGCCGGCGGCAGCGGCGCAGTCCGGGGGAGAAAGTGCGGGGGGGGGGGGAGAGAAGCAGCAAGGACAGCTTGCGCCACTCCCGGGCTCGCGCTGCCGCCAGCCGCTGTCAGCCGGGGGGGAGCGCCAGCTGGGCTGGGGGGGGCAGCTGGGCTGGGGGGCCCCCCAGCCGCTGTCAGCTGGGGGTGGGGGGAGTGCCAGCTGTGCTGGGGGGGGGCCAAACGATCAGAGTAGGGGGGCCCCAAATTTCTGTCGCCGGCCCTACCTACTATGTCTTAATTAAATCAGTAGCTAGCAAAAGCCCACTAGTAAAGCCTCGTGCCTCTTCTCTTTGTAGCGCCGTGTTTTAAGATCTCTGCTGCTTCCTTGTGTTCAGAGGGAAACTTCAACTACCAGGGCCCCGCACCGAGTCTACGGCCCGGGCTGTTTTAGGGGCTCTGGGTGGACTCTTGTCTGGATCCAGCTCAGACTCCTGGGCACTCCGGGACTCCCTGAGAAGCGGGGCCAGCCCTGGGAGAGGGGAGGCGGCGCCGTTCGCCTCCAGGGGTTGGCAAAGGGGAGAGACGTTCTCGTCTCTGACTGGTCGAAACGCGAACGCCCCCGCGCCAGAAACCTCCCGGGATCCCCGCCCCCGCGGGCACTGAATCCGCCGTCCCGGGGGCCGCGCCCGGACGGGCTGGTCCCAGGCACCTCTGATCACTTCGTGCTGTCCGGGGTGCTATGGAGGGGGGAGGGGCACACACTAGAGCGGCTGTGTTTACAGTAGGGGCTCCCCGGCACGGAGCGGTTCTGCAGAGGGGCTTTTCTGGCCACGCCCCTCGCCAGAGCTGACACGTAACCCCGCTCCCGCACCCCTAGTCTCCTGGGGGGCGGGGGGACCGAGCCCCCCTCTGCTCCTGCCTGGCCCGGGCGGGGAAGGGGGAGGTCTAAGGGTCTGACGAGCCCCTCCTCCCCGTCCAGGCAGGGGGCGAGCTCCCGGGCTCTAACTCGAGGTGAGTGACGGGGGGGGGGGGGCTGTGCGAGCCCCGTCGCCTCCAGGGGGAGGATCCTGCCGCTTCGCCCCGCTCCGTGGGTTCCAGGGGACGGGGCGGCTCCTCGCGCCGGGGTTTCTTCGGCGCCCGGAATGAGGCTCTCGCGCGTTCCAAACCCCGGGCGGGCCGCCGCAGTTCGCAGCCGGGATCCCCCGGCACCCGGGACGTCCCTGCGGAGGGGGCGAGCCGGAGACTGCCCCGGCGCGCTGCTCTCCAGCTGCACCCGGCAATCCCTAGCCGGGCCCCCTCTCACCCGGGATGGGAGCGGGCGGGCAGAGAGGGCTGTGGGCTGGAGCGGCTGACCCGCCGCCGAAGGGCAGCCTGCGCTTTCCCCCTTGCAATAAACGTAGCCAGAGGCTGCAGCGGGGCAATTCCTCGCGCTCCCCGGCGGGTCGCTCTTGGACAGCTGGAGAGGGTCGATCTGGCCGGGAGCTATGGAAAAGCAGGCGGCCCCTGCTGGCGTTTCTTCGGCTCGCTCACTTGGACAGCCGAAGTTTCATCCTCAGTGGGCACTAATGTCCAGAGGCGATGAAAAGACAAATCTGGTCATACCCCCCCCCCCTTACCCCGCGCTACTTCCCTAGGGCTAATCTAGACAGCAGTGTAAAGAACTGTCCAAAAGAGGAGGCAGGTGAGAAAGTTTAGACTATAAGGAGCGGTCTGACCTCGGCAATATTCGATCATTTATAACCCACTTTAGCTCCATGGTTAATATTTGTATTGCCCGGGGGGGTGAAGGGGGGGGGGGAGATGGCTACGACCAGCACTGTAAAGATAATGAGAAGCATTTAACTACTTCCCTCTTGTCCTCGTTCTCCCTAGTGGAAAGTGATTTTCCTCGACGCGAATCCAAAGCTTAGCACGACGGTAAGGGGCAGTCGGAAAATAGTTTCATTCATCCTCAGCCCGCGCTGGAGGTGCTGCGGGAAAGGGAGCGGGGCGTTGTTGGCGTCTTGTGAACTAATGAATGTGAAACAAAAGAAAGGAACAGTCAATTCCCATCGTGAGAACTGGGTTTCTCTTGGCAAATATTTTACCCATATGTCATGTAAGTGTTTGATCTACAGGCAGAGATCCAAAGGGGGGAGGGGGCGGAGAGATGGGGGGGGGGGACTTTAAACCAACATAACCAAAGGAATTCAGAGTGAAAGGTGAAAGGTTTTCCTTTAATCATCAGGACGTTGTGCTGAAGCATTGCAGCTGATGCAGCCTCAGTATAGGGGGCGACTGTCTATCATAAGGGTAGTCCCTAGGGCTGCAGTGTTTAGGCATAAAGCAGGCAAAATGAAGATAAGAAGTTAACGCTGACTGTCCTGATTTCTGCTGGTTTAAACTGGACGATGGATTTCTTTGTTTTTTTAAGTCTGTGAGATGCACATTCAAACGCCTTGCTGACTTTGAGTATCCATATACACATTAAAACCCATGACAACTGTTACACCGCAGTAGCTTTAAAAACTAGACTTTTTGTGGGTCTCTTCTTTCCACCAGACCACCACTCCCATTAATTTTAATAGGCGATGGGTGTGCTCTGTAAGAGTAAACCCTGTATTATTGTACACAATATACAAAAATAGTGTAAACAGAGGCATAGGGCATTTTTTAACACATACCATCTGTTCTTACATACAATAGCATTAAACAGACTTTATGACTCTCTCTGTAACTACCAGGAGCCAGAATTCATAAAACGGTACTCCGAGCTTTTTTGTTAAGAAACGCTGATACTGGCTACACAGTTGATGCTTCAGGTTCATCTTGAATGTTGCTAAACTCTGCGAAAACTTTCCATGAACCAGTGGCAATTTTGGGGCATACCTGAGAAGCTTGGACAGTTTCAGGTAGCCATGCCCCTTAATGTGTCAATACTCCCGAGTTATGGTCTGGTTTGACCAAACTCAAGGGGTGCATGAATCGAAACAATAATCATGAAAGCTTTGCATGAAATCCATCCACATTTTCATAGCATCCATTGCCAGGAATTTGCTCAACTCCGAACTGGCTATTGTAATATTAGACACACCTATTCTCCAGGTTTTTCTATGAGTGTTGTTTCAGATGCTACTACCCTACTACAAGTGGTTCTCAATCTTTCCAGCCTACTGTATCACCTTCACGAATCTCATTTGTCTTGTGTACCTCCAAGTTTCACCTCACTAAAAAACTTCCGGCTTACAAAATCAGACAAAAGTGTCCCAGCACCCAATTGCAAAAAATCCATATGTTCCCAGTTTATCATATAATTATAAATCAATTGGAGTATAAATACTGTGCTTACATTTCAGGGTATAGCTGCAGCAGTATAAACAAGTCGTATTAAATTTTAGTTTGTACTGACTTCCCTCGTGCTTTTTATGTAGCCTGTTGTATAACAAGGCAAATATCTAGGGCTCGTCTTCACTACCGCGGTCCGGGATCGATCTTCTGGCGATCAATTTTTCGCGTCTCGTTAAGATGCAATAAATTGATCGCCCGCGGCTCCTCTGTTGACTCCGGAAGTCTAGTTTGCCGGGAGGCACAAGTTGGAGTCGACGGGGGAGCGCGCCGCCGACTGCTGCCGTGGGGACGGGCAGTAAGTCGGCGGCAGATACGCAAACTTTTGAAGTTGCATATCTGCTGTCGATCCCCCCACTAGTGAGGACCAGCCCCTAGAAGAGTTGATGTACCCAGTGGTATGCTATCCCTGGTTGAGAACCACTCATCTAGTACACTGTCAATATGCACTCTTAGGGCTTGTCTATACTACCAGCTGGATCGAGGCTTAGAGATCAATCTATTGGCGATCTATTTATCGCATCTCATCAGGACGGGATAAATCGATCCCCGGAAGCACTCTCATCCACTCCGGAACTCCAACTCGCCCAAAGGCACAAGGTAGAGTCGACGAGAGAGACCTGCTGTCGACCGCTGCTGCCGACGGCAGGTAAATTAACCTAAGATGCGTCGACTGCAGCTATGGTATTCACATAGCTGAAGTTGAGTATCTTAGGTCAACCCTCAGGACTAATGTAGGGGAGGCCTAAATCTTTCTATTTTTGAAGTCATGGGCCTAGACTGTGATCACATTTCAATCAGTGTAAATCCAGAATATTTTCACTGTTTCAAATTAACTTACTATGGATTTACACCCCTATGAATGTGATCAAAATCTGGTCCATGGTGCTATGGGGAATTGGCATTCTGCAGATAGGTATTGTCTTTGCTAGGTATATTGTGCCCAGATTGTACATAGACATGTGCCTTGTAAATGCCTGTAATAAACATGTATATACATGTTTAAAAGTGTTCCACGGAAGCACTAATCCACCCTTTGTGAAGGTGGAGCTAGTGAGAGATCCTATAAAAGAGTGTATTTAGATTTCTGACCATGACTTCATACTCTGACCCAGGTTACTTTCTCCAGACCTGAAGAAGAGCACTGTGACACTACAGAGCTTGTCCCTTTCACCAATACAAATTGTCCCCCCCCCCCTTCAAAAAATATTACCTTGACTGGGTGCACCTTGATTCTCTGATATCCTGGGACCAACACGACTACAACAACTCTGCAAAGGTGACTTCATTTGCCGTTTTAAAGAGATTTGGACAGCAAATGCCTAATCTAATCTCAAAAGAGATGGGAGATGAGTAAATCAGGGGTGGGGGAAACCCTGGCTCGGTGCTGTGGATCGGGACTGCCTGGGAACGTGGCCCAAACAACCACCAATATATTCTTTTATTACAAACCTCCGCTGAGGGTTTTTTTTTAAAGTGATTACAATTCCGATCACTCTCCTCATTGAACTGGTGTTGGAAGACACAATAGGAGAGTTCCTTCCTTCTCTTTCAGTTAATTCTTTAATTAGGGATACAATGCTTCTTTCACGCTGGGACAAAACCTAGCCTGCCACTTTCTGGCTGGAAGATGGGGTGTGAGCGACAATTTTATTCAGCCTTCTATTTATTTGAATGGTTCTAATCCAACAGCAGGAGCCCGCGTTCAGTTTCCTTTGCCAGGCAGAATGATCTGCGGCTACCCTCAGACTCTAGGGTTCACGTAAGGGGTATTCCCCCAAACTCCGGGGCTGACTCAAGAGCCTGTCGTGTGCGGGGGGCTGGGAGCAATTTCTCAGTTCAGCAAAGGCAGGCGCTGAACGGAGAAAGCACTTCCCACTGCCCCGGCACTAGGGACTGAGGAGTGCCTGGCGAAGCAAGCGCTGGGCGCTAGCTGCTCCTGCCCCCTCTCCCGGGTTGCAGAGTTCTAAGCTCTTTGCTTTTGCTGTGGGCTTTTTCAAGAGCATGTGGAGCGTCCACCCTCCTCTTCCAGAGCTGGGGCCCCTCCCTCGCAGCTCTGACGGTACAATGATATAGTAATGATGGGTGTTGGAGCTCGCATTTGAACTTGCAGGCAAGCTGGCTCGCTCCTTCTTTTGCTAGGACTCAGTTCAGCCTCCGCAGCTTGGATTCAGGTGCTCATCAGTGGGGAGGGCTGGCGACCCCGGAATCAGCATCTCCTTCCAGCACTAACCAGGGGATTTACTCTTTCATGCGGCCACTGGGATATCTGGACTAGCCCTAGCACCACGTTGTGATTTTGTGCAGTCTCTGCAATAAACTACCTTTTAAGGTAACTATGCTCCTTTTTATGCACTTTTTACATTTGGCTGCTAGCAAGCACCTCGTGTACGATTTAAAGCTATTGTTTGCCTCTGGTACCTTCAAAGACAAAGCGTTTAACTGAAAAGCTAAGGTGACCGGTCAATTTAAATGTAAGTTTTCAAGGACAATCCGAAAAGGAAAAGGTTGTGTTGGGGACCCACAACATTTACTGGGGGAAGGAGTGGAACAAAGAAATCTGGGGACTAGAGGAGTTTGGGGGTGGCGACAGTGAAATAACGCTCTGGTATTGGTTGTTGAATGGATAGCAAGGTAGAGCTGCACCTTGATTTGTAATGGGGCTCAGGAGGCTAAGCGAAGGAAGAAATGAGGGGCTGGTTGTAGGGGTGTTAAATACACAAAGCACCACCGTAGAAGGAACAATAAGAATGGTCCTGGTTGGGGAACCTGTGGAATAGTGTTTGGTCAGTTTCTTACGTCCTGAGTGTTTTTTGGTGTTCCTGGAAAGCTGCTCCCAGGGCAGCCCCAGGACCTTTGGGGCAGCATCCCTCCAGAGGAGATAGAAAGCAGGCGTCCTCTAAGCCACATTTTCTTGGTTAAAGGGTTTGGAAGGGGGGGGGGGAGAAAGGATCACCGGGGTAGTGGAGCAAAACGCCCCCTGTTCCACCCGCAGCCAGCTTTTCTGCTCTTCGGGAACACAAGACGCTGCTTTTCCTCCCTAGGCTTTGGGTTCCCCCTTTGTTTTAGAAAGAGAGTGAGCGAGTGTCATGGAAGGAATTAAGGGAGTTTAGACGGCGGGAAAAATGCTCCTTTGCGAAGGAGAATCCTAGAGCTAGAAGAAGCATTTGTTGTGATCTCGTCCAGTTCCCCCTTTGAACCGCTCCCGTTTAAAACTTTTGCACACAAAGGGATGCGAGGACGTGCTCTCTCATTACCCCACCTGTCACGTCCACTCGGATCGATCTATCATTTATCGAGCCTTCAGACATCAGAGCGGAGCCGATGTTAGCGGGGGAGCCGCGGAGATTTTTGTGGAGGAATGAAAGATTGAAAATGTCCCATTGAAACACGTTGCACAGTCCGTCCTAAGAGGGAGATGTTTTAAACGCTGCTTTTTCCTCCCAAAAGAGGGAGTTTCCTTACCGAATGAGTAAGACTTGGCAGATCTGAAACAACTTTCAAATCCAACGCAAGGGTCCGTGGCGTTTCTCTGAAGCATATTGCAGGGCCAATGAAAGAGTCGCGCATTATTATTTTGTTGTTCCCCAGAGTGAATAATTAAGGAACTTTCCCTTTCTCTCGGTTAAGTCCTCACTTGGCTGCGTGGGAGTTTCCGAGCCCAGGGGAACAGCTGAGCGAGGAGATATCTAGGGGACTATGCAATGTGAAATTTACAAACCCCAAGCCCGTGGCTATTACTCAATCCTATTACAACGTGCCCAGATTTCTCTAAATGTCACAGGGTGTGGGACCGTCATTTCAATACAATATCAGCGAAGAGGAAAAACCTAGGTCATAGCTGGAAGTGAGCGCTTTGAAACCCAGCTGTTCGCTTAACGCATCGGCATGTGGCCGGTTTTGGGAAGCGAGGGGGATTTCTCTGGGTAGACTGGGACTAACACAAGCTGGCGAACAGCAGGGACGTGGTCCAAGAGAAATCCGTCCTCCCCTGAAACACACGAGCCAATCCCCGGGACAGGGGCAGGGTATTTTCTCTAGCAAGGAAAGCCTGTGTGCGCGCAGCAACCCCTCCCCCATCCCGCCAATAAATGAATGGGCTGGCCAGGGCTTCAGTGGCTTGGTTCCTGTGTAAAATCGCTAACAGGCTCCCTCCTCCTGTTGAGCACTGATACATGGTGGGGGGCGGTGCATGTAATCGGTTTTAAACCCTGAGCTGATGTCTAGGAATCTTCCAGCCTCCAGAAGACCCTCGGCTCCCCCTCCTGGTCAAACGGGGAATACCAAAGATCACGTAGCGGTGTTAGTCTGGAATAGCAGAGGTAACAGAGTCCTGTGGCACTTTAAAGACTAACTAAAGATCACATGTTTTTGTAACCAGCATCCAGACACCAATTATCTCTCATTTGTTATCAGCAATGAATGGGAAATATTCACCATTGGGCCAGGGTTACTTTCCCCCTGCATACAACAGTGACTTGTATTATTCCATCGTCCTCTTGCATATTAAAAGTGTTATTGCTAAAATACGGTAGAGTTTGCCTCTGGATTATCAGGGCAGGCTGCCCCTTGTTTAGACGGGAGGTTTCCTTTCAGGTTAAGCTTCGCCTCCAAAAACTCCTCCTCCAAAAAGCTTTCCCGCTGCGGAAGTGCTTAGATCCGCTTTACATACTGGTTTAGCTGTCACTCCAGCCTCTCCCAGGCGATGGATGCTTCAAGGGGATCCAGATATTAACCCTAAACCTCTAACGGGGGCTTGACAAGAGCCAGAAGATCTTCCACGTGGCTCAGCCACAGCCGCTCGGGAAAGCAAACAACCCTGGCTCGGAGATAACGTTTCCTCCACCGCCGTCTGTTTGCAGAGTCCCTCTGATCCCGGCCGGGGGCTGGAAACGTGGGTTTGACGAGAGGAGGAGGGGAAGGAGGCCAAGGCCGGGATTGTTAGGCAGGAGGCTGGAGCTTGGATTCTGCTCTGGGGTAGTTGTGGGTCTTCGCCGGGCGGGCAGGGGGATCTGTCGCTCCTTCACCAGGGAAGGCAGCTGACGCCGTCTAGTTACTAGTAGGCGCTCACTGGGGAGGGAGCCGGTGAGGTCGCGTTCCCTGCTACAGCCACGTGGACTCTGGGACATTCATCCGGGGGTGGGGAGCTCTGAAGTCAGCCTGCTCCTTTGCTGGTTCTTTGTCCGCCTGGGTAACGCGTTCAGCTAGAAACCGCAGAGAAATTGCCTGAGTGGTGCCCTTTGTTTGGCTGGGGGGAAGCACAGAGCATGTCAGGGATCTTCTCACTCGGCTGCATACAGCAGGGCTACGCGACACAAAGTAACGCAAGCGGAGGCAGTTTAGCATTGATGTGACCTGGATCCTAACCGGCTGCGGGATGTGCCTGTCACAGGGAATCTTAACAGCAGGACCTTTACCCACTGAACTCAGCCTTGTCAATGCTCTGGGCATTGGCCCAGGTTCTCATTGGCAGCACCATGGCCTAGATTGTGATCTTAGGTATCCATTTCTAGAGCAGCTCTACTGAAGTCACTCCGGATTGAAGAGGATGCCACCGGAAACAAAATATGACCCATTCATTCGTGTCCCATGCATTTGTTTAGTATGTGTCACAGGAATAACACAACCTATGGGACAGGTTAACCCAGGGCAAGGTTATGCTGATATTAGGCAGAGAGCTCCCAGAGTGGAAAATTTGTCAGGAATGAGGCTGTGTCTACAAGGACCACAGGAGCTCAATGAAGCTCCAAAATTGGCAACATTGGGGTAACTCCACTCATCTGCTCAGCGCCCCTCTTTGAGGGGGTTCTTATGGCAGTTACCCCAAGAGAAGATCACATTGTCCCTTTGGGGCTCCAGCCCTAGTGAATTTGGCCCAGTGTGGACACAGAGGCCGTGAGGCCTCCTTCAAGACTCCATGATTCTTAACACAGGGACAAATTCTGCCCTCAGATTCACATGTGCATTGAAGTCAATGGGAATTTCATGTGCAGGGTATGCAAGTATAGGACTGACACTAGCAAACTGGAACATGAGGCTGTTGGGTGCACAACAGGGCCACACATGTGTTGCTATTCTGAATCTGCACAGAGCATTCATATGGCACGGAGGGGGTTGAATAGGTTTATTTTTAAAAGACAAAAGCTTTGTAGAAGCCCAGACATGTGAGAGTCTCTGCATGTTGTGTAAATGCACAGTGGTGTGTAAGACATCAGTAGATATCTTAGAATGTCTATGATATGCATGTGTATTTGAGAACCTAAGGGGGAACACAAATCCAATCAACCCTACTGGCTCCTCACCAGAGAGGCTGGGAAAGCCTGTAAGATATGCAAAAAGTGAGGCAACTGGCTGAGACAAGCTTAATACAGCTTCTGCTTGCAGTGCCAGGGGATAAGTCCCTTTTTGCTCACCTAATCGAATTGTTGCCTGTGGAGTGTGAGGGTCATAGTTTGTATTTAAATCACAGTAATCTGCACACAGCAAATTCAGCCCTGGGATAAGACTAACTAGTTGAGTTTGCTCCATACAACGGGGAGGGAGCTACAAGGTTTCCCTTGCCCCACCCCCAAGCCAATACTGCCTGCCTTGGTGTAATGAGATAGCTCTAGGGATCTCCTTCCCTGACTTCCCCCCCCCCCCCCAGGGTCCAGGTCTCCTTCCTCCTACCCCCTCCCATTTCTTTCTTCTCCTCTCCCATTGCTCGCTCTTCCCTACTTTCTCCTTTTCACCATAATAATGCTAGAGAGGACAACACACAGATGAGATTGAGAGAGGCAAGAGTAGAGGAAGACAGGGGCAAGAATGGGAGACATGAGACATGAAGGGGCTTGTGGGAAGAGCTCGAATGAGTACCAGCATTTTTTTTTCCATTTTAACCCTGCATGTGCATAGTATTTTGCAAGACATATAAAAGAACTGGGAGCAGATTCTATGCTGCACCTCACCCCTTGGTGGGTAGAAAGGAGACTTTCTGCTACCTTTGCATCTCTCATATTCCGAGCTGCTTCAGGGATCCAAAGTGGCCATGGGGACTGATCTAACAGCAGCTTCAGCACTGCTGCCAAAAGATTATTCTGCAGCCTAGAATTGTCACCCTGCTTGGGACATGTTCCCTTCAGCCTCCAGCAGAGCAAACCCCTCTGTTTGGGGCTCTAGTTATGTGGCCCAGAGGAATTCCCTCTGAGGCTGTTAGTGGAGGGGCAGGCACACTAGTTAAGAGTTTGCAATCTACCTATGGACATAACAGTGCAAGTGATAATAAGTGATTAATTAAACAAAGGCCAAGTTAACCAAGTGGCAGCAAAGGAGCAATTAATCAAATGCAAGTAATGTGGAGAAACTGGCAACGTTCATTAAATGGCATTTATGGCCAAGTTAATAAGTGTCAGCAATTAACAGTCAGTCAGATGGTATAAAAGGGTGAAAGACTCAGGATTCAGCAAAAGAAAAGGGCACATGAAATACTGACTGCTTGTAGATTACAGAGGCTAACAGTTGTGAAAGTTCCAGCATAATATAGATGTGCAGAGCTCAGCTGGTGCCCAGTCCTGCTGAGGGCTGGAGGCAGCACGTATGTTATGCCTGGGATGGGGCTTTTCTAGTTTGCCTACACAGCACTGGGGAGTTGGTCTCTGCAATGTGCAGTGGCCCTTGTTCCCCTTAGCCATAGCAAGAATGGTCTTAACTCACTTCTCTGGTGTCTGATCCTGTAAGGGCTGCAAGCAGCTGCTGGTTAGTTTTTTTTTCTATGTGTTTGTTGCTGTAACCCTGAGCCTCACTTGGCCCTGGAGGGCAATTGCACAATAAGGGCCAAATTACAAAAATTTGTGCTGCCAACTTGCAATTTCATCATGAGGCCATTTGGACCCTGGCTAGAACCTATCTCACTAGGAACTGAGGAAGCTCCAGCTATCTCAGAATTTTAGCACTGCTAAAAAAGCCCTCTGTTTGGCTTCCTTCCCCACTTCCTTATGTCCTAGGAAAGAGCAGCCAATCTTTATGCAGTGCTCTTACCCCTTCTTTCCCTCCTCAGGAGCAGAGAGGAGTTTAGGGTGGAGGGAGGGAAAGAGGAAGCAGAAATAGTCCAACATTCCTGGTGGTGCTGCACCCTTCTTTGAAAAATGGGTTAGTTCCTCTCTGAACACCAGTCTTGGGAAAGGATTGTAGGGTGAATAACTCCCAGAGCTGACTCACCCCCTGACCTGGCACGGCAGAGAACAGGACCTCTGGTGGCTGATCCCAAGCTGTGTGGAGGGAGGGATGGAGCAGGGAGAGGGAAGAAACCCTGAAGATGCAAGAGTAGCATAGATGCACCAAGGGATGAGAAGCAGAAATAGGGCTGGTGGTCTGCAGAGGGTGAAGAGGTCAGGGATGCAGGCAAATACGTAGCTGCAAGGGGCCCATAACTCATCAGTTAGAGTGTTGGGATGTGGGAAAAGTTGGAAGCTTTGCACCTTCAGTCAGAAAATTTCTGCAACAGGGGTCAGAATCAACTTACTTTTGTGGGGAGTTGGTAACACTGTAAAATACACACACACATACTCTTACACATGATGGGCAGGGGGAGTTTACAAATAAAAAAATAGACCAAAAATCATGAGAATCTTTTTTAAAAAATGCTTGTGATTTTGGAATCAAACTCATTATTTTTTAAGGTCTGGCATGATTTCTGAATTTTTGGGGTTGGCAATACATTTGGAAGGGTCAGTGGGTGGGGCCATTTAGATACTCAGGAGATCCTGACTCCAATCCAGGAATAAACCCAACTCTCTATTGTGACATGTGAAAGGTAGCTTAGGGGTTCCTCACCGTAGCAGCAGGGGGTGGGCAATAAATGGCAGTCCAGTGGATAAAATTGTGAGCCAATATGATCTAATCAGGACCACCCAGAGGTTAGCAGGGCTTTTGGGAGGTGAAGGAGTAGAGAAGAGACATGGGGAGAAGGATCAACCTCCCTGTTAAAGATCCTCCTATCCTGGGGAATCTAGGTCCTGGGACTGGGTCACAGAAGGTCATAGCTCCTGAGCTGCCTTTTCCTGCTACCAGGAGGGAGTCCCGGGATGTTCCCTCTTATATGTCACAGAGGGGGTCAAAATGATTTTTGATTTGGGATTGGGATCTCCTAAGAGCCAATAAATCCCTATTTTTAAAAAATCCCTCAAAAAACCCAATTTAGATCCATTTTGTGCCATTTCTAACACTAAGCTCCATTTCTTTGCAAGGTGTGAATCAAGGAAAAATTGAGGCAAACCACTCTAATTCTTCTGGTCATTCTTTTGTTGCTCACAACAAACATAACCACTATAAACTTTTACAATGGGAAGTTGTTACTTGTCAGATCACAATGCCTCAAACACCTGGCTTCTTCAGAAGAAAATAATGAACGAATGCCCTTAGGAGACCATTATTTCACTGCCACCTCAGAGGAAATGGCTGGGAGTGACAAACACCTTTTAATAGAGACCATCAATCTCTTTGGCTGGATAAAACATTGATGGCTCCATAGATATGTGTCACATTGGAGGCCTTTCCTCTCTTTCTTGATCTGGAATCTTAGAGGGAAGCAGAGATTATGTTCTCATATCACTTTAAATCAGGAGTAATCCCATTTAAATCAACAGTTACACCGGTATAAAATTGGCGTTAGATCAGAATGGAGCCCTAGATGTGCTAACCGAATTCCAGCTTGGGTAATATTTGTTCATCTGGACTCTTCCTGCAATATTCTTAAAAGGTACTCTTCACTTCCTGTATTCAGACATAGGGTAGCAGCACTGTGAGCTGTTAGAGCAGGGGTCGGCAACCTACAGCACACGTTGCAAAGGTGGCCCATGAGCCGATTTCTGTGGGCATGCGGTGGTGGGCTCAGCCCGCTGCCACTCGGGGGTTTCCCCCACTGACCCCTTGCTAGCCGGGGTTCCTCGCCTGCTCCCACTCAGCTCCCGCTACTAGCCTGGGTGTAGGGAACCCAGGCTGGCAGCGGGCTGAGACCCCGGCTGGCAGGAGCCTGCAGCGGAAACCCCAAAGTGGCGGGCTGACCTCCTCAGCCCCTTCCGATCTGCCCGAAGCCCCACCCTGTCTGGACTGGCACAGGAAGCCTTAAATTTGACTGAATAAATGAAGACTCGGCACACCACCTCTGAAAGGTTGCTGATCCCTGTGTTAGAGTACTGCTGCTATTTTATCTCCAAGGAGGCTGCGTTTCAGGCTGTGTGTAGTGTCTATAGCACTTGTTATAGATGTCAAGTTTTGTCAAGTGTTTTGGTTTCTTTCAAGTTGAAAAGTGTCACACATGCATTTTTTAATAGAAGGCAGAAATAAAACATATGCCCAAGTCCTGCAGTCTTGAGTTGGGAAGAATTCTTTTTCAGCAAGTCAACTGCTACATGGCCCATCTAGGCTCCCTCTATCCATAAATATGGTCCTGTACTGAACCTGCTGGCTTGTTAATGTGCCATGGTTAACCTCATCTAGCCAGCGGAGGAAGGGATCTACAAACTCAAGTTAGAGGGGAGCCAGAGGTCAATTTAGAACAGGAACAAGAGGCTGGTGGCAGCATTGTGGGAGCTGCTCATGGGTGTAGTTTTTTTTGGGGGGGGAAACTTGTCCCCCCAAACTGCAAGCCTTGGGCAGGTGTGGAATTTCCCCTCCCCCTTCCCGATGTATGGCCCCGTTAGCCTGACTGGAGCTGCCCTCCCAGAGAGCACCTCAGAGGGAAGGCTGGTCAGCTTAAGAGCTGCTGGCTGGTGAGGGGGGCCAACGGGAGCCATGACAGATGCTTGGGAGTGGTCTGCAAGCAGAAGTTGTTAGCTAGGTCTGAATGAGACTTTAGGTTCTGGATAAAAGTACTGGAGACTGGCTGAAGGAGGTGAAAGTCAGTAAGTGATTGTTGCTGGAGAGGCTATCTCTTGGTAGTAGGTCTGAGGAGCCTCGCACCATACCCTTGGCCAGAACCAGGGAGAAGGTAGGTACCCACTCTATGTGGGCAGGGCCGGGACCCCAGACTGGCAGGGTCTGAGCAGTGTCACGGATTGCTCCCAACTTCCTACCCCACTGTGGTGCACTGAGAGGCTGAGTGGGAGTGAGGGAGCCAGCAGAGGGAGAGGAGAAGTGTTTGCTCAGGGCTTATAGCCTCTAATCCGCAACACTGCTGAGAAGCAGCACATTTCTCTCCCTAGAGGTGGCCCCCTCAGGTCTTTCTCTCATTGAATTCCTTTCTGACTCCTCTGGTCCTGCTTCCTTAGACCAGGGCTACCTCCTGGGGATGAAATGTGCAAAGTCAGTACAGACTTTGTTCTTGTTTTCTTCAGTTAAGGTAGTTTGACTGTTTAGCCATTGGCACAACCTTTATAAAAGGAGGAGGGCAGGGGGCACTCTAGGAATACTGTGCTGTGGGGAAGCCCACTGTTTCCTAACGTGGCTGGGGAAAAATACCCATTGCACAACCCTTTAGGAGGGCAGAGCATGCGGTCTCCTCTGTGGCTGAATAGTTTGTTGGTCTTAACATTTCAATGCCCTCTTTGAAGAAGTTGTACCCATAGGGGGCGCCAACCCTGAACAGTCTTTGGGCATGGTGGATCCCAAGCTGTCTGGATGCGGGGGCTTCTTGCACCATCTCTGCATTGCATGGTCCCATAGGCACCAAACACATTTTTCTCCCTAATCTACCAATGATTATATACAATAATGAGGAATCATTCTTTTAAATCATGTTTTATGCAGGATATGGACATCTTTTAAAGACACCCACCTTTGAAAATTAGTCCCTGTAGAATAATAAAGGGCAAATGATCAGCTCTGACATATGTAACTCTTTCTTATGAAGCCATTTCGCTCATGCACTCATTTCAAGATGAGGGTCTAGGACAGTGGTCGCCAACCTTTCGGACCTCACGGACCACTAAAGTCAAAATTTTGAATCCCGCGGACCACTAACATCGCAGCCCCCCCCCTCCCTGGCTCGAGCGGCGCGGCATCGCAGCCCCCCCCCCGCCCCCCGGCTCGAATGGCGCGGCATTGCAGCCCCCCCTAAAGGAAATTAAATTATAGTTCAGGACATGAACTAGTTCTCAATTTTGGCTACTGTTCTAATTATAGATCATGAGTAGCATATTCTAAGAAGAAAATCAGGAAACTCCTATGAACTCAAACTAACAGCCTCTCAACAACAGTGCCCCACAAGCCTTTACTGTTACGAAAGCTACTTTTCATGATTGCTAGATATTTATAATGAAACAGTGGCTATCATTTAGTGGGAATCATTCTAATTTCACTTGTGTACTTACCTCAGATTTTCATGTTATTTATACAGGCAACACATTTAACTAGGAACTTGCATGAAATGACAATGTGTTGTTATGGAAACACTGTGTATTTTAGACAACTTTTCCATTTTTGATGGGGCTCGTATCTTAGTAAGGGGGAGGGAAGTATACACAAAGGCACTGAATTGTCCAAATCACAATTTGGAAACAGAAACCTAAAATCCCCCATGTATCTGTAATAATGGGACCACATTGTTATTACAATGACATTTCACCAAGGAATAAATGTTGCAAGCAGTAAGTCCTAAGAGAACCCGTGTTCAGCAAAATGTTGGAAAGAACTGTGATGCTCAGTTCACCTTCAGAACTCATGAACAATTTGTGATGGTAACTTTTGTGAAATGAAATGGATCTTTGGTCAATATGGCAATCTGTAAGTTTCTAAATGATGGTGTGTTTTTCGTGCTATATACACCAACTAAGAATTGGATTTGGACTAGTTCTCATTTCACCAAGACTATGTATCAGCCACCAGATGGTAATGACTTTCTGTCATTACTGTACTGGATTAGATTCAGACCAATGATTTACATGTGAAAGAATCTTAATATTAATCCAGTCCCCCTGACAAATAGCTTGTTACAGTATATCATCATCTTTAATATTAAGGACAGATATTGATGTATTGACCTACAACACTTCATAAGTCACCCTCGAATACTTTTGATTTACTTATTTTTTCTTTATTTGTAGGTCAAGATGTTATTAAATATAAAAAGTGTCTTATGGATGTGCTCTACCTTAGTTGTAACATATGCACTGCATAAAGGTAAGTGTATGGCGTGGAAACATTTACTGCAACTGTTCCTTAGTGACCATTAGAGTCGGCATGATCTAGAGGGGAGGGTGATACTGTGGGAGTCAGGAGACCTGGTTCTATTTCTGTCTCTGCTCTGCTGAATTGACCGCCTGTGAGTCCTCCCCTTTGTGTGCCCTTCCTATGCTTTGTTTGTCTTGTGTATTTTGATTTCAAACTCTCTCTTGAGGACTCTAGATGCTACAATAATGCAAAATAAATAAATAAAGTAATTAATAATGATGCAAAGTGCCATAGGATTACTTAATACAGATTACCAGACAGAGCAAAATGGGTTTTTTCCCCCTCAACATTTCTAAGTATGAAGTTATCATTCTCCAGACCAAGAACGCAATACATTTTATTAAGGCAGCAAAGGATAAACACATCTATTTTTAAGGGCTTTCTGAGCTGATTTCACTATCTTGGCAAATGCTTGCATATAACATTACTAATTCTTTTCTCAAGCTTGTCCAATGGCTCTTACAAAACTGTTCAAAGATTTTTCTAGAGAAAAGTGAATGGCTGTGGTGCTTAAATGAGCCCACCCATTATAAAAAGTAAAATATATTTTTCCTAAGAGCAGGATGGAAGCATCATTATATTTTACTTAAACCCTCCCTTATTTTTTTCTATCCTTCATTAAACACACAGCAGGCTGGAGAGATTAGAGTTGTCCTTAGGGACAATAGACTCAAAGACTTTGTGAGAGGGTCACGAGCAGACAACTAAGTTTGTAAGCTTTTTCCCTAGAGAGCTGGGACTTCTTTGGTTAGTAAATGGCAACCTTCTTTTCAAGTTTTACTTAGCAATATAACTGAAAGTACTGCATATCAGGGAGAGAGATGGGTCTTGTATTTTATGTAGTGTTTATATGAGGGCTACTAGGCTTGGGAAATCATTATTAAAAGGGGCTTTTAGACTTGTAAAGTGAGTTTACATGCTAAAGAATCCAGTGATAATTTAGAAGTCCTTATCCAGTGTGTTGTATTGTTCCATTAAGATAGAAATATCTAGCATAAGTTATAGTGAAACTAAGAGCTATTAAGCATAACAAGCTAACTTCAAAAGTGACATGAATGGGAGTAATTTATATTCTGTAAAGGGGTGTAATTCACGTGATGAGAGGCGAAATGGTGAGGTTTTAGCAGGAAAAGCAACTATCAGAAAGAAGAATGTACAAGACAAAGCGGCTCTGAGCCTCATTATACATTCCTATTAGTTTCTGTTCCTGATACTTTGTGCCTGCCTGCCCCATACTGTGTAATTCTACTCTCACTCCATACCTCCAACCTTATTTGTAACACATGCACATCAAGTTACTGATGTGTAATTTTTACACCACTTTTTAACACTCCTTAATTTGACTCAAAGATTCTCCAGTATGGGATTTACAGTACATGAGCAATCCACTGATGAGCATCTAGTTAAGCAGATAACAATAATATTGGGCCAGATTCTGGCTGCGATCATCTGCGTGTGGCTTGGTGGGTGCAGATGGAAAGTCTCCCACCCCTAGAAAGGCAATATGAATGCCATATCTCTTATTCATCTAGAGGTGTAGTTTTATCATAGAAATTTGACGAAAACCTCACAGAATGGCCGTTGTGAAGAGGGCAAAATAAATGGAAAAAATACTTTCCAAAAGATTTAATGTCAACAGATTAATTTATATCTCAAGTAGTCATTATTTTCCATTCTAGAACACGTCAGGAATAGAGATCATGTGTGCAATACAAACCTTGCATACCCAATCTGGCCTCTTCACTATTTAATTCTCTCTGTATACCTGGGGAAGAACCATTATCAATCATGGAGTAAAAACTATCATTGGTCATCCACTGGTGTGGTCCTGTGTGTCACTGCATTGCTTTTGTTCTCTAATAATCTGTCACTCAGATCCAGGTTAAATGTTTGCAACAATCTAGGTTTTGTGTGGTGTAGTCAACTACTTGTCATTACGTCTTCTCCCCAACCAACTCCCCTGCCATGTCAAAGTCCCCAAAGGGCTTGGTTTGGATATTTATAAGGATTTTTTTTAACGTATAAGTCCTGAAATCTAAGATTCCCATGATAGACATGACAAAACTCCAACCTTATTTGTAACACAGCAGATTACAGATATTCAATATTTTATATGTTCATCATCAATTATTGTTCTAGTCTTTCTTTCATTTTATCATCTCTCTCATCCTTGTTTTTGGCCCTGTCCATATATACCTAGCACATATGCAAGGTAAGCTCATAATTTTTATGTAGAAACAAAAGCATTTTTGTTTTAAAAGTAAATTGTAGGGGCTTTTGTGTGGTTTTTTTTTTTAAGATCCTTGAAATTCCCATAAGATATTTTTGGGAGTGGAATAGCAGGAAGTCCCACATAAGCCTGTGGGGTCAAAGGAGTGCCCCATCACAGGACCTGTGCTGTTTGCTCTAGTGCACATAAAGGATTAATGACAGAAGTTAATGGACAACGTTTACATTGGTTGCTAGCATGACATTCACTCACTTTTGAACAAGCCGATGGTGTAGTATGTTAGGTTACAAACTGGACTAGTGACTGTGATAAATGTGGGAATTTACCTACCCAATTTAAACATTCATTTGTCATGTCACGAATGAGTGTGATTTCAAGAAGACCCTATAATCCTGAAAAGAGTAGAAAATCTCCTCAGTAGCCATCTGATGCTCAAGTCTGTGACTAATACATGATAAACATCTATTTGTGCCTGTATATTATATTTACATATGTGTGTGTGTGCTATAATATTCAGGTCTGCAGATGGAATATACATTTGCCTGGTTTTCTATGATTTACTGACAGAGTATGAGAAGTAATTGATCCTTCAGTACTCTATGCCTGGTTTACATCCTCCCTCCCTTTACTGTAGTAGCTCAGACCACAAACCATCTGGTAGGAATACAGTGAAGTTTTTGTTGGGATTCAATTTATTACCTCCATTCTCAAAGCTCCATACATGTTCTTGCAGGTAGTCCCGATTTTTTTTAAAAGTTTAATTTAACAATCTAACACTGTTATATTCTTAAGTATTGAATTTCCTTCTTAAAAGATTTAGAATTAATGAACAGAGTTTGCTTAGGCTCAGTATATAAAGAAATCAGATTTAATAGAGCACATGAGATCATAGGTATTTGTTATGGCTGCTACTAGACTGGACTATAGAGAGTATGCGTAGTCAGACTATTGATGAACTCTCAACAAAGGGTTTTAATTGTTGTTCCCTTGTAAACTTGGCTTAACATAAATAGGATCTTTGATTCAATGAGAATACATTATTGTCTGATTGGTCACTGTCAATGTTTCTGTTCTCTTAAACTTAATTACACAGCAAAACTATTCTTCTCAGCACCTTCTTCTTCTGGAGGACATTCCTTCCAATAGGATCCAGATCTTTGCCCCATACAGATCAATGGGTGTTGCTGTTATTTTTACTCTAAAATAGCCCTTTTTCTGCTTACTTCACTTTCCAGGGATTTGCAACTTTTGCAAACGTAAGGATTGTACAAGAGTCTTTGTTCTCAGGCAGGGAGCAAATATTTTATTTTGTGTCCAACTTCAAAAGAAAGAGAGCAAGCCCTGCTTCACTGATAAGATGAGCTGACTTTTACAACTCAAACTGTGAACTGGGAGAACTCTGAGGCAAGGTCCAAAACAACAGCTAGATGGAATTCTGGGTAAAGTCAAAAGGAAATCAGCTTTATTCAAGATAGAAGTTCACAAAGGGGAAATTCTATCAGGGAGCTCTGGGAGGCAGTGGTATGGAATTTATAGCCTCACTGAGCTCCCTATTTTTAACTACCTCCCTTTAATTAATTATGCAGCCTCACAATCCTTATAACTGCCTGGCAGCAGGGTACACTAACTCTTGACTGGTTGACTGTTACAGCAAGTTCAAGATGAAGCTGTTTTGCAACTTTTAAATACTCACACCAAACCCCCTATGTTTATGTAACGAGAGGGCTCCAAGACACCCACCAGAGTGTAGGGAAACTCACAGTTAAATCCACAATGCTTGGCCCTTAGCATGATCCTGTACATCAGTGTGGTTAAATAAATTAAGGAAGAACCCCACCCCCCAGATAATTTGTGTGAGGAAAAATAAACAGACCTTCATTTGTCATTTATTGGGATCAGGACTGGTTGCAACATGAGGCCATGTTGCACTGTAAGGCACTGGCTCACATTGGGAACCACGGCAGGGGAGCACTCTGGTATAATCTTAAGGCATGATCCCTTCCCCAGCTCCCTGATAAATGCTCCATCCCTTTGGATAGTGCACCTGCTCCCCTCCGGATCAGTTGATCGCTTCATGTGAAAGGGATGGGACCATTGCTCAGCCCCTTTCCATCTCTCTTTGAAGTGATTTGCACCCTTAGGGAAGTAGGAAGGAGTGGTGTCTGTAGCCTTCAAAATACAGGGATTGTGACTGACGTTTCTTTTCAGGGGGCCACAGTGGAGGGGGGAGATTTCTTATGCCTTTCTTCCCCCATTCACCTATTCTAGGTCTAGTGATAAACTGGTCATTAAAATTTAGATTTAGTTAAGAAGGCAAGTACTGTGAATGTTATGACTGATTACTTGGTGAGGCCCCTTATCTTGACTACCCTATGATTCTTAGGGCTTGATCCCACCATCCTAACTCAGATAAAGTTTCCTTTGATATAACTGGGAATTTTGCTTGAGCAAGGTATGGCTCTTTGTGGTGATTTGGACTTAAGTCTTTCTGTGTGTTCATGGGTTTCCTCCATTAACCGGTTGTGTTGAAAAGTTTTTTATATGCCATTTAGCAATAGAAAAATGCTTGAATTAATCGCCATCTTGGCTGGTCATTTCAAAACCATGTTTCTTTTTAATACATACATGAGGACATTAGTGCTTTTAGGTCTCACGTCACGGTGGTAAAGGGGCTGGAAAACTTGGTGTCCGGATTTCACAGCACCTTCTATTGTCAGCTCTAGGAGAGCTGTTGACTAGGCAAACTGGCAAATATCTGCCCCGCTCAGCTTCAGACAAACATCCAGGCAGTAACTGAACCTCTCTTCCTATCCTTTGCTGTCCCTGGTGACCATTTGTTTTGCTGGCCCTGTACTTATTAAGGAATGGTCTGCAAAGTGGCATTCTGAGTATCTGGGGAAGAGATAGCATTCTGTGCTTTCAGTCAGAGGGAAAATGCTGAAGCAGTAGAAGGGGGCGGAAGGGTTAAGAAAAGAAGAAAAGGCTGCCTTCAGCAGCGGACAATAAATCATGCTTGAATAGCTAGCAGGGGCTGCCACAGGAAATAAAGTTTTTGGAACAGTGCAGGAGCATCACTTACCCATGTTTAATTGCCAAACATTTTTTCCCAAATGGGGAAAGTAACTTTTTTTTTTAAAAAAAATCCTATTTATCTAATAACAGACTTAGGCTGATTAGCCTGCAAGTCAGAACAGAGAGTACTCTTATTATAAAAGTGCTCTGGGATACTTACTTTGTAAAGTAGATGGATGTATTTGTGGCCACATGGTCTCCTTTCTTCCCAAAATGTTGCCCTAGATTAGAACAGATATAAACTGTATATCATAATGATATGGTTGCTGCCAAGAGCTTTCAGTCAACTCAACATGTAAATATCAATTTTAAAGAGAAAATTTCCTCGGGGATCAGTGTGGATATTGCAGATCACTGCAGCCACATCCAACTGTCTCTGAAGATTATTAAAATTCTGACAGGCAGGATAAATAGAACTAGGAATTTATTTGTTTAAATATTCTCTTTAATGAAGATATACATTTTTTAAAAAGCAACCAGACATCATAAGAAATATGGAATATTTTGAGAGTGATTCTGATCTCACACCTTTATAAACCGGTGGTAACTCTATTAAAATCTAGAGTCCTGATTTTGCAGTCTCACACCAATTTTACTGCCGTGTAATTCATTGCAGCTATGTTAGCACAACACTGGTGTAATGGATGGAGAATCAGACCCAATGGCATTTATCCTAATGGAAAACTTCAGATTAGAATCATGCCCTCTTAGTTTATTATCCATTGATGCCATGATGGGCCAGATTCTGATACCCTTCCTCAGGTTGAGTAGCCCCTGACTCCCTAGGTAGCTCTGTTGATTTCAGTGAGAATATTCATGCAATAAGGCAATACTCAACATGAGTAAGAGCAGACCTGGAGCTTGGTGATTTTTACCCAACAGCCTATAATCCTAACAGATCCTTCCTCTTTTGGCTATTGTATCTGAATTGTCTTGGTCTTTCCCTGTTTTTACTAATAGACCCTTGTTAGAACTATGGTCTCCAGACCTTAATTCTAGTTTGTTACTTGCTTAAATCTCAATACCTTTTTGTAATATTGAGACCCTCAGGTACCAAGGTGATGAGTATAATATCAACACCTAAATAAAGAGAGATGTGACCATTTAAAGTATATGTTGTATAGAGCTTTCTATGCCTCTTTGGAAAAAATAGTTTAACCAAAATTCAAATGCTTTGCAACATAGTAGTTTTGAAATAGCCAGGTGTTATCGTTCTTTCTTTAGAATCTTCTACAGTATGAGTATAGAAGTCATTTTTGACAACTATATATTTTCAGAGAAATCCTGTTTGAATTATATAAAGATTTCTGCAACATTAGAAAGACCACAGCTATGTGACACCCTGCACATCTGTCACTTAAAGACTACTTCTAAAAATCTAATACACGTCACTATAGCTTACTGTAATGAAGAGGCATCACTACAACAGAAGTGCTAGAAGTGCTGAACAGCTAGATAGTTTCCATGTGTTGGCAGCACTTGTTTCTTCCCTCACACTCTTGGTGGTCAATATTAGTTTGCGGATATTATCTTTCTAAACTATGAACCCTCGTTCATTTAAAATGAATGACCATTATCTTCAGCCTTTCAGAGAAAGAGTTATAGAGCAGGCCAGTGGAAAAGGAATGAGACAAATATACATATATGATGTTATTGAACCATACCTAATAACTTAATGAGGATTAAGAGCTGGTGTGTAATGCTACTTAAAAGAAATCCTTTCTCCAGACACATGCTGTAGGCAAACTGGGTAAACAGTAGCCAACTTTCCCCTAAGGATATTGTCTGTTGGAAGCATTTCCCTATAAAGTATTTGCAGCTGGAGATGTCATAAAATTATGATAAAAGTCCTATAATGACAAGTTTGAGCCAAGAAGGGACCTCCATGTGCTTCATTTCCTTTGTTACTTGAACATCCTAAAATATTTGGTTTCAGCAACATGTTAAGGCCTGAAATTGGAAAAGAGGCAAACAATTAAAAAAGAACTAATAGTTGGGGGAATCTCACTGGAAAGACTATTGTTTAAAGAGATCAAAATTAGTTAACCTTTGATAGAACAATGGGTGGGTTCTCAGAGTTGTAATGTGCTTAAGGCCATGGGTCATATTCTCTTCTCATACTGGTTTTACTTCTGCATAACAACCATACCTACCTCTTCCATCTGTAGATCTCAAAGCACTTTACTAAGGGGGGCAGTAACGTTAATCCCATTTTTCATAGGAGGAAACTGTGGCTCAGAGAGATAAAGTGATTTGCCCAAGGTTACCCAAGTAGGCTGAGGTAGAGGCAAGAATAGAACTCTCCCAAAACCTAGTCCAGTGGACCACACTGCCTCTGAGTGTCTTCCATTGACTCCAATGAAGGTAGTCCTGATTTACACCAACATAAATGACATGAGAATCAGCCCCCATCTGAGCTTTAATCCTTAAATTGCAATGGAATTGATCTGGTTCTTATTTTGTTGAGCCACTAATATGATTTTTTCCCTTCTTCTTTTAGTTAAAGTGGAAAAAAGTCCCCCGGTAAAGGGTTCCCTTTCTGGAAGAGCAACCCTACCTTGCTTCTTTTCAACCTTGCCTACTTTACCCCCCAGCTACAACAATACAAGTGAATTTCTTCGAATCAAATGGTCAAAGGTTGAACAGGATAAAACTGGAAAAGATGTGAAGGAAACCACTGTTCTGGTGGCCCAGAATGGGAACATCAAAATAGGGCAAGGCTACAAAGGCAGAGTGTCTGTTCCAACCCACCCGGAGGATATTGGCGATGCTTCGTTGACTATGGTTAAACTACGTGCAAGCGATGCTGGAGTGTACCGCTGTGATGTCATGTATGGAATTGAAGACACCCAAGATGTCATCTCATTGGCTGTTGATGGTAAGGATTCATTTAATATATTTGTAGATAGTAATGATCCCATATATCTAGTTTAAATGGAAAGGACAAACAAGTACCGGAAAGTCAAAGCATTTAGAAGTGCTTCAGCACCCTTGATTAATATGCTCCTGGTTGTCTGCCATCATTTCTTCCTGCTCCCCTTTTTCTCCCAAGACTCTCTCCAATGTTGTATCCTTCTACTTTCCTCTTGATGCTGTTTTGATACTTCCCTTTATACTTGGAACCATCTCCCTCCTTTATTCACTAAGTGGTCTGTGTCACCACCTTTAAATCCCCCCTCAAGACATACTGCTACTTCATCACCTTTCAACAATGATCTCTACAAGATTCCTATACCACTTTTCTCCAGGACTGTGATGTACAGTAATGTGTGTGTCTGTAAACTGTTTTGCTTTTACTAGATTGTAATCTTGTTGGGTAGGAGTAGTGTCTTTTTAAATGTTTGTATAGCTCTGAAAATATTGTTGGTTCGGTAAAGAATAAATAATAATAATAATAATAAACTATTTATTTGACCCACTGGAACTATGGTAGGACACACTGTATCACTGCCCAATACTGAAAACATGATGCAATCTTAGTTGGAAGACATTTTCTCCCAGGTTTTCCTGGTAAAACATGCCATGATAGTCATGTGAGGTATAAAGTACCTCCTTCACCACAATAATGGGGAGATAAAAGCTGTGGTGGAACTCCACGATTATGTACGTGTAAGGTACTGTACTCACCACCCACAGCAACCCCTTATCTCAGGATCTTGCATGATGTCAAGAATCAGAGAGGTAGCCGTGTTAGTCTGGAATAGTGTCTGCTTGCATCCGACGAAGTGGGTATTAGCCCATGAAAGCTTATACTTCAATACTTTAGTTAGTCTTTAAGGTGCCACAGGACTCTTTGTTATCTCAGGATGTGATGCTGAAAGGGAGCCTGTGTCTCTAGTGCCCCCTACTGGCCGTTTGCCTCTCACCAGGTCTTCCATGGCTCAGCCCTCTGGCCAAGTCACCCAAAGTTCAAATAAATGTCCAGATAATAGTTCTTCCACCTCTCTCAAGCTCCAGTGAAGTGTTCTTACTGCCCTTCTCTCCCAGGAGCCTAATTTGCTCCTGTAGTTGGGCTTGCATGCCCCTTCCTCAGGGGCTGGCAGGGGAACCCAAGCCCACCCTTACCTCTGGGTTCCAGCCCAGGGTCCCTGTATTAAGAAGCTAAGTGTGCTTCCTTAGACATGCTGCTGTTTCCCAGGACTGCTTCCTGCCTCTAAGTCCACTTGTGCTGCTTTCCCACAGCCTGTGCTTAACACAGCATCTCTTTGGCTTGCAGGCCTCTGGCTTCCCCCTTCTCTGTCAAACTAATAAGCCCTCTGCTCCTCTCAGGCTCCACTGAAGTGTTCTCACTGACCCTCCCTCAGCTCCCCCCCCCCCCCCGCCTTCTTTCAGAGTCAGTTATTTGTTGCTCCTTGTCTTAACAGGTTTCCTTTCCCAAGGACTCTGGCAGCTCCCGTTAGGGATTTCCTTACTCCTTGTAGGCCCTAGCTCAGGGTTTCCCCTACTGGAACCTATGCTGCTTCCTATGGGTCCTCCCACCTGACTTCCTACTTATTTAAGATCTGTCTCAGGGCTACCACCTGCCGGTGCTAGAGCCTGTTCCAACCTGCAGGAGAGTCCTGCTTTCTCTGTGATATTTCTATCCCTTCCTACCTGCGTTCTCCACTCTGTATAGTCTTTTCCTAACCCTTTCATAGCTGGATTCAGTAATTATCACTAAATTGCCATATCACCATCAGCTGGTGCTAGTGTAATCCACACACCTCCTGGATGTGGTGTTCTGTCCCATCTAGTGGCACCAAGACCACTTAAAGGTGACAGAGAGATTAACGAGTCTTCTCTACAGCCTTAGCTAACAGGTAGTTGGCTTTTAGCTCACGTGGTAGAGATTCATGCACTAAACTCCCGAGGTGCCCAGTTTGATCCTGCCCACTGATGACTAAGGTCTGTCGGTGTTACACTAGCTACGAGTCCCAGGCAAAGCAGAGAATGGCTACCCCTGAAGGGCCAGCTAGCCCGTAACAATGCACAAATTAGATCTGGTGAAAAAAAATGGGGGAGGGAGAATCACAAATATTACTTTCAAAATTCCACACTTCCCTAATTTTTTTCTTAATTTTGACATTTCATTGACATGTCTAAATTTTGAAGAAACTCAGGCAGTTCTAGTACAAAAGAGGAAAATCATGTTGTTAATTCTTCAGTTTGTACAGACGGATGCTCTTTGTTGGAGGTGTGAGGAGTGCATGTGCCTTTTTGACTGGAAAATTGCTGGGGCCTAGCTGAAAGCCCGGCCCTTTGAATGTTCCGATGATTTGTTCTATATTCGCTATTACCTGTGCTTTTATTTTAAAAAGGAAACACAAGTCCTTCTTGTTGTGAAGAGGAGCCTTTGCATGTTTAAATGGTTGTCTGCCTGTGGCTTTTTATATGCCCATCATTAGTGTAGCATCTGAGCCACCTTCTCCTTTTCATCTTAAAGGATGTTAACTACAAAGCCTATAAACATCAGACCACTTTGCTCTGTGCTTTTGTCAGATTTTATAAACTAAGTGGAGCTGCAATCAGCTCTTGGATGAGAGAGCTTTAGAGCCTTTTCTATACTAGGATTATTTAAAATAGCTAATGCCAGAGAAGCTGGACCCGTATTAGCAATGTTGGGAAATTTTTGCAAAATCCTCCATTGGTTGGAAGAACTGTTACTGGTGATTCAGAAGGTGGAATTCTTTCATTTCATTCAGGATAGCTCTAAAACCCTTAGAATGATGGATAAAAGGACATGTTGTTTGTAAAGCAATCTGGGATTCTTCTGGAAGAAAGATGTTTATAAAATGATCAAAGCTGCTGTTAATCATTATGACATATTGCTATCCTTTAAGTGCCAACATTATTAAGTGCATTCAGTGATATATTGGATACATCCAGTAAAATCTGATACACTTGTTAGAAATGGCTGAACATACCAGGCCAGATCCTAGCTTTGTAGCTTTACTGTGAAGCTGTGTAACTCTACTGAAGTCAACTGAGCGACATCAAATTGTAACAGCCAAGGATCTGGCTCACTGTTCCAAGCAATTCCTGATGTTCTACTTGTTTGAATGGATGTTCAAAACAGGTGCATCTTAAAAAACATTTTGTTTAAAAGCTAGAATGCTATAAAAATAATATGCACACATTAAATGGATTTCAAAAATGGCTAACTGAGAGGTCTCAAAATGTAACCGTAAATGGGGAATCGTCATCGAGCAGTTGCAAGGTGGAGCTAGACAAATTGAAACTGGAAACAAGGCATACGTTTTTAGCAGCAAGAGTGATTAACCATGGGAGCAGTTTACTAAGGGTCATGGAAGATGCTCCATCACTCACAATTTTAAAATCAAGATTGGATTTTTTTTTAAAGATATTCTCTAGCAATTATTTGGGGGAACTTCTATGGCAGGTGTTATACAGGAGGTCAGAATACATTATCATAATGGTCCCTTTTGGCCTTAGAATCGATGTTTGAGTACCAGCAAAGGTACTTAAATAACCTCAGACAGCTGTCTTGTTGGGTTTTGACTTGGAGGACCCATACAAAATAAAATATACAGAAACTGACTAGTGCTTCCTGTGTGGATGCATATAAAAAATAAACATATATTTTTGAATAGCCTTTTTCAGCATTTCCCCTAGATTTAATAGATATATTAAGTGCATTGAATCCCTCCAGCATCAAATGAGCATGTGTTACAAGTGATGGACTCTGCTGTGAGTGAAAGTGGTAGTTTCAAAGGAAGAAGAGAGAGGTCTCTGTGATTTATCCATTTACTCTAACACAGTTTATACAAACCTGGACTCCGGTTACTAGTCATACAAAGTAAACTATAAAACATTTAGGGCTTGATTTTTTTCAAAACCTCAGACGCTGCCTGCAAAAAAAGAAAAAGAAAATAAAATGAAAATTATGAGGATGTAATTACATGACCAATTTGTATGTACATTTGCTGCAAATATACATGCAAATATGTTTGCATGCAAATTAACTGGCTGTCTTTATATCTACATACTCATTTGCCCAATCATAAACAACACTGTCTGACCTTGGGTTTTTGAAGTTCAGAAAATCAGGCCCCTGAGTATGTCTACATTGTAATGAAAGACCTGTGGTTGGCCTGGGTCACCTGGCTTGAGCTCTGTGATTATAAAATTTCAGTGTAGATGTTTGAGCTTGAGCTGAGGCCCAAGCTGTGAGACCCCACAAGTGGGGGAGGGTCCCAGAGGGTGACTCAGTTTACCATTTGTAAAAAATGTGGACAAGAATCCATCTTTTTAAGATCTGTGCATAAAAATGCTATGTAAGTGCAAAATATTTATTATTATGCTCTTCAGAATATGGTGGGACATGCTGTTAAATTGACCCTCTTGTATCCTACCATGGTATTAAAATATAAGAGTAAGGCCAAATATCATGGAAAAGAAAATGAAAAATCTCTGCAAAAAAAGTTCAGCTGTTTTTTTCATAACCCGCCTGGGAGCTTCTGCAGAGTTAGGGGGTTCAGGGTGGCAGGTGGAATCCTGGCAGATTTCTTGCTCTTGTCTCTATCTCACCAATGAATGCCTCTTTCAGCAGCCTCTCTCTTCTTGTCCTTGTCTCACGGGCTGGCATGGGGGAGGGGCTGTTTCCATGGATCTTGTTCTATTTGTTTTTATTTGTTTCAGCGGCAAGCCTGGCAGACTGTTCAGGTATTAGGTAAAAACAGAGAAAGCAAGGATGGAAAAACATATGTTTAAAATCCTGACCTAGATAGTGGGGAGAAGTAGCATGTAGAGTAAATGCAAAGAGGAAAGGAGCGAGAGATTGCAATTCACATTTTCATTTTTATGCAAATCCCCTTAGGTGCAGGCATTATGATGATAATAAATAGGAGTTGCTCCTAATGTGGGAATAATGCCACTTTATTGTGCTTTCAACCCTTGGAGATTTTATGTTGGCAATCTAATTGATTTCTTCTCTTAGAAATCTGAGATCTCATTGATTAGCTCTTAAATCCAGCATTTGCAGAAAGACTGTTTTAGTTAATCTTTTAAAATTGCCTATCTTATATCCCCATCATTTCTGGACGTTGACCTTCCGGCTCTCTTTCTAACTGAACAGGTTGCTCCATCTCTCCACTGCTGCTCACAGTCTCTGGGTTGAGTTCTCCAAGTGGGTCTCTGATTCTGTCCCCAGTACGCCTGCCAGGAGTAAAAAGGAACAAGGGAGAACTACTCTGAAAGGAGGGAAGTAATTAGCTGGTTGAAAAGACTAAAGGTTTATGTTTAGTGCTGCTCAGGAGGGGAGAGGGAAGGATGGCTTTGAGCCACGGTTCTGTGCTTCCGATCTGAGACTGGCAAAATGGCTTCTGGAATACAGCCCGCTGACTGCTTTAAGTTATCCAAGCCAAAAACTGGAGCACTGTGCATTCTAGCCTCACCCTACAATACCCCTAGTCATATGGGAAGGGCTGTACACCTCTGAGTATTCCCCTATTTGAGAGCCATCACTGGGTGCTGTGCAGCTTTCCAGTTGACTGGAACTGCTTCAGCATGCCAAAGCCTCTGGAAGAATGGCCAAAGATCTTACCATAAGAATTCAGGTCCACATCCCTGTGCAGGTTAGCAAAGTGGCCATCCCAATGGGGGCATTGAGGAAGGAGGAGGAGGTTGGGTTCACAGGAGTGTAGCCATTGATCCACTGCCCTTACATACTATTAATCAGTGCCAAACGTATTCCTGCTTAGGCCATGCAACACTGTATCCAGCCCAATCGAGCTGTGAAGACCTATGTGTAGGAAGCAGTTTGTGACCAAAACTTAAAATGAAGGACCAGAATGAAGTATTCATTTGAGAAACTTAAAATGTTTGGTATTTCCTCCAGTCATATAATTGACTTTTTCTGTAACCTCTATTTTGTGATGCTTTTTTTCTGATGTATATGATTTTCAACAATAAGTGAGGGGTTTCACCAAATTTGTGTGGCTCATAGTTAACTTTGGGACAAAAATGAGGGGCATCTGCACACTGCCTCTTAATCAGGACTCTGCTTACCAGACAGTTGTGCTCTTTGTTTGCTTCCCCACAATGCCAGCTTTGCAAATCTGTCCCCCAGTCCTCTATAGTGTGGGCACCTGACAAAATAACTGCTCCTCTTTTTTAACAACTCTGCTCCACTTCCATCAGTTCCTATTATTAAAAAATTAAATCAAACATTCGATCAATGAAATCCATCAATGGTTTGTGAAGCTTGCCAAATGCAGCTGTGACAGACTATTGGAGAGCCCAGGTTCCAAAGGCATGAGCCCACTACAGAAAGTCTGCTTTGATTTGTAGTCCAGAGGAATGTGACAGCTGTATTATTGGACCCCTTACTAGTAACACCAAGGGATTTTGCAGCATAATATACTGGCAAATAGCCAACCAGTGTTGCAGCCTAGGGATATGAAACAACAGATCTGTTTTCTTCTAATTAAATTACTCCCTTAAGAATGATAGCCTTCCTTAATTTTTTCTCCGTGAATATAACAAACAGGTAATTGATTAAAAGTCACTCCTGAGCTCACCCAAAAATGAGTTCTTTTAAATTTTGGATACAGCAACATGCTTTCCATAAGTGATCTCGCCTACAGACACTGCTTCTTCTTCCTGTAATTATGCTTATTGTGTTTGCCAGATGTTCAGTAACAACACTGCACTGTTCTAGTCTGTTTTCCAGTTGCTTTATTTGCTCCTAGGACAACTTTGTTGTTGCCTTTTCTTTCTTGAAACAGGGGGAAATCCTTTACACATTTTAAAAAGTGCTAAATCTTGGGTAATGGATTTTGCCTTCTCTCTCCCTGTCCAACTGAAACAATGGACGTCCTGTGATTTAATCTCCTTAGCCCCAGGGGGTCTTCTAATTGTTGCAGCCATTACACAGGCTTATACATGCTGATGTTCTACTCTCTTATCCTGTAGGATCCTTTATGAACCTATTCATCCTGTAGGATCCTTTATGTTCATTGGCTCCTCACTTGAAAAGCAAGAGTCTTATACTCTAAGGGTATGGCTAGACTGAAGATTGTAGCGTGTTTATTTGTAGCGCTTCCCAATGTAGCGCAATTGGTATCCCGCTAGAGACTATACAAATTGAAACTTTGTAGCGCAAAATAATGGCTACATTTGTGGTGCTTCTGCGGCAGTAGCAGTTGCGGGATAGGGCAGGTATCCCAGCATTCAGCTGGGTGCAACGTGTTTTGCAAAGGAGGGGGGTGAGGGGGAACTGGAAAGTTGTTCACAGGGAGATGTGAGATCTGGCTGTCAGTTACTTTTCCTTAGCGAAAACTGACAGGCTGTCTATTTCAGACACACAGCTCCGTCTGCAAGCATTTTCACTGGTTATTTGCTGTGTTAGTTGTTAGAGAGAAACTGCAAAGCTACTTCCGCCTTTATAAAAACAAAACCTCACGTCATTTGCCTTACATGGCAAGTTCATTGTCTTTAATGGCTTGCTGATGGCCCTCAATGGGTTGCTGATGGCTTACCATGGCTTGGAGGCATGCAAGAGATCCGATGGGTGTCCACATTCCCACCCTTGCGCTACAACGTTAGCGCAAAAAGGCTTATCCCTCTCGAAAAGGAGGTTTAACACTTGCGCTGTAAACGGGGAGTCATTGCGCTAAATCTCCCTTTGAAGTGTGTTCGGTAGGAAAATTATAGCACTAAAGGAGGGTTTTGGCGGTGCAAAGCGCCAGTCTAACCATGCCCTAAGAATAGGTGAAGTTTACCTTCTGGATCAGAGTGAAGGGAATAAAGCATCCTTTAAGTTCTTGTCCAAGTCTCACAAATGTCCAGAGGTTTTCTCTGAACATTGAGCGAGCTACTTTAAATTGGCACCACTATTAACTCTTAAATACTGCCTTATTTAGACATTACAGTGATTAGCAACGTGTACCAATTTTTTAAAAAATAAGCCATTACTTCAGACATGGGGGGCAAGACGGTCAGTCATCGGGAACACACTCATGAACTTACTGCAAAGTGAAGTTTAAAAAATGAAAATGAACTGCCGTCATCATCCCCCCATGTATTTGCTGCCTTACCAGGTCTTTTTCTGTTTGCACAGAATTGCAGAGTTCACCTACAGAAGTGAAACTGTTTCAGGTCAGGTCAGCCATCTATCAGGAGTGCAGACCGTTGTGGGGCATGAATCCAAATCAGTGTCAAAATGACATTTTTGTGAAGATTAAAAACCAGCCAGACGACCAAACAGTTTCACATAATTCTCACTTTACATGTGTTCAGACTGAGCTATATAAACTCAATATCAAGTAACATATACTGTTAAAAAAACTAGCCCATTAGTGCATACTATTAAGAATAGAACTCTGCTGGTGTAAATCAGCATTGGCCCCTTAGCATCAATCTATATTACTGCATAAAGAGAGTTTTTAAACATAACATAAAATGTGCAGTATGTTTTCTAAAAACCCAGAAGCTTGGGTATTGGGTTGCATTTCTCCTTTAAATACCAGAACCAATTTGTTGCTGCCTGTGAACAGGCCCCCCTTAAACTCCTGGACATTCTTGTGAATTAAGCAACATGCACAATACTCCAGGGTACATCTACCCAGAGTCCTTATTACTGTGTATGCTCCAGGTACATTACGACATGGCACAGCAGCAATCAGGTAGAGTGGGTTTCCTGGCTCAGCCTTTTATAGGGCTTGCTTTCTTCACAGAGCTATCCAGCTGGTGAGCTAATTACCTCATTAGCTCATCAGGCTCCCTACAGGTGGAAATGAGATCCCTTCTACCCTTCCAGATCCAAACAATCTAAAAGTCGCTCCTGCTTTAACTATATCCAGGACTCCTGATGGCATTCTGTGCCAAAAAGTGAAAATTCTGCACACAATATTTTAAAATTCAGCAAATTTTATTTGTCAAATAAATGTGGAGGCTCCCTCAGGATATTGGGGCGCACAGGCCGCTGGCTGCACAGAGGTGGGAGATCACTGTGCACCTCCTACCCGGGACGTGGACTCAACAGTGAGGCTGCACCCCACCCTGACAGCACCAGGTGGGGCAGGCAGACTCCGCAAGGCCATTGAAGCCAAGTAGAGAAGGGCTTAGTGTGGAAGGATCCAAGTGTGGAAGGATCCAGGTGTGGGTTGAGAGGGTTCTGTGTGGGGCAATCTGGGAGCAGGCAGCTCAGTGGGGTTCTGAGTATGGAGGGGGGCACGATCTGGTGCACAGAGGCTTGTTTGGGGGTTCTGAGAGCAACAGTAATGACCCTTGGCAGGAGGGTCCAGGTGAAGGTGATTGGGGCTCAGTGGTTGGGTGTGTATGTGGGGATGCAAGAGAGATTGGTGGTGGGGAGTCTGAGTGTGTGGGGCTCCATGTGCTAGGGGAGTGGGACTTAGTGGAGTGGAGATCCAGGTGCAGCTGGTTGGGGCTCGGTGGGGTGGGGATCCAGGTGCGAATGGCTCGTCGGGGTGGTCCAAGTGCAGATGGAGTGGACTCACTGGAGGGAGGGGTTTCTGAGTCTGGGCTGGGGGAGTGATGAGGCTCATCAGGGGGGTCTGGGCATGAGGGGGTCCAGATACACAGATGGGGGAGCAGCTCCCTGTATAGGGATCCTGCCCCCTGCAGCTGAGGAGTGATGGGTGCAGGAAGTGGGGGGTCGGAGGGGAAGAGAGTTTGCAGAGCTTCCTGCAGCTGGGGGTGGGTCTGACCTGGTCCCGGATGCCGTAATCCCTAAAGGGAAGAGGAAGTCCGTCCTCCCCAGTCCATCTGAGACTAGCAGTTGAGCCCAGTACAAGAGTAGAAGCCACCAGTCCTGCCCCCTGCCCGGTGATTTACCTCTCTGCTGACTGCCCTGTCCGCCTGAAATATACTGCTGGGGAGAGTTGCATGAATACTCTTGTGGCTTCCCTTTGCTTCCTTGTCAGAAATCTATTTTTCTGTGGGGAAGCAAAGAAATCTGTAAGGGACATACATTCTGTGCATGCCCAGTGGTGCAGAATTCCCCTAGGAGTAACTCAGTGTCCTGGGTGTTCTAGGTTACCAGGGTGCTTGATTCCAATGTTCTCTATTTATAGCTGCTAATAGCACCCTGTCACACTGTTCCATGCCTGTGTGGGTATCTCAAGGCAGAGCTCTGCAGTATTCTTCTGAATGCCACTCTGGGTGTGGTCTTGTTGGGACTGTAGTTGAGACCATGCACAGAAATGATCCACAAAGCCAAAGCCCCACATGTTTGTACATCCTAGGCAGCACAAATGGCCTGTAAACCTGCCCTAATTGGACAGCAGTAAATTCTCCAGGTTAGGGCAATTCTTAGGGGACATAAAGCTAGCAAAGCTGGCATTACGCTGTGCCATCTTAGCTCCTTCACAGCATGGAAGCTGCATCAGGGTCTTGTCCCACTTAGGTCCTGTGTCAAACACAGCTTGGCCAGACCTTTGGAGTATTTCCATTGTTTCCATGGTGCATGTACACTGTTGCAATAGAGACCAGATTCTGATCCTGTTCTCTGTCTGTGCCATTGAAATAATTGACGTAGAAAGGATTAGGGTGTTCTACACAAGATTTTTTTTTATTTCAACTGGAAAACTTCCATAGTAAAACATGATAAGGGAAGAGAAATGAGCTAATTCCGTTTAAACCGAATGGAAGGATAAACAAAAACAGGTCTGCAACTACAGTTCTTGATTTCAATGGAGGAAACTAAAAAAAATGAAGGGAATTAGTTAAGGAAAGGGACTGAACTGAAGGATCTGAATGTGGCAGGAGGCTTGGAATTACTTTACATCAGTGGTTCAGAAACTGGGGTTTGTGAAATGTTACATGGGGTTCTCGGGAAAAAAATCCCTAATGGCGGACAGAGCTGTCCCTAGGTATCCCAGACAGCCTGGGGCCAGCAGCCTGGAGCCCTTGGACTTTCAAGAGCTAATAAGCACATCAAAGCAAGCATATCTATCACACTGAGGAGATTTAAACTTCAAGATGCCTTATAAGAAATGGAAAGGGAGGTGGATATTTTTTGCTGTTTTTAAAATTAAATAGGCAGCTGTATGGTTTTAAAATTATTGTGAAGAATGAGTTTAAGCTTTGTTGTAACAAGCATTGTTTGCCTGGATTCCTCAAGACCTGAATGCTTGTGTAGGAGGAACTCTTTGAGTTGGCTTCTTAAATATTTTCATGCTGTTTCACATCTGATACTCCTTCATGAAACATAGGAGCCTTGTCTTATAACAGACTTATTCAAAGTGATACAAGCTATGAAAGTGAGATTTTCGAAGAGTTTTGCCATTTCCATAATGTAATAAAAATACTGTAATGATAAATAATAATAAATAGAGTGTAAAAAGCATGTCATAAAACAAATTTTATATTCCCAAGATCACTGCTTTTAGAATTTATACTCAGATAAAGGAGAAAAACCCTAGAAATATTCATTTTTAGGAGGGGGTTCGTGAGACTTGACATTTTAGTGAAAGGGGCTCACAGGTTGTTAAAGTTTGGGAAATACTGCTTTACGTCAGAGCTGCAAACCTCGCTGAAGCCTGTATCCCAAGCAAGGGGAAAAAAATCATAGGGAATGCTTGCAGACCAAATTGGATGAACAAGCATCTTAAACAGGTTATTTTGGTAAAGCAGAAAGTCTACAAGGAATGGCAGATGATAAGGATCAGCAAGGAAAGCTGCCTCTTGGAGGTCAGAAAGTATAGGGAAAAACTGAGAAATGTCAAAAGCCAAACAGAATTGAAGATTGCAAAGTAAAGTAAAACCAATGGTAAACGGTTCTATAGCCATATAAATAAACAAACAAACAAACAAAACCAAAAGAAGACATGAGGTCTCTAAAATCTGCAGATGGGCAGGAGATTAAAGATAATCTAGATATGGCCCAACACCTAAACAAATATTTTGCCTCCATTTTTAATAAGGGTAATGAGGATCTTAGGGCTAATGGCAGGATGGGTAATAGAAAGGAGGATAAACAGAAATTATCACATCTGAGGTGAAAGTCAAACTCAAACATTTTAATGGGACCAAATCAGGGAGGTCAGATAATCTTCATCTAAGAAAAGTAAAGCAACTGGCACATGAAATTGCAAGTCCAATAGCAAGGATTTTGAATTACTCTGCAGCATGTGGCATGGGCCGGTTGCTGGTTTAAATTAGAGTAAATGGTGGATTCTCTGTCACTTGAAGTCTTTAAACTACGATTTGAGAACTTCAGTAACTCAGCCAGAGGTTATGGGTCTATTACAGGGGTGGGTGGGTGAAGTTCTGTGGTCTGTGAGGTGCAGGAAGTCAGACAAGATGATCACAATGATTCCTTCTGGCCTTATAAAGTCTTTGACTCCACTGGTGTAGCTAGGCGGGTGCGGGGGGTGCGGACCGCACCGGGTGACACCATCTCCACGGCCCGGCTCGGGCTGTCGGCGCCGGGCGCCCCCGGGCCCCCCTCCATGGACAGGGACGCCCCCAGGAGGCTGCGCCCGGAGCCGTGTGCCCTGCGCCCCGCAATGATGGAGCGGGACTGGGGCGGGGGGGCCCCCTGGGCCCGCCCCGCGCTGCCTCTGGCCCCGGGCCGGCCGCGGGGGGCTGCAGGGTTGCGGCCGGAGCCGTGCGGGGAGCTCCGGGGGGGGGGGGGGGGGGGCGGCGCCCCGGCTGCTGCCTCCGCCGAGCGACGGCAACCGGAGCGCCCGCCCGCCGCAGCGCACAGCCCACTGCGCACTGCCGGCACGCGCCGCCCGGCGAAATCTGGAGGGGTGACACCCAGTTTACCGCACTGGGTGACACCAACCCTAGCGACGCCACTGTTTGACTCTATGAATGTATACCTTCTGTGGTTTACATTCAGACCTTTGATTAAGGCAATTAATTCCACAGAAGTCACTGAAATTACACCAGATCTGAATTTGGCCTCATGGGCAAAATCATTTATAAAAATTATAGAAGAACTTTAATCAGCACTTTTTAAATTTGTCCACTTTCGAGTTCATACAGAAAATGATGATTTTTTCCCACTTCTCGACAAAGTTTTAATGGTAAAGAACTGTAGTGAAATCTCATATTATGAAGGCTCCATAATTTCTTCAAAATATATTAGAGTACATTAATTAAAAGATAATTAAATATTATAATAAAATTAAATTGTCAGAACAGAAGAACAAGCACATTGTGTAATGTATTTACCATGCTTTTTTATTAAATGCAGAGATTTATTTGCTAATTCAAAACTTTTAGTAATGTGCAATGAATACTTCAGTGATTAATGAGGTACTAGTATATAGTATTTTTCAAAGATCATCATGTAGCATCCACCATTGTTCAACTTTAAAGGCATGGCAATAAGGGAAGAATGATCTTGAACAGTAAAAAAACAAAAACGATTTCTGTCCATTGAATGTTAGTACACTTTTTCAGTCATAAGAACATAAGAATGGCTATACTGGGTCAGATCAATAGACCCTTTTGCCTAGTATCCTGTCTTCTCACAGTGACTGGTGCCAGATGCTTCTGAGGCAATGAACAGAACAGGGCAATTTATCTATTAGTTCTGCTCTTGGATATGCATGTGCAGCTGTTGCTGCTGTAAGTGGGATTTTCACTTATATTGAGAACAGACTTGGCGTCTAACTAGAACTAAACGTTTTTTAATGCTCTGAAGTTTATTTTTTTATTTCTAAATTCTGCCAATTGCCATAATCAGAATTCCCAAATACAAGAAAGCTTTCTTGTACTCTGTAATATTTTTACTACATAAAATAAAATATAATTGTATAGAATATAAAAGAGACCAATCTTCAGATGTTTATAGATAGTATTACTATATTTGTAACTAATCTGGGCTACAGAGACAGACACCATGTAGAGATCAAACCAGGGACCTTCTTCACCAAAATCACAGATTTCTACCACTTGAGCTAAAATAATTTCCCCAACTCTGAGTAGTAGCAGGCTGTTATCTAGTCAGTAGTGACTGTCACTAGAGGGAGACATGATCATACTTACAACTGAATATCTGTTAACAGCATGTTATTATTGTACAAGGAGGGAGTCACTGTTTATTTTATTATTGTTGTATCAGGATAATATTACTTTATAATGAATATAGCAAATATGATGCAACTTGTGTCACTACCGTGAGTTTATTGTCTTTGTAGGTGTTGTGTTCCATTATCGTGCCGCAACCAGTAGGTATACCCTGAATTTTCAGCATGCTCAGCAGGCTTGTCTGGACAATGGTGCTGTCATAGCAAACCCTGATCAGCTGAAAGCTGCATATGAAGATGGATTTGAGCAATGCGATGCTGGTTGGTTGTCTGACCAAACGGTTAGGTGAGTTGTTCAAATTGTCTCTTGGCAGTTTTCCCCCAATTTAATAGGCTTGATCTGTTCATACTTAAAGCACCTAAACCAAAGTGGAACCAGGCTGCTGGCACTTAACATTAAAAAGGTTGCAGAGCAGTTTTTAAACTAAGAGATGGGGGAAAGCCGATTGCTGCAGAGGAGCACGTGGATCGGATAGAGACTTCTCTTACAGGAGGGTCTGTCATTAGAGATTCTCTAGGTTTTAGACAGGAAAGGATGGAAAAGGATAAAGGAGGGGCCAGATCAGAATAGAAATTTTCACATAAAGAATCTGACACACCAGGGAAGAGCAGACAGATAAACAGTGACCAGTTTTTAAAGTGCTTGTACACAAATGCCAGAAGTTTAAATAATAAGATGGGTGAACTAGAGTGCCTCGTGTTAGAGGAGGATATTGACATAATAGGCATCACAGAAACATGGTGGACTGAGGACAATCAATGGGACACAATCATTCCAGGGTATAAAATATATCGGAAGGACAGAATAGGTCGTGGGGGCGGGGGAGTGGCACTTTATGTAAAAGATAGTGTAGAATCAAATGAAGTAAAAATCTTAAATGAATCCACATGTTCTATAGAATCACTATGGATAGTAATTTCATGCTCTAATAAGAACATAACAATAGGGCTCTATTATCGACCACCTGATCAGGACAGTGATAGGGATGACGAAATGCTAAGGGAGATTAGAGAGGCTGTCAAAATAAAGAACCCAATAATAGTGGGAGACTTCAATTATCCCAACATTGACTGGGTACATGTCACCTCAGGACGAAATGCAGAGATGAAATTTCTTGATACTTTAAATGACTGCTTCTTGGAGCAGCTGGTACAGGAACCCACAAGGGGAGAGGCAACTCTAGATTTAGTCCTGAGTGGAGCGCAGGATCTGGTTCAAGAGGTAACTATAAAAGGACCGCTGGGAAATAGTGACCATAATATAATAACATTTAACATTCCTATGGTGGGAATAACACCTCAGAAGCCCAACACTGGGGCATTTAATTTCAAAAAGGGGAACTATGCAAGAATGAGGGGGTTAGTTAAACGGAAATTAAAAGGTAAAGTGACTAAAGTGAAATCCCTGCAAGCTGCATGGACTCTCTTCAAAGATACCATAATAAAGGCCCAATTCAAATGTATACCCCAAATTAAAAAACAACGCCAGAAAACTAAAAAAGAGCCACCGTGGCTTAACAGCCAAGTAAAAGAAGCAGTGAGAGAGAAAAAGGCATCTTTTAAAAAGTGGAAGTCTAATCCTAGTGAGGTAAATAGAAAGGAGCATAAGCACTGCCAAATAAAGTGTAAGAATGTAATAAGAAAAGCTAAAATGGAGTTTGAAGAGCAGCTAGCCAAAAACTCAAAAGGTAATAACAAAATGTTTTTTAAATATGTCAGAAGCAGGAAGTCTGCTAAACAACCAGTGGGGCCCCTGGATGACAGAGATACAAAAGGAGCACTTAAAGATGACCGAGTCATTGCAGAGAAACTAAATGAATTCTTTGCTTCAGTCTTCACGGCTGAGGACGTTAGGGAGATTCCTAAACCTGAGCTGTCTTTTGTAGGTGACAAATCTGAGGTATTGTCACAAATTGAAGTATCAGTAGAGGAGGTTCTGGAACTCATTGATAAACTTAACTGTAACAAGTCACCGGGACCAGATGGCATTCACCCAAGAGTTCTGAAAGAACTCAAATGTGAAATTGCGGCACTATTAACGAGGGTTTGTAACCTATCCTTTAAATCGGCTACTGTGCCCAGTGACTGGAAGATAGCTAATGTAACGCCAATATTTAAAAAGGGCTCTAGAGGTGATCCTGGCAATTACAGACCAGTCAGTCTAACGTCCGTACCGGGAAAATTAGTTGAAACAATAGTAAAGAATAAAATTGTCAGACACATAGAAGAGCATAAATTGTTGGGCAAAAGTCAACATGGTTTCTGCAAAGGGAAATCGTGTCTTACTAATCTATTAGAGTTCTTTGAAGGGGTCAGCAAACATGTGGACAAGGGGGATCCGGTGGACATAGTGTACTTAGATTTCCAGAAAGCCTTTGACAAGGTCCCTCACCAAAGGCTCTTACGTAAATTAACCTGCCATGGGATAAGAGGGAAGATCTTCTCATGGATTGAAAACTGGTTAAAAGACAGGGAACAAAGGGTAGGAATAAATGGAACTTTTTCAGAATGGAGAGGGGTAACTAGTGGTGTTCCCCAAGGGTCAGTCCTGGGACCGATCCTATTCAACTTATTTATAAATGATTTGGAGGAAGGGGTAAACAGTGATGTGGCAAAATTTGCAGATGACACTAAACTGCTCAAAGTAGTAAGGACCAAAGCAGACTGTGAAGAACTTCAAAAAGATCTCACTAAACTAAGTGACTGGGCAACAAAATGGCAAATGAAATTTAATGTGGATAAATGTAAAGTAATGCACATTGGAAAAAATAACCCCAACTATACATACAATATGATGGGGGCTAATTTAGCTACAACCAATCAGGAAAAAGACCTGGGAGTCATTGTGGATAGTTCTCTGAAGGCATCCACGCAGTGTGCAGCGGCAGTCAAAAAAGCAAACAGGATGTTAGGAATCATTAAAAAAGGGATAGAGAATAAGTCGGAGAATATCTTATTGCCCTTATACAAATCCATGGTGCGCCCACATCTTGAATACTGCGTACAAATGTGGTCTCCTCATCTCAAAAAGGATATACTGGCACTAGAAAAGGTTCAGAGAAGGGCAACTAAAATGATTAGGGGTTTGGAACGGGTCCCATATGAAGAGAGATTAAAGAGGCTAGGACTTTTTAGCTTGGAAAAGAGGAGACTAAGGGGGGATATGATAGAGGTATATAAAATTATGAGTGGTGTGGAGGAAGTAAATAAGGAAAAGTTATTTACTTGTTCCCAAAATAGAAGAACTAGGGGCCACTCAATGAAATTGGCGTGCAGCAGGTTTAAAACAAATAAAAGGAAGTTCTTCTTCAAACAGCGCACAGTCAACCTGTGGAACTCCTTACCTGAGGAGGCTGTGAAGGCTAGGACTATAACAGGGTTTAAAAGAGAGCTGGATAAATTCATGGAGGCTAACTCCATAAATGGCTATTAGCCGGGATGGGTAATGAATGGTGTCCGTAGCCTCTGTCTGTCAGAGAGGGGTGATGGATGGCAGGAGAGAGATCGCTCGATCATACCTGTTAGGTTCACTCACTCCGGGGCACCTGGCATTGGCCACTGTCGGTAGACAGGATGCTGGGCTAGATGGACCTTTGGTCTGACCCAGTATGGCCGTTCTTATGTTCTTATGTTCTTAAGTGCAATAAAATGTTAGCATACTGTAACAATAATATTGATGTCCTATATTCCAGATATCCAATCAGGCTACCCAGAGTTGGCTGCTATGGAGATAAAATGGGAAAGGAAGGAGTTAGGACATATGGATTCCGTCTTCCCAATGAAACTTATGATGTGTATTGCTACGTGGATCACCTGGAAGGTAAGATAGCCCCATGTTTATGTTGCACTTTGAAAACTAAAATCATTGGAGAATCTAACATGGAAAGACAGTAAAATAAGAACTTTTGTATAAAAGACATCCTAGTCATTTTGCATATGAAAAAGAATGGTTGGATTAAATGAACCTATAGTTTGTGGTATAGCAGTCATTAATTAAAGGAGACTGGAAGTGGTGGTTCACAAATGGGTATTTGGTTTGGAGATGCTATAGTTAGTGACTGTAGTCAATGCAAAACTGCTATTGGAACATGTCCTCGCATTTTTAGAATGTTAAAAAAAGAAAGATACTTCAAGAAATGTTTGTAACATTTGGATGTACTGCATAGACCTAAAGATGCATATAGTTTACATACTAACTATATTATGGTTTCTAAGTATACAGTTAAGGTGCTTACCTATCTGTGACTCCAGAATTAGGTAGATATTAAATGACAATCCAGACTTAAAGTTAAATTTTGGAAATAAAAGGCTTTCATAGTATAACATAGTTCTGGTGAGACATGTGCAGCATGTTTAGTAGAACTGTTTCTGATTCCACAATATGACATCAGTACATGTGAAATTTGTCTGTGGAAGGCTTCCCAGTACAACAGTTGTGGGTCTGTTGTGTGGGGGATGGGAAGTGATGAAGCATGAGAACCAAGGGACTTTGAACCTCTGTCTGTAGCAAAGTTAGATGCTGTGCCAGCTCTATGAAAATCAAAACAGCAAGGGTTTGGGGGATTTGATACGTGAGTGTCCAATGGGCACAAATTCCCACATCATGTTGTGATCCTTGCATGCCCTTACTTCAGTCTGTAGGCTAGTGTAGCAGCTATAGTTAGCATAGTTAACTACCCTGCACTTCTCTAGTGGGATTGGGTGTGTATTCTAGATACCTCCATGCTTAGACACTATACTAATTGACACAATATAAACATTTAAGATATAAAGATAGATTCTCTACCTCCTTTCTCCACTTCCGTGTAGACTTATTCTCAGACTTTCACAGGAAGTATAGGATCTGAGTGTGGCTAGATTAACATTGGAGAGCACCATCGCTTATGGAATTTCCTAACTTCTGAGGGCTTGATTTCTCAACCTAAACAATGCATTTTTGCTTGTGGACAAATGACAGTGGGCAGCCGGTAGCACCTACTGTACATAAGGGTTGCAAAATGGTTTTCATTATAATCTTGATAGATTTCAAGCCTAGAAGGTGTCATTATGATCATCTAGCCTGAGATCCTTCTACTTTTGCATGGGCTAAAGTTTTCAATGGAATGGAAATGTCCAGGCTCCTAAAAAGATAAGAGAAAAATCTACTCTAGGACCTGAATATCGATATAGGACATCAATATAATATACTGCCATGAAATAGGACCAGCTATGGAGGAAACCAGATGCAAGAAGATATAGAAAATGAGCCTGCTACACCTTGGAATAGTAATTTATCATACCCTTACCAGCAGGTCCCTAGAAATTTAGCAAGATGGTGGGCTCTTTACCTTTTCACATAAGGGTTAAAGAACCATGATAGTGCTCTGCTTCTACAAAAATGGTTGCTAGAAGGACAAAAGGTGATTTTGAATTCAGGAAACTACATAGCACAAAAGAGAATAAATGAGTGGAACTATTTGCCCATGGAAAATGGAGAATTTGATAAACTGCAGACTCAAGTCATTTATGTGGAGAGTAAACATTGCAGAAAAGGATATTTTTTGTTTTGTTTGCTGCATAAATAACACATGAATTCCATGGAAGCAGGCCGTAGCTTTTAGGATTTGAAGCCATATAATGTTTATTATTTCCTTGTTTATTTGGGGCCTGATTCTGCCACAGGCTGACTGAGCTTCTTTTGTGGGATGCTGAGCACTGTCAATTCCCGTTAAAGATAAAAGGAGTGGAAGGTAAACAGTACCTCACAGAAATGGGCTCATACAAGATATTTTCCATCTTAATTATGATTTGGAACCAAGAACAGGCAGATATTATGCTATGATGTTGATTAAGGGCCAGATCTGCTAGCCTTATTCACATTGAATGGTACCTTACTTCTGTAACCTGGGGGAACAGGGTCTTCGCTGACTGATTCCTCTATTTTGCCACTGGGGAATAAGGCAAAGCAACACCCAACAGTTACTGGAGGGGTAGGCACCGCGGGAAGTATTGCCTGAAGAGGTCAGCACAACAGAACCCTGCAGCCCTCCATTAACCCACACAGGCTGTTAAACCAGGAAGTTGGTCCAGGGAGTGTCTGAGCCACAGTGCAGACTTTGGCTTGCTCCAGCCTCAGACCTCATATTTTGTTCCTTCTTGCTCCTTTGCCTTCAAACCTGGCCTGCCTTGACTTTGATGCCCATTTCCTGATGATTTAGTAGCTAGTCTTGACTCCTGCTTTTGACCTGACCCAGCAGACACTACCGGTCCAGCTGCCCTGACCATTATAACTCCATGAGTAGAATTATTGAAGTCAGTGGGACTACTCCTAGAGTAAGGAGTTTCTTGAGTAAGCGTTTCAGAATCTAGCCCATAATAAAGATGCTCATCTTGGAAATGTTTGCTCAGTAGTTGGGAGCCTTGTGTCAGGGGCAATGTTAGACCAGATGGTCTTATAAGAGCATGGAAATATTTGCAATAGACCTTAGCTGAAATATGTACTGAATTCACATTATTTATTTGGTTAGTTAAAGACAAAGATATGTATGAGTAAGCAGCATTTCAGCTTTCTGCTTTCTTCCTTTCTGGCTTTATAAAATTACATTGTCTGAGACATGAATTTCTAGATGCAATACAAACAATTAACCTAAATTAAAACCAGCCATCTAGGCTAAATCTTGCCATTTTTTCCTTGTTCAGAGGAAAGCTGTAGAGATTAAAGGCTGTGCATAATTATGAGTAAAATATTTTGAGTTTTGTTAAAAAACCCTGAGGGGATTATTATGTAGGTTTAAAATTTCAGAACTATAATGATAAAAAAGAGATTGGAAAAGGTTTTTCATTAAACTAGGTGTGGGCCTGGTGGCTTATAATAGGCTAATCTAAACTTTTTATAGTTCATTTCATCTCATTATGTGAGATTTTGAATATTATTATTAATAAACCAGTGCTTACAGTTAAAAGTTCTCATAATGCCTATTGATGTGAAATAAACGATTAAAAAATGAGGCTTCCAGTTCTGCTCCCAGATAAGTATGAATCTGAAATTTGAGCAGTGCCGTGAAGTCTAAGTGAGTCCCTTCGCCAGCGCCCGCTGATGAAGTGGAGGGTTGGGGGATGTGGTCCACCAGTCAAAGCCATGTTAACATTTCCCATTCACTCTCATGTAGTTCTTGCTGTTGCCATTGAAATTTGTGTAAGAATAAAAAGGAACAGCCTTTCAGAATAAACCCTCCTGTGTATTTTTTTGAGGACTCAAGGCCTCCTCCAAAGCCCATCCAAGTCAATAGCGCTCTTCCTGTTGATTTCTATAGGCTTTTTAGAGTTGCCAGGTGTCCAGTTTTTGACTGGAAAGTCTGGTCGAAAGAGGAACCTGACCGTGTCCAATCAGTACGACTGACCGAACCCCGAAGTCTGGTTCCTGTGGGTAGGGGAGGCATGGAGGAGGCAGTTCATCACCCATACTAGCCCCTACTTGGCTGGGGCCACATGCTGCCTGCACTGGGCAGATGCAACTCCCAGTCCTGGCTCTGCAGGCGAGTCCTTCCTGATCTGGACAGAGGGGAGGGGAATCAGGGCCGGGGGGAGGGCGGGGGTCGAGAGGGAAAAGCAGCAAGCAACAGAGGTGGGAGGGTGGGAAAGTAGCTGGAGAGTAGTCAGACTGACTGGGAGAAACACAGAGAAGTGCAAGGAAGCTGTAAGAATAAGCCCTTGGTCAGAAGGGAAAAGGGTCACAAGTCGCTGCCCAAAAAGAGGTGACAGAGGGAATTCCTCAAGCAGACAATGAAGGGGGATCAGAGGTGCAGTTACCCCAAAACGCTGACAGGGCTACATAGGGGGAAAGTATAGAATTTTAAAAAATGAAGTCTGAGGTTGCCCTTAGCATTTCTAGTTTTCCCACAGTCATTGGTACTGGAGAGGGACTGGACACTGACATCCTGGGTCACAAATGCTGGTTCTGATGGCTGAGATACACTGCCTTGATACACACACCTAACCCCTTCCATGAGGGGCTTTGGACTACAGAGTCTGTACTGTGTGAGGACTCTCTAGATGTGGTGCTGGCCCACCCTTATTTTCATACTTGCTTTTAAAGCATATGGTTCATGAAACTCACTCACTCTCCTGACTCAGTGAGACTTTTTCTAGTGAGGGTGAAGAAGTGAATTAAGCTTCAAAGGAATGAAACTTGTTACAAATCCACCCATAGATCCAAACCTTCTTGGAATAGCAGTGGTAGTGATCAGCCTTTGTCTGCAACAAAAAGCTTGGCTTCCCCATAGCTTGTTGTATTTGACAGCAAAGGAAAGAGGCTTTGGTCAGGTGTTTTTTTTTAAACTAAGCAATGTGAATACTCACAACAGGAAAAACCTGGAGATTCTTTGAGTGCTCTGACTGCTGATGGTAGGGAATCAACCTGAGACATGATCTGAGAAAGGGGCCAAGAATAATACATGTTGCATTATTGTCTGTAATCAAAATATTGTCATGGTTTCTATTTTGCCCTTGCTATTACAGGGCACGGTCAGAGCTAGTTTTTCTTCCACTTCTGCGCCAGGCCCTCAGTTTGCCTTAATAATTTTGCTGAGTTACTGCTCAGCATGAACTCCAGCTATCAAAACATTACAGATCGTGTTTAACTTCTTGGCATTTTTTTAAAGAAGAAAAAAGTTGATTCTTCATTGCTTTGGTGATGAGGGCTATGTCATCCACTCGCTTGCCAAACGAGTTTTCTGTACGTGTGAAAAAAGTGGACTCCTAATATTTTGGTTGGGAAACCTTGGAGTTTCCAGACACCATAATTAAGCAGCTCACAATGTGTGATGACAGTAATCCCCCTGCTAAGTCTGAGACTTAACGCCCTCACGCACAAGGGCGGAGTTATTTTGAGAGAATACACCACTAGTTAAATATAGTTTATTAGTTTCATCAGCAATTTTTAAAGCTTTTTAGAGGAAGTCTGTAAGGGTCATATTCTTCTTTCTGTTTGATAGGTCAGAGGGGATAAGATAAGTGCAAACATCAGCCAAATTTGACCAGTACCAGGACTGGCACCTAAGTGAACTCCCTCTCCCAAATCCCACTAATGGCCTCTCTGCCAATTTTGAAATAGGAGATGGGGTGCAGAGCCTGAGCACATATGCTCTATGTAGCAGCATTTCCTACCACACTCTTGGGATTTCCATATGAAATCCCTAGAGGCGTTAAATGAGTTTATTTTCAGCATTATCTCTTACGCCTCACAGTTACCTCTCCTGTGCAAAGGGAATAGTAGGTGGAGAAGACACAAGTGGGTAGCAGCATGAATAAGTTGTGCTAGGATGAAAGGAAGGACCAGGGGTACCATGAGATGAGATTGGCTCTTTCTTCAGATACCCCAAGATACAAAGGATTTCCCCATTGTAACTGGGACGTATGTACAGGGTGGAGTGCTGGTCGGGTTCAGAGAACACAAGTAGGTCCTTCCCTTCCGTCCCTTTCCCTACAGTATATGAGCAAGAAACACCAATAATTTGTCAGCCAGCTGTCCCTGAGCAAAGGGGATGCCACCTAATTTTGTCCTCCGCACTCACTACACCAGCGTGTTTCTATCGGGGTAGCAGCATGCCCCATGTGTTCCCTAGCACTCTACGGCAATAACGAGAGAGTACATGGCTCACACTTCCTATTGGAGTAGTAAGGGCCACTGCAGCGCCAGGTCTTCATCAACTACCATTTGGGCAGAGAACCTCTTTTCTCTTCCAGAAGCAGTTGGTTTTTACAGCCATTAATGAGCTCTAAAACTTCTTTTCAATTAAAGTGAGAACTCAGGAACTAGACGACAGACACTGGTCTTATTCAGCCCCATGCATGTATTATAATTCTCTTTCTCATTTAAGTCTCAGAAATCAGGAATGTTTGGTGCTGGTGTAAATCAGATCAGTACCTCTGGATTATCTGATAATTGGCTTGGAAATATTTCACCTATGTGCCCAATGGATGGAGGAAACTTCATTTATTTATATATTTGTGTAATTAATTTATTTATTATATTTTGGAAAACTGCAGGGCAACTTTTAAAAGTTTTCAGATTTATAGAACCAGAGTCATCTACAGGTCTGAGAGTTTTGCTTGATTTTGTTTTTATATTTGGTCATGATGGTTGTAAATGCAGGTCAAATTAACATTGACACATAGACTTGCTGTTTCTCTTCCAGATTGGACAGGCTGATTGCAGGCTAATTTCTAGTAGTGTCAATATATGGTTAATTGAAATTTGGCATGGACACATCTACTGGGGTATTTTTAAAGTAGAAGTTTCGGATTCTAAGTATCTAATTTCTTGGCTTGGACAAATGCAAACTGCCATTATTTTAACATTGTTTTTTTTAAATTTTCACATTAGCATTCCTGAAAGAAATTAATCTTTATACAACATACAGTTGAATGACAAAAGTATTTGCTGATTGCTTTGCCATCTTTTTGCATACTTTGTGCCTTCAGCTCCAAAAAGCCCATATCATGGCCAATAGGTTGTAATGGACATAAAGCTGGACTCTCTTCGGACAGTTTGCCCTAAATTTTAGTTAGTTTACATTTTTCTTTAAATGTTTTCAGCATTTATGAATTTTTTTACTTATAAACTGAGCTTCAGACACAGATGGCATCTTTGTTACACCAGCAGAATTTAGAAAACAAACCAAATAACTTGGTCTCTGGTCTATCATTAGACACTTCGGTAGAAAGAAGGGCACTTTACCCACCATTCAAATGTTCAGTATTATTAACATTACAAATGCAGGCAGATTGCAAGGGTTTCTTCCATATAAACTGCTCATTGTGTGACACTGATGGGTAGATTTTCATCAGGGCATAGACAGAAAATGAAACCATGAAAAAGTGTTTTCACCAGTAACAGGAGGTATGCAGAATGGTATGCACGATTCAATGTGTGGGTGCAAAAATGTGGGTCCAAATTTTCCACTATTTTAATCTGAAATGTCACGGTGTTGTAATTGTAGGAGTCCTGACCCAAAAGAAGTTGGGGGGGATCACAAGGTTCTTGTATGGGGGGGGAGGGGATTCTGGCACTGCTACCCTAACTTCTGCACTACAGAAGCCTGCAGAACCGCTGCCAGCAACAACACAGAAGTAAGGATGGCATGGTATGGTTTTGCCACCCTTACTTCTGCACTTCTGCCTGCAGAGCTGTGCCCTAAGTCAGCAGCTGCCCCTCTCCGGCTGCCCAGCTCAGAAGGCAGCATCACAGAGGTAAAGGTGGCATGGAATGGCATTGTGACCCTTACTTCTGCACTGCTGCTGGCCGGGCACCACCTTCAGAGCTGGGCACTGGCTAACAGCTGCCGCTGTGTGGCCACTCAGCTCTGAAGGCAGCACAGAGGTAAGGGTGACAATACCACAATCCCCCCTAAAATAACCCTGTGACCCTCCTGCAACTCCTTTTTGGATCAGGATCCCCAATTTGAGAAATTTTGGTCTCTCCTATGAAATCTGTGTAGTACAGGCTAAAAGCACATAGAAGACCAGATTTCAAGTCCATGGTGCATTTTTCATGGCTGTGAATTTGGTGGGGCCCTACCTATAATAGTATGTAATAGTAGGGGTACTCCTGTGGTCTAAGGAGCTCAGAGAAGCATTTTGCCTCCTGACGCTACTCAGTGTGATGCAATTCTGTGCTGTCCCTTACTCTGAATCATCCTTAGCAGATCTAGTCTGGCCCTTAATGGCTACAGTGGTTTGGTCCCTAGGTTAGAAATTCCCTACAGTTTGTATAAGGAAACTCATGCCATGAAATTGATATTACAGCTGTAATAACAAATCATAATGTTTCTAAGAACGAGGAAAAAATTAGCCCACTCCCTTCTTTCATGCTTTCATTCCTTTCAGGCCTAGACCAAGTGTAGTATTGATGGGACAAGACCTGCTCCCCGTCTGTCTTTTGCTATGTTATCTAGATACAGATACATAGGTGAGACAGATCACATGTTCAATGTGGCTAAGCAACTCTCCCCAGCAATTGTATTCTGGTCCAGAGAGGATGGGAGAAAAATCAACTTCTCGTAACAAGAATCTTGAGTTTTGTACTCTCTGTAACTGAACATTTTTTACTTGATATCTCATTAGCTACAATCTTAAGTCTAGACAGAGAAAGGTGTCAAACATTGCACCATTCCCAGGATATAGGTTTTTAATTTATTATTTTGGTGGGTGAAGGAACAGCTCTGTTTGATTCTAAAACAAAACTCCAAAAAAAGATCAATCACAAAAGGACTATTTACACTGGAACTGATTCGAAGACTGTTATAAGTGTGAACGGTGCCTTGCCTGGGTGGGACTATGTTATCTAACACAGTGTGCCTTGCCTGGGTGGGGCTTGTTATCTGAGACAGGTAACGTAGGAGTTTCCCACCATGGGGGAGGAAGGAGCCTCGATCCCATGAAGAAGGGAGGAGCAAAACAGTCAGTTCCATCTTGGCTGGTCTCCAGGGAGGAGGCAAAAGCCAGGGAGTTCCATCTTGGCTGGTCTCCAGGGAGGAGGCAAAAGCCAGGGAGATCCATCTTGGCTGGTCTCCAGGGAGGAGGCAAAAGCCAGGGAGTTCCATCTTGGTTGTCCATGAGGCAGGGAGCTTGCGAGGCAACATGGGCAAGGGTCCAGGAGTGTGTCTCTAGCTATGGAGATAACTCAGCTTTTCTTCTCTTATACTTCTACTTAGCTAATGTGAGTATTACCATTTGATTCTTCTAATAAGCCGTGCCTTTTGGGGTGTTCTTTCCTTTTCAGAAGAAAGTGGGGAACCCCAAATGTAAAGTGTCTGTATCTCTGCTTTAACCTTTTTCTTTATTAAATTTTCTAGTTATAAAACCATCTGGTTTATTTCCCTTAGGGTTTTTCTCTGCTTCCAGTTGGGAAGGGGGAAGGGAAGGGAATAGGAACCAGGGCAGCTAGGGGCCTAGCTGGAGTGTGAAGACTGTCTCTCCTTACCGTGGGGGAGGGAGGAAGCAGTCTCCAGGTGTCTGCCTCTTAGGTACAGAGAGACAGGGGTGGGGGAAGTCTGTCTTCAGCCAGGGAGGGTGAAGGACAGAAAGCAGCCTCCAGGTATCTGACTTTAAAACCCAGTGAGGGGGACAAAGTTAGGGTCTGGCTCTCAGGTTGAGAGAGACAGGGTTAAGGGAAGTCTGCCTTCAGCTGGTCAGGGTGAAGGGAAGCAGTCTTCAGGTGTCTGACTTTAAAACTCAGGGAGGGGGTACAAAGTCAGGGTTAGGGGAAGATCGGGGGCCCCTCCAAGGTTTTGGAAGTATACCCGATTGGTGGCAGCGATTGGTGACCCCAAGAACCCCAACTGGCAAGGTGGGGGAGTGGGGGGAAAAGGACTTGTTGGTCTGGCATAAAAGAGGTCCAGCCTTTGTACTCAGGAGCATAGAGGCTGGGGGGGGGGGGTAACCCCTCTTACATGGATGGGAGAAAAATCAACTTCTCATAACAAGAATCTTGAGTTTTGTACTCTCTGTAACTGAACATTTTTTACTTGATATCTCATTAGCTACAATCTTAAGTCTAGACAGAGAAAGGTGTCAAACACTGCACCATTCCCAGGATATAGGTTTTTAATTTATTATTTTGGTGGGTGAAGGAACAGCTCTGTTTGATTCTAAAACAAAACTCCAAAAAAAGATCAATCACAAAAGGACTATTTACACTGGAACTGATTCGAAGACACAGGAATCATTTTGTTCAAACCCCATCAGTAATTTATAAGTGGAAAGGTGTTACTTGGGGATTAATATTCACTTGAAGCCAAAGTGCACAAGGGAGCTTCTGGACTAATTTGTCTATTTCAGCTAAAGTCACAGACTCAGGATATACCATAATGTTTCCAGTGCTAATTCTCTTTTTCTTTTCATTGGGCAAAGTATCACTCTGAAAATTGATTTACAGCAGCCAATAAAGAACATTTGCGTTCTTTGAGCCTTGAGAGAGATCCCAGTAATGACTAGAAGGACCAAGTAAGAGGCCTGCAGATTCAAGATTTGCTTTCACTGGGAAAAATAAGTGCTCTCAAACCATGTTCCAGATTCACTGAATGCACTGAAGTCACAATGCCTATTTCAGCCCAGGGCTCAAGTAGAAGCACACATGGTTTGGTTCCCTTGTGCCCTGCCTGCCTGAGGGGAGGAGTCTGTCTCCAATCCCTGCATAATTCCCTCACAAAAAGGTCACAGATTCAATCTTTGTGCTGTGTGGTGAGTGGGTGAATTTCATGTGCATGTACATTGTGTGAATTTTGGGCAGACTTGGTCCACAGAGCACACATGCAAAATTCGAAGGGAAAGGCCGTGTTCTAAATATCTTACAGTGGGAATGGGACTAAATGGAGTTGGTAATGGAAAGTGAGTCTTAATAGTGGAGAGGCAGTTGGAACTGGAGTATGAAGAGGGAACTGTTCAGTAAAACTCACCTTTGTTTTTTTCCTCTAGGTGATGTGTTCCACGTGACACAGCCCAACAAGCTAACCTTTGAAGAAGCTAAGAAGCAGTGTGAGAAAAGGGATGCAGTTCTTGCTACAGCTGGGGACCTGCACGCTGCCTGGAGGAATGGCTTTGACCAATGTGACTATGGCTGGCTGGCTGATGGCAGCGTGCGTTATCCTGTGTCTGTGGCTAGAATCCAGTGCGGAGGAGGTTTACTTGGGGTGAGAACCCTGTATCGCTATGAGAACCAAACAGGCTTCCCCTACCCAGATAACAAGTTTGATGCCTACTGCTTTCAGCGTAAGCTTTTTTTTATTATGAGTTTAAGAATGCATTTGGGTCACAAAAAGGTTTAACCTGTCATTTTGCTTGATTCCATTCCTTACAGAGCATGTATATTGTAACAAAAACATTTCATTACTATGGCTTTGCAGAACAAACAAAGAAGCCAAACAGAAAGCAGCTCTGTTCAAATAATATTAAGGACAAGGCAAGGCGCTATGGAGAGAGGAAATGTTGAGATAAGGTTCATCTGTTCCCTGTTGTTCCTTAACGGTGCGGCCCACATTTCTCAACAGCCTCCCATAGTTTACTGGATTTCCTAGTGTTGTAGAACTGTAGGTAATGCAGTGCCTGGCCAAAGTGTGGCTGAGTTAAGGCATCCAGGCCTGATCTTGCAACCCATATGGAGAGCAATATTCCTTTTGATTGACGTCAATGAAATCCTTATTTCCATGACTAGTCCCGTTAAAGTTAAGGAGTAAGAAGTATTTGCATGAGTAAACGTTGAAGTACTGGGCCTTTAATTCAGGACTTCTGGTTTCTTGGGGTCCTGTTCAGTGACAGTAAGCCACACCCACTCAGTGTGTCACTCTGTCCCCCTCTAGTGGAGGCTGGGACACATAAAGAGGTTGATGAGCCTGTTACAAAGCTAGGTCCTTAGCTCAAACAGTAAAGGCTACGTTTTATGATCCCAATATCCAAGTTCAACTCTCATGCCTAATGACACATCCAAGCGTGTGATATAACATGACATGTTGACTGCTCTCAACTCTAAGTGAAGTCAGTGGGAACTGAAGATGCTCAGCACATTGCTGTACTGGGTGTAGTTCTTTTCGTATTTTTAAATAGTTTTTTTTCCTGTGGATCAGATCTTATAACACTTTGCTCACAGAAATAGTCTCATTGACTTCAGAGGGACTACATGCATAAATAAAGAGTATATTCATGCGGATTTGGTCCCTTACTCATCTACATGATAGAGCAGGGGTGGGCAAACTATGGCCGGCGGGCCACATCCAGCCTGCAAGACAATTTTGCCCGGCCCCCAGCTGGGGAGGCTACCCCGGCCCCTTCCCCGCACTCCTGGAGCTTCAGTGTCGTGTCCAGGAGCTGCCCTGGACAGCACTGCAGCTGCATGGGTCGGGGAGGGGCTTGTGAGCTCCTGCTGTGCGACCCTTTTACCATGCCATTCCTCCATCCCCTGGAACCTCTGTGTGTCATGTCCAGGAGTGGCCCTGGACAATGCTGCAGTGGTGTGGCTCCGGCAGGGTCTGAGCTGCTGCTGGGAGCAGCGTGGTAAGGGGCAGGGCTGCGAGGTCTGGCGAGCCAAGCAGCAGATCGTACCCCTGCCAGCCAAACCACTGCAGAGTTGTCCAGGGCCACTCCTGGACACCATACGCTGAGGCTCTGGGAGAGGGGGGAGGCGGGGGTAAGCAGCATGGTAAGGGGGCGGGGGGCGGGGTTAGATAAGGGGCGGAGAGTTCTGGGGACAGTCAGGGCACAGGGAGCAGGGGGGGTTGAATGAGGCAGAGGCTGTGGGGGGGAGGTCAGGGGATGTGGAACGGGGATGTGGGGTTGGATAGGGTGGGGAAGTCCAGGAGGCGGGGGATTGATAGGGGGCAGGGCAGTCAGGGGACAGGGAGTGGGGGGATTGGGTCCCGGGGTGGTGGTTGGGGGTGGCTCAGGAGGGGGTATTCAGGGGACAAGGAGCAGGATGGGTTGGGTATTCTGAGTGGGGCAGTCGGGGGCAGGAAGTGGATGGGGGTTGAATAGTGAGCGGGGCCTTCTCTACCCGGCCCTCCATTAAATTTTGGAAACCCGATGTGACCTCGGGCCAAAAGGTTTTCCCACCCCTATGATAGAATTTGTCTTACAACTCAAGTGGAGGGAGGACTCAATATATTTACAATTTGTTTGTTTATGATCATTTTAAAGTATTATGGTTGAAATTCACCCTGTTGTGGAGGGACTGCAGAAGACTCTCCAATGGGTTGGAATGGTGACTTTTTTGGGGAGGTGATTGTTTGAATTGAAGGCTTGAAGCCTATCCTCAGTTAGAACATAGGATTTCACCTTCCCAGCCCAGTTGCTCTTTGCTCACATAGAGTCTGGCTACTGGGTATTAGGCATATAGAGTGAATTTCACCCTATGAAAATAGAATTTGTATTTTGCACTTTGTACTTTGTCCTATCAGGAAGTTTTTCTTAAAGCAAACTTTGACATATCTGGAGGCTTACAAGTGTGCTTCACAAGAATTTGCATGGGGCCATTGGGTTTTTTTCTTTGCTTTTGTGTATTTGCACAGTAACTCACACCATCTGATCCACTAGATTTAGACTTACTCAGCACTCTCCTTACTCATCACTTGCTCAGGAAAATCTCCTACTGATCATTGAAGAATTATAGCTTGTTTCTGCCAGGTACTGAGCACGAAGGAGACCTGGGTGAAATTTGCTAGTTGGGTTGATAAAATATTTTCTGAATTCATATTCAATTCACAACAATTGTTTTGATTAGGATTTATAAAGAACTAGTTCATGGAGGATAGGCCCATCAATCACTATTAGCCAGGGTGAGCAGGCATGGTGTCCTTAGCCTCTGTTTTCCAGAAGCTGGCAGTGTGCGACAGGGGAGGGATCACTCAATGATTACCTGTTCTACTCATTCCCTTTGGGGAACCTGGTATTGGCCACTGTTGGAAGACAGGATCCTGGGTTAGATTGGCCTTTGGTCAGACCCAGTATGGCTGTTCTTATGATTGGAAGAAAACGAAACCACACACAAAAAATTCTGAAAAAAAATTGAAATGTTTCATTTCCACATTTTTAAATGAAAAGTTTCAACTTTTCAATTCAAAATGACTTTTCATTTTGAAATTTACTTCAATTTTGTTAGTAAAATAAGAAAACATTTTTAAAAGTTTGAAAGTGAAATGAAATATTTGATTTCAGGTCAAACAAAATGTTTCATTTGATGCTAAACAAAAAGTTTCACTTTACAGCTTTCCAAAAATTTCAAAAAAAATTTTTCAAATTTTTGGAACGGCCAGTAAACTGAAAAAATTGTTATTTACATAGCTCTACTTCTGAGAGGGGTTGGGTACTTTCAGGTCCCTTAGATATCCATGGAAGAGCATCCAGCTCCTTTGAGTAGGCACCTGGCAAGATCAGACCCATAAAGAGTACAGAATATGGCTCAAAGTCGCACATACATATTTGAGCTACAGTTCATTTGCAAATTTGATGCCATCAACTCAGGATTGAACAAAGACTATGAATGGCTAGCCAACTACAAAAGCAGTTTCTCCTCACTGGTGTTCACACCTACAGATCAGCTGCTATAAGAGGACCTCATCCTCCCTGTTTAGAGATAACAAGGTAGTTCAGCCTGATTGAACTAACCTTGTTATCTCTAACCTGGTTCTTGCCTACTAATTTATACCTGCCTCTGGATACTTCCACTGCATACATCCAACCAAGTGGGTTTTAGCCCTTGAAAGCTTATGCTTCAATACTTCTGTTAGTCTTTAGGGTGCCACAGGACTCTTTGTCGCTTCTGCAGATCCAGACTAACACGGCTACCTCTCTGATTCTTGACACACATATTTGTTTCCATAAACACAGAGGGAGGTAACTGATGAACTCTGTGTCATCGGATTGTAGCATTTGGTTTTACTTAGTACTGATGCAATATTGAATGCAATTCAAAATGCTAGAGAACACTTTTTGAAGCAATTCATTGTTATTTCCAAACCATATTAGTTTTGTTTATTGTTTTTCATGTAAAAGGGTGTAAGTTATACAACGTCTTTTTTTGGTTAGCAAATTAATAAAATCTTGACATCTGTGAACATTGTCTGAAACGCAAAAGCAAAGAAAGAAAAAACAATGACCCCATGCAAATTCTTGTGAAGGATATTTATATTTACATGGCTTCTCAAGGACTGTGCACCTGTTTGCCTTTCTTCCCTTGAAGAGCTGGGATCCAAAAAGGAGGCAGGGAAAAGAGGGAGAAGCTAAGAACCTACCCAATCTCTGATTCAGCCTGCAAAACAAGGCCAGCGTACTGGTGGCAACAGTCTGCTCTGATGGAGAGTGAAGTTGCTCACTCTTTGTATACAAGAGCCAACACTAGAGAGATTGCAACATAGTTAACAATCTGTTGCTCTCCCTAAGGTGAGACCGCTCCACACTGCTCTCAGTACTGTGGCTTAAATGTCACCGTCTAGCTCAGTGTCACCTGAAAATGCAATATTCAGTCACTGTGAGGCTCTGTGTGATACAATAATCCCTGATCTGAAGCTCAGACACAACTGTTCCATATGAAACTGGTTAAGAGCCCTCCTTTGCAGCAGTCACCACACTGCAATCTTGGTTTCTTAAAACCTTGCACAAAACCTCAGTACAATGTTTAGTGCTCTGTCCGTATTTTCAAAATGTATCTTATGTTTTCCCCTTAATACTTGAGTACTGACATTTAGGGGACGTGTGTTAATGAAAAGTAACTTTAAAGAATTGTTACATTCATTTATTAGATCAGAGGCTGCTAATTGGAAACACACACAGCGTACTACTGTGACAAAATCAAGCAGAATTATCTAGGTAGCGCCAGTGCCTAAAGTCTGCAAAACAGATGTTTTTATCGTTGAAAGCAGCGATGAAACATTTTTACTGTGTCCCAGTAAACTTTCCTCTGCCTAACAGATTCAAAAGCCAGAAGGGACCATTGTGATCATATAGTCCAGAGGTGGGCAAACTATGGCCTGTGGGCCACATTCGGCCTGAGGGACCCTCCTGCCTGGTCCTTGAGCTCCCGGCTGGGGACGCTAGCCCCTGGCCCCTCCCCTACTGTCCCCCTTCCTCTACAGCCTCAGGTTGCCATGCTGCCAGCGCTCTGGGCAAGAGGTGCCAGCCTGCCCTGGTGCTCTACAATGCATGGCGGTGTGGCTGGCTCCAGCCGGGTGGCATGGCTGCCACTCCTGGTGCTTTGAGCGGCATGTTAAGGGGGTGGAGAGCAGGGATGGGGAGGGTGCAGTTGGATAAGGGGTAGGAGGGTCTCAGGAGATAGGGAGCAGGGGGCTGAGTAATTTCTTCCAATGGTTAATTACCCTTACTGTCAAAAATGTATGCCTTTTTTCTTGTCAGAATTTGTCCAGCTTCAACTTCCAGCCATTGGATTGTATTATACATTTCTCTGTTAGAGTGAAGAGTGTGTTATTAAATATTTGTTCCCCATGTTGATGCTTATAAACTTATAAACAATCAAGTCACCTGTAAAGTTTCTCTTTGTTAAGTTAAGTAGACTGAGGTCCTTGATTCTATCACTATAAGGCATGTTTTCTGGTTCTTTACCCATTCTCCTGGCTCTTCATTGAACCCTCTCCAATTTATCAACATCCTTATTGAATACTGGGCACCAGAACTGGATATACTTTAATATTCTAGCAGCAGTCGCACCAGTGCCAAATCCAGAGGTAAAATTACTTCCTTACTCATACTCAAGATTCCCCTGTTTATGCATCCCAGGATTGCATTAGCTCTTTTGGCCACAACATCACATTGGGTGTTCATGTTCAGCTCCCAAATTTTCCTTGTACTACTGCCTGAAAGCCAGTGATTTAACCTTTTGAATGTTATGCACATTGTACATTTACTATGAAGTGAAATGGCAATGATAAGGACCTCAGTTTACTGCTTTCACTCACGTTGAGTAATATCCTCTGTGACTTTGAGTAGTCCAACTGGAATCTGTGGGACACATGTAAATATAGGCGTCTCCGCTCCAGAAAGGGTGGCTCACTCTGGCCCTTGTGGAGCCAGATAGTGGATTAGATTTTTCAAATGCTCCAACACAACAGATCTGTCTTAATCATTATCAAAACAAACCTTGTTTTTATAAAAGGAGATACAGTAAAACCTCCATTTAACGGACTAATTCGGGTGAGGGGGTGTCCGTTAAATCAAAAAGTCTGTTATTTAATAATAATAAAAAAAAACCAAGCTGTCGGAGCAGCAGCCCGCCCACCACAGGGTCGGGGCAGCAGCTCCGCAGCCCGCCCGCTGCCTGGACCCGGGCGGGAGCTGGCAGCCAGCCCGCCCGCTGGTGGGACCCGGGCGGGAGCCGGCAGCCAGCCTGCCAGTGGCTGGGACCCGGGCGGCAGCCGGGAGCCGGGAGCCAGCCCGCCTGCTGCCGGGACCGGGGCAGCAGCCGGGAGCCAGCAGCCGGCCGCCAGGGAAGGGGACTGGGGCCGCAGCAGGGAGGGGTCGTGGTCTGATATGGATCAGAAATTTTGTCCGTTGCATCCGAAGACCGTTAAATCGAGGTCCGTTAAATCAAGGTTTTACTGTACCTCTTTCTTCAGTCTAGCATGAAGTCTTTATTGTTATTCAAACTCTCCTTAGTGGAAATTCCATATATATTGAATTTAATTTTGCAATTAAAGTTATAGGTAACCTGCAACCCACATTGTGAAGATTGCTAGTCTAAAAACTGAATTAAATAGGTGTTGTTTTTTTAATATATAAACCAGAAACCTGGACAATAGATTTAAATTACAAAGCATAATTTATTAGCTTCAAATAAAATCACTAGCTAAGAAAAAAATTCTATCTTTAATACAGTTAAGTTTAAGCTTTTACTTAGTTTGCTTTCCAGTTGCAAAAGCGTACTATATAAATAATCTTGATTTTGGAAAATAAAATGGGCTCAGACTGATAATTTGAGATTTGAAGTCTAAAGTCTTGTTTTTAAAAAACAACAGACCCTCACTTTGATCATGGATTTTTTTCCTTTTGCTCTACAGAAACCATGTGGCTTATCATCTTTCATTTTCTTCTTGGTTGCTTACAGATCTGTCTGAAGTCTTCTTGAAGTTTAACCTCTATTAATTGTTTTATTGTGTTTATTTCCTACAGCTCATGTTTAGTCCCTTATTCTGTAAGGTACTTAAGATCATGCCTAAAGCATTGACTGTGACCGTTGAGTTAGGCATGTGCTCCAGTACTTTGCGGCATCAGGGCTATCATCAGAAAATTCTTTTATCTGTTAAAAGCTAAGATTGCTTTAGTGGGAGAGGGAATGTTAAAAAAGAATCAACTAGAAAGCAAAATTTGCTGAACACTGATGCTCAGCTGCAGAGGAACAAAATATTATTTCAGCCAAAAGTGACTTAATTTCTAATGGATACTGGTTTTATGGCCACTCATTACAGAGAAGAAAAGGGTTTTTTTCTTAGGCCAGGGCTTGATTGAAAATCCACTGAAGACTGTGGGGGTCTTTCCATTGACTTCATTAGGCTTTGTATCAGGTCCTTAATACTGCAGCAGCTAGAGAGTAGATCATGGACTACTTTTTTTTATACACCATGGATTGGAGTATGGAGGTTTATTTATTTATTTTTTGCCCTGCTTCAAAAAGTGGACTTCATGAGCTTCTGAATGGGCATGTTTACTGGGTATGTTTTATAAGGTACAGATGTAGTATAAGGCCCTAATTCATCTAGATTGGGAGTTGGCAACCTTTTAGAAGTGGTGTGTTGAGTCTTCATTTATTCACTCTGATTTAAGGTTTTGTGTGCCAGTAATACATTTTAACATTTTAGAAGGTCTCTTTCTATAAGCCTATTCTATATAATTAAACTATTGTTGCATGTAAAATAAATAATGTTTTTAAAATGTTTAAGAAGCTTCATTTAAAATTAAATTAAATGCAGAGCCCCCCAGACCGGTGGCCAGAACCCAGGCAGTGTGAGTGACACTGAAAATCAGCTCGCGTGCCGCCTTTGGCACTCGTGCCATAGGTTGCCTACCCCGATCTAGATCCTTCAGTACTGTAGGCCTCAACTTAATCATGTGAGTAGTTCTATTGATTTCAAAGGGACTATTCAAGTGCTTAAAGTTAGACACATGCTTAAGTATCTTGTTGAACTGGGACCTAAATATCCTGAAAATGTAGACATACTTTATTTGTAAAATGTAAGTAAAATTAGTATTGTCTGTCTCTGGATAGTAAATTAGAGATACATTTCTTATTCAACTTTTCAGTTTGTGTTCTCAAAGTTAAAACATTTTGTTCCCGAGCCATATAGTGTGTTTTCCTAGATAAAATTATTAGGTCTTAATATAACTCCACCATTTTAACGACCTTATTTAAACAATAGTGAAGAAGAAGGAAGAAAGCTGTTCCAGAGTGAAAGCATAAAGTAAACAGTTGGAGAATGAAAAAGTACAGTATCTCTACCAATTCACATAAGGTTCATCCAAAATCAACTTCATTCAGGTTTTTCTTAATATAAAAGGAATCAATTGAAAGCAATACAAGATAGCCTTTGATGTAAGCAGCAGTTGTTGAGATAATTTGCTTTCTTGCTGCTAAAAGATTCATGCATTTTATTAGGAAAATCTGTCTCATGTCTTACATCAGAAGAAGCACATAGAAGACAGCCTCTTGAACACATGGCGCGCAAGGAATACAGTAATGCAAAACATCTGGATAGAGAAGTAACCAGTTAAAACTGGAGTTGAAACCTATTAAAAAATCAACTTTTTTTTGAACAAGGCAGAAAGAAATGCTGGTAGATGTCTTCACTAAGAAGACGCATCTGTGTCTCGGCTAATTCTTCTCAGTTAAGTTTACAAATCTGAAACATGTTCATGAATAATTTATACATCTTATTAGTGATAAGGTACTTATCTAATGTAGCTGAAACAATCCTAGAGATGGTGCAAATCAGCACTGCTCCTTGGATTTCAGTTTGCACCAGCAGAAAATTTGCCCACCTATCTATAAACTGAGCAGAATTTATATTGTATTCTTTTTTCTTTAGGAAACAAAATGCTTTGTTTGTTTGTTAGAGTGGGTTAATTGGTAATTGCTGAACCAAATATCTAATGCATTTGGCCTTATTTTTTTAGTTTGTTTATTTCTGTTCCCTCACTGAATGTCTGAAACCTTTTATCAAGAGATTAGCAGTTAATAAGTCATGAATAGTAAGTAACTGAATATCAGGCATGAATTTGTTAAACTTTTAAGACTGGAAGTCACCTAAAAAGTCACGAATAACTAGAATTACAAAACCCTCAAATAATGGTGAATCACATTCTGTCTCTTTATTCATAAATATATTTTGATGCTGTCTTTATTTCCTATTTTTCTCCATCTCTATTTAATGCTAATATTCTTTTAAACAAACAATAATCTTTGTTCCCACTTGAACAGACTTTAGAGTGCAGTTTACACCAGAACCTTGTATCCAAACACCCCCAAACTTCTAGCTCCTGATCCAAATTTAATCAATGGATCTAACTCTATACTGGGTATGGAACAAGTCCTTGGATCCTAATGCTTTGAAATTTGATGAAGTTTGGATCTGGATTTGGATAAATCTGGCTGACCACCTCTTTGTCCACTTCAATGTACAATCTAATAGTTTCTAAGGGCAACATTCTCAAAATTAGTTGTGTGAAACTTTAAAACCTACATATGTTTAGGCCTAATTTATATATCTTATATGCATGAAAAATGTCCACGCCCTGGTCTACACTACAAACTTGTGTTGGTATAATAACCTGGTTGCTCAGGGATGTGGAGAGCTTCTCCCACAGCAATCACCTCTTGGGGAGGCGGAGTACCTCAATGAGAGAAGCTCTTCCATTGGCAAAGGTAGTTATCTTCATTAAGCGCTATGGAGGCGCAGCTGCACTGGTGTGCCTTTTTACACCACCACAGCACTGTAAATGTAGACAAGCTCTAGGGTGACCAGATGTCCTGATTTTATAGGGACAGTCCCGATATATGGGGCTTTTTCTTATATAGGTTCCTATTACTCCCCACCCTGTCCTGATTTTTCACACTTGCTGTCTGGTTAGCCTAGCCCCTGAGAGACATCTAATTAGCCATGTGCATGTGAAAATACCTGATATGTGCATATGTATTGGGTACTCTTGAGCATTAAACAAATGGATGTGCTCAATTTGCATGTTTCTATACTGTCCTTTAACTTCTTCCCCTTCTCTGCCTGTGCCATTGACCTGTTCTAACAATCTTTTCCCTGTGTTCTTAAATGCTGAATGTTTTAGTGGATAGTAGATTCTTCCTTGCTCCATCCTCTGGAATATCTCCTTTCGGTAAATGTGACTCTTTATATCCTATCTCAAACTCATCTTTCTCCCTGATCCCTGGTCCTCAAGTTGGAATGATAAAACTTTCCTATCATATGTTGAGTCTTTGAGTTTCCTTGAGCTCATTCATTAACTCTGAAATCCAGCTTTTTGCCTTTGTGCCTGTCTTCCTAACCTAAAGCATTGTAGCTACATACATTTCTTGCATGTTTGTGTAGGGATTTTAATTTCCTGATTAGATACTTAGCAATGCTTTCATACAAAAGAGGCTGTAGTCAGCACAATTGTGTTGTGCTGACTAGGATGACCAGATAGCAAGCAGGAAAAATCGGGACAGGAGGTGGGGGGATGATAGGAGCCTATATAAGAAAAAGACCCAAATATCAGCACTGTCCCTATAAAATCAGGACAATTGGTCACCCTAGTGCTAACATATTTATGTACTGAAAATCTTGAAATCATTGTCTATGTCCTAATAATGACTCTAAGGGCCATACTCTACTCTTGATCCACAACTGCAGTCCCCTTATTGTTTTGGAGTTTTAAGGGCCCAATCCTGCTGTCCTTTCATATATAAATGCTCACAGTTTTGTGTATGAAAGGAAGCAGGATTATTTTCCAAAAGTCTACTTCATTGCAATACAAGGTTTCTGATTCTACCTATGAGTATTTTTTTGTCCTCTCTGGATTATTGTTCTCACTTTCAGACCTAATCTAAATGCCTCGGAGTATAGTTTAAATGGATTACAGCAAATCTTGTGACAGTATAATGCAGTGTTTTAGGATGGGATGTTAGTTTCTGTTGCCTAAGCACACTCCTGTTGCTGTCAGGGTTCCTTTTTGTGATTTGTAATTATGTGCTGAAAATATACTAAGCTGGTATTTTACTTCCTGTTATACATGTGAATTGTATGCTAAAGTAAGCCTTGAAAAAACACCCATGTCATTTGCAATAAAACTAATACATTGAGTAACATAAAGGCACCAGGGAAAATGGGAAACATCTCTTCCTTTAATTGCAAGAATTTTCTGATAGACTGGGAGTATGAAATGAAAGATTCAACTTCAACCTTTCAGCCAGTACAATAAAGAGCAATATGTTTGTATTTTATTGACATTATATTGTGTAAAGACCTATGATAATGTTAATATAGCACCATGAAACTAGTATTACTGATCATTGCTTTGTTGCTCCTGCTGTTGTTGTTGTTGTTGTTCAGCAATGCAAGAGATTCCCTCCCCCAGGTCTGAAGATGCTGCCCTCCCAGAACTCCCAGCTCAGGGAGCCAAAGACAGGACTTTTATGAATAATACTGTATCCTAAACTAAAAGTAATACCATTTAATGTCCTTCCATTACTTAAAAACATTCAATAACACCTCTAAATTTTTTTTAAAAAAACCCAAACCTGGCAGACAAATACTTTGGCAAAAGGCAAATTAATTAAAGCCATTCAGTGAAAAAATACTGTTCTCACTTTCAGCCCTAATCTAACTTCCTATGAGTATAGTGTACGAACTCCAACAAATCTTGTGGCATTGTAATACAGTGTTTTTATGCTGGCATTTAAAGCTGTACTGAATTCAAAACCTTTCTCTAAACCATATTGTCACTTTCATTCATTCTGTTCAACTTTACCTTTTAGTTTGCCTCTGAAAAGTATAAAAATGGGTTTATTTAGACTCTTTCTAACTGATTCTTTAACATCTTTTTTTAGGTAAACAAAATGTATCAGAGTCTGCATCTGTTGAGCTGGGCATTCCTATGGAGAGTGGGCCAGCCAACCTGTTAACAGAACTAAAACCAATATCTGGCAAAGCTACTCTTAAACCTGATATCTCTGATAGTTCAATCACTGAATCAGTTGTCACCAAAACAAAGATCCCATCTTTGGAAAAAGTGATCCTGGAAAGCAAAAAGGAAGATCCAATACTAACTACTGGAGCAGGTGAGAAAAATCAAAAAGAGAAGATGCCTAAGGAGAACATTAAGTTAACCACTATTCTACCTCAGATTGTCACAGATGGCAAAGTAGATACTTCTGAATCATTGGAAATGACTGAAGATGATGCTACATCTAACCTAGCAGTGAGTACACCTATACAAGAGGAGTTGGAGCACACTTTTTCTGCAGCAGAATTATCTGAGAAATCAGACATGTCTAAAATCACAGAGAAAGTTTATTTGTCCTCAATCATTCCAGAGCACAGAGCAGCTACAAGTGCGATTCCTACATCATTCCCAATCACAGATTCATGGGAAGATGTTGACATTGAAAATACACAAACTGTTGAAAGTCAGACTGAACAAATAGAGGTGGGCCCAATGAGAACATCTGCCAATGCCTCAGTGCAAACCCCTGTGCGAGAGTTTGCTGAAATAGAGACTTCAGTTACACTAACAAAGGAGGAAATGTATCTTAGTGCTCAACCTACAAAAGAATCAATGGAAGCAAAAACCCATAAGAAACTGACAACTGTTGTAATTCCCAAAGATCTGCACGCTGATCATAATGAGCCTATCACAGAGGAGGAGAATGGCAAAGCAAGCACATACACTGTTATGCCTGACCACAGGACTTTGGCTTCTAGCAGAATCCCAGAATTAGAAGTAATTACTGTATCAAAGACATTAGATGGGCATACAGTAACTGCTAGGGCATCTTCTACAGCAAGTGAGTCAACTTTGGGGATTAGAATTACAGAGGAACATACTCTTTTTGAAAATGAGGCATCAGCTGAAGGAAGCATAGAGGATTTGGAGGATGTGCAGCCTACCAATGCACTTGAAATTTCCTTTGAAGTACCTATGTCTACATCTGTACTAGCAGTAAATCAAACAGAAGCTGAGGCCATCACTGTGTCACAAGGTACCACTTCACCACAAGGGGCAGTAAAGGGAATGCAGACTGACATCTATCCATTTCTAAAAACAGAAGGGTCAATCATCTTACAAAAAACTAGAGAGCCAGAACTGAGAACAATTGGTGTTACAGCCCCCTATGTCACAACAGTTATTCCTGACTCTGATAAGGACAAAACAGAACCTAAAGGACATGTTGCAAGTGAGAAATCCACACTTGCTCCTCAAGTTTCAAGCACTCCACTACCTACTGATAAAGATCAGGAAAATGTGACAGAAGATTTGCTTCATTATGTGAAAACATATGGAACTTTAAGAACAGGAGATGGTATCTCTGGAATGAGATTCTCTACAGCTTCTCCAGGGCAAATTTATACTGTAAAACATACAAAGCACTCTGAAGCAGCAATTTCAACAGAAAAAGATAAAACTAAGATAAGTGTTGAGCCAACAGAAACAAAAACTGATGAAGAACTTACAGCTACATCAGCTGATATAGATCGGGGTAAGGATCTTACAAGTTTCTACCCCACTCGCAGAGCTATAGAACTGGAAGTGGTCACAGTATCAAAGATATCGCTGGATGAAAGCAGTGCAACAATAAAGCCCTTTCAGCCATCGGTGCCGATATCAAAAGGTACAAAATTACCAACAGCTAAGCCCCCTGTCATGGAAGTGAGTGACAAAGTACAACTGACAGAAGGTTTTACAGAACATGAAGATGTTGTTTCAAGGTATCATGATACTATGAGAACAATTGCTCCTGCACCAGAAATGAAACCAGAAGAGGCCACTGAAAAAGCACTATTTACTGAAGCCCCTACATTTATAGGTAAAGAGGTCACAAAATATGCAGTCACCGAGGGTGGCCAGATAAGTAACAGAATAATCATTAAAGAAGAATCATCTGCAATGACATCCACAACTGTAAAAGCCTATGAAGAAAAGGTTGTACCTAGTGTAGGAACAGGAGGGCAAAAAGTTGATTGGACTGAGGAAGGAAGTACTATCGAGCAGGGCCAAAGCCTAGGGCTCTCCAGAGCAATTACTATTCACCCACAAGTGGAAACTCAAGATATAGAAGGAACAGTATTTCAAATGGAACACTCTACCAAAGATGAAGCTATGGTACAAATGGTTACTGCCACAGAGTCCACAGCATCCATTTCTAAAATGGATGTGACATCTACTCAAGTACACATGGAAACAGATGATCAGAAAGTTGTATCCAAATCTGAATCTGCTCAGACAACTATTACGGAAAGACAAGATGTGATCCAAATGACTAAACAATCAGTGGAAGGAAAACCATATGGAATTACTATGGAGCAATTGGTTACTGTCACTGATTCTACTGCAACTACTTCTAAGGTGCCTGTGACATTTGTTCAAATATATGAACAAAAGCCAACTTTAGAACCTGAATTGGCTCACACAGCTATTACTGAAAGGCAGGATGTGGACGTAGTTACTGAAGTGTCTCCAAAAGTTGATGCTGTTACTAAACACAAAGTAAAGACCACTGAAGTTATGCCAGTACCACCAACCATTGAAACTGAAGGAGATGAAGGTGAAGTACCACGCATCAAACAAGAAAATGAAACAGAAGACAGCAGTGGGGTGAGTTGGGAATCTGAGTTACCTTCACATACAGTGCCTACAAGTCCTTCTGCACCAGAAGGTATTACTCATCGGATTGAGAAATCTACTTCTGTGGAAAAAGTGGAAAATTTTACAACCCAGAATCTGGAATCTTCAGGAATATTGAAGGAACCTAAAGGAACAAAACCAATTCTGTCTTCAACTATTGGAACAGATAAAACGACAGTTTTAAGTTCAGTAGATAAAATCCAACCAACTTCAACTACCAAATCCTTTGTTACTAAAAAGCCACCACGTATAATTGACAGGGAAGATGAGGAGGAAACAAGCATAGACATGGTAATAATTGATGAATCTACTTCTCCCAGTAAAAGCGCTACTGATGATGGTCTGACAGGCAAGACAGCGGAACCTGAAATTGATAAAGAATATTTCACATCATCAAGTGCTACTACTGTTGCACGATCTACCAGACCATCCAAAGTGGAGGAAACCACAGAGGTTTTAGAACCTCAGGAAGTGTCTCCCTCTATTTCAGGTCTTGAAAGAGGCACGGAAGATAAATCTGACATAAATATCTTTGTAATTGCCATTACAGGCAACGATACAGGTAAGAGTTTGCCTTTTAGACCTATGACCCATGTCCATACAGTTTGCATAATAGTAATGTTCCACAATATACCTGAAGTTATTCTTTGAAGCACATCTATGTCTAAACAGGAGTTTTTAAAGTTTTTCTATGTATATTTTGGTACTAATTATTTAAAATAATCTAGAAATGTACATTATAATGTTTTTTTAGTCAAATTCACTATTGATGTAAGAAGGTACAAATGTACTTATTACTGGGAGTCATAAGAATGGTGTTTGTCAGATGATATACTCAAATCACTAGTTGGACTTTTGTTATTTGTGACACAAAGCATTTTAGTTTCACAGCTTCCATGCCCTACATTACTACTCTTAAATGTAACATTAGATGGTGTTAACATTCCATTTGTCTGTAGCCATTAACAATGCCATTTACAGTGTGGTCAGCTAAAACATTTGGGAACGTCTGTTACATCCACAGGTGGATGTTGTGGGATTTGGGGGGCAGAATATTTGCCGTGGTGTATCATCATCATTTTCCTGATCATTTTTTTTAGCTGAAGGCACTGTATTTGCATATGCAGCTTTAATTCCATGGGTTTCCAGAACAGAAACTGCAAAACTACTTTGAACTAAACTAGCGTTGAATTAAGCTACCAGTTCCTGAATTAAAATATTGTATCAGATAGCTGGTCATTACTTGAGATCTTTCGCATAGTATTAAGTTTTTAAAAAAAGAGAGATTAAAGTACTGAGAAAAGGGAGATTAATTGAGATATATTGTAGGCTTAGTTGAATTTCATACTATTTAATTAATTTATAATGATTTTCCCCCCACAAAAATATACATTTTATTTGTCTTTTAGCCTACCTGAATGCTTCTGTATGATTACTTACAGGATTTTTTTCTCACTTATTCATGACCATAACTACCATTAGTGTTAAGAACCTGATACAACTCCCATTCTAATTAATGCAAGTCCTTTTATTCATTTCAGTGGGAGTTGGTTTGGGACCTAATAGAGTTTTGTGCACCAATCAAAAGGCAAAAGCAAATCCCTAAATGCTTGCAATATAGTTAGCAGAGCTTATACAGAGTACAATTTTTTACTTTTGCTTATTTTATACTATATATCTACAATATTTAAATGGCATAGTCTTGATCAATACATTGTAATCAATTGAGGCTTACTATCAAAAACTAGACTTGAAAGTATTATATGATTATTATTTTGAATTGAGCAGTACTTTTGTTACTGGAATATGTGACACATTAGCAGCATTGTGGGTTTGTGTTCAGCCTGGTGCCTATATTTAGGAAGTCACGATTAAATGAGCCACCTCAAATGACTGACCTCAAATGTCACCTCAAATGACTGACATATGTATGTCACCTCAAATGACATACACCTCAAATGACTGACATATGTGGATTGAATTTAAGTCAGATACAAAATACTTTTGAATTCATGAAAATTTGACTAAGTCAACTCGCTATGTAAGGACCAGATTGTAAAGTTGAAGAGGCCATTTACTGTTATGCACTACTGTAACAATACCACAGTTTACTGTGTATGGGAGGACGCAATCTTCACAGAAATGCTATACCCTTCCCCCATGCGTGGGATCAGGAAGGGTGGGAGGCTTTGGGGAGTGAGTGTAGCCTTGACTCCTCTTCCCCCAAGATGAAGGTATGCACGGGCATCAGGGAGCATATGCTGAGGCTGGTCTCGGTTCACTCCCTCTGTGGAGCAGCAGCAGTCAGGGGAAGAGGAGTGTTGTGATTCCCTGAGTCACAATTCCCTCCTGGGATGTTCCAGTGGCAACACATGGGTGTGCAGTCATTTTCTGTGGGCCAGATCTCACACTAATGATCTAGCCCTTCAAACAGAATTTCTGCAAACTTTACCGTCTGAGTTTCAAACTTTTTAAATCTCTCGGTGTGTATTTGTATTTGTTTGTGGGTATATGTGTCAGTGGTTGAAGCCATGGAGTTTTAAAATTATGTCGCTAAGGATGGTTTATTCTACCATGTGTAAATCAAAATAACTCTCTCAAGTAAGGTGGAATTCCCCAAATGGCACTTTCTCTGTTGTGTTCGGAAAGAAGATGCAAGCTATTGTATATACAGGTCTCCTCAGCAGTATTGGTATGTTTGTGTGAGTCAGTTCTCTAGCTTCCTTCGCCTCCTTGTCTTCAGTATATGTTTGTGCTGGAAACTCTAGTTCACCTCAATGGCAGAACAGGGCTCTATGGAAGTAGAATAGTATATTTTGTTTCATATCACTGATGTGACTTGTCTAGTACAGTGGAAGCTTGCCATTATGCTAATATGATAAAATGCCATTCTCTGCAACTCAGTTTCACTATCCATAAAGGGGGCATAATAACAGTTAAGTACCTCATATAGGTGGTGTTAGTCTTAATTAGTTATGAGCTCTATTTTGCATTTTGCTCCTCGTTAGGGGAGTAATTTGGGGTTACCCAACCTAAGTGGTAACACTGAGCGGAATTGTGACTTGGAAGCAGATTACATAAGAACATAGAATGCACACACTGGGTCAGACCGATGGTCCAGCTAGCCCAGTATTTTGTCTTCCAACAGTGGCCAATGCCGGGTGTATCAAAAGGAATGAAAGAATAGGAAATCATCTAATTCTTGTCTAATTCTTTTTTGAACCCCTTTAGGGTTTTGTCCTTCACAACATCCCCTGACATTGGGTTGACTGTGCACTGTGTGAAGTATTTCCTTTTGTTTATTTTAAACCTGCTGTTTATTCATTTAATTATTTTAACCCCTGGTTCTTGTGTTTTGTGAAGGAGTAAGTAACACTTCTTTATTCACTTTCTCCCCATCATTCCTGATTTTATAGATCTCTATCATATTCCTTCTTAGTCATTTCTTTTCCAAGATGAAAAGTCCCAATGTCTCCTCATGTGGAAGTTGTTCCATCCCCTTAATCCTTTTCATTGCCCTTCTTGGTAACTCTTCCAATTCTAATCTATCTTTTTCGAGATGGGGCATCCAGATCTACATGTGTTATTCAAGGTGTGGGTGTACCATGGATGTGTATAATGGCATTGTGATATTTTCTGTCATATTATCTATCCCTTTCCTATTAGTTCCTGCCATTCAGAGCAGATACACTGAGCAGATCTTTACAGAGAACTAGTCACAGTGACACAAAGATCTTTCTTGAGTGGTAACAGCTAATTTAGATCCTCTCATTTTGTATGTGTAGTTGGGATTATGTTTTCCAATGTGCATTACTTTGCATTATCAACATTCAATTTCATCTCTCATTTTGTTGCCCATTCACCCAATTTTGTGAGATCCCTTTGTAACGCTTCACAATCTGCTTTGGACTTAACTCTTGCAAGAGCTCCCAGGCAAAGAGCATTATTATTATTAATTATTGTAGTGCCTAAGGGCAAGCCAAGAATGTGGTCCCATTGTACTAGACACTTAGAAAAATAGCATACGTTTACACTGCATGCTTCTTTTGGCAGCATTTAGTGTACATACACATATAGCCTCCCCTCCTACACACTTGTATATGGCTGTTGAGGCCATACCCAAGATTCCTCTGGGGCTGCTAGAGTCCTAGTGAATTGTAGCAGAAGGAACTCCCTTTCTTTCTTGAGCTTGTGATTTGGGCCTATAGTCAGCCTCTGTGACAAGTGGAATGGGGAAAGGTTTCTTGCATTTTCCCCCTCAGCTTCAAAACTGCCCATGGGTCAGCCATAATCTACTACCAACTTTGTTAAAGCACTTTGATGTCTTTAGCAGGTGTGTTTTATTGATGTATGGAATGTTATTATTTATTATAGACCTGTATAGGAATGATCTGAAATATTGACTAGATTGAATGAAACTGAATTAAAAATAGTGACTAGGATATTAGGTTATCCTAGACTGTCATAAATTAATGCCTCATATAGTACAGTATATGTCCCAATTTTGATTTTAAATATATGTTTTAGAAATGTATATTTGTATCATTCAAATATTGAACTAGATATCCAGAGATACCTTCTCTGCCATGACTTCTCTTCTTGTGCTGTCCACAAATTAAATAGTTAGACATTTACCTGCAAGTATTTATGTCTGAAATTAATTGTGGGTGCATAAATGAAGTTTCATTTACAAAGAGGCGTACAATTGCACCCATGGAAATAGAAGATATCTGAGGCCTGGCAGAAAAGCAAGCCCATTATGCTATATTTTGGCAATTACGCTGAAATGCTGATAAGAGAGAGAATATAGCTGAATGGATTAAGCTGCTTATTTGTATAAGAATACAGCAGTTTTCCATGAGGGAATTTATTGGCAAACAGCCCATGCACTGGCATGTGAATGAATCTGAGGCAGGTGCACAAATTAATGAGGAATATAAAGCATGACATTTTCTGACAGTCTATGAGACATGGGCAGGTCTCAGACAGGTGTGCAAATTAATGAGGAAAATATATTTATACATGGGGAAACGTTCCCTGTTTTGTCATTAAAATGACTGTACAAGTTTTGTAATGGAATGTGCTTGAAACTTTATTTACTTATATATAACTATGCCATTCTCTTTTGCTTATGATCAGTGTACACAGGCAGGAAAAACATCCTTGCACTGTATTATATGATCATCTTAGTCATTTTCCACCATTGAGCAAGTCATATGAGGCTTATCTTTCAAGGTGGAAAAACAAAACATGCTACTCATGATTAGGGTGACCAGACAGCACGTGTGAAAAATCGGGACAAGGGATGGGGGGTAATAGGAGCCTATATAAGAAAAAGACCCCAAAATCAGGACTGTCCCTATAAAAGCTGGACATCTGGTTACCCTACTCATGATCCTTGTATGTTGCATTAGGTCCAGTGGATTGTAACAGTGAGTAATGATGCTGTAGCTGGAAGGGTCTGAGTGAGCAGCTGAAAAAAAACCCGAAGGAACTTTTCAGCTCATAAAGTTTTTATGAGCTGAAAAATGCTAGTGGGGGTGTTTTTGGAGGGAGGAGAGGGTTAACAGTGGTTGAGGGGATACTGAAAAAACAGCTTCTGTCTGTATTAGGGGTAATTTGCACACCTGCACTTTCAGAGACATTTGAAAGTGTTTACTTAGTGAATACAGTTGGAAGGTGCTTATTAGATCCAGAGTTTCACAACCACTCTGTCTGGTTTCTTGTCCCCTCCAGCCTTGAACAGAATGAAAGTGGGGAAACCTGTGCTTTGTGCGTGTGGAATTTTATGAAATGTGTGTGTTTAACATGTGATTTCTGTTTAATATGTTTATTTCCTGCCTTAGAAGGAACTCGGTGTGTGAAATTTGAATGAAAGTAATTACCTTAAACACAGCATGTGTATCAATCATGGTCATTAACCCCAAATCTGGCAAACAGAGAGTCTTCATTAGGGCTCTTCATTGCATGTTAAGAATGCCCATCATGGGCCAGACTATTCACATAAAATAGTACTTTACAATGATTCAGTGGAACTATTCATATGAATTATAGTATACCAGTGGGAATAAGGGGCTCATGATTTGACCCCAACTAGTACCACTGACTCTAATGGGACTACTGATGGAGTTAGATGCTACTCAGGATAAGTGTATCAGAATCTGACCCCATGTCCTCTGTTCTCAATAAAAGGGGCATCTGCAGTGGGATTTGACAGAGTAGCACAGGGTCTTGCTAGATGTCTTTATATATATGCATGCACAAATTAGATATTCATGTTTCACACAGGGAAGGATAGTATAGAATTGACCTGTATCCAAGTACTGTCAGGCCCACATTACTTTTCCTCTGAAAAGGACCAGTTTTTATTTCTGGCTGGCTCTGGTTGTTGTCTCCTGCAAGCATGCTAGCTGGTGGCCACATCCCCAGCCAGGCTGACTATACTTCCTTGGGACATGGTGTGCTGACAAGCATGGTAGACATGGTAGCCAATACCCCAAACCCTGCTGTGGCCCTCTCTTTAGTCTTAAGTAGGAATCCTACTCTACTGCAGCATGTGTGTATAGGGTGGTATAAGGTTCCCTACACTCTACATCGCTGTGCAATACAGGGTAGCATTTTTCCTTTAAAATGTTATATTGGACGGAGAATATAACAATAAATCTAATAGCTTTTTAAAACTAAGATTATGTATGCACAATAGGATATATGAATCAGTACACTACTCTGTGGGACATATCCACCTACCTGCTATTTTTAACAAGGTTATTTTAATTATATGTGTTCATTGTTGAGTTAGAGAGAAAGATATTTGTCCTGCGGGTGAGGAAGCACCTACGGTAATATCTCACTTATTGAATAAATATTAGACAGTTTTCTTTACTGAGAGGATAAATGTATGTTACCCAAACCTATTATTTATTCTTAGGAGATATTCCAGGTTTATCTTTATGTTTTCTAAAGAAAGTTTTACATTCCTTGTTGTGTAGCCCTGTTGTTATCTATGGTGGTTATGCAATGATTTATTGGTTAAAAAAGCAGATGTATAGAGATTGTCAGAGAAATTTTGACTAAACCGAATATGCAGTTCTGTGGAAATAGAAATGCTTCACCAAATTGGGTCAACTTAGCTGGAATTCTGTTTTCTTTTTTAAAGTTCTGACAATGTTTTAACATACTATTTGATAATATCCGAACAAATGTTTCAGTTTCTGATTTTGAATGTTTATGTTGCATTATATTCTACATTATAATATAGTTGAAAATATAATATGAACATTAAAATCTCTAAGATGAAGCATTTTAATTTTATTGAAACAAGGCATTTGGAATGTCCCCAAACTATTTTTTTCCAGAATTTTCCTTTACTGAGAATTTCAAAATTTGGGGGTTTTGCTCTGATTTGGAATGAATCTCAAAATCTTCTGTGAAATGGAACATCTGGCCTTTGCATTGCTTTGTTGATATATGTGAACTGGATTTTTTATTTATGAGCAACAAGTTTAGCTTAATCAGCAACTGCCTAGTAGCTCTTGGGCAGGGCCAGCTCCAGGGACCAGCTAAGCAAGCTCGTGCTGCGGGTGGCAGATTTTAAGGGGTGGCATTCTGTCCAATCCTAGGGAGTCACGGATGCCCCCTTTTTTGGGGTTCGCTGCTCCGGCTACCCTGCGCTCTGGGGTTTGTTTTGTATTTATTTATTTTTTGCTTGGGGCAGCAAAAAATCCAGAGCCAGCCTTGCTCTTGGGAAAGCTATCAGATATTTAAAAGTTAATATCATTGAACTAGAATGGTACTACTGGAAAATGGTCTCCTATGGCTATGTAAATGCCAGTGCAGAGAGGTGACGTGTTTTGAAAGCAAGGGTAGTTGGTTCTGTGACTGTGTTCTGTTGCCATAACTTCCTTGGTATTATGTCACAAGACTGATCCAAATACATTTCTCCCTGGTGCAGCAGTGTGCAAGTAGCTTATTGAAGCAGCAGTGTGTAAGTAGCTTTTTGAAGCAGCAGTGTGTAAGTAGCTTTTTGAAGCAGCAGTGTGTAAGTAGCTTTTTGAAGCAGCATTGTGTAAGTAGCTCACTCTTGGCCTGATTAAGGTCCCCCCTAAATTAATACAAAAACTCCCATTTATTTCACTAGGAGTTGGACCAGGCACTGTATTCTCATTAACCTGTAGCATTCTGACCTTGAGAATGGATCAGTTGTGTGTTTTTCCAATCAGAGAAAAGGGGTCAAATTAATCACTGCCGTAAATAGGCTCAGCAAATGGATGCTGACTTACATCAGCAGTGAATTATTGCCATGGTCAGACATCCAATATTCTGACTGGCTGTCAAAGATGCCATTTGATATGGTAATTTATTTGTCAAGGGTAGACCCCCATCTTTTTGTTTCTGTGCAGTAATGTGTCAATGCTAGGGTTGAGTTTGTCTGTTCAACTAAGACAGAACATCAATTCACTCTCTTGAGATCCATTTCCATATGAAACATGGCTGCTACTTGTTTGGTTAATAAGGTAATTAATCTATCAGAGAACTATAGAAATCATTTTCATATCCTGAATGACCTGATCCTTTATGTATCCATTCCTAACAACTGGAAAATATAGACAAAGAGCCAGATTTGCATCTCAGTTGCTCCAGAATAAATCCAGGGTATCTCCACTGTGGTACTTGAGATCAGAATCTTACCATTGTAATTGGCATCAGAATCTAGCACAATGACTTCCAACAGTTCTTTCTAGAAAGTAGGGTTTAAAAAAAAATACGTTTAAGGCCATTTGGGAGCAGAGACGTAAATCAGCACATATAAGCCTGTCTGAAGGACCTATTGCTTAATTAAGCCTGCTAGAATTTCACCACATTACCATATTCTTGTTCAACCAGCGTTATGAAGAAATGAGACAGAAATACAGTATAAATTCTGTTCGAAATGCAAGTGAAGGAGTCATTTGATATGACCTAAAACCAAACAAAAAACCAGGGTAAATTCATGTTTTTGTGCATTATTCCTCCTTCCTCTTCAAAAAAAGAAATACAGCTTTAAAATCTCACACTTATTAACTTAAACAAACTACTAAATAGTGTGCTGGCCATGATTGTTGGCTCTTTCTGAGGAACATAATATAGAATGATTATTTTTTTCACATTCCTTTACAGACAGCCATAGAGACCAGAAAACAGTACCCTCATGTTCAGACTGTTGGGAGGATGCATACACATTCCCTGCTGTTTGTGCATTGTTGCCAAGGAAACCTCCCAGATCTAGACACAGGGATTACACACTTCAAGCTTCCTTATAGCTCTTTGTTTATTCATGAGACAAATGAATGATCATCTTATTCTTAGGTACAATGTAGTTTTTAGTATTTCTGCTGTGAAGGGAGAAGGAATCCTTTTTTAGAAGTTTCAGTCACACATATAGATAGTCCTGTGGAATTTTAATGTGTACAAGATGACTGTTGTCTCTTATGTGGAGACTATTTGCAGAACATGATTTCTATTTGGAAAACAGCAGTATTTTTTAATTAGGTTGATGTGTGTATCCAAGATGTACTTAGGGTGACCAGATGTCCCAATTTTATAGGGACAGTCCTGATTTTTGGGTCTTTTTCTTATATAGACTCCTATTACCCCTCTACCCGGCCTGATTTTTCACATTTGCTGTCTGGTCACCCTAGATGTACTGTACTTTTCTCTGTTGGGTGAGTGAAAGTTTCTTGCTATTCAAGCTTTTATCCATCTTCAAAAAATACTTGCTTTACCAAAAAATAGTGAAGATTTACCTCACATTAAGTGACTCGGTTGATGAAGTCTAATTCAGGATGAAAACGTGGTTTGGCGTCAGGAATGTAAGCTAAAATCAATTGAAAAGTAGCTTGAAGGTTGAAGTGATTTACAAAAGTGGTGCCATTGAGAAGAACAGGTAATAAGTACTCTGGTGACAACAGTTTTTACATATGTCAGCAATTCATGCTTTTTGAGTTATTCATCATTTTCTCTAGCAGTTTTTTTAAAATTTCAGGTCTCTGTGGCAGTACTTTGAAACAGTTAAAGTTTTCTTGATAGCACAGTAAATATTGTTAGCTTCTTTTCCACATCCATCTCCCTCCTTTTGGAAGGGTGGGTCTAACTGATAACTCACAAAATACATATTGGTGTTTTTCAAAATTATTTACATGACATTGTCAGTCTGTGCTCAAATTGTTGGCTGTGTTTCCTGAAACCTTTGGGAGCATGGAGTTGAGATTGTTCCGTTCTAGAGAATAATTCATATTTATAAGAAAAATGTTGAATGCAGTGTATTATGATCATCCAGTGCATTATTACTGTTGTTACTATCTGGAAAACTCAGTTCCTGTCACCACACAGTAATAGAAATGTTCTCATCACCAAGGGTTAGATTTGTAACCCCTAAGAAGGATCAATGCTGTCTTTCCTTTACTTAAAATTTGTTCTTGGTCAGGAGCAATTTGGTCTTCTGAACCAGCCATGCCTATTTTCAGGCTGCCTCTGCTCCTCTTATTTAGTCACTGTCTTTTTATTTTGCCACCATTAGGCTACAGAATAAATGAAGACATCTGGTGATATATTTTTAACTATCTGATGTTTTTCCATATTTTAAATTGTTGGGGAGCTCCCAAGTGCCTTGACCGGAGTGTGGGGAATACTTTAGAGACATTAATTATTATTGTTAGTAATAATAGTATGTCAAATTCTGAATTCCTTATGCAGTCTTTTCTTACACAGGCAATAGTCCCAGTGAGTCAGTGGGAATTGGCCCATGGTTTTCTATGTCAGGAGAGCTGTATCTATAACACTAACACACACACACACACACTAGGGTGCCCAGACAGCAAGTGTGAAAAATCAGGACAGGGGGTGTGGGGTAATAGGAGCCTAGATAAGAAAAAGACCCCAAAATCGGGACTGTCCCTATAAAATCGGGACATTTGGTCACCCTAACACACACACAGAGTAATTTCATTCTGAATAGATATCTAAACTAGTTTTTCTCCTTTCTGGCAACCTGCACTAACTACCTTAAAATGTGAAAATATGAGATTCTTTGTTATCCTATCCTTTGCCACTCTGCTTGTAGTGAGATTGTAAGTGATCTAAACATCTTTTACATGACTATTACATCGTCCTGAATATAACCCTCAAAGTCTCTGTAAATGATATATATGCTTGGGTCATAGTCTATATAGGCTGGCAGGGTGAGATAAAGACCACCAGAAGTAGCCTCTGGTGAAACAAAACTAATAGTGATAATGGATAATAGTGATAATGGATAATAGTGAATCCTTAGTCTGACTTCTATCTCAAGTGTAGATATTCCTCTCCATGCTTGAAGGAACTGGAGATAGTGTAAATTCCCATATGATTTCTTTAATCATCTGAAAAGCAATGGACATTAGTTAATTTAATGGCTTGAGACAAAAGGACAATAATTGTCCATTCAGACAGCATTGGTTTTACACTTTGAAATGATTTAGCTGCAAGCGGCCAAATGGAACCGCTGTTTTGCACTGGTATTGGTAGACAGCAGTTCAGCACTCTCAACTTTAAAAAATGATGACCTTTGCTGTACAGAGTTAATAAAGGGTTAACATAAAGTCCTGAGCATTGGATTGTTACTTTGTTTAATAGTTTTAAGTAGAGCTTGTAGACATTTTATGTTCAAAACTTTTTTACAACAAAAAATTAGAAAAAAAATCTTTTGTAGAATTTTGTTTGTTTAAACAATATTCTATTTTTAAGTGGAAATGCTGAAAAGAGGAAAAAATTGAAACAAAAAATGAATAAAAATCTGTTTTCAGGTTTTGGTTTTTCATTTTTTTCTTTTTCCCTCCTTTCTCTCTTCCTCCTCCCCTTGTTCAGTGGCCAAATGGAGCAGGGGAAGACGAGAGGAAGAGGGGGAGAGAGAAAGTGAAAGAAAAAAATAGGAAAAACAAAACAATTTCCCAGGGGCAGGGCGATTTAAAAGGGTCCGGGGGCCTCCGGTCGCCTGTGGCATTGGCGTCCGTAAACCATGGGCCCTTTTAAATCTCCTGGGTGGGCTGCAGAGCTCCTAGGTGCACGCAGTGTGGTGACCACTCTGGGCCCTGCGCTTTGGGGGGCCACATGGGCCAGTCAATTGGCCACTGTGGTCGGTCCCAGAAGTGATGTGTCGGTCCTGGAAGTGACAGATTTGTCACATCCAATCCTGGGCCCCACACCCCTTGTAGGGATGGCCCTGGGGCCTGGAATTGCTGTCAGCGGGCCTGGCAGTGCACAGGTCACTGTGCAGAGTGGAGAGAAGAGTAAGGCTCAAAGGCAGCTCAAAAAATAAGCCAGCAGCGATAATTATCGAGTAATTATTATTACATAATTTACTGAATAGCATCAGTGTGCGTGGCACTGTACTCCTTTTTTACAGAACATAGAGTGTAGATTTACACTGCTGTAATTCCATCAGCTCAAGGGGAGTTCCTGCACAGTTATGAGGTTACATTTCAAATGGGTGCAGACATTTTCAGCAACTTTTCTCCATTTTCACTAGCTATGGGGTGAGGAATATTCCATTAAAAATGCAGTTATAGAGTCCAGTCTGAGTCTTCCAAGTGAAATTTTCAAAGGCGGAGACAGCAAATGATGCATGCACATTTCCATGTGCAATTGTGCCGACAACTAGGTTTTTAAAGGGCTAGATACCCAGTTGCATTTGCAGAAAATATATGTATAACTGAAGTAAATAAACACATAAATGTAGCTGCACACATGTGCACACTTTATTTACACAGGTAGGTCTGTACCTACTGACAGTTTCCCCCATTGTAACAGGGCTCCATTTGTGCAATGGTTAGCTCATATTTTAATGAAGAAAATTAAAGTCTAAAAATAGCTTTGGTTTGACTGAATAAGTACACATTCCCTTATGATTAATAGCACTAACTATCTTAACCTGGTAAATTCCACAAGGAGAACAGGAACTGCAGCCAAACAGTGCATCTGATCAACTGTGATTTTGACTGTTGGCTGTATGACTAGTGGACTTGGATAGAAGTTAAATTAAAACTATGCTATGAAGTGCTTAAAACTTGGAAAATTACAAGCGATAAAATCTCAGTAAAGCTTTGCATTAAGTGACACTAAGTACACATTAACCACTCTATGAATCAGGAAAAAGAGTCCTGGGGGCCAGATGTTCGGCTGATGTAAGTCAGCATAGCTCCAGTGCCTTTAATGGAGCTATGCCTCTTTGTACCACTGAAGATCTGGCCCACCGCCATACCATTCTGGTATAGATATGTAATTAGTACATTGTAGTAATACTACAGTATAACTACTTAGATAGCTGTTAAAAATAGATTTATTAGAACTTGGACTTTGCATGGTCAGGTTTTTTTTAATCCAAACAACCCCCCCCCCCCCTTTGAAACCACTGATATGGTGTAAAAATACAAATCTTGGACAATTGAAATAAAACAGGGGAAAAGTAGCATGCCATTGTCAATATTATGCAAGTGTGCAAAAGGGGTGCTGGAACAATTTGTATAGTGGGGGTATGAGAACCACTGAACCAAACTGTGAACTCTGTATATGATGGAAACCACTTCAAGTCAGGGGGTGTGACAGTTCTGGTACCTATGTTGTGTAATCGATTTCAGTTTTCTCACAACTGCTGCAAAATCATTATTGAGTCTATTGTAAGTGTCTACTAAAGTCAAAATACATTTGTCATTTTGCTGAACAGCCACAACCAATGTTTGGGGAAAAAACCCTCCAAAACATACATTGAGTTGTGAGTTAAAGATTGAGAACATGGTAGCCCTTAGGGGTTAATTTTTCTTGTTTTCATATTCAGACAGCCTCCTCCCTTCTTGGAGTTGGTGGGCATGAACAGGACCACAGGAATAGTCTGACCTATAGACCAGTTCTTCATCTGTTTCCCTTCAATTTGGGGGATCATGTACACCCATTTCCCTCACTCTTCTAATCTTTCCTTGTTGAAAAGAGGCACTGCATCAGTTCTGTTGCCAAGAGCTCTCTGAACCTACGGTAGTAAGGGTAGAGCTTACACCTACATGACATAGTTCCAACTGTGTGTAACAGCAGATGCATTTAGGCGCCACCCTCTTGGGTAGCATGAGGTGAGAGAGAGAGCAAAGTGTGAGTGGGCTACAGAGGGGCAAAGGCAGATCAGCCTCCTGTGAAGGGCCACATGAAGGATTACAGAAACTAGTACAACTCTGGCAGGAATAGGTTCTTTGAGCAACTCTGCATTGGTCCACAGCCTGCAGAGCAGGATTCTTCCTTTCCCAACTAGAGCATCTGTCTATCACCTGGCCTAGGTACTTGGTCTGTGGATTTGCCCTTATATGCATATATCCAAACAAACCATCCAATAGCAGGTGGTTGCAAAACTCTGCTATTTTTTTTATTGCTTTTTGCAAACTGCTGGCTGGTTGGAGATAATGTCTTAGTATTTGCCAGTTTGGTTTTAGGTTAACACTACGATCGTGTTCTTTTTAGTCAATAGATACTGAGATAATTAGAAGACTGTTCATTTAGGGACAATTGTGTCAGAAGTACGTTCCTCTTAATACAGACACCCACTGTTGATGGAGTTTTGATAATGAGATGTTAGGCTATAAAGAAAATGTGGAGAAAATAATTGACCTTAGAGTTACGTGTGACAAGAATTCTCCTACTATCAAGGGATCTGACCTAATAGGACTTTCCCCACTTTAGCAATTATGAGCTTAACATTCTTTCAATTAAATTGTAGCCTTTCACATATTACTCAATCAGTTTTTCTTAATAATTTTACCATCAAAGGGGGAAAATTTAGAAAGCAATAAGGGCAAAAGAAAACTCAGAGGTCAGCAAAAGGTCTCAAGAGGGTTTATTTTAAAATTGGAATGTTGCTTTATTTCTGATACGGTTTTTGCATCATCGCTTTTACATCAAAATTTGGCAGAGCATGTTAGCTAAAGGACACAGGCCATAAACCTGTGGGAAACAGTTGTCCACAGTGGTGATACCCACCATTTACAGGTGTTTCTGGTCAGAGCCAACAGTTTTGTCAGGCTAGAACTTGTGGGAAAGGTACTGTTATAAAAAGATTGGAATTTAAGAACATTCCAAGAACTGAAACCCAGGTTTTCAGCAGTGTTGTGTCTTGCATGGAAATACAGACACCCAAATACTGTAAATCATGCTGCATAGCTGAATTTGACTAGTCAAGACTGACCACCCACCTTGTATGAGTTTCAACTTCTTTTTTTGCCAGCTGTGCAAAAGTTGTTCTTTTCAGATGTTGCCTTCCAGAAACTGAGTTGAGCAGTTGAAAGTTTTATGCAAGGTCAATTTACATTTAAATAATTTTGGTTTACTGCTGAATGGGGGTGGTGGAACAACTGTCAGAGGGAGAACAAAACATAATTTTTATTAAATTTAGAAAGTAAAAAATATATATATTGAAACATGCACTGTAGCCTTTAAATGCTTCAGAAGTTAGAAAACTTTGGCTCAGAAAACTGTTGGTAAAATATCTCCAGCTGGGGAACATTTCAAAATGAATTAAATAAAATCTTCTATTTATTTAGACTGAATAGTAATCAAGAATTGGGTTTTACTAGATCACGTCCTATTTACTAGACAATTTAATATGAGGAGGAAAGATTTAAATAATCAAAAATTGATTATTTTTGGAATTTTGTTTTGTTATACTTAGGTATGTATAGGAGTAGCCATGTTTCTTTAACACTTAAGACCAGATCCTTAGTTCCTGTCACACCTCCTATAACGAGGAGGGAGGAAGCAGGCCGGAGCACTGTTCCATGCTGACCATGCTTGGATGTTTTAATAGTATTACAAGATGGCACAAGTTAGAGCAGTCATAAGGAGAGCTGATCAGACCATGGAATTTCAATTATATGGGAAATTCAGATGTTTTGAAATTATTATAATTTCTCATTTGTATTGTCATTCCACCTAAGAGCCTTCATCCTAGATTAGAACCCCATTGTGCTAGATGCTGTAAAACACAGAAAAAAAAAGACAGTCACTTCCCCCAAAGAGCTTACAATCTAAGTACAAGACAGGAGACAACGGATGGAGATAGATTGATGGGGAAACACAAGGAAACAATGAGACCATATCATTCAACTTGATAGGCAGTAGTCTCAGCACATCGCAGGCTAAAGATTTTGTTCTAAATTGGAAGAAAAACAAATTTCAAAATTTCCTGCAAAATAAAGTTGTGAACAAATTTCATTTTGGGTCAATAGGATCATTTCCTTTCCTTCTGTTCTGATTAAATAAATAGATTTGAAATAAAAACTCATTTAGAAACAATGCTTTTGTTTTGTTTTGATAAGGTCTATCTTATTGAAATCCTTTTTTTCCCCAATTTTTTCCAATGTGAAATTTCTTTTAAATCAACATGTTCCCATGGAAAGTTTTGATTTTGACAATGGAAAAATGTGTTGAAATTTTTTCAACCAGCTCTAATTGTAAGGCTGATCTAACTGGTACAAGATGCCGAAGTAGTCCCTGGCACAAAGGATCACAAAGGAAATGTGAGGCTACCTTTGCTTCACCTTGCACAGATCCTATGCTGGGCATAGCTCATCCAGACATGAAGATCAGGGCTTGCATCAAGTATTTGTTAACCAGAAACTTCACTTTTGAAGCTTACATTTGTAAGTTTTCACATAGTATAGATTCTAAGAAAGTTCTTGATTGTCATCAGTGTGTGATACAACATGTGTACACACAAAATATGCTATGGACTTTATTTTAGGGTCAAATTTTAAAAGTGGCTTCAGACCCTATCTCAATGCAGGAGTATCTGGGTAAAATTCGGTGTCCTGTATTATATGAGAGGTCAGACTAGATGATCTAGTGGTCTGTTCTGGACTTAGAACTGATATTACATCTTCATAGATTCATATATCTCATGGACCTGCTTGCAGTGTTAATTTGCTAGCTAACTAGTCTGTATTCGCTAGTATCTTTCGTTTTCAAAATCTTCATCTTGGATCCTCATTCTCAAAATCAGTGTCTGGAAGTATATTCTAGAGATTCAAGATCAGAGATTCATCGAGCTGGTGTAAAATATATCACCACTGACTGCAGTTGAGTATGACAATTTACAAAAGCTGGGGATCTGGCTCCCCATGTCTATACAGAGAACTGACTTGCCATGTCAATCCCTAGTCATGAAAATGCTGCCAATTCTTTAGTTCTAATCCCTAAAGCAGATGATCGGTAGAACAAGAAGAGCAGGCTCTTGTTGTTGAACATGACTGTATTTCTCAGATCGATTAATGATGTACCGACTGGACTTCAATTCAGCAAGTGAATTTGAAACTACTCAACACAGCCATAACAACAGAACTGTTAGCATGAACTATAAAAAGCAACCCAAAACTTCAGAGAGAGTAGAGATGCTAAATGTTATACCTGAGTTAATTTTAGCTTAACTATCAAGGTAAATAAGGCAGCTTGTTGTGTTTTATCGAAGTCAGTCAGAGTAGTGTGCCAGATTCAGAACTTGTGCAAGTTCCTGTGAAAGTCTTTAGGTTAAATTAATCAGTGACATATACAGTAAAAATGATAAATGCTAAAGAAGTGCAACTTGCATTGATTTGGTATTCAATGGATATGCAAAAGGAAAAATATATATGCCAAGGAGAAGGAATGAGTAAATGTAGCATGTAAAGTAATTAACAAAGTGCTTGAAGAAAAACTAGATCCCCTACAATTTTATTTTAGACCATCCTGTTGGTTGCTTTTCCAGCAACATCACACCTGTTCATCTTCCAGTGTGTTAAGTACACTACTGTCATTTTGCATAACCACTGAGTACCAAAGTGGGGTAATTTACAGATGTTTAATGCTTACCCACATAATTTACACCATAGATTAATACAACACTGAATTAGACTTACTGACCCAAATTCATCCCTAGTGTACCACGAAGCCCTAACGACCAGTTTTTCAGATTAATGTTCATAAGGCAAAATTTGAACAAAATCAGAGGATAAATTTCTTCTTTTCATATTGGTGTCTCCTGTTAGGGGAGCTTGCTACACTCTAACACTATGAAATGAAATCCATGTCAAATGTACCTCCCTTTCATAACACCAATGGCACAAAAATGCTCGATTTATCATTATTTCTGTGTCTCTATTATACTCAGAATTTAGGGCCTGATTTTTTTAAGTTCATTAGAGTCCATGATAGTCTTTCAATTTACTTCCTTGGGCTTGGATCAGGCATCTCATAACAGTGAAAATCCCCCTAAAAACCCCTCCCATTCTATTTACAGAAAACTGAGCTCCGCCATCCACCACAAGTTAGTAGGCAAATTGCAGGAATCACTGAGTAGAATTCTGTTGTCTATTATACAAGGTGTCAATGTAGATGATCAAATTCAAAATGGTCATTTCTGTTTTTACAGTCTATGAATGAATCTATGCAAAAGCCCACCAAATCTTCTGAACAATACTTCTATTCTTTTGAAAGTTTTAAAAATTTTCAAAATCTGTTTTTCATTTAATCACTATTTCTGCTTGAATAGTTGCTGAGCTGAAGTCTTGGGCAGACAAATCTTTTATACGTCCTGCCCATAAAAAGTGATCTCTGAAAAGCCCTTCAAAGTTTTTTATAGAAGATTTTAAAACATCTTTTAAATAAAAAACTTCTACAAAACATTTTTAAACCTTTTTTCAGATCTTTGAGTTAGTTTTCCAGTCAATGGCATGGGAACAACATCTGCCTTACAGTTCTAAGAAATTAATATTGGGTGAGAACCAACTCCCATTACAGACAAAGGAAAGACTTTAGTGGGTTTGGATCAGTCTCATTGTGGGTAGCAGTGTTAGAAGTCAAGGCATCCCATGACCAGAGTCAGTGAGTTCTGGACTTGGGGAAACTTTCACTTTTATATATAATATATTGTTGATTAGAAACGTTAAAGGAACATATGTACTGTATACAATTAATTAAAAAACCATATTTACAAAAACAAAAGGTTAGGAAACAAACCATACTTCATATCTATTTATCTATCTGTCTACTCCTAAGCAGAGTTGCTTTTATGCAGGATCATCATGGCATATTAGATCTTGAAAAAGCAAACAAATTATAGTATGGTCTGACAGAGATTTTTGCTTGCCTCAGTATTGTATGCATTTGTACATGTCATCTAGATGAGTTTAGAACAGATGTTATTCATTAAATTAATTAATCTACCATAAATCTACCATAAATGATTTAGACTGAGCTAGTAATCTGAGTGGTTTCCAGGTGTGCGTTATTACAGTAATAATGCACTGGTCAGAACTTGTTAGACATGTTACCCTTCCACAAATTATTGTCTGTACCGTTCAGTCCAGATTTTCAGAATGTACAGTGTACATTTTTTTGCAAAACCGTGTGCACATTTTCATGCCTAACTAGCAAATACAATTCCTATGACAATGGGTGAAATCATAGTAATTTCTTGAGTCCTGTTTGGTCAGTTTGACTGAGAATTTGCTCTTACAACTACTTCAGTAGTTATGTGTAGTCATAGTAACCGTTTCCACATGAGAGTCATGCATATCCACATTTTCATGTACAATGTACTGAAAGTGTGGTGCTTTGTTTATTGTGATTTATTTTGTTTTCAGTTATACTAAATTCTCTACTATCCAAATGTTGAAGACCTTTTTTAGTCAGAAGTCCCATAGTAGGTCTAATATGTCATTTGCACTTGCACATACCTAGTTTCCATGCATGGTGGCATTAATGGTGTTCTAAAGAAGATGTGCAATTGCACATGGTTTAGGGCATCATTTGTTTTGAAAATCGAGTCCTTAACATATTGCCCAGAAGTACTGCCTTCCCAAAGTGGGTCTTCCAAAAATGGCTTTACTGCTGAGTAGACACGTCTCTGAAAGTTGATTTGTGAGTAGCATTATGGTCACTAATCCTGCAAATTGGCAGGAGTTTCACTCCTTTCTTCCTTCCATGCTTGCTAGTAGCCACATTTCACAAGAAAATCCACAGTATCTATATTTCTTTGCCTTTATTTGGCAAGCAGAACTGAACAGTACTTTCACATCATCATACTTATACTAGGAAGTCTGCCATTGAGAGCTAAAATAGATATAGCACTCTATTGAGTGGAAAAAATGTATGAATGTAGTCACTTGAGGTAAATGATTTACAACAATTGGTTAAAATCAATAAGCTTGTGGGGATGGCAACAGCTCTTTGGCTATATGTGCTGTAGTCCTGGTTAATCTCAAAACAATTCTGTCTTTTCCCCAATTGGGACAGATTTAAGATATTACAGAATTCTGAGTTTGTGTATTTGTATAAGAAATTGAGAGAGAGGAAACAGATATGGCACTGTTCACATAGTCACAAAGTAGGTCCAAAATCAAATCAAAGTCCAGTGGGTCAGGAATATATTGATGGCCAGGAATATTTTGATGGTGACTTACATCTCTACTCCTTATAGTTTAAAAAAATTCTAAGGTACAGAAGAATGCAAACCCATTCCCCCATTTCTGATTAAAGTTAGAACCACTTCAGAGGATTTGGCCCATAGTCATTAGCATGAGACTCTGCAAGATTTTTAAAAATCCAGTTGCAGGAGCAAATCTGGTCGTCTGAGGTGCAATACTCTGAAACTATTTTTTCCATGCTCAAAATGTAGATGCAGATTGTTCTGGCAGTTTGCACGAACGAAATAGTGAAACTAGAGCCGGGAGGTTAGCACACCCCGGCAGTTTGAAAAGTCTGCTCCTGTGGCCTCAGAAGCCCCTGGCTGTCTCCAGCTCTGCAGAGATGTGAGAGGCCCAGTGCCTCTGCACTGTGTCCTGAGCATGCCATGCAACCTGGCAGATTAGTTCCCTTAGGAGATGATGGGTCTCCTCAGGACCCCAGGAGTTGGTGGGAGGGGCATTCAGTGACTAACTGGAGCAGGCATTTGTGTGATCTGCTGCTCAGAGGCCAGCAGAGACAACCCCATCCGGTGCTGGAGAAGGATGCAGCACAGTGTCCCTTCCTTTCTGCTGCCACTTGGCTGCTCTGTCTGGCTCTTGTGTTGAGCCCAAGCCTGCAGAGTTTGCACGGGGAGGACTCTGCAGGCGTAGGAGTGGGGGTATTGGCCCACACCCTCACCAGGGCCAGAGGATACTGACTTACCTAGTCACAGCGGAGAGTCAAACAGCATATAATGTCCTTTGTCTGGCGAAAAAAAATTCCCTGAAACCTAGCTTCCCCGCCCCCACACATTTACATTAATTCTTATGGGGAAATTGGATTTGCTTAACATCATTTAGTTTAAAGTCACATTTTTCAGGAACATAGCTGCAATGTTGAGTGAGGAGTTACTGTACTATGTCATTCACTGTGTATATAGCAGGAATATAACCTTTCCTTTAATTTATTTTTCCAGGATCATAGGGTGAGTAGCATTTATCTGATAATGCTAAAAGGTAGAAGCCAGGTATGTCAGAGCAGATTCTCTGCTGGTACAAACAGGTGCAGCGCCATTGGCTACCTCAATTTACACCAGCTAAAGATCTGGTCTTTCTTATTTACCTAGAATTAAATGGAAGAGAAATTTGTGGATTAAAAGTTGTGTATAGCAGCACAAAACTTTCTGGCTACAAGTCAGTGGAGCAAAGACTTCTATAAGGCAAAGTCTAGGACAAAGAAAGCTTGTAGCTCTTGCTTATCTGAAGGTGGCATGCATCCTATAGACCAGAAGATCTGAGCTAAAAGGTACATGTTGGGGAGATTTTCTAACGAAATTAGGAGCATAGATCCCACTGGAATTCAATGAGATTTCTATACCTAAAATTCTTACAAGCGCTTGAAAATCTCCATCTGAATATTTGTTCAATTGCCTAAAGAAAAACATTTAATTATTGCAGTATATGTAAACAGTGATACTATTCAAGGTATAGCTGTAGAAAGAATTAACTGACATTTATCAAGTCTCGTTGAATTAAATAAATGTATATAAACAATGACATCATTTTTGCATACAATATATTTTTATATAGGATTTATTATTTAATGTATTTTCACAATAGCCATAATGCACCTAAGTAGTGACATATTGTTTACTAACCTAATGGTCAAGGGTACAGAGCAGAATGTCTCATATAGTCTTGAAGTAATTACTTTCATTTGAGCTAACGTATTCAGGACAAATGGAGTTGGGGAGACATTTTTTTTTAAGAACATGGGAGGTTTCACCTCGGTTGCTAAGGAAGATTAGTTTATGCCACAAATCCACAGAAATTATTGTCGCAGTTGGGCACCAGTGATAGCTTCTTCTGTCTAAAACTGATTTTTTTCTCTGCCCCCTTTACATCTGTATAGGATAGTGTAGATCTACTGAAGGAGAAGCAGCCCAAAGCTATTTCTATGACTAAAACACACATGTTTTATGACAGTCAATGGTATATACAAACTGGCGAGCTCTGTGTACAAAAACATTTGAACCAGTAAAGCAAGTATACACTTTTAAAAACAGGTTATCTTTAATTTACTGTGCTAATAAAATAACATACTATATTTAATTTATTTAATTTGAAATTCATTTATTTTTGTTACAATATATTGTTTGTCCTGGCTATGGCTAATATAATACATTACCACATTTGTCACCTAAGGATTATGAAAAGTTCTTTCTTTTTGCAGATCTGAATGAAGTACCACATTTGATTTTTCATGAAATAGATGAACTCCCCATATATGCAGACTCACCACAGGCTGAACCTTGTACCTCAGTCCCTGATCAAGGGTCTTTTGAGTACCTACCACTGGAACCTTTATTTCCCCTTTATGAGTCTGAAGAAGATGAAGATTGTGAAAATACTACTGATGTTACAACTCCTCCAGCATTGCAGTTCATTAATGGAAAGCAACAGGTGACCAGTGCACCTAAAGACACAAAAGCTGAAGAAGCAAGAAGTGACCAAATTGAAAGTGTTACACATTCCAAAAATGTCAAATTTTCACAAATCAATGAAACTAACGCCATAATATCTGAAAATGGGGACCCTGGTACAAAGCAACCAAGTGTATCTAGAGAAATAATAGGGGCGTTTGAAGTTACACAACAACCTACAGCAGATGTTGCAATGTTGGAACCTGTTTTAAGTAGTGAATCGGAAGTTGCCACTACAGATAAAATTGAGGTAACGTCTATATATGGGCAATCTTCATCAGAAACTTCAGCGACCTTAAAACAACATGGAACTGAATTTCAGCAAAGCTCAACTAAAGACCCCCAAACCTTGCCTTTGATTACTATAGAATCTTCTGGAGATGCTGCCGTTGACCCTGAGTTCCCTGGTCCTGTCTTTTCAGAAACTCTGAAAATGACAATAAAAGAACATGCAGAAAAAAGTTCTGCTACAACTTCTGCTCCCAGTCCAGTGTCTGATACCACTACTGTAGACATAGGCATAAAAGACCGTATGCCAGAAAAGGAAAACTCTGTTCTAAGAGATGATTATAAATCAACAATTAAGGCTGATAGACTTCCCCACCTGGAAACCCTTGCAGAAACAAGAACAAGAAGTCATATAGTGAAGTCTGTGGCAAGTCCTACTTCATTTATAATACCAGAAGGCTCTGGAGACATAATAGAGGAGGATGTTGCTAAAATTTCAGCTGTGGTGAAAGAGACTGTAGTTACTGAAAATATTTCAATACAAGAAACTTTCTTAGGGTCTGGCCAACTGCTGACGACAGAAATTACTGCCACGGTTTCAGGAACCACCATTTCTTTGCATAAGGAAACTAGCACCACTTCTTCTGTTTTTGACCAAAGTTCTGAAGAAACTGCTACCACCACATCTGTTACTGGGTTGGTTACAGAAAAAGGAGTTAACAGTGCTATCGGAACAGAAATGAAAATGAAAGAAGATGAAAAAGAAGTACAGAGCACTGTTTCTTCAACTAAGGAACATTCATCTACTGTTGAGATAGGAAAGTTAGTATTCAGTGATGGACAGGAAAGCCCTAGTAACAGAACTGGAATTGTAGGTCAGGAATCCACTACTCTCAGCAAAACAATACCAATGACAGATTCCACATGGCCTGAAAGTAAAGAGTATACTGCTGCTTCTTTCTCCATGGAGAAAAGCCTTTTTATAGATGAAGGATCTGGGGAAGAACCAACATACATTAGGAAAACCACTGGAGACATAATTTCAGGGGGTGTCCCAAGAAGAGTGGTAAGTACTGATCCCTCATTTATTGATCCAGGTTCTGGAAAAAGAGATGTTACCATTGATTCTACTGCCACTATTTCAGTTCTATTGGGGCCTGTGACTGGAGGCATTGAAACACAAACGAAAAAGCAGGAAAGAGATGTTTACAGCACAGATACTTCATCTGTGGAATATACAACAACCAATGAAGCAACAAAATCAGTGTTAAGAACTGTGTCAGATGATTCAACTAAGGAAACTGGACTAGGAAGGCAGGTATCTGAGGATACTTTTAGTACAGGTAAGCCAGGAGAACAAAAAGTTGAAACAGAAGCATATTATTTGATTACAACTCTTCCTTCTCATGAAAAATCTTTTCCTCAATCTAGAAAAGAGATGACAACTCATATTGCAACAGAAGAGCAAACTAAATACTTAGAAAACGCTACTGTGGAGTCTTTACTTAAAATCACTTCTCCTGACACCATTGTGACACATACTGTGAGCAGCATAAAGGCAGTAACTGAATCTACAGAAAATGAAAATGAAAAAGACAGCTCGCCAACCATTTCAGCACAGAACATTATCCTTATGGAGGCAGGCTCTGGAGAAGAATCCAGAGATGAGAATGGTACCATGGTATCAGTACTAGATGGTTCTACAGAAAAAGTACTTGGTACTAATTTCCCATTAATTGATCAGGGTTCTGGAGAAATGGATTCTGTCATTGAATCTCTTACACAAACTACAGCTTCATCACATGCAGCAGTTAGAAGACCAGAAACACAAGCAACAGAAGATGAAGGAGAAATTATCAGTACAACATCTGTAGATTATTCCTTTGCTGATGAGTCTGCAAATGTAGTCATGAGTACCAAAGGTGAAGTCAGCACAGTTAGAACTGGAATTGCAAGAAAAGTCGTCACTGAGGTACAGATGGAAGAGCAAATGCCTACTGACTCCATAACAAGAACTTTTGCTATGAATCTTCCTTTGGAAGAAGATATAGGTTCTGAGCAGAATAGGTCTTCAGAAACTTCACAGAAAGTTGTAGAACCCTCTGGAATATCAACAAAATATCCTGTCATTAAAAGTACAGAATCTACCCTAGAACAGCTTGAAATGTTAGTTGTTCCCACAGTTAATCCAAATTTAGAAGAAAAGAAGTTGGAGATAATTTCTGGCACTGAATCTGTTGAACAAATACTTTCATTTAATGACACTACTCTAGTAACTGAGTCCATAAAACTTGAAAGCAAAGATATAAGCTCTCCAGCTACACTTACAAAGAAAGAAAAAGACTTGGTACAAAATATTTTCCCTACAGAAAACATTCACAGATCACTTCTGATCCCCAAGGGTAAGGAGCCAACTAATAAAGAGATCAGTAGTGATTCATTGTTTTCAGGAGAAGGATCAGGAGATGAACTTATTAGTGTTCCATCAGTAGTGCCACTGAATTTTGTGACTATAAAAGAAATCACAAGAACATTAAGTCCTGAAACATTTCGTCCTGAAAGTGTGGGACCAAGACTTTCCACAGACAAAACCCAAGATTTTGAAAGTGGTCAGACTAAACCAAACAAGGATTTAAGTGAAGGACTCAGACTATTTAGTTCTATAACAGAAGCAGTTTCTGAAACAACAGAGAAAATGGCCACTAGTACCTCCTCTTTAACTGAAGAGAATTCTAGGAACTTCAGTACTAAAGAATCTGCCACAAAAGAGACATCCCATTCTTTTTTCATCACTGAAGACTCTCACAAACAAGAAAATTTTCATTGGGTAGGAGAAATGGAAACATATGGAGCACCAGAAACTACTGATCGAGTTGTTACTCAAGAGGAAACTTCACAATTGATGACTAATGAAAATATAACTGCTGCTTCTGTATTCTTTAATGGAACTCCTCGTCTTGAAAGAGAGGAAGTACTTGCAACAACAACACCAAAAATGCCTCCCACACTACTATATGAAAGTTCTGGAGAAGGATCTGGCTGGGTGGACATTGGGGGGTCTTTGCACCCAGATGCATCTACTACTCATTTACGAAAGCTGGAAATAACAGTTGCTCCTCATGCTCATAAGGAAAATGATTCTGAAGAACTGAACACAGAGACAGCATTAAATGGATCACAAACTGTTTCAGTGTTATTTTCCATGCATACAGAAGAAAAAGAGATCTTACCAAGCCCAACTAGTGTTCAGCCAAAGACATTTACAGGTGAGAGTTTAATAAATGATACAAGGATAGAAAACAAAATCCTCCCAAAGCTTGATGACTTCAGAAATGTTACAGGGAATGTTTCTGCTTTTAATGAGATTATACTAATTGAAGAACGACTAGGAATCACATCAGATAAAACAACAATTATAAATGTGGATCATTCTAAACCAACGCATGAAGATATACTAAGTGTGCAGACAACTCCAGATACAGAGACTCATTCAACATATGGCAATAATGATAGCATGAAAGTTAAAGAAGTGAAGGAGTATGATTTAACATATAATCTTTCTACAGCTGAAGAGAAATCATATGGATCTGATGATAATCTTTCCATGACTATTTCTAGTAAGTCAATAAATAGTGAATCAGTAACAGCTGAGAACAGATCCAGATCAGATGAACAGGATTTTGGTTCAGGAGATGTCGTGCAGTTCACAATGGAAACTCCCATCATTGGTGAAGTCACTGAATTGGATAATTTGCTTCCAACAATATTATCAATGGCCAGCCCTAGTGTGCCCCCCCGAATCAGTGAAGAGGCCAAAGAATCTCCATTTGAAACTAAACATGTAGCACCAGAAAATAAAACAGACCTCCCTGAATCAAGTACTTTGTCAGACAACCAAGCAATAGCAGATCAAAGTGAAATAGTCTCTACCTCTGGGTATTCAGGAATGGAACAAGAAGAGTCTGATGAGGAGAAGCCTTTGTTTCCTTCCTTTAGACCCGACTTACCTACTGAGACAGAACAGACTTTGACAGCAAACATGTCTGATGTAAGTATTGTTACTCCACAATTTGTATCCCAAAACTTAACAGAGTCACCTAATACAAGTGAGGTAAAACATCATACAGTTTACACAGAAACAAAAACCACATCAACAGAATCTGAAGAAACAGATCCAACCAAACTTTTTCCTGTAACTCAAATGCCAAAATCTCCAGTAACTTCCCACTTGGTTAATGAAGTATCAGAATACTCTGAAGTAATCATTCTAAATACTTCATCATCAACTGATTCAGACAGGTCTAATAAAACATCAGGACAAACCTTCAAAGAAGTTAGTTCTGATGTTGCAGCAACTTACAAACCACCCACCAAAGTGCTGTCCATTAAAACTGAGGCTCCATTAGACTCTTCTCTTGAAACTGAATCAGAAAGCACATCTGTTGAAAGTACTCCTGATTTTAGTGGACAGATAACAGACAGAACAAAGGAGAATGAAACTTTCATAATAAAATTTGGTACTGAAGAACTAACAACCATTTCTGGTGATTCTCTGTCAAAATATGTCATATCAACAGCTTTTATAGATTCTGAAGAAACAGTAGACACAGATATTCCAGAAGTTAGCACAGAAGATGAAACCCCTACAGAGAAAGTGAAAGATCCCAGTCAGGTAGATGAAAGCAGCACTGAGGGAGCTTTGCCCAGGCTAGACACCACACCAGCTTCAGTGTCACATGAAAGTACAGCAGGTGGAGTATTTACGTCTGGCCAGGCAACTGTTACAATGTTATCTTCATCTTCACCATTTCTGGATATAGGCATGGAAACACAAACAACTGTGGTAGTACAGAAGGAGTCCACAACAATTTCTTCTGACATCGCAACAAAGATTATAGCCCCAGAAAACATTCCTGATTATAATAAACAGACAACAATAAGCACAGCGGACCTAAACACTACTGAACTTGTAACTTCATCATTTTTCCTTCTGGACGTTACTAATGGATCAAATTTCCTGATCGGCAACAGTGGAGATTCAGTTGAAGGCACAGCAGTCCATATTCCAGGTAAGAACCCAGTTTGATAAATACCTTATAAACTTGTTTTGTTATCAGTAAACATTTAATTTGTTCTTTCTTTTCACTTGAAAACTTTATTTTATACTAAAACGCTAGGTGTCAACAAACATGCTTGTGTATGAGATATGATAATCAAACTACATTTGGAAGGCAATGAAGATAATACACTTAAAAACATTACATGATGCTGAAATCAATACAATGATGAAGCCTATTGAGTACAAGTTCAAAGAAAACTAGGGGGCTGATCCAAAGCTCACTAATTCATAAGTGACTTTCCATTTGCATCAATGGGTTTTGGTTCAGAGCTGAGGTGATGAGAGATCATTATCAAGGAAAAGGAACATTGATCTTAGCACAGTATCCAGTTGTAGTTACTTTATTTTCATGTTCCTAATGGATATGTAGATATCATGAATGTATCTGCTTAATGTTGTTGCATTAGCATTACAATTGCAATGTACAATTATTCTGCAGCTCTAGTGGCTTTCATGGGATATTCCAATTTATTTGGAGAACAAACCCGGTGAACTCATCAAGTAGTTGCAGACAGGCTTATCCATAATGCAAGTTTTAAAAATTATATACAGGATTAGTCTCAAGACTGGCTGAAGTTTGAGGTTTTTAAAAAATTCAACTATTGAATAAAGGTCAACTATTCAGCAATCTGACTCGTTTGATACAGCTTCTGCCTGATATAAATATAAATCAAAGATCCTTGGCTTTCATAGCATTTGGCATAACTCAAGCTATACAGATTGAATGATTTCTGTGTACAGTAGCTACTATTTGTCATTTACCTGTATATGGCTGGTATGTTGAGGTAAGAACTGGACTAATATTTTTAAGCTGGTCAAATATACTAGTTTTGATCATTTTTTAAAACAGTTTGGGTAACTAATTGGACTCAATAGAAAGACTTTGAATTGTGTCCTATATACCATAAAGGACAAGCAAACTAATTTGGAAAATATAAACAATGTCTCAAACATTTGCCCCTGTCTTTGAATCAATTTAGATTAAAATAGGACCTTTTGCTTCATAACCCACTTCTGCTCTCTTAAACTCCCAATATAGCCATGGCTTCTTTTATGCAGGTCAGAAGCGCTGTATTAATTGGTTTACTAAATGCTTAAGAGTGCAAAAACCACAGGTGATATGTAGAGTGGCTACCTTTTGTGTGACTATATGTATCAGTGATTGTTCCTATTTACCTATACCATGTACAATGTTTAAGCTTGAACTGAGTTCAAATAAAGATCACATCTACACTCTGTAAGAAAACAGTATTAAAATGATGACTCCAATAAATGTTGGGATTTCATGGCAGGTAAGATTTTTATCTAAATAGTTTGGTTCAGTCTCATATGTAGCTACTAAGTTTGTTTTCTGAAAGTATGTTTTAAAGGAAGATAATTGGGGCATAATTTGGGGAAAGAATATTAATTAGCAAAAGATTCTTTCAAAGAAATAAGAGTGTCTGAGCAGTAAATGGTTAAGTATGACATTCCAAAATGACAGCAACAAGTCAGTATGCTAAAAAGATGCATGTTCTGGGTACTCTACCATTCCATATAAACTAACCCCATTCAAAAGAATACATTTTCCATTCACTGTGCACATATGTTTAACTGTTTTGGGCTATAATTAATTGCCATGTCATGCCAACTAAATCCTCAGTAGTATATTTCAATTGCCAGAAGTAGTACAAAATGTCATTTTAAAAACATAAAACATCTCTGAAACCGAGTTATTGTTGTCTGTCGTGAATATAGTGTTACTGGCTGAAAATTATGGTGATTGAAAATGACAACTACAGGTAGTACAGAACTTTTTAAAATGGTTTAATCTTTAACTGCAGCAAATCATCAAAGCAGAAATAAGGAAATACCTTTTCTTCCTTAGAAGAACCAACAGCTAACCAAGTATTTTAGACAATGTATCAATTTTTCTTTCTTTAACTCATATCACAGGCCAAGATCCCTGCAAAAGTAATCCCTGCCTTCATGAGGGTACCTGTTATCCACGTGGCTCTTACTTCATCTGCACATGTATGCCAGGTTTCAGTGGCGAGAAGTGTGAATTGGGTAAGATGATGCCAACCTGAAAGCTTTTCTTGTACTGGATTGTCTACAGATTGACTAGAATAACAGCATTTCATATATTAGATTTGGAAGCGGAATTATTTATCATTACACTGACAGCTCTGGGGCTTTGAATGATTCTGTAGTTGGACTGATCCAAGCAGAGAGACACTGAGAAAAAAACATCTGCTCCTCCTTCCCTGCCCATGCCACCTCTGCCTGCCCCCTCCCAGCCCTAACTACCTGTAGAGGGTGATATTCAAATTGTGCCCTAAACAAAAAAAGACATGAAATAAAATACATACATACATCAAGGCAAAATGAAGTGGGTTTGTACCAAATCATCAGCATAATCAAATTATCATATTGATTAAATCCTTTTAAATAGACCATTAAATTCTTATAAACTTTTTCTAATGGTTCAGGAAGGCCATAAACTTTATTTAATCCTCAATCCCCCAAATAATAGGGCATTATCTATATTAATATGGCTGATATTTGACCAGCCAACTAGCAGATGTGGGCAGTGGGCAGGGAGAAATCAGTTCCAGGTTGAAATCAATATTTAGACAACTCTGATGCCAATTGAGAGAGCTTGCCCAGACTATACATGGATCTGATGTCCAATATCTCTCCACTGCAACATATGGCTACATGGGACATTCCAATACAACCCAGGATAACACAGCTTGTTACATTTAAATAGCAAGCAAAATCTGGTGAAAGTAACAGTTTTTCGGGATTTAAACACACACTTTCAACCTATATGATAAGTATGTGTGATCTTTTAGACAGGGAGGATGTTTATCCTAGGACTCTTTTAAGTGCTTGTGAAACTATTCATTAAGCACTGTTGTCAAATAAAAATATCCTTTTTATCTTTTGTTACTCAATGGCTATCAGCAATTTAACTTTGAACAATATTTTTGATGCACAAAATCTGGGTGAAAGTTTAAACTGTAGCAGAGTAAATTTCCTTTAAAAATTACACTTGTAGGTTCTATTTGCATATGCAGACCTACCTGTCTCACAGTTTGCTCTCATGCTCAAACTCACAAATTCTTCATACTAGATGGTCAGGAGACACTACTGTACAGAAATAAATTTGAGATGTCTGGGTATTTTAATACCAGCTGCTAATATTTTGATTAGAAGAGAAGAATATTTTGTTTACCTCACGATTATAAATCTGGTAAAGGTCTCCTCTATCTCTCTATGAAGATTATCTTCAATCAAGACACCTGGTAATAAACAGTGAGAATGCCTTTAAGAAGCTTTGCCCCTATCATGCAGAATGCATAACATGAAAGGAATGGATAAACAATACAATAAAATGCTAATGCTTGCAGTTTTACAGTGAAAAACTAGAAGCACTGTTTATGTTCTTAGATAAGACTTGTGTACCATAATCACAGTCTAGAGAAGGTTATACTCTTCACAGAGATAATTAACCATCTGAAGAAAAGATACAGTACAATGCATCTTCTTTCAGAGGTACACAAGCAGTCCCAGCTAGGAAATGAAGATAAAGATTACAGAAATTAACCCAGGAGTCTCACAGCAGGATTCAAAAGCATGTAAATGTGAAATTGTTGTTCAGCATCTGTAACTTTTCTGAGGTTATTTATATGTAGAGGTTGTAATTCTCAGATGAAGAAAGCGGTTATGCAGTCTCTTTTGCAATGCTTTATCCTTCATTAGGGGAATTGTTCTTAGTACTAATTCTGAATAAGAGTAAACACTGTTTTCCTTTAAGGAGGCAAATATATTTTAAATACTCTTTTACATTTTATATAGATGTTGATGAATGCCAGTCCAATCCTTGTCGGAATGGAGCCACATGTATCGATGGTCTCAATCGATTTACTTGTCTCTGTTTGCCAAGCTATGTAGGTGCTCTTTGTGAGCAAGGTAAGACATTAACAAATACTTTTTTTTTTCAATTTGTGACTAGTCGGGGGCCGTTATGTAGTCATCACGTAGGCAAAACTCCCATTAGCATTAGTGGGAGTTTTATATGAGCAAAGACATCAGGAATGGGCCATTCTTATGGGTGTATTTGTTTTTGTAAATTCTCCCTTGTGTTTCTCGATCCTTCGTTCTCTTTCCTATTTGCTTGTGATCATTGTTATATCATCAAACCAGGAGAGGTAGTTTCAGGCTCTGTTTATGGTTCTGCTATTGCAAATGCCTTATGACCATCTTTTGGAGTCTGGTTTTAGCCTCCTCAGGGCAAGCAATCCTAATTACTCCAGATCTCTAAAGAATCTGGAATGTTCTGATCTCATGCAGTTTGGCTGCTCCCACTGTAGTACCAAAAATCTGCTCTGCTTGTGGTTTGCTAAGGGCTGTATTGCTCCATTGGTGGTGCTACAGAACTGCCCCTCACTAAGAGGAGCAGAATGCCTCCTAGAACTCTCCAGTACACCAGGAAATGAGCAAGCTGCTATACTACTTTAAAGGGTGCAGCATACCACCACCTGCATGACTGGCCATGGCTCTGTTGTATACCCCATCCATTCCCCTCTAGCTCTCTTTGGCGAAATTAGGAGACTATTCCTGTACAAGAGGCAGGATAGAAGCAACTTGTGGTGTTTGTGGGGAAATTGATGAATAGGTGGATCAGAAGAGGCAGCAAGGAGAAACATGATAGGATGCAAGAATAGATCCATAGGGCAGAGCGATATTGTGAGGGAATTTAAAGGTAAAGTGATACATGTGTCCATTTTAAAGCAGTGGTACTGTTGCTAGCCCATTCCAGGTTTCTTTTGGGAATTCTGGAGACTCTTATATCCAGTTGAACAAAAAAACAACAACCACCCTCCAGCACATCTCTGCAGGTTGTGCATGACTATTTCAACAATATCAAGTGTTTCTTTACTATATATTTACTTCACCATGATTAAATTTTAGAACAAAACCAGCATGAGAAGGGTAGCAAATTCACAGCAGGACAGAAATAAACAAACTGTAAATTGACCCAAAGAGTATCGAACAAGAGACCACAGCAATGAAGGCAGATTTTTGTAGCAGTAATAAACATTAAGTGCTACCCTCACGGAGAGGAAATAAACAGCATAAGTACAAAATAGGGGTGGCATATCCAAGTAGCCACAGTAACCATATTAAAGTATGTACATTTTTAATCTTCAACTCTGCCCTAAAATCACTTTATCATGTAACTAAGCACTCAAGTTGCTGCAGTGAAGGGTGGGGTTCTGATTGGGAGGAGAGCAGGTCTGTGACAGGGCTTATGTTTTACAAAGTAGCCCACAATATGATTTAAAACATGGACAGTTGGAAACCAAGATGCCACCACCACCTGTATCATAGGCCCACATAAGTAGATAGGCAGGACTACCTTGGAACCTGCATTCCCAGCTTCTCCAAGATGACTGATGCTGTGATAGTTAAGAAAAAGGGGGCAAGATGAAGATGATAACAGAGATGTAAGAAGCTCTCCAAGATGGTAAACTCAGAGAAATAGGCCACATTCCACTACTCTTCCACAAGATTATTCCACAAGAAGGCCTATTGATTTAAATGGGACTATTCACACTCCTCAATGTATGTAAGAGAGGCTAAATCTGTCCCATTGTTAAAATTGTTTGAGAGGTTTCCAAGAGAAAAAGAAATGGTGCTTAAAGATGCATGTTTTTTCAGGCTAACAAAAAAGTCTTTCGTCCTCCTTTTCTGTCACTGGCTGGTTTTACTCACAGATCAGTCAAGTAGACCTCTACATATAATTGCATAAATGTTGGCGGTTTCAGGCTTAACTTTCATCCCGAGCCCATTGGATGAAATGCAGTTCACAAGTTTTTCCAAGTGAGCCTAAAGGGAAGGGGCTTGTTTGTTAGAGTTGGAATTGTGACTGAGAGCTTGAGCTAGTCAACCTCTGAAGAATGACTAGCTCAGGCTCTCAGTCACAATTCAACTTTTCAGTAGTCTGGCATAGCCCACTGTTTGAAAGACCATCTGAATCTGTTCTCCAAGACTAGAATTTGACAATGTTTTTATAACAGAAAGAATAAATGTTCTCTTTTTTTCCCCTCAGCAAATCCATAGTACTCAATGGCCTTCAGCCTCATGGTAGCCTTAATTTGCATTTTATGACCGACCTGAGAATACATTTTAGGTGGTTAATGGGAACATTTCCTAGTTTGTCAATGAGAAACAGACCTCTCCTCACTCAACTTTGGAATTTAAATTTCCTCCACTTAAAGTCCTGCAGTGGTTTGGGACCTGGGAAAAGGGTTCAGTGCCAAATTTCCATTTCACCAGACAAAATAAAACTCTATTGGCAATTCAGACACAGTTGTCTGGCAATGAGTCTTTATTTCACGGCATCAACCCTGACTTTGCTAGATTGAAAACACAACCAGAATGACAGAACATGTCACCTCAGTACTTCAGAAAGGGTGTGCATGAACATGCAAATATTATGTTTCGTTACGTGCATTTTATTTTATTATTTTTGTGTGCAATACATCCTATTCATGTTTTCAAAATAAAGATTAAGGGCTCTTTAGCTAGAAGTGATGAGCATCACAGTAAATGGGAGCTAGCTAAGTGCACAGAAAATCATGCCTGAAGATAGGAGACAAAGAGCGTCAGAGATCAGAAAGCTGCCAGATATGGCCAGCTGATAATTCCCCCAGGGTGAGGTAACTCTCGGCTGGTGTAGTGTGTTCCTGCTCCACTCATTCACAATTTTGGGCATGTCAGGGTTAGGGAGATAGTATGGCCAGAGCTCATACACTCTGGCTATGCTCAGCAGATATATAGTCCTCTAGGGACCTTTGCCAGCTGGTGAAGGATGAACATCCTCCTGTGTACTCTCCCCTATGCTGGGGCCTAGGGCATAACAGATCCATCCTGGGAACTGGCGAACTATAACTGGCTCCTTGACTCTGATTCACCAAACTGAAACACAGTTAATCGGAAAATCTGGGCCAAGAACTTCTTAAATACTGCGAGAGAAAGTTGTCAGGCATAAAAAGTAAAGATACCATCCTTTCTATAAACTCAAGGAATAATTCAGAGAGACAATATTGTCTCTATTCAGACTAAAGTACTGGTGCCATTAAATACATCTTCTCTCTTTTATAAATATCCTTTTCTGTCACTTTGTTTGTTTGTTTTTACCCATGTCCCCCAACTTTTCAAATACAACTGTATCTGTTTAACCTACCTGGTCGCCAGAGCAGATTGTTTTTTGTTTGCCATTTTTCACGGCAAAACACAGGTATCCAAGAAGTGGGTGACTGCAGATTGAGGCAGTGGATCTGAACCCACTCACTTGCCACATAAGTTGGCAGTAACTCCACAGAAGTCTAGGGAGTTACATCATTGTAAAGTTGGCGGGAAATCATTTGTGTCTAGACAAATGAGCTTCTGACCTGGGGTCTTTCGTTTGTAACATTATAAAATGCTGCTGGGTAAATGCTATGTTCTATGGGGCTACACTATGATAACATTCCTCACAATGAGGAACAGTTCTCCACAAGTTAGTGGGACTAGTCAGAAAATAAGTCAATATTCAGTGTAAGTAAGTGCATCATAACGTAGTCCATGATGATTTCTCAGTATTGTGCTAATCTTACTCAGATTGAAAAGTACCTTACTCCACAAATAGCCCCATTGATAGTGGGGGGGGGGGGTATTTGGGTAGTAAGATACCATATAATGTGGCTTAGAAGGCCCACAATTTGGCCATTATCATCTAGAATATGGTACTGGAATGTCTAGCAGAAAAAAACAGATTTGCTATTTGCTCCTCCCACACTTTTGTGCTCTGGACAAAGTTTCCTTTTGTTTCATCTCTTCCTCTCTCTGCTGTTCTGACCATGGTCCACCTGCTGTCAAGGTGCTGCATTTTTGTTTTAAACTTAAAGCAAAGTTTGGTTTCCCGGCTGCTGAATCTCTGCAGACACTCACATAGCTTAGCTTGTTTACTGAATGCAGCTGTGCTCACGACTGCCAAAATGGCACATATGCGTTTGTTAGTAGATATCCCTCACTGGGGTAATACAATTCTTTTTCCTTCCAAGTTCCCAAAGCAAAACAAATGTTTTCTTCATTATCAGCAACATTGCTTTTCAGAGCTGAGATCCCTGTCCAAATGTTTGTGATGACTGTTTCCTCAGCTGACTCACTTTTTTCTCCCACTTGTAGTACCTTGGGAAAGCAGAACGGTGGAGAAAGGTTTATTGCAAGGATTCTCTTTGGAAACAGGCAGTTTCTAGAATATATCTCACAGCTAGGGAGATTCTTGAATAGTTACTAGAGAGGCAGTTTCACTCTGAGATGCCTGAGCTAGTGGGATTCTGATTTCCATTCATTATCTGAATCCAGAGACACTGAGAGGTTCGCAGCTGAGCAAGTCACTTCACATGCTAGTATCTAACTTTGGTTTCTTAAGCCTTCTATGGAATTTGTTTGAAGACATGGCTTCTACTTGCTGTTGTTGAATAAGCTCTACCTGCCCATACACTGCACCGAAGGGGCACATTTTTAATGCAGTGTTTGGAGAACCATACAGCTACAATTGCTGTTATGAGGAGCCAGAAGCGTGTGGGTAACTCCTGGCACACCTCTCTGAAAACAAATCTCTAAATTATAATAAACCTTTGGGCAATCAAGACAACTTTTAAAACACCATGAACATAGCAAGCAGTGTTTCAGTCTTTCCAACACATTTTGCGATCAGCTTCCAGAATGCTGTGATTACCTTCCAGGAAATAAAGCACATGCATGCAATGTAGGGTGGCTACGTCCTCCCACATCAATTGTTCACCAGTGGACACAGACCAGATTGGAAACCGACAGCCATTGCTGCAGTTAGACTCCCATGTGCAGTAAAGGCATAAGCCTTTATGTAGCTCTGCTGCTAATACACGTGTGTCTCTCTCACAGCAGTGTCAATAGGTGGATTGCGCATTGGCAACAGAATAAGGAACTGATTCAGCCCTATGTAGTGCAGTAATGAGTCGGGCTCTACATATTTGCATTTCCTATAGCTTGCTTCCTTACTGGAAGATAATAATATATATATGTGTATATGTAATGGTACAAACGAAGAGAAACCTAATTTACCAAATGCTGTCACTAAGGCCTTAACTACAGTGGGATTTCAGTGTCTCCTTAGCTGCACCAGTCCAGGCTCCTACCTTAGGTGCCATTTACAGCAAAGCAACAACCACGTAGTCTATCCTGGTTTGAAATGCCCATTTCTCCATTAGGCGTTTGCATTGGCACAATCTCACTGGTGGCTGAAATCCTGTGGTAGGCAAAGCCTTAGTTTTCTGGGAAGAATACACACCGATCATCTTCTGAGGCTGGGAATCAGAAATGATGGTCCCTCTTTTCTTCAAGGTCAAGAACAATTCCTTAGGCTAAAGAGAAGAATTTTGATACAATGTGTGTTTCTAGCATTGGTGGAAAGTCAATGCCTCATATTACTTATTATTCTGAACTCAGTCTCTCTTGCGTTGAAGCTTCACTGCCCCCTCTCACACTATTTAGCTGGTTTCCCTGGTGGACAGTCACTGGATTGGGCTGGCCCAATTCTGCATAATCCCCGAGCCCTCTCTCTGTGCGTCACATCTGCTTGTTATTTGGCTTCCTTTCTGCGAGACAGGGTTCCTAAACAAGATGAGTAATAACATTTGAAGCATCCAGCATGAAGGATACAGCTCAGTTATGGGCTGTGTGGTTGAACACAAGCTCTAGACAGCCACAGACAGACCAAACTTAAAAACTGCCCAGATCATGGTGATTAAGTTCCAACTGCTGCATGTGCCTACATCACTGGAGCTAGAAAAAAAACTCAGCATTGTAGATTACATACTCTTTCCATAGCTGAGATTCTTAAAGTATGAGCAGTTCTTTTATAGCTTGACTTGTCCACTATAAAAATGTATGTGTATTCTAACCAGTTTTACTGCAGCGTGGCAATTGCTTTGACATATGACCTCCAGTTAAAAGCAAAGGAATGTCCTAGTTAAGGAATTGGCACATATGGTATAAATATCTGGCTACCACTCCCTCACATGCAGCTGGAGTCCCTGGGGCCACATTGTGCCATTGACTTTTAAGCAAAAATCCCAATCCCGCTCCCCACCAAGCTACCCAAATAAATGTAATTTATATACAACTACTACATCCTTGCATGGGGAGTGATGCAGAGCTGGGGGGGGGGGGGGATCCTTCAGCAGTGGAAAGCTGGCCCTGTGCTTTCTGGCAGAGGGACCTTGGGGATCAGAGGGTGTTGAGCCAGGGGCATGTTCATGTGTTTGGAAAGTGGTGGGGAGAGAGCATGCTATGGTCTGGTGATCCTCAGTGGGTGAAGTGGTACTATTCCAACCAGCATAACTCAGAGCAAGTCTTTAGATTTCACTAAATCATGCTGGGGCCACCTTTCCCCCCGACTCCTTCTCAAATCCATTTCCTCCTCTTGGGTCCTGCATCAAACTGAGGAGCTGATTCACTCTTTCTATACCCTTCTTACTATACAACTATTTTTCTTTGTGATCACTTTGTACAGTGAAAGCACAGAACCAAAATAAATATGGAAGTTTTACACCATCTGTTCTGTCTGGTTGCCTTATCTTAACACTGTAATTGACATCAAGCCTAGAAACTGCTACAGTTCCAAAGCTCACATTTATTTCTCTCTAGCTGAATTGAAATATTGGCTGTTGTGAGCTTCTATCTACAGTGTATTCTTATCAGTACCACTCCTCATCCAAGCACAGACAATGTGCAGTTCATTACTGTATATTCCAGCTTTACAGCTGTCTTTAGAAATTGATACCTTAAGTTTACTTAAGTCTACTCCCTTTTTTTTGGTCAACCTTAATCTTTGCTGAGATAGCATTTCAACTTTGCATCTGCTAGCTGAACAATGACAGTTACTTTTCTCCATGGCCATTTTCAATCATCAGTCCTTCACAGTAATGGAACAGAGTAACTCAAAGAATTATTTGATGAAGTAAGCAATAAAAAAATAAAATAAAAAGTATAGAACCACTGCAATCTTATGACCAACAGAGCATCTATGTTTAATTCTTTCAGAGTTATGGGATAATAATGCCCTTTTGGGATAGTCAAGCTCCAGCATAATGTGATAATCTGGAGGTTTTTGATGGGTATTAACAAGCAAAGCGTAATTTTCCTTATGGCTAGGGGTGAAATTTAGTAAATAAAAGTACCTAAGACTTGAATAAGAATTACAGGATCAGTGATTTGTTTTTCATCTGTGGGATTAGTTTGTGTGTCTTCCTGAGCCTTTAAATAGCAGAGTCCTCTGTCCACTTGCATAACACTCAAGTGTGTGCACTTCTTGCCTATTTTAAGGGGTGGTTTTTGTTTACTTGTCACAGATACAGAGACTTGTGATTACGGTTGGCACAAGTTCCAAGGACAATGCTACAAATACTTTGCCCATCGCCGTACATGGGATGCAGCTGAAAGAGAATGTCGTCTCCAGGGGGCTCACCTGACAAGCATCTTGTCTCATGAAGAGCAGATATTTGTGAACCGTATGTACCCTTAGGATTCCTTTGAGCAACTCTGGGTCGAGGTTATCGAGCTAGTAAAATATGCAGAGAAATCACCTTCCAAACCTCAAAGTAGTTTTCATATTTCCCTTCTAAACTGTGCATCATCATTTGATTTTTAAAAGGAAGACACCATATTCTCGACCATTCCTTTTGCTGTTGCCTGTTAATTTTGTATTAATTATTACCTGCAGTGGGGAAATCTACTTTTTACCCCTAAGGTTATAAAAGACAAAGAAGTTCAGGCCTTTATTCTGGAGACTTTGTTCTAGGCTCATTGTTTAGACAATCTCATTCTCCAGCCATCTTAAATACTGTTTTGCAAGCACAAAACATCAGTCACTTTCATGTTACATTACAAGACAGATTCAGCCCTGTAATACTCTTCACAGCATCAGGTGCTGCCTGCACAAACTGAGTAATGCTATTGATTAAAATATTTGGAGATGGATATTTTCTACTGGTCCTCATTAATTGTTCTAACATTTGGGTCATGTGTTGAGTCCCTTTATATCATGTTGTAAAACAATTCTTTGGGTTGCTCATGGTACATCTACATAGGGATAAAAGGTCAGCTGACTCAGGCTGGCAGGGCTTGGGCTGTGTAACTAAAAATCTCTGTAGACATTTGGGTTCAGGCTAGAGCCTGAGCTCTGGGACCCTCCACCCTGTCAGGGTCCCAAAGTTCAGGCTTCAGCCCAGATCCAAACATCTACACAGAGATTTTTGACCCCCAAAGCCCAAGTCCTGGAGCCTTAGTCAGCTGATCTGGGCCAGTCAGGAGTTTTTTATCCTGTGTAAACATACCTTCTTAGCACAGTTGGCATTGACTCCTGACAAGTCTGCAGGTCTCTGACTTTCTGCCTCAGAGCTTGGCACATCTCTCCTGTAAATGTCATGGAAAAAGTTTGACATTACTAAGGAAGAGAAAATACTTATTTAGTTATAGTAAATGAGTGAGGCAGTTTTTCCCCATATAATTGTGTTTGCCTGACATTTAAACTGCATGGCTAGGTAGAAAGCTAATCTGATCTGTTGGGATGTGTAGGATAAAGGGAAGATACCTAATTGTTTAAAACAATTAGGTAAGAGACTAGATTTTTGTAGAAGTGACAAAGAGTCCTGTGGCACCTTAAAGACTAACTAAAGTATTGAAGCATACGCTTTTGTGGGCTAACACCCACTTCGTCGGATGCATCTAGATTTTTGTAGATTTCCTTAACTAAAATAAAAAGGCTAAAAAAGAGCCTGTAAATATTGTTTGCATGTTTTGTGAAAGCTATTTAAGAACAGGAAGTCTGATTCAGTCTGTGAAAATTCTTTATATTCTTTGATGAATTTTCTCCCTTTTATGGGAAAGTTAATAAAAATATCTTTGTGGTTCCTTTCCTGTTAGGTGTTGGGCATGACTATCAGTGGATCGGCCTCAATGATAAGATGTTTGAACATGACTTCCGCTGGACTGATGGTAGCACACTGGTAAGATGTCTTAAAAAGGAAAAGTTAATTTAAAAGCCTATTGGTGATTTATCAAATACCCATTGGAAATGAAAAAAATAGGTCAAATTCCGGAATCAATACAGTAGCCAAATGCTTACCCCAACAAACTTCCTTGTTTGGGATTGCTACCTGTTCTTCTTTTTCTTCTTCTTCTTATGGTAGTGCTGAAAAGGTGCTGTACAAATCCACACAGATACTGTTCCAAACAGATTACATTCTGAGACATTTATCATATAAGGCCCAGATTCTGATCCCTTGTGGAACGGCTTTGTGCTTATCTGCTGTACAAAAAGGCTGTAACATTGATGTATTCTGCCGTTGAGTCCCTCAGCATGGGGGGAATTCTCAGCTTGTATAGGGTGGTCCTAATGGTTCCTATATCCCCCCTCCTCCTGGCCTCCCATGGAGCGGGTATTCTTGGGGTGAAGGAGACACAGAGCATGTCTACCCTGCAGTCTTAAATCGACCTATGGAACCACTGCGGTGGCTAATGTCCACATCACCCTCCTTTTGTTGTCATCCTCGTATCGTCGCCAGAGCACTTCTACTGACTGAAGAAGGGCAGTGTGGGGAGGTGAGAAATCAGGCTCCCTGGGCTTTTTGCCTCTCCTCTCCCCGCTGAGAGCAGGAGAAAACCACCTGGGACTTCTCCCCTCTGATGGGGAGATCCATTCCTGGAGTCTGGTGAGCTGCCATGCTTCTGGCCAGGAGCCAAGGGTTAGGGGGAGGGGAAGGCAGCCAGGCTCCCAGCCGGAAGTTCAGAGCCTCCATGCAGCCAGGCTTCCAGAAGGGAGCAGGGACCTGGGACCCCAGGGGGCAGAGTTCCCTGTGGAGAGCAGGGAGTCCTGAGGGCAGCCTAAGATGGGAGCCTAGGTAGAAGTCCAGCTTAGAGTGGAGACCCAGCAGCAGCGCCGAGAGCTGGGCAGAGCCATAAAATTGCCAAGACAGCCATTAGCTGATGTTAATAATACCGATATTATGAAGATATTAAGTTGGTACAGTGGGGCACTTACATTGGTGGGACAAGACTGACATAATGAGGTCGATGTAAGCTGCCTTACATTGGCCTGTGTAGTGTAGACCAGCCATAGAAGGAGCTCCTCTGCACTCCAGTGATCCCTGTCTGGAAGATTACACAGGGCTGCTCTAAATCATGCTTTTAGACTGTTCTAATGCATGGGAATCCTACAGTTGGAAGGGATATAAAGACATCTTAAAACTACCTCTACACATCTCCTTCCTGACTTGCAGTGGGTGTAGAAGATCTGGACCCAATGTTCTATTTGGAGTACTATTGATACTTTTTTATAGCATCAAAGTAATAAGGAAAAACCGAGTAGGTGGAGAAAGAAAACATTCTTTCCTCACCTTCAGCTAAATTAACTCAACCATCCTGTCTGCTATAGAATTTGATTCAGTATCATCCAAGCCAAAGTATTAAATCTCTTCTTTAGAAGAGACAGGTGACTTATGGCCAGTTCAGCACCCATTGATACACACTATTTAACAGATTGGTCATGCTTATTTTTCTCTTTGTGAATCCTTCTATAACCAAGAAACATCTGGTCCTCAGGTCACATACATACAGACTATGATCACTACTGCTTATCGCATAGATATGGTGTATTTAGTAAGAAGGCTGAAACAAAGCCGATTTGAGATTTAAAGGCCTTTCCAAGATTTTTCAATGTTTTGCGAACGATCCATTTCTTGCAGAACTGTTGTGTGCTGCAGGTGAGAGTACAGAGAAAAAGGAAAAATCATTTTTTTCTCTCATGTGCTTGCTTTAGCACTGGAACAAATGTGTTTACTTGTGCTTGAAGGCACAATGTCTCATAGAGTGTAGGGAGAGGAAGTCTGTTGCTCTTCATCACTTCCTCCTCTTCACCTATTCTTGGGAGTCTAGCAACTTTGGCTGCATCAGATTTGCATATTCCTTGTACTCCATTCTCTTTGTTGATCCCTCTTCCCCTAAACAGTCTGATAAGGTCAGGCATAATCTAGCTCTATCTGTGGGATCAGCATATCTTTGCACTGGCAAATACTAAGGGAGTTGTAAACGTACACATTGCAAATGCAAGTTTGGTGTGACACAAACTGACAAAGTCCAGGAATAAAAGGCAGAGCTGATGCTCTATTTAAACTCATGCTGCTGGGCAAAGATGTTAAGTTTTTGTTTTAACTTTAAAGTTAAGAAGAGAAGACATTCTGAGCCCCGTATAAGACCATCTGTTGAACAGGCCCTTTTCTTTGTTGATCTTTATCCCACTTTCCTGCTTTTTTTACAATTTTTCTCCATCCTTTTCTTTGGAAACAATCTATATGTCTCCTGAACTCATTTGTACTCATTGATTCAAAAGTTTTCCATGGCCATTTATTCCATGTGTTAACTATTCTGTGCATGTAGTGTCTGCGTGAGTTTCCAGTTTGCTCACGGTATCCACATTTTTAGATTATTTGCCATAATTTCTGCCCCCTGTACTGGACCATTTACCACAATCAGTTGTTGGACTGCTAAATAAATGTTCCAGTTACATCTTGATCAAATGCATAAGCACTGTCCATGAATGCACTGTGCATGCATCTTCAAATTCCACTGGTTTGAATCAAGTGTTAGCCCTATCAATCCAATTTATAATCATGAAAACTGACATTACATCATCATAAATAAGGTTACAACAAGAAGAAACTCAGAAATATGTCCTATTAACTTCAATGTCTTAGATTAGAGAGGAGTCTGCCTATAAAGTGTGACCCTAAGCAATCCTGAATTTTGGGGGATAGCAGAGGCCTATCTCTATTTGAGATCTAGTATTGTCTTTGCTGTGCTGTGCTCTGAGCAACTTAGCAATATTGTCTTTCTAGAGTGTTTCTTAGCTCTGTTACTTTAAAGGCACTAATTTACCCAGTCAGCTGAGGATTCCTCTGGCATTAGAATTGTCTTGGGAATGAGGTTGGAGTGCTGTACTGCACCAGTGTTCTCTGACTGGATTAAAGACTATTTCACTTTTACCAGAGGGCCAAACCAGTCTTCAGTTGGCCTCATGGGGCTTGTCTTCACTACCCGCCTGATCGGTGGGTAGCGATCGATCTGTTAGCGATCGATTTCTTGCGTCTCATGAAGACCGAGAAATCAATCGCCCGCGGCGCCCCCGTCGACTCCGGAACTCCAGCTTGCCAAGAGGTGCAAGCTGGAGTCGATGGTCGAGTGTGCTGCCGACTGCTGCTGCCATGAGGACGGCAGGTAAGTCGGCTGACGATATGCAACTTCAGCTACGTGGTTGCGTATCTTCAGTCGATTTCCGCCCCACCCCCAGTGAAGACCAGCCCATGGTGTCGAGGGATCAAGGTGATATAAAGCTGTTTTTGTCTCACTGCCCATTTGATTAGTGTGTCAAGAGCAGCTCAGCCAGCAGCTGAAGATTATGCTCATAGTTCCTTTAAATGAACCTTCTGAAATAGGTGATGATAATGGAAATGGAAATCCTGACTCATTCCTAGCCAATGCTGCCCACATGAAAGAACTATAGTATATATTACTACATTACCAGGATTTCTCCTTCACTTAGGGTGTATCTATTCTGGACATTTAAACAGAGAAAGTCCCTTTTTTGCGCAAAAACCAGGGGAGTGTCTACTCTTGCCAATAACTTTTTGTGGTGAAACTCAGAAGTGTCACCACAAAAAGAAAACCACCTTCACGAGAGGCGCACAGCTCTTACTGGTGAAGCTTTTTGGTGATGTGGAAATGAAGACATGTTCTTCCTGTTTGCAGAGCTTTTAGCCTCCACAGAATATCTCACAGTGCTAGGTGACCACTCTGGCCAGCAGTCCTGCTGCCAGGTAAACAGACATCCACCCTTTCCCCTGTAAAACCCTGGGACCTTTAAAACTCCCCTTCCTGTTTTCTTGGCAAGTGCTCACTTACCTGGCCAGGTGACAATGGCTGCTCCATGGAGCCAATGATCCCCTGCTTGGAGCAATGCTGAGCTCCTGGAGCTGATCTGTGTTTGGGGAGAGGAGGCTGTGCAGGGACCCAGGATGCCCTGCAACTGCCCCCGCCCCCGCCCCCAAGACCTATAATTGGTGATAGAAATGCTGCAAATGTGAACACTCACTGAGGCCTGTGGACGTAAATGAGTACACAAACCAGTGCTTTTCTTTCGCCGGTCCACTATCACCGGTGAAACTGACAACATAAAAACTCTGCAAGGGTAGATATAGCCTTATTTATTCATTATGGGCAAAGAGAGCTTTGAATCTGTGAACCTCAAATTCTACCACTGGAGATTAGGGAATGAGGTTTTAGTTATTTTGGTGCACATTTTCCATGGAGATGAGGAAATCTACAACATCATTATTCAATCTATTGCAGGGAACTCCTTTGCCAAGTGGTAGCATGTATTTTATTAGCACAGTTTCTGGAAAAAGGCTCAAATGTACTTTTTATTTGCACCTAAAAATATTTAAAACAGTGAATGAAATGGAAGGAAATCAGGACTTTCTTTTGACATTTTCAATTTATATCCATTATAGGTTGTGTTTTTCCAGATTTTTTAATTGTAAGTGTCAACCACACTAAATATGATCAGGGTTGGACATAAATATATGCTTACTTTGATTAGTTTGTACCAAGACTAAATACATCCCTTGGATGTGGACATACATTTCTAACCAACTTCATTGAGAATTACATTGGCCCATACAAAAACAAAATGTTGGCCTTGCCTTCTCTCACTTCCACTGCCCAAAAAAAGAGAGAAAATTTCTCTATACTCTCCCTGTAAACTCATGTGAGATCAGCACCGAGAAGTTAACATAATGAAATGTGATAGATGGATAAAATGAGATTTTTCATCAGTTTAGTAATGGAGAAAAGTTTAAGTGACAAAATACAGTTGAGGAAAAAAAATCTGATAGTACATAATCAGATGAAAATTTCCATTTCAATTCACTGTGAAGTGTTGTGTAGATTAGATAAAATCACTTGACATCACTTCAGATTTTTTTCAAATGTGTTTGGGAAGTTTCCAGCCAAGAGTTTAAAAAATAAGAGCCCAAAGTTAAGCTTTTACTTTTCAAAAGTACACAACACCTACCAGCTCCCACTGGCAAGCGCTCAGCACTTTTGAAAATCAGACCATTTGTTTAGGTACCATTTTTCAAGAGCCTATATGTAGGCAGCCCCCTTTGAAAATCTTGGTCTTTGTTGTTCTCATGAAAATGATCAGTTCTTGGCAATTTATCAAAAGCAGCAACAATAAAACTCCTCTTCTTTCCCAGTGCATAGTTTACATGCATCAGCTGGCATTTGTATGTTGTTAACAATGACAATTCCAGTAAGTGAGGCAAGTCTTGGAATCTATGAAGATAAAGGTTGTAAATATATGGACTGATCATTAGGCAGAATTTCTGAGGCCTGATCTACACTAGAAGGGGAGGGGTGTTAACCTAAGATACACAACTTCAGCTACATGAATAGCATAGCTGAAGTTGACGTATCTTAGGTTGACTTACCTGGACATCCTCACAGTGGCGAGTTGACTGCTGCCACTCCCCCCATTGACTCTGCTTCTGCCTCTTGCAGAGGTGGAGTTCTGGAGACAATGGGAAGAGCACTCTGAGATCTATTTATTCATCTGTTCATTGTTTCCTTTAAAAAATAACTTTTGTATGTGATGGTGGAGATACCCTAGTATAACAGAAATAGGTTTGTCTTTTGCCCCGATACTACAAAGAGAATAGAGTTGTTCAGGTCACCTTGAAAACTAGTGTGGAATCTCATTGAAGTCAGTGGGGCTCAGTGTAGATGCAGGGTCTGCCCTTGTTGTTTTCTTGGCAGGATTTGGTTCTTAGCCTTAAAGCTGCTTTCATGTAGTAGTTCTTTGTGGTTTCCTGTTGTGTGGACAAATAGCGGGATAACCCGCAAGTTTCATGAAAGGTTGAGTTGGCTTGATAAGATGACATATCCACTGGCACCAAGGTGCTTTTTGGGCATGCCACTTTATTTACAACCCAGAGACATGTTCAGCTTGAAACGAGAGTTCAAGGGAGCATAGGAGTGTGGCTGTAAAATATTTCAGTGAGATCATAGAAACATAGGACCTTGAGAGGTCATCTAGTTCAGTCTCCTGCACTCATGGCAGGGCTAAGTATTATCTTGGTGATCCCTGACAGGTGTTTGTCCAACCTGCTCGTAAAAGTCCCCGGTGATGAAGATTCCACAACCTCCCTAGACAATTTATTCCAGTGCTTAACTACCTTGACAATTAGGAATTTTTTTCCTAATGTCCAATGTAAACCATCCTTGTTGCAATTTGAGCCCATTGCTTCTTGTTCTATCATCAAAGGTTTAGGAAGACAAGTTTTCTTCCTCCTCCTTGTAACAACCTTTCATGTACTTGAAAACTGTTATCATGTCCCTTCTCAGTTTTCTCTTCTCCAGACTAAACAAACCAATTTTTTCAATCTTCCTTCATAGGCCATGTTTTCTAGACCTTTAATCATTTTTGTTACTCTTCACAGGATTTTCTCCAGTTTCTCCACATCTTTCCTGAAATGTGATGCCCAAAACTCGACAAAATACTCCAGTTGAGGCCTAATCAATGCAGAGTAGAGCAGGAAGAATTATTTTTTGTGTTTTGCTTACAACACTCCTGCTAATACAGAATTATGTTTGGGTTTTTTTGTTACACTACTCACTCACAGTTAGTTTGCTATCCACTATAACCTCCAGATCCTTTTCTGCTGTACTCCTTCCTAGGCAGTCATTTCCGATTTTGTATGTGTACAACTGATTGTTTCTGTCTAAGTAGAGTACTTTTCATTTGTCCTTATTGAATTTCATCCTATTTACTTCAGGACATTTCTCCATTTTGTCCAGATCATTTTGAATTTCAATTCTATCCTCCAAAGCATTTGCAACACCTCTCAGCTTGGTATCATGTGCAAACTATATACATGTATTCTCGATTCCATGATCAAAACAATTCATGAAGATATTGAACAGAGCCAGACCCAGAACTGATCCCTGCGGGACTCCACTGATTATGCAGTTCCAGCTTGACTGTGAACCACTGATAACTACTCTCTGGGAACAGTTTTCCAACCATTTATGCACCCACCTTACAGTAGCTCTATCTAGATTGTATTTCCCTAGTTTATTTATGAGAAGATCATGAGAGACAGTATCAAAAGTCTTACTACGGTCAAGATATACCACACCTACCACTTCCCCCTTATCCACAAGCCTTGTTACCCTGCCAAAGAAAGCTATCAGGTTGATTTGACATAATTTGTTCTTGACAAATCCACGCTGACTGTTACTTGTCACCTTGTTATCATACTTCCTGGGCATTGCAGTGCAAGTGCTCATTGAGACAGGTGCCAGTTTTCCATATACAAACTATTTTGCACATAACTGCCATTTTATTATCTTGAATTTATAGACTTGGTCATATTTTATTTATATTTGGCACATTTATTTTTACTCCTAAAATATACATGCTGAAAGCACCAGCCCTAAGTTCTGGGCACTTTTTCCAATATTTAAAACATAATAACCAATACTTACACTGAATGGTGTGAATCTACTGCCAAATCACCAGTATGATCATAATTTGCTCTGGCCTGTAACGCCATTACAATGAAGCAACAAACAACCCTATCCAACATCATCCAGTCCTTCCTCCAAATTCCTGAGCAAATCATGACCTTTGCAGCATGTCCACACAGTTCACAAATCTAGGCAGTGGCAAATCTTGTGAACAAGAAGCATTATGTGGAATTTAGATGCCCGGTGGAGAACACTCTGCCAGCAATTCCCTCTCTTGTATATCAAGGGAACTCCAGCTTCAGTGCCTCTGCTGATTGCAACTGTGTTAGAGCCAGGGGCGGCTCTGTGTTTTTTGCTGCCCAAAGCGCAGCAGTGAGGCAGCCTTCAGTGACACACCTGCGGGAGGTCCGCTGATCTCGGTGATTCGGCAGTGTTTCTGTGGGAGGTCCACCGGTCCCTCAGCTTTGGTGTACCCACCACTGAAATTACAGAAATGCTGCCAAAGGCCGCCTGACTACCGCCCTGACAGCATCCGACAGGCCCCTCCCCTGCGGCTTGCGGCCCCAGGCACGCACTTGCTGCGCTGGTGCCTGGAGCTGCCCCTGGTTAGAGCAGTATGAAAAGCAGATGGCTCTATATGTTAACTTGGACCAAAAAAACTTAGCATTGTAAAGAACAAAAACAACACATAGAATTTCACACAGAAGTACATAGGTAGCCAGTGCAACCCCCAGATCACAAGTGCTGTTTAGTCCCAGCAAACAATTCTGTTTAACAAGTAAGCTACTGCTATAAATGGTCTCAGGGTAGAGATTAGTGACTGATGCCACCAACACAATTTCAGATCAGTAGCCATGTCTAAAACCAGATGGGCCACCATCAAGGAAATCCTCAGGCTACAAATATTACCATAAATTCTTGGCTTCAATCTTCTCAATCATCTTTCCCAAAATAGGAGTAGCCTCTAATTGGCGAGGTCCTCACTATCAAGTGTTGAAGTTCTGTTAGTGAATGAGTAGTGGCCAGAATACTTCCAGAACTTCAGTATGCAATACTGGCTGGAACTCAAGCAGAGTTTGCCCTCAAGACATTGCCCTGCACCCTGGATGCAGCAGGCTACATTGGAATTATATACTATGCCAGAGTATGTTAACCATGGATTTTGAAGCCATGACATATTACGTCATGTTGTCCTGTAGTTGGGTGTTTTGTGTTCCTCTGAAAATAGGGTGATCAAATGTCCCAATTTTATAGGGACTGTTCCGATTTTGGGGTCTCTTGCTTATATAGGCTCCTATTACCCCCACCCTCCACCCCTTGTCCCGATTTTTCACATTTGCTGTCCAGTCACCCTATCTGAAAAGGCTCTTTTCTATTAGTTTCTAATTTATTTGGGAACTAAAAGCAGACATATATAAGAGTGTTTTCACAAACATTTTGCAAAATCAAAATAGTGATTTGCTTTTAAACAAATTCCTACCCACTTCTATTCACTTTTCTGTCAGCACTTCTGTGAATATTTTTCTTTCACCAGAATGTATGGGTAGGATTTTTTATTCATGCAAATAACATACTTGTATGGCAACAGTTCAGATTAGGTCATCTCATCAGGGAATAGGAATCATATCATGTGATTTAACTAACTAATCACACAGTTTGATTATTGAATGCTCAGTGGAGTACACCGGACCCTCGCTATAGTCCTGGCTTCGGGATCCATGCACGGTCTAGTGCTAACACAGGGGATGTGTTAATGCAGGGAATACGTTGCCATGGATCCCAATTTAAATATTTAAATTTGGGATCCATGGCAACAACCGTGCTGTATGCGAACCAGCGCTATAATGACGCGGGCTATAGCGAGGGTCCGGTGTATTTGCTAAGAACTGTTTATGAACAATCACAGTTGCAAATATATTGTAAACAATATTACTAATAATAACAAAACAAACCTGGGAAAATCACAGAGGGACTATGAAGAGGGAAAATGGACTAGAGTCCTCAAATAAAGATTTGCAAGAAATAAGTAGACCATATCAAGGTGGATGATTGCATATCTTAAACCCTGCTCAGTTCAGCTATGTTTAGGATAAATTCATCAACACAGGCTGATAAGTGCAAGAAAGACTTAGATATGAATATTAGTAGTTCTAATCAGCTGGGACATTCTCCAAGCTATTTTTCAAAAGCCAGTAAATAAATATTATGTGGCATTTGGAAATCTCATAGGGAAACTGAATTTTAATAGCAACCTTTATAGCCACTCATCTAAATAGAAAAGTCTGGTGTCACTTTTGGCAGTTGCTTCTCTTTGTATTTGGATTGCTAGTATTTCACCATTAAGCACCCTTGCAAACAAGTTGAGTGGTGAAGGAGCGCATTGGAATTATGTTTCAATGTTCCATGATATGGATTAAGCACATATAGCTACTTGGGGTTGTGCTTCAGACCTCTGTCTATTCATATCCTTTGGAAAATGCTGTTGATAATTAGTGCTTTGTATGGCAGTGAGCTCACTTCCATTACACAAGATTAGTGCTGTGTTAAGGAGCTGTCTAGTGTCTGTGGCCAGATTATCTGTCGCTCACAGAATGCTGGCAGCCAGGAAAGTAATGGGCAAGTTGCCAATTTAACAACTGCTCAGAGACCTTACGTTAGGTTTTCTTCCCTTCAGCAAGAGTGTTGTGCTTCATGCTGGTAATACTGGACTTCTCTGCCAGTGTTAGGTAGCGACATAAAAACAAAAGTTTCATTCTGTTAAGAACAAAGTCCTCTCTTATTCTCTCCTTTATTGGTCAGCGAATCAGACTGTTTTACCTTAAATCTATAACACCTCTCCTTCCAGAAAGAATAGCTGTATTGAACACAAAAGGACTTTAAAATGCATGAAACTTTGTAGGGAGGTAGGCTGCCTGCGAGTTAAATAAAACAGACTAAAAAATACTGTGGTCAACTGCAAACAAAAAGGCTATTGTGCCAGAGATCCATAGGTTTCTTGAAGACAGGGATTTTAAATTTACTAAATATTTTGACTTTCAGATATAATGGTCATTACAGCCCCTCTCTGAAATGCTCATTTGACCTGCTTAAGCCGGGAGAACTATGTATTATTACTATTATTTAAAGTGTTTTGTTTAATGGCAGATATGTTCTTAGCTTAGAATGTCTCAGGCTAGTAAGAGGCCTCTTAAACTTTTTTTAGCAGGGGGGAGGGGGTCTCTCTTTTTTCCCCAAAGGTCTAGGTAATTACTTCTGAGGTGCATTACATTTGGCTTTGGGCTGAAACCTGCAATAACAGTTGGAATAAATGACAAAATGGAATATTTTTGGGGCTGTGTGTAGATTTTGATTCATATAATTACTTTAGTATAATTCCCAGAGTTCATGTACTCTACTAACAAGCCTCTTGTCAGACTCTTCAAAACAAAGATACCATCCCATTGGCAAATTAGTTTGATCAAGTTAGATTGGTCCCTCTACAACATTCATATAGGGCAAACGTAAACATTAATTATATTCCTATTTTTTAAAACGCCAAATAGAGATTTATGTTAAATCATGGTGATCATTTATATTGCGGACTTCATCCCAAAGATCCTAAAACATTTTACAGATTTTGGACATACATCACTTCTGATGGATGCAACTATTTCTTGGGTGGAGAGCCAGGTAGACAACTAGTGTATTGCTCAAGATGGAGATCATACACATATCTAGATAGTTGCTGTCTACATTAGAGAAGCTTTGTACACTGCTGAAGTTACAGGGGGTTCACATTTCTCTAATGTAGCCTTAGCTAGCAGACGAAGACATCAAAGAAACTCCCTTCTCCCCTCATTAGTTTGTGTATGGAGGAGTCTGAACTTCCTCTGAAATCCCCCTTATGCATACAAATAAAGCAAACTACATTGTCCTCACTAAGCTAAATATATGAAGCATGATTAAAACTAATCAGTGAGGTCTGATCCAAAGTCCAGTGAAGTCAGTGAGAGTCTTTCCATTGGTGTCAATGGGCTTTGAATCAAGCATGGAAAGGACAAGTTAACATCTTTTAAGTATCTTTTAAATTTTTTAGTATTATTCAAACAAGGTAGTCTAACACAGCAGCTGATCATTAGTATCTAGGCACAGTAATGGGTAGGCAGCTCCATCTAGTGGAAGCTTCCCATCATGCTCAACACAAAGTTTCTCCTTTTCATGAGTTCTCAGATGAAAAAAATAAATAAGCCAAGGAGCCAAACAAACACTGAACCTTGCAATATAAGTTTCACACTGATTTTATACATCAGCTAGTCACTGGTTCTAAGCAGGGATTGGATCTTCATTTTATGGCATTGCTAATATCTCTCAAAAAGAGATATATAGTCTACTTTAGATGTAAATATTTATCGGGGGTGCATGTGGTCTTCTTGGGATATGTCCAGAAAGACATGAACATGCACTAACTAAGCTCCCTATCCTTCAAGCTGCTTCATGGGAAAGCAGTAGTCTGCTTGCACAGAACTAGTTGTAGTTTTGAGGCCACAATTTCACCCTTAATTATTAAGGCTCTGAGGCCTGGGCTACACTAGGGGTGGGGTTCGAACTAAGTTGCGCAACTTCAGCTACATTATTTGCATAGCTGAAGTTGAAGTATCTTAGTTCGACTTACCTGGCCGTCCTCATGGCGGCGAGTTAACCATGGTGGCTCCCCCGTCAACTCCACTTATGCCTCTTGCGGAGCTAGAGTCCCGGAGTTGATGGGGAGCGTGTTCGGGGATCGATTTATCGCGTCTAAACACATCAAACACTATCCGCCTATCCTGCGGGTAGTATAGACATACCCTGAGTCTGCAAAACACATACTTACCTCTGGCCCAGATTCAATAAGATGCTTCTGCATGTGAGCTGCCTCAAAGATTTCCATGGGATTACTCATGCATTTAAGGTTAGGCATGAGCTTAAATACCTGCTTGAATGGGGTCCTTTAAGTTCATGAATAGTCCCGGAGAAGTCGATGGAACTGCTCACATGCTTAAAGTTAACCATATGTGGAACTGTTTGCAGGATTAGTATCTAAGTCAGTGCAACAATTCAAATGTAACATCTTGTCTTTCCCAGAGCAAATATCAGATTTGTTTAAATATTAAGTGATGCTGTGATTATAAATGGAAATGTTGTTATGATCATTGTTGAATCTTTGCAAATAAACACTTGGCTTTTTGTCTTGCTGTTTATGGAAGTGAAATTCCTTCCAGTCCTCTTCCAGGTCTCTCAGTTAACAAAAGCAATGTTGTTTAATAGAGTAATCTGCCAGTAAACTCTGAACTGATCCACTGACTCACTGTAACCTGGCACGTCAATTGTCCTCCTTGTGCATCAGTTGTAAAACTAGTTAATAGCAGAACCTCATTGAAAAGCAGATATAACATCTGAGTTGAGCTATCTAAGTAAATGAATTTCAAAAGAAGCCTACCCCCTGGGTGACTGTGTCAGCAGACTTTCCTGATAAGAACTTCTAACGGCTTATCTCTCATTATGGAAGAGCATATTCCCATTCTCAGGGAGTGTTAGGGAAAAGGAAACAATTGCAAGTGGTAATGATGTTGTTAAGGCTTCTAGTGCTCAGTTTAAACCAGTTTGCTGATAAATGCCAGTCAGGAAATGTTGCTTAACTTTAGTTTAAGATGAAAGAGACCACCGAGAGATCATTCAGCCCACTCCTGATGTCCTTTTCTCAATTTTGTGATATGCCATATCAGTTTCTCACTGTGAAGCATTCAAAGAGGACAGCCATGGGAATACAGATCACATTCATAATACCAAGGGCCAAAAAAATGCCAGGATAAATTTGTACTGGAGAGTCATGTAAAGTTGCAGAAAATGTTCCCTTCCCCTAGGATGAAAAACAGCAACCCTGAAAGTGTAAAGATTAGACATATTTTCCTATAGTAAATAATTTCTTGAGTTTCCTTATAGAAAGGTTCACTGGCCTTTACACAAGAAAAAGGTCAAGTAATTAAGTTTTGTTTGCATCTGAGGTTTATTTTGTTGTGGTTCATTACACACAGTGTCTGTTGACTTTTTGGAATGTAAAATCCTAGCTATTGCTCACAGCAACTTGGTTTGTGTTTCTGTGATAAAGGAATGGCTGTTATCACTGGATGGCTATTACAATGCTTAGATGCTGCTCCCCACAGATTCAGCTTGACAATATGCAAACAGCTAAAGAGCTAAGTGGATTACTTATTAGTTTCCAGAGTATAGGTGGTATCCTAAACTATTATAAGTATCTAACCTTTTATAAAGCAGAGTGTATTCAGATATTTGCCTAGATGTCTTCATGACGGGAATACTGTGCTTGCTCAGTTTGATTAGTGACACTTTTGAATGACAAAGGTTTGCTATTAACTGTTTGTTTCCTAAGACTAGGTGTGACCAGACAGTAATGGAATAGGGGGTAGGGGGCAATAGGAACCTATATAAGAAAAAACCCCATAATCGGGACTGTCCATATAAAATTGGGACATCTGGTGACCCTACCTTAGAATGGTTAAGCTTAATTCAAAGCAAAATATGGGAGGAAATGAAGTTTATAGAAATCCATTCACCTGAGGGTCATAATAGTAAATGTATTTTAGATACTTATATGGTCTCCATTACTATAATAGCTGAGTGCCTCGCTGTCTTCCCATTTTACAGATAAGGGTATGTCTTCACTACCCACTGAATCGGCAGGTAGCCATCGTTCTTCTGGTGATCGATTTCTTGCATCTTATGAAGACGCGAGAAATCGATCGCTCACGACGCCCCCGTCGACTCTGGAACTCCAGCTTGCCGGGAGGCGCAAGCTGGAGTCGACGGGGGAGCGCGCCGCCGACTGCCACCGCCATGAGGATGGACGGTAAGTTGGCTGCAGATACGCAACCGAAGTTGCATATCTGCAGTCGATCCCCCTACCTCCTCCCCCCTCCCTGTAGTGGAGACCAGCCCTAAGAAACAAAGAGATGAAGGGTATGTCTACACTGCAATTAGACATCCGTGGCCGGTCTATGTCAGCTGACTCAGGCTTGTGGAACTCGGGCTAAGGGGAATGATTGCGGTGTAGATTTTTGGGGTCTAGGAACCTGCAAAGGGGGAGGGTCCCAGAGTTTGGGCTGCAGCCCGAACCCAGAAGTCTGCGTTGCAATTATATAGCACTGCAGCCTGAGCCCCAAGAGCCTGAATCACCTGATGCAGGCCAGCGGAGGTTTTTAACTGCAGTCTAGATAGTCTATGGTCACACAGGAAGCCTGCAGCACAGCAGGGAATTGAACCTGCATCTCCGAAGTCGCTAACTAGACCTCTAACTGTTGGATCCTCCTTCACCTTGCTATAGAAGAAGTCTCTTTGCTCTGTAGCAAAGTTTAGTCTGATAATATTTAAATCCAAGAATTGTGGCCCTCAATGTCACCAGCCAACTTTACAAAGAAGACTTGAGGGGACACGTTATTGTTATAAGCCGTGAAGATGTATTAAGGGTCTACTCTTTCTCAGCTTGACTTTGATTGTAGGGCAGTATTGTTGTGTGATTCCTAAGGCACAGATTAAGGCATAGGGACACTCTACTCCTGTGCCTAGGACAAGCTCCTGGAGTCCTGCGATGACACCAGCATCTCATTGAAAACGAGTAAGACTTGGTGTAGTCTACAAAGTTATGCCAGCTAAGCTATGCCAGCTAAGAGAGCGAAAAATTAATGCACTGCCAGCTGACATAACTATGCTGGTAAAAAAACCCAGTGCAGATGCAACTATGTTGATGGAAGAGTTCTTTTGTTGACCTAGCTAATGTCATTCAGAGAGGAGGTGTAGCTATGCTGGCAGAAACGTTTAGCCAGCGTTTGCTGTGTGTTCACTAGGAGGTTTTGCTGACGTAACATATGCATGATCAGCAAAGACTTTGTAGAATAGACCAGCCCTAAATTTCTAGCCATCACAGTTGTGAAGATGAGCTTGAAAATATGACCTGACTGTTACCAAGAGAGCAATGTCTGCCCTAGTCTGCAGAGAGACTGAAACAACAGCACTGAGTGATATGAACTACTCCATGCATCTCATTAGAGTGTTAACTCCAATGTATAGCTCCCCTCCATCAACATCATCCTTGCAGATCCAACGTGTGGCTGGAGGAAACAAGTGCAGTGAGCCCAACCTTTGTCTGACATTGTCTTCCCTCAGGGCTGCACAAATGGCAATAAGTCCGTATATACGCTGCCTGGATGTGCTTTAACACTTTGATCTCAGGGATCATTTCACATTATATGTTACAGCAGGGGTCTCAAACATGCGGCCCGGGGGCCACATGCGGCCCGCAAAGCCCTTCCCTGCGGCCCGCCAAGCTTCCTGGCGCCCCTCCTCCCCCCCCCCCGGTCTCCCCATAGCAGTTTGCAGGATGGAGGGGCCAGAAGTGGAGGCTTCTCTGTGGCCTGGCTGGGCCGCGCGTGTTTCTAGCTCTGGACTTCCTATATTGCTCTTGCTTTGTTTGCCAAACAGCTGTTGGTGGTGCCTAGCGCTTTCCAGGAGGGAATGGGGAGCTGCCTGCTCAGAGGAGGAGGTGGGGCAGGGGTGGGACCTCTTGGAAGGGGTGGCGTGGGGGCGGAGCCGGGGCAGCGAGGGCAGGGGGTGTGTCAGTGGTGCGGCCCTCGGGTCAGTGCACTAGTCCTCATGGAAGGGGTGGAGTGGGGGCAGAGCCGGGGCAGCGAGGGCAGGGTGTGTGTCAGTGGTGCGGCCCTCGGGCCAGTGCACTAGTCCTCATGGAAGGGGTGGAGTGGGGGCAGAGCCGGGGCAGCGAGGGTATGTGTGTGTGTCAGTGGTGCGGCCCTCGGGCCAGTGCACTAGTCCTCATGCGGCCCTCATGGTCATTTGAGTTTGAGACCCCTGTGTTACAGTATTTCCTCCTGGCCAACCTATTGTTCTTTAGGTTGGTCTGTTTGATGGCGTAACTCCATCATATTTTTGTTGTGTATAAAAAACCCCATCGTAGCTCTTCCACCTTAAGTTAACTTGAAATTTGAATGTATTCGGGTTTTCAGAAATGAAGACTAAGGATGTTGGTAAGACGTCAGTTGACGTTTGATTGATGACTTCAGGCTGGTTTGAAAACTATCAGGATAAGAGTAGGAGCCCTTTAATAATGGCTTCATTGATTTGTGGAGACGGTAACAATTTACATGAAGACATGCAGAGTGACTGGAACAGTGCCAGTATTCTTTGCATCTATCCGTGAGTTCAGTTTCAGAACTCTTTTTACACATGATCTTCAAAAATATCTGCACAATAAACAGTGCTAAGGAGTGGGGAACCGAAATATGCAATTTTTTGGTACAATGTATTTTTGTAAAATACAGTAATTGAGTTGAAATAGAAGGCTCTCAAATGACATAACCACTAAAAAGAAAGATGCTTTGTGTAGGATATTTGAGCAGTGTTTCCCAACAGAGGAATTATTAATCAAGTATTTTGGATGCATTTTTACAAACAGAGGAGATGCCCTTAAACTTCACTAGTGCAGTGATTATAGACCTGGGATATCTTTGAATGCAAATGATGTAGCCTCGTAACTGACACCTGTGGGGTTTGATTCTTCTCTCCCACCAGTAACTCCACTGATCTCAATAATGTTGCTCTTGATTTACACCATTGTAAATCAGAGGAGAATCAAGCCCATGGTGCCCCAAAATCTCTCGATACCAAGAAAAAGGACATTTGTAAAGCAACCCATGCCATCCAAACGGTGAGATACTTTCCCCCCACATCTCTTATCTCCCAATCAGTGAAGTGTGGCTAAATAAGGTATTGAAAAACTGCTGAGGAGCAGGGTGGAGACTTAACAAAGTTCAGCCGTCTGGAAATTCCTCTGCTGGGCAATTCCGACGTTAACACCAAGCAAAATCAGCGCTGACCAGCCAAAATAAATCTGTGCAACGATGATATCAGCTGTGAGGCAATGGCGTGTCATGTTGAGGGATATCAGACATTCTTTGCACAAACCACAGAGTCTAGATATGATCCTGTACCATTAGGCTGCAGTCCTGCCAACAAAACAAACAAAACGTTTGAAGCCATTATGATGTGAAACTTCCACATATGTGATTAGAGCTCAATCCAGCAAGGTGCTGTGTCCCCTCAACTCCCCTCAACTTACAGAACCTCACAGGAGTGCTGAAGGATCAGGCCAGTTTTAGAACCTATTGAAATCAATGGGATTCTTTCTATTGATTACACTTTGGCTCAGGTGTCTACCAAGATCCTGGCTGTTGTCTCTGGTTTTCCTAAGTGTCTTATCTGAGCATGCTGCAAACGAGTCCCAACACTTGGGGCTTGTCCTCACTTGGGGGGGGGGGGGGGATCGTCGGCAGATACGCAACTTCAGCTATGTGAATCACGTAGCTGAAGTTTGCGTATCTGCCGCTGACTTACCTCCCGTCCCCATGGCAGCGGCAGTCGGTGGCGCGCTCCCCTGTCGACTCCAGTTTGCGCCTCCCGGCAAGCTGGAGTTCCGGAGTCGACAGGGGAGCCACAGGTGATTGATTTATCGTGTTTTAACAAGACATGATAAATCAATCACCAGAAGATCGATCCCGCACCGCGGGAGTGAAGACGAGCCCTTGGATATATAGCAGACATAGAAGAACATCCACTTTGGATTTGACTTTGTCAATCCAGAGTAACTCCCACTAAATTCCATGGAGTTACTCTTTTACTGGCATTACTCGGGGCAAAATTTTTGACCCATGCATATGCATCCTGTATCATGTTTACACCATCATGCTCAGGTACAGCTTCCCTGACCCACCCGCTTTGCACTGTGGGATACATGCAGATCCATTTGGCATTTGTGCACAGAGTGATGTAGAAAATCATGCACACTGCTTTTGCGTGTTTGCCTGCTGTGCATTGAGCTTAGCTGCCGTGCGTGGAGGATTTGCACTCCCACCGCAAAATGCTGAATTCTGGCCCTTCCTGGAGAAGGACCTGTATATGTCTTGTGTTAGTGATGCCGAACTTTGAAATGCGGAGGTGAAATTAAGTTAGGGTTGTCAACTTTCTGATTACAGAAAACCAAACATCCTTGCCCCGCCAGCTGCCCCACACTTTCCCCGAGGCCTCGCCACTTCTCTAAGCCCCCATCTCACTCCATCCCCCCCCCCCTTTCGCTCTCCCCACCCTTGCTTACTTGCTCATTTTCACCGGGCTGGAATACAGAGTTAGGAAGCAGGAGGATGTGAGGGCTGTAGTGTGAGTGCAGGCTCTGGGGTGGGGATCAGGCTGAGGAGTTTAGGGTGCAGGAGGGGGCTATGGGCTGGGGCTGAAGGGTTCAGAGTATGGGAGGGGGCTCCAGGCTGTGGCAGGGGTTTTGGAGTGCAGGGGTGTGTGAAGGCTCCAGCTGGGGGTTTGGGCTCTGGAGTGGGGCTGGAGATTATGGGTTTGGGGTGCAGGATGCGACTCCTGTCTGGGGCCAAGGGGTTTGGAGTGCAGGAGGGGGTGTGGGATGAGGGTTCTTGCCAGACAGTGCTTACCTCACGCAGCTCCTGGAGGTGAGCAGAATGTCCCTCCAGCCCCTAGGCAGAGGCATGGCCAGGTGGCTCCGTGCACTGCCCTAACCTGCAAGCGCTGCTTCCACCTGCAGCACCATCTCTGTATCTCCCATTGGCCATGGTTCCTGGCCAATGGAAGTTGCAGAGCTGGCGCTCAGGGTGAGGTCAGGGCGCAGAGCCTCTCTGGCCACCCCTGTGCCTAGGGGCTACAAGGACATGCCGCCGCTTCTGGGTGCCTCACTGAGCCAAGACAGGCAGGGAGCCTGCCTTTGCCCTGCTGTGCTGCCAAACAGACTTTTAACACCCTGGTCAGTGGTGCCGACTGGAGCCGCCAGGATCTCGTTTCGACTGGGCATTCCGGTTGAAAACCAGATACCTGGAAACCCTAAATTAACTTAGTCCCACACACCAAGGAGGATGTTTTATGAGTTGGGCACCTGTAATAAATTCAGTGCAGCTCAGTTTAGAACATTACAGTTGAGAAGTGCTTAGATAATTAAAGACTTGGGATGGATAACATGACATATTGTAGGAAAAGGTTAAGCATTAAACTCAGCTTTTTAGTAGCCTGATTCAGCATTGTGCGTGGCTCGTTAACTTTATTTCTAAATGTGTTCACATGGGTACTGAACTGTGGTAACTTCATAGTTATTTATTTTTTAAAAAAAGCTTTTAAAATGCTTTTACAGACATTTATATGGACAAGGTCCAGTCATGAGGATGTAAGTGCCAAATTCAAATGTGAGCGTTGCGGGGATGGGATCTTCCCACTTTGACCATAGAAGGAGCTGATTGGCTGACTAGGTTCTGGCATTTATATGAATTCCTGTTTTCAGATACTTATTTTTATCCTTCATACAATTCTTCCAGCAGTGACATAGCAGGAATACAAAAGACAATTATTATATGTAGTTTTCCAAATCTTTTTTGTTTTTTATGCTATATGTATTTTTAAGAAGAAATTAAAATAGGATCAGAGAAGTCCAAAAAGGGTAGGGCCTCCATTAATGAGGGAACAATATGTCTTTAGTTGCTGTATCTGTTTGAAAACCAGGATGAGACTTATCCCACATCTACCTACTGTGACACCTTTCTCTGAAGCATCAGGTACTGGCCAGTGTCAGAGACAGGATACTGCACTAGATGGACCTTGAATCTGATCCAGTATAGACTGTTCCTATATTGTAACTTTTCACGCGTTCTTGGCTTGTTGTTCAACAGAGCAGATTGAATTTTCTCCCTCCCCTCCCACAAACCCCCACAAATGACATCACTGAACAATCTTAAGTCCACGTCCTGCAATGAGGTATGTGTGGACCAATTTGTGAATGGAGCAAAATCAAAATCTACTAGGCATGGAACTCTTTTCAGGGTCAGTTCCATAGTTTGTCTCTATTTGTTCACTAGGCTCAATGACAGGGGCTTACAATTAAACAAACAAGAGCCATGAATCCTGGTGTTTGGTTTGGTTTGTTCCAAGTCACATGTAGTTGGTTTCCTATGTGTGTCTGTGTCTGTACTGTTTTAACTGCATTGTTTAGATGGCAAGAATTTATCCTGTTCAATTTCAGTCTGAATGTGATATTAATAAAAATGGACTGGTAGAAGCAGGTCCGATGCAGGAGGAGGAAGCTTTATTATTTTTTTTCCATTAAGATAATCAATTTCCTCCCACTTCTATTAATTGTACATCCATTTTTGTTTAATTTGCACTGAATTGCCTGGGTCGAACTATTGAATCTGCCCTCTTTCTGAGGAAATATTCTGTGATCTTCTCTAATACAGAATGTAATATGCCCTGACTCTGGAAATAATAACTTTGTTCCTCTTTTCTGCAGCAATATGAAAACTGGCGACCTAACCAGCCAGACAGTTTCTTTTCTTCTGGAGAAGATTGTGTTGTTATAATTTGGCATGAGAATGGCCAGTGGAATGATGTGCCATGCAATTACCACCTCACATATACCTGCAAGAAAGGAACAGGTGAGAAACCATTACCGTGTGATAGTGAACATAAGAACATAAGAATGGCTGTACTGGGTCAGACCAAAGGTCCATTCAGCCCAGTATCCTGTCTACTGACAGTGGCCAATGCCAGGTGCCCCAGAGTAAGTGAACCTAACGGGTAATGATCAAATGATCTCTCTCCTGCCATCCATCTCCACCCTCTGACAAACAGAGGCTAGGGACACCATTCCTTATCCATCCTGGCTAATAGCCATTAATGGACTTAACCTCCATGAATTTATCCAGTTCTCTTTTTTAGTTTAGTGACTAAAATAGGCATAATTCCCTGAAATCACACATCTGAGAGACTCTGCTTTATAAAGTAATGGGGAAAAATTCTGGCTGGAGACTGGCATAATGAATCCTCAGATGGGTTTAAGCTTACCAGCTTTAAACCAGCTTCTTCTTTTTTCTAGCCCAGCAAGATTATATTTTGGGCAGATTGTACAGCTCTCCAACAACTCAGGAGTCTAAATTAACCAAAAATAAGTGGTTGGGCAGGGTCAGAAGGTGGAATCACCCCTCTAACTCCATAGAGTACTAGAATACTCCTAGTGCTGGGCTGATTGAAGAGAAACCCAACGAGATAGCTTGCTTGCCCTCAGAGCTCTCTTCAGTAACAGAATTCTGGCTGGACTGAGCATACAGTCAATACCTGCTATTACGGAGCTGGAGTTTCAGCTTCTGTTGAAGGCATTTTCTCACAGACCTTTACCCACGTATTTTTTGAAGCTGGGTTATTTTATCACGCTGTCTAAACCTGAACCATGTTTGGGTTCATACAGCTCAGCTGTGTGTAGTGGCTTTGCTCCATTACAATGGGTGGGAGTATGAAACCTGGCTTTTACTAGAAGCTGGGCACTCAGATGATCACCTGAAATTCTCAGTCTTTACAGAATGCTGCAGTCAAAACCCAAACCCAAATCTTCGTCACAGCTGCCTAATGTAACATCCTTAGATTTACTGCATTTTATCAATATATCATTGATGAATCCATATGGTCTCCAGTGTTTCACATATATTTTGGTTCAAAAGGAGAATTCCAGACTAAATTTATGAATGATCACTTTTCGAAAAATCTTTTGATGTGGAGTTAATGGACTTTGGAATTCTATAGAAATTGTTACGTTCTTCCCATTTTCTGTTGGCCATCAAACCCCATAGTAATCCACAACAAAAAGGAAACTCCATCAATTTTGTCTGCAAGTTTCCATTTCCATTCTTGTGACATTAAAATCTGCTAAGGCATGTAACAACAGGGCTCATCCTGCAGTTCTGATTCAGGCAAGACTCCTATGAAGTCAGGTGGTGCCTTCCTGAGTAAGGACTGCACGGTTTCATTCATTTTGGAACAACACCTATGATCTTGGTTCTTTTTGGTTTTTAGTTGCCTGTGGTCAGCCTCCTGTTGTAGAAAATGCAAAGACTTTTGGGAAAATGAAGCCTCGCTATGAAATCAACTCCCTGATTAGATACCACTGCAAAGATGGTTTCATCCAGCGCCATATTCCAACTATCCGGTGTCAAGGGAATGGAAGATGGGATATGCCTAAAATCACCTGCATGAATCGTAAGTTGCTGACTATGAGCTGTATCAGAAACTACAGACACAGCATGGTCAACGGTTTTATTAAGGATCCATTTTCAGATCATGTATGAAGAGTTAATAAATGACTAATAGATGTTTTAATACAGGATTAGCCAATTGATATAGATTGTCCCAGCAGCATTATTAATCTCAGGTTTTCAAAACCATGAATCAGGCCTCAAAAAATCATGATTTTTAAAAAAGGGTGTAGGGGTGTGTGTGTGTGGGGGGGATTGTTTATTTGTCCTGTGGTTTCTCAGCCATTGGGATGTCCCTGGATCATGTCTTCAAGCTTTTGTCCACAACCAGCAGGGCAAGAAACATATTTTAAAAAAGAAAACCAAACCAAAAGCTGAAATTCTCCCATACCCATGTAACTGCAGGAGCCAGGGCTTAAAAAATGCATCAAATATCATGTAACTATGATAAACCATAAAAGTTGGCAGCATCAAATACCCCTTTATTAACCATTATTAATATGAATATAAAACGTGACTCATTATATTGTCCATCTATCAGTCAGTTTATTGTTCAGATCAAGGAATTATTTTAATATTTTCCATCTTTTCTCCCTTCTTTGCAGCATCCACATTCCAAAGGACTTATTCTAAGAAATATTACTATAAACATCCTTCACCAGGAAAGGGAACTTTGCTAAATTCCTCAAAACATTATCACCGCTGGATCAGGACGTGGCAGGATTCAAGGCGCTGAATGCTAAATGGTGAATGGGGATTTTCACCATTTCAGCCAAAGTCCTAACTTACTGTGCCTTTTCTATCACTTATAGAAGTATTATCAAATTGTTTGGAACTATGGACTCCAGAATTCACAACACATTTTTCAAAAATGTTGGGGTTTATCAGCAAATTCAAAAATAAAACGATGAGGAACCATTTCCAGCCAATCTGAAATGTTAGTTTTCTAGATGCCACCAGTGGGGACTATTTTATAACATATACCAGCCTACTGCAATATTTAAACAGCTCAATTTTAGCACCAATGAAAATGTAAATAAGATGATTTTATTATGTTAAATGTGTGTTGTTTTTAAAATCCTGTATATAAAATGAAAAGTCACACTAAGTTCAGGCATATTTATGGTTATATGGCCTCAGAGGTCTGTAATCATTGATTTCCTTATTTGTCTGTTGTTCACCTAGGTTGGAGATGGTTTAAATATAATTGTATTGACTGAAAACTGCCAGATGAAGATAAACTCACAAGTTACATGTCAAAAATTTTTTGGAAACTCTTCCATTTCCCATCAGAGGAACATTTTTTGTCCGTGTGATGCAAAACTTAGAAGTAGCACATAAAGAGAGATCAAGCCTGAATTAGGGACTGCAATGTGGAACTTTTCCTGCTCTCCATTCCAGCTTCATCACTGGTGAGAAAGGACTGCATGGAGGACTTATATGCGGCAAAGGAGGCCTGTAAGAGTCAGTGCTAATACATTCACTCTCTCAACCAGGGTTACTTTCTTAAAATGACTTTCACAATACTAACCACAGGTCTATGTTACAGGTCTCTGCATTTTATAATGGAGGTAGACCTAGGGTTGGGGTTTTTTTTGGGGGGGGGTGTTTTTTTTTTAAACAAACAAAAAAAGTCAAAAAAGTAAATAATTTTGTATATATAACCATTTTTAATCTTTTTTATAAAGTAATGAATGTTTGTGTATGAATGCTGCAGCTGTGAAGCGTACATAAAATAAATGAAGTAAGCCATACTGATTTAACTTATTGGATGTTATTTTACCCATGCAAAGAAAATGAAAAGAGCTTGGTAGTTCAGTGTCAGCCCCTGAGCTCCCCTGATGCATTTGGAACCATATTCCAGTTCAACTGCTATTTCCCTGATCAACTAAATTCCTAACAAATAGGGTCACTTGTTTGTGATGAAATGGGTGACTTGTAGAAGAATCAGCACATTGGCTATCTAGAAAGAAATGCACAAAAATATTATAGATCATAGTGAATGCAGGGTGCATGTAGGACGTTTTTATTGTGATTGTTTTATTTTTACTTTGATCCATTCTGCTTATCATTGGCCTGGACATGTATAGTGAGGTAGTATTTAAAATAAGCTCTCCACAGCAAGGACCATGTCAATTTGGATGTTTCAGCAAAGCACCTAGCACACTTTTGGGTTGTGATTTTTTTTTTAAAAAAAGATAAATACCCTCTGATACACCTTCTAAAATAATAATATAAAGACATAGGTCGAGGTCTCTTATTATATTGATGTAGGCAAAAAATATGGAGAGAGAAGCAGCCAGAAGAAAAAAAAGTGAAAATCCAGCTAACATGTAGGAGTTTGTATCCTATTCAGCTGTTCATAAAGTAAACTTTCTATGGCTTCTCTGCAAATATTGTAGGTACAATTGCAAATGGTATCTTTAAGAAATTCTGTTGACTATAAAGCCAAGTGGAACTTAACCCTTGTGTTCTTGACTGCAGTACCCACTGCACTGACTTGTATATTTACCCCTTCTAGAACACACATAATGCTTTTCTCTATTTATATTATAACTTGTATAGTGTATAATGTGAATGTCAGGGTTTTTTGTGAATGAAAGTTAAAATCTTTGTAACTTTAATATCTGCTTCTGTTTCACCAAAGAAACAAGGTTTTACTATACTGTGACTTGTCTTGTTATTGCATGTCTTCCACTTTAAATCTATGCAATGTGATATTTTACATATGAATAGGGTGATCATGTGCTAGGCTGTTTGTACTGACCGTTATTTCACAGGGACTATGGGCCCAATCCGCTGCCCAATGAAGTCAAAGGGAGTCTTTTGATTGAACTTTAACAGGGTTTGGATTAGATTTTAGATGAGTAGCTGTACAGGGTTTTTGGACTGTGATTTAAAATATAGAGCAAGAGTATTACTTGTGTAAATCAAGGCTCTGTTCACAATATAGAGTATACTATACACCATTTCGTTGTGCAAACACATATAGATCATAGAATAGGTTTTAGCACTCTGTCAACTTTCTTAAAATATGTACAAATCTGTTGTATAAATCTGTTGTTTTACTTATTTGCTTTTGGATTTAAATAATGTTGTAAGGCCTTCGGATACCATGGTGATTGTAGTTTAAATAAGTTAGGTATAGCGCTTATGTTGATTCTTTCCATTTCTGCCTCTGTCGCTCATAATAAAATAGGACTGACAACTTTCCTTATTAAAAACAAACCCATGTTTCTTTATTTAGAAAGTGAATTGAACTTTCTTCACCTCTGGAAACCTAATTTAATAACTGATTTAAATCCCAAATGTAAAATTTGTTAGATGGTCACTTTCTGGGCCATCGGGCACGTCTTGGTGGTTTTGTGATGTGGACAGTAGTTAGGCATGAATGCTTGTTAATCTCTCTGCTCAAGAGAGGCCACGGCTCTGCTCAAGTGAGTAGTATTAGCCAGAAGTCCTAAACGCAAACACACACTAGGTAATTGAGGTCAAAGTTAGGAAAAGGAAATGGAGTCTGAGGTTTGAATATAGATGTCAAAATCAGAATTTCATGGCTCCTACCTCTTGGCTACCAAATTAGTCCAGCATTGTTTATCTTTTTTTTAAAAAAAAACTATGTCAGATGAGAGTATTGCAAATGTTTTTTTTTTCCAAATAAAGGCCAAATTAATAGAAGAAATATTGCCACTAAATTTACTTTCGACCACAGGATTAATTACTAAACTTTTCCTCTCTATTTGCCCACTTTGTGCTATTCCACACAATACAGACACTGATTACCTCAGGTTGGATATGGAAGGGAGACGTTAACTGTAAAATTTGACAGTATGGAAGAGGTAAAATATCTATTGCCCATTCCCATCTTGTAGGCAGGCTCAGCAGATGGTTGGGACAGACAGGGATCTGGCCTGAAGCCTGTGGACAGAGCCCACAATGCTACAAAGGAAGCTGGCCCAATACCATGGATCTGTGAATATCGGTGCAGAGCAGCTATTATTCTGTGCACCTCCTCCCAATATTGGCAATACATCTGGCTCCTGTAAATGTGGCTGCAGGCATGTGCTTCATCTGATTGCGTTTATATGTTCCGGAGGGCGAGTTGGGATGCTACTACCTACAGCAGGAGTAAACTTTGCGGCACATTGCAGCATAAGTTGCAATGTTTCAGCAAAAGAATGTGCTGCATGGATTGACTGTTCCTATATTCCTATCCGGGCTTTCCACAGGGACACGCACCTCTCCTTACAACTATGAAGCACCGCTCAAGCTTGATGACATTGTGCACTTCCCTGAAATCAGAGCCAATAGAGGCAAATTGAACTTTGCACCGGACTATGTCTGTGGATGCCAGAGATGATGAAGTTGGAATTGGAATGTCAACGCAAATAGAATCTCCTCCAGTTTGTACTTTCAGTGCATGTGTTAGGTATGGCTGACCCATCTTCGATAAAATAAGAACCTTCATTGAAAACTTGGACTACAGACCAGGAGTGGAAGAAAAAAAGTCTGTGCACTGCAAGAAAGGCTGTTGGCACAGTACTTTTATCTCAAGCCTGACCAGAAAGAGAAATGTAATATGAGTCTGTTATTCCAGCACAGCCTGGCAGATTCAAAAAGAGCAGGGTAAAAACAGCTAAAAAAATGCCCGTGGCAAAATTGCATTCAGCATTTATGTGTAGTGTTTTCCATTCTTTTGCAGTAATTCCTAGTGTTAAACTGTGAGGTCTAAAGAGAGGAAGGACAATCCACTGCTCATGGCCCTGGCCTAGGATTTGGGATAGCTGGGTCTGTCCCACATTTCCTGTGTGAGGGGCACATGACTTATTTCTCAGTTCCACATATATGCAATGAGGATAGTGGCACTTCCCAACTTCCCCAGAGTGTTGTGGGGACAAATACATTAGACAGAGTCAGGACTGCAGTTCTGATTTTGAGGACTGACAACTTTCCTTATTAAATACTAGCATAAGTGCCCGGCGCTGCTCGGGTCAGTCGGAGGTGGGGAGGTGGCAGACAGCTGACACCCCCTGACCAACCCCAACACCCACCCCTCACCCCTCACCCACCCCGATACCTTCCCACCCCCCCCAAGCAAACCCAACACCCCCACCTCACCCCCCGACCAAACCCGACACCCCCACCTCACTTACCGTCCCACCAAACCCAACTCAGATCCGTCGCAGGGGAGGAGGGGGCCCAGAGCCGAGGGATTCCGGGGACCTTCGCATGTGGGGGGCGGCACAGGGCTGATGGATTCTGGGGTTCCGTTTGGAGAGGGGGGAGGGACAGAGAACTGAGGGATCTCCGGGGTTCCGTTGGAGGAGGGAGGGGCAGTGAGCTGAGTGATCTCCGGGGTTCCGTTGGAGGAGGGAGGGGCAGTGAGCTGAGTGATCTCCGGGGTTCCGTTGGAGGAGGGAGGGGCAGTGAGCTGAGTGATCTCCGGGGTTCCGTTGGAGGAGGGAGGGGCAGTGAGCTGAGTGATCTCCGGGGTTCCATTGGGAGGGGGGAGGGGCAGAGAACTGAGGGATCTCCGGGGTTCTGTTGGAGGAGGGAGGGGTGAGCTGAGCGAGTGAGGTGTCTGTTGGAGGGGGGTATTATGACATCATCACCACCTAACCGCCCAGCCGATGTGATTGGCCCTGAAAGACTTTCACCCCTGGGGGGCGTCAGAGGTGAGATCCAAAAAATTTTCGACCCTTACCAGCATCTAGACCCCAAGACCCCTCACTGTACCAAATTTCAAGTCTCTGGCTCAAACGGTGCGGGAGGACTTCGCAGTCATACGTACATACATACATACATACGTACATACATACATACACCACTTGACTTTTATATATATAGATTTGTTCTCACACCAACTTGCAAAATCTACTTCTAGCTCCGAAAAAGGGAGCTTTTTGAATTTTGCACGTTTGAAATGTTGCACACACTTACCATGGTAATCCTGGTCTGTGGAGTGAAGGCGGGGTGACACAGCAACTTGTACATATTCATCCAAGCATTTCTAATATATTCCTATATATTCCTATACACACACTAAGTGAGGTAGGGTCCTCCAGTGCTCTGTCATAGTAACTGATAGCAGCCCTATTGTGATGGAAAGATCATTCATCTGTCTGCTGAGTGATGAAAGTGATTTGGAGTTACTTTCATGCAGCATGAGCTGGCACTTGCAGATCAGGAGTTCTGGCATCAGCAGTGGACACAGGTCCTTTGTGTGACTGTGTTACCAGCTGGCAATACAGGTGGCCAGGGCACGGGGGTACAAACATTTAATTTACTCACCTCCTATGTTGCATCACCATCAGTGGGATCCTCTTCAGGCCCTACTGTTGACACTGTAGTTCCTTCTCCTGTTGTTCATGGGGATACATTAGACTCTCAGAAGTGGATTCAACTGAACAGTTATGTGACCATTCTGGAATAGTCACATAACTGGAATAAAACTGGAATTTTCAGCAGTTGCCATGAGGGAAACAAATTTGAGACAGAAGACACAATGGCTACCCTTGGTTATTCCTTTAATGGTGTGGCAACTGTTAACCCCTGATGTATCCAAAGCTGTATGGCTTATGACTTGCATGCTATAATTACAGTGCCAATACTTTTTTTTAAAGGAAAAAAACCTAAATTAACGTAGCCAAAGTACTTATAAAAGCAAGGGAATGGGAGCAAAAGCCAACAACAAAATGCAAAGGCACCTTCCTTAAGATGATAGGGCGGAACTGCAGTGGCTGCTGGGAGTCAGAGCTATAAAACCCAGCAGAATGGCAACTCAAGACAATTAAGGAAAGGTGTTTTGAAGGGAAAGGAGTCAGCTCGCATACTGTATATCTTCTGAAAATCCTGCTCAAGGGGGAAGATCTGAGAATAACACTTCATTTCAGAGCTGAACTGTGTCCTGTGCAAAGCTGGTTAATTTTGGTGCTGCTGTAGGTTTCAAATTTTATTTTGTTGGAAGTTTGTATTTTTCATTTATTTGTTGTAGCTACTAGTCAGCTGCTTTTTCATGAGAACTGCATTTGTGAGCCACAGCTTATTTCCCTAGAGACACACCCCACCCCTCCCAAGTTGGCAGTAACATGTTTTGTAATCATGACTCGCAGGGGGTGATGTTTTTTATTATTTATCTTATTGTTAAGGAATGGTGTCTTCAGTAAACAAAGTCCAGGTCCTGATCAGCACAAATCCCCAGACTGCAGAATCAGACCTTTTAGTCTGTTGGCATTAAGGGGTGCACCAGTGTCAAATTTGCTTTTTTTAACTAATTTTCACCTATGAGTAATCTTCCTAGTTGTTAGTAGCCCTAGGGTTCACGCAATAGGTCCTGCAACTTTTACTGGTGCAAAAGCTAGCAATCTTTCTGTAAAGTCATTATGGCTTTTCATAAGCTGAGCTAGATCAAAATTGTTGTCTCTACATGTCACAGAGCCTACCATTACTGCAACCTCTGGTTTGGCCTGCTACCCTGCCTGCCCCCTGTCCTCCACGTTTCTCAAGACTCACTTCTGTGAGGCCCAGAGATCCTAGTGTTCCCTTTCCAAGGCATTTTATTGCTCACAATAATTTAAAACAATTATTGGTACCTCTGTAATGTCTGCAGCACCAACCAAAGCAAATCAATTATCTTACGGGTGAGTCTCTTGTCCTCTCAAACCTCTCTCCAACTGCTTATAATGATCACACATCAATTTGCCTCTTGGTGTCTTCTGCAAGCTCTTCAGTGCAGGCACACCATCCCATATCCTGTCCTGTAAATTCGCTGTGACATCAGCTCTCAACTGGGATTCAAATGCCTTTAATTTACCTCTAAGTCCTGAAAGTCACCCGTTAGCCACATAGCCCTTAGCTAGCATTACATCCTTTAATTATGATTTACAGAGGAAGTCAAGTCGCTTTCTCAGATCTCCACCAACACCTTGCTGGCCTACTAATAGACTTCAATTAATCTGTCAAGCACCAGCAAGTGTATGTCATTATACAAATAATACAACCTCATTCTTTGTTTCCTTAATCTTCAAACTGAATTGTTTTGCTTATACACCTGTGTACAGTCAATTATGACAACTTAAATATTCCATTTTGGCTCTTCAAAGTAAAGCCCTTAGTTTAAGTGCAAAGCTTACAGTACTTCTCAATACATATCGTCACCAGATATATTTCCATCACATCTGGGAAGTGGTTTAAATTAGTTATTACAGTCCAATAGCTTGCAAAGCACGTAGTTAAATGACACATTTCTGGGAATCATGCATTGATTATTCCCATAAGGAAGATTGGCTAATGCAACTGTTGGTAGCAGACGTGGGAAAATAGGCTCTAAGTAAACAACATTCATACACATAACTACTTGAATTAAAGTAGTAGCAGAACATACATGTATTTGTATGTGAATGTATTTACTAAGAGCCCACTTTCCTATGTCTGCTACCAACAGTAGTATTAGCCAGTCCTATGGGAATAATCAATATATAATTTCCAGAAATGTGTCAAAGCATGTATTTAAATTATAAGCTGTTGGACTGCAATAACTGATTTAAATCACTTCCCAGATGTGATGAAAATCTTAGTTTCTTAAATTAATAAATCTATCTTGGCTTTTCACAGGTTTACTTTTTGTGATTCGCTCATCTTGGACAATGAAAACAGACTGGCCGGTTTCACTTCTCTGCTTCCAGTCCTCCTCACTGTCCTAAAGCAATGGATTGGGAACAGGGAACCAGGGCTTTGCCATTGGCCTGTTGTGTAAGCCTGGGCATGTCACTTCATCACCATATGTCTGTTTCCCTATCTGTGAAATAGGGCTAACACTCTGTCAGGCATGTTGAGCTCTCGGGCTGAATGCTCCGGTGTAGTGGAAAGATAACCCTGAGTTGTTTCCAAACATATTCTAGTGGATACTCTAGCAAAACCCTCAATTCCTTTGTGCTCTATTGGTTTAAGTGGAGGACCACTGGATGAAATGATCTATTGCTCAATTCCAATATCTAATTGCCCACTGGAACCAGTTAAAAAAAATCAGTGATGGTTACTTGTGAGACATAGGCTTTATATGGTGCTTAACTTAAAATGTTTGGGGATAGAGCTATATAGCTGTCTCTTCTAGAGCTTGTATAACATGATGCTCTCCAACTCACTAATGCTTGTGCAATTTTGAGTGTAGGAAAAACCTAGCAGGCACTCCTAGAAAGGAACTTGAAGGTACTATTATAGATAGCTACTCTAAATCACCAGTATATATACAGAGCAAATGAAAAGATGGGGGTTGCCATACCAACTCTAACAAGACAAATAAGTTAAGGTGGGCTATTATCAGCAGGAGAAAAAAAACTTTTGTAGTGATAATCAGGATGGCCCATTTCAAACAGCTGACAAGAAGGTGTGAGTAACAGTAGGGGGAAATATTCACATGGGGAAATATTTTTAGTTTATATAATGTCCCATCCACTCCCAATCTTTATTCAAGACCAAATTAATGGGGCCAGTTTAATTCCCCTTCTGCAGTTTCTTGTTGGAGTCTGTTTTTGAATTTTTGTTGTTGTTGAAGAATTGCCACTTTTAGGTTTGTAATTGAGTGTCCAGAAAGGTTGAAGTGTTCTCCAACAGGTTTTTGAATACTATCATTCTTGATTTGTGTCCATTTATTCTTTTGAGTAGAGACTGGCTGGTTTGGCCAATGTACATAGCAGAGAGGCATTGCTGGCACATGATGGCATATATCACATTGGTAGATGTGCAGGTGAATGTGCCCCTGATGGTGTGGCTGATGTGATTAGGTCCTCTGATGGTGTCAGTTGAATGGATATGTGGACAGAGTTGGCAATGCGCTTTGTTGAAAGGATAGGTTCCTGGGTTAGTGTTTTTGTTGTGTGGTGTTGCTGGTGAGTACTTGCTTCAGGTTGGAGGGCTGTCTGTAAGTGAGGAATGGCCTGTCTCCCAAGGACTGTGAGAGTGAGTGATCATCCTTCAGGATAGGTTGTAGATCTTTGATGATGCGCTGGAGAGGTTTTAGTTGGGGGCTGGTAATGTAAATTCAATAGAGCCAGGTATGTACACTAACATGATATAACTCCACAAAAAACAACTGGTTATTTTTCACTCATTGCATTGAAATGGCAAACAAGTATCCACTTAATATAAACATCCTTTTTTCACTAATCTGTTGCCTGTCCAAATTGGGAAGAAGAGCAAAAGACTAACAGAAGTATTCAAAGACCTTGATGACTGTGGATAAGTTTTTTATATACAGCGCCAAGCTTCCTTCTAATTGTAGCCTTGCTGTAGTCAAGAATGTGATAAAAGAGCAAAGAATTATTGCAATATATGGCTTGTGTTAAAGTTGATTATTTTTGCATTTTCATAAAGAATGAAGTCTAGGTAGTAACACTCCAAAGCAAATTTGGACCAAATATTCACCTGAATGCCAGAACAAGGCAACTAAGAGCCTGATTTTTTTTAAAGGAACCATAACTGAAGACATGTAGCTGTCTAGCTGTCTGTGAGTATTAATTTCTGTTCAGCTGACTGGATCCTCATTTGTTCCCACCATTATTTCAAATTTATGAAGCACATCTTTACCACACACAAAACAGATCAGGTTTGAAAAGTCAGGACCCTTCCCTCTTCCATTCTTCTCCTCCCTAAAGAAGTCAGTGGATCAGGTAGGCTCTAATGAAGAAAATAATTTTAACAAAACAGATGTTCAGTACTATGGAAAGGAATTTATCACTCTGAAAACTGCTTTTGTCTGTGATGGATTTATAGTGGAGCAGAAAGACATCAGTTAAATTCTAAGTATTTTAAGGAAGGGACCATGTCTTAATCTCTGAGAAGTGCCTTGCAACTTTGTGGCACTATATGCATGCTTGTTGACAGTTTTATAATAATGCTTTTCAACTCTCCATGGTCTATCTTTTGGTAACTGGAATGCTGTATATTTGGGTATAATCTATGGAAAAATGAAGGAAAAGTAGGAAGGAAAAAACGGAGTGATAGTATTATATCTTTAAAAAATAGTGCCAGCAAATTGCATTTTGACAACAGTGGGGTGGTGAAATTCTTTGTCTTGGGGTCTAGGTGTCTTCCATAAAAGGATCTCAAAGTATCTTTCATGCACGAAGGACTTTATTCTGCAACATTTCATTGTCTCTCACCAACAGAAGTTGGTCCAATAAAAGATATTCCCTCACCCACCTTGTCCATTAACTTACACGAGTCGCAGTGAAGTCAAACTTATTTGTATTGTAGTGCTTTTTTAAATGTGGATTTTCACCATTACAAAGTTCAGGCATACTCAGTCCCAGGGCTTGGGGTCTGTTTTGGTATTTGCTAAGCCAGTGAAGTATTACATTACCTACTATGACAAAAATTAGCATTTTAAACAGCCAGAGAACTTTTACCAAAGTTATTTGAAACACAAAATGCTGAAAGGCACATCTTGGGTTATAAATGTATGTGGATGGATGGATGGGTGGTGGAGGGTACAGTACTACATGCAATTGTAAAACTGTTTTCCATAACCCCAAACCACTAAAGTTATAAGGAACCACCATCCTCTCACAAGGACCAATAGCTGATCAAGTGACTTAGATCTTTTCAATTTTAGTTTCTGATTCAAATTTTTAACAGATGCTACAATGGAATACCTGAAAGCAGAATTTGGCCCTCTGATTCTAGAAAAGTCTGAGAGGAATGCAGAAAATATTTTAGAATGACAACTCATTCTTTTGTATCCTTTAATAATAGCATAGCTGTATTTTGTAAAAGTTTCTTTATTGCAGGCACGCAGTTAGTTGTATTAATCAACTGTATTGTGAGATGTAGGCCTTGGCTACACTTACATTTTATAGCGCTATAATGTGCTGGCTCAGGGGCGTGAAAAATCACCCCCCTGAGTGCAGCAAGTCTGAGCGCTTTAAAGTGCTAGGGTAGACAGACTCTGAGTGCTGGGAGTTAATCCCCTTGTGAAGGTAGATTATCAAGAACACTGGGAGGAACACCACAGAAGCATGCAACCACACTTGAACTTCAAAGTGCTCCCGCGAGAGCGTTCCTGTGGGAGCGCTTTGAAGTTTCCAGTGTAGCCATGTCCTTAGGGTGACAATATTTTAATAATAAAAAGATGTTTTCTTGTGCTAAACCACTTAGTCACTAGATGTCACTCTGCATTGTACAAAGTTCCAGATAAACAAGGAAGACAAAGCTGGAAAGTGAGCTATGCACTGATCCTTTTTGTATCTTTATTTGATCTTTATTTAGTAAATGCCTCCCATTAAAACCAGGTCATGAGAACAAAATTGACCAAGAAACCAAAGAATATGAAGTGAAGAAATTCTTGAATTGCCTAGACACTAATGCTAGGAGTCTGGGTAGAAAATAAGAGGAATTGGAATTGCTCATTGATTAGATCAAATGTATGCTATTTGGTATTACAGTAAACCCTCGATTTAACGGACCCCGATTTAACGGACTTCGGATGCAACGGACAAAATTTCCCGATGCATCCGAAATCCGTTATTGGGGGCTGCCGGCTCCCGCCCCGGGGAGCCGGGCGGGAGCTGTCAACCCGGCTGCCCGGCTCCCCGCAGAGGGGAGCCCGGCGGGCGGGCTGACAGCTCCCGCCTGGCTACCCGCAGAGGGGAGCCGGGCGGGGGGGTTGACAGTTCCCGCCCGGCTCCCCGCAGCGGGGAGCCAGGCGGGCGGGCTGACAGCCCGGCGGGCGGGAGCCGGGGGGGGGGGGGGGTTTGACAGCTCCCGCCTGGCTTCCCGCAGCGGGGAGCCAGGCAGGGGGGTTGACAGTTCCCGCCCGGCTCCCCGCTGCGGGGAGCCGGGCGGGCGGGCTGACAGCCCGGCGGATGGGAGGGGGGGGTTGACAGCTCCCGCCTGGCTTCCCGCTGCAGGGGAGCCGGGGGGGGGGGGTTAACAGCTCCCGCCTGGCTCCCCGTAGCGGGGAGCCAGGCGGGAGCTGTCAGCCCACCTGCCCGGCTCCCCATTGCGGGGAGCCCGGGCGGGGGGGTTGACAGCTCCCGCCCATGATCAGTAAAACCTCTATATAAGGGACTAATTCGGGTGAGGGGGTGTCCGTTAAAGCCAAAAGTCCTGTTATTTAATGATTTAAAAAAATTATTAAATAACGGACTTTCGGCTTTAACGGACACCCCCTCGCCCGAATTAGTCCGTTAAATCGAGGTTTCACTGTACTGAAACCTGCTGGGATGATTTGCTCAACTGGAATATTAAATACATTATAACCATTTATTTTAGGAAAGATCAAGTGGGCAAAGGGAGAGTTGGACAATTGTACTCTAAATCAAAAATGGTATTGCCTGTTACCAATCACTGATGATGTGGAAGAAAATGATCTTGAATGCTTATAGATGGATGTCCTAACAGCTAATGCACAAGATGGGGTACTAGATGTTGTCTGCTACAGGCAACCAAATCACAGTGGGAACAAGATGACTGCTTCTATAATTTGTAGGGTGGTCCTGGGGGGACTTCAATTTGAGTGATATATGCCAGAGTTTTCATACTGCCAGTACTAAAATATCCTTTTTCTAATCATTATAGATGAGAATTTCCTCACTCACAAAGTGTTGTAATCAACATGAAGGAATACTATATTAGTTGTTGTCCTAAGACATAAAGAGGAAAATTAACAGAAGCTTAGGCACAAGTGATCATGATAAAAGTGATCAGACTAAAGTCCAGACCAATACTATAGCTATGTGGTGATTTAATAGGGCCAATTCTGCAAAGCTGAAAACAACTTTGAGCCAAATCAGCAGTGAAGAAGTACTTAATGAGAAAAATGTAAATAATGATTGGGAATTATTTAATAACACCTTACAAAATGCCCAAAAAGCCACAATTCCCCAAGTGAGGGAAAAAAGTCATGCTAATTTTTTTTTAAATGACTGTTTTAGAAGGAAAATGAAGGCTGTTGTAAAAATAAATGACTATACATACACCAAATAGAAGAAAGAAGCTGGTAGTAATGAATATAAATCAGAAGTTAGGAATTGTAGAAAATTGATAGGGGAAGCCAAGGGACCCAAGATTGGCCAGAAGAATTAAGGGCAATAACAAGGAAGGTTTTTTTAAATATATTAGGGAAAAAAGAATCTTGACAATGGTATCGGAATGGTAGAATTATCAATAATGCCAAAATTGAAGAATAAATATTTTTTCTTTATTTGGAGCTGGAAACAGATAATATGGTCTAACCATATAATAATGCAGATGGTGAATACTCTTTCCATGCCAATAATATCTCTAGAGGATGTTAAACAGAAGCTACGAAGGGTAGAGATTTTTAAATAAGGAAGTCTATTTGCATCCAAAATTTTAAAAGTGCTGGCTGAAGAACTCACTGGACCACTAACATTGTTTTTTTTCATAAGTCTTGTAGTACTGAGGAAGTTCCAGATCATTGGAACCAAGTTAATGTTGTGCCAATTTTTAAAAAAGAATAAATGGTATGACACAGAGACTTATCGGCCTGTCAGCTAGACATTGATCTCTGGCAAAATAATGGAGTGGCTGCTGCAGGACTGGAGTCCATTTGCTGCTCCTGGTGTTTTTCATTGTCACTGACTGGGTGGGCAGGTGCTGCTTCTGTCAGCCCCAAAGCAGTGTCAGTAGCATTCTGGATGTTCTCAAGAAACAAAAAACAACTGTCCTCCTCCGTTTTGTTTGACTGCCTTCCCATAGGCCTGACCTTCAGGGGTGATCATGACATTGATACAGAAAATATAGTTGTTCCTTGGTAGGCTGCCAACCATTTTCCTTTTGAAATCTAACATTCAATCTTACTTGCAGTGGGGATAATTGTTTTGCAGCCTTGTCCAGTCTTTCTTCTTTCCTGCCATAGCCTTCATTTGTAACTATTTCGGTGTTAATTGTCTGGCTCAGGAAACTTGTTAGCTGTGGCACTAAAGTTTCTGTTCTTCTGTCCATACGTTCAGAAAATGTATTCTGACTGGTGGTATGCAATATAATAATCAGCACTAAATATATATCCTTTGGATCAACCAGAGCTTTTAAAATCCGGTTCTCTGTTATTCTGACTTTCTGCTAGCTCCTTCATTATTTTTTTTTCACGGCTTGTTAACACTTTAATTTGGGAAGTCACAAACACGTACCATATGAGGTACATTTCTTACAGTTACCTTGCTTTGACATGTCTTCCAGTTATTCCACAAATAATTCAGTTTAAAAACTTATCAGTTCACTGATTCAGCTCTGGGCCGGGGGTATCAGCTGGAAAAGGCGTGGCCTTGTGAGCAAGGAGACTCTTTTTGTTTGTGCTCTTGTGCTCAAGGAGACAGGACTTTTTTTACACTGATGCAAATATTTTTTATTTGCAAAGAAAGAAATTCTGACTCTCACCAATTTCTCCTCCTAATTGGAACAACCAAGAAGACCCTGAATATTTGGCTAATTGCTCAGGCCAAAAAGAGCAATTATGTAAATCTAACACAATGGTCATTGTCTCATCTGGCAGCTGGGGTTTTTGTTGGGAATGTACTGTATACTTTATCAAGTGGCATTCATGCATGGATCAAAGTATTACTGCCATTTTAGAATGACTTTGTCCAGTAGTCTGTAGCCTTCTTCATGCTCCCATTGGAATGCCATACAACTTTCAAATGCTCATAGCCCTCTACAGCATAGACCAATATTTCACCCTTTCTAGTTTGTCTTGAATACTGCTTACTTTCAGGAAAATATGGAAGCTCTGTAATCACCTTTTGGCAGTTATCTGCCAGTTCTCCTTCCAGGCAGATGGGTCAGATGGCTTCATTTGCCCTTTGCACAGATATACCTGTCAAAGGTAGGACCCACTAAATGCTGGTAAGAAGATAGGGGGAGATTTTCAAAAGTGTGGATGTGTCCTGATCACTTTTAATGCGGTTTATGCTCATAAATCCCTTCGCTGCTCTTGAAAACCTCATCCCTACACTTTTTCCTGGCTCCACTCACCTGGCATGGGTCAGGTTTGTTAACATTAATATACCTGGTATATGACAAGACCGAGTATCCACTGGAATAGGTTACAAGGGAGCCAGTTTGAGACCAAAAATACAATTCCAATCCTGTTGGCAATTTGCATGTAAATTATAGCAATAGCCCTCAGCAATGTTCACTTCCTTAGTCAGTTTTTGATTGAGTTGATATTGTCAATTTTGCAGAAAACGCCTATGAAATATTTCCCCCCTTATTCACATGAATAAAATACTATTACTATTTTTGCTACAAAGCATAGAACAATTTCATATATTTTATCAAATGTATCTCAATGATGCTTTCCCCCCCTGTCCTGGGCAATTGTCCACTGCCTTCTTTTGTGGATGAACACTATAATCCAAAACTCTCTTCCCACCCCTTTCTTTGGCAGGGCATGCTTCTCCACCAGCAAGAGGAGCATAATTTAAGCTGCCTTTTTTCCAGGCTACTCTGCACTGAGGCTGTTGTGAGAGAATTGTATTGCAGGTTTTCTACCTGGATGCTAATTATGTCACTGTAACACACATCCACTCAGTGTAGTGCTCTGCTCCTCTCTAATGAGGCCACATACAAAGGCTGAATCAGCCTCAGCGGTGGCTAAAAGCTAGAGGGTTTTTTTTGTTTTTGGTTTTTTAAACTCAGCTCTTGCTTCAAAATCCAGAGGGCAAAGGTTTGATCCCACTGCCGACAAAACACTTGGACATGTGGCGCTACATTCCTTCCATGAAACAGTTCTCTCTATTCAGCAGGAGTAGAGCCCAAGATCAGGGTGATGTCATGAATTCCATTTTCCAGGTGGCAAAATGGAGTGCAGTCCACACTATTTCACTGGTGCAGTACGTAAGAATATGGCGAGAGCCATTGACAAACATATAAACACAGTCAATTCTTCAAAGCACAAATTCTCCCCAGTGCACTAAAGACAAGTATTTGGACTTGGTAGAGGGCAGCAGCCAAGGTGAGTAGTCCAGAAAGCTTACTGCGAAGCCACTGAATGGGGTAGAGCTACTCTGCAGATGAGGTCCTGGGAGACTTGGCAGAGCAGAATTCTCTGTTGCTTAGGAGGTGCAGAAACCCTGTGTGTGGGAATGGGGGTCTGAAATTCTGTACCCTACCCATAATTATGCCATACCAGTTGCTGGAGACTTACGAGGGCATTATGGAGGGATTAGTGCCTTGGACTGACCTATCACTTTTCTTTTCTTTCTAGAAACTGTCATTCAAACAAACTACCACTAGATGTCACAAACAGGAGGTTTATTGGATTCTGTTCTACATCACCTACTTCAAAAAGGAAAATAAATCATTTGATTTTCAGACTTTTTTAATGTTCTTTCTGTGAGCGTTAGTGAAGGTATTAGCCTGGGTGAGCAGCAGCTGGAATTGTGGAAGCATAGTGTGTGTGGGGTTTTTTTGTTTTGCTTTGCATTCTTTAACAATAGATGTGTGTTATGTTGTAATAAAAACAAAAATACATACACATGCCAGTATTTCAAATAAAATCGATACATGATAGCGTGGCATGAAATATCCTATTGAAGGAGGAAGGCAGATCCTACAGTTAAGTAATAGGACTGGGAGTCAAGAGATCTAAGTTCTACTCCCAATCTTGACCCAGATTTTATATGCATCTGTACCTTGGTTTCTTAGAAGTGGGGGTAAAAATACTTACAGAGCTGAGGTGAGGATCAACACCTTGTTTGCAAAGATCCTTGGTTGAAAGTAACTGAAGAAATGCATGTAAATGGAAGACTTTCATCAAATAGGCAGAACACAAAAAAAAAAAAATTGAAAATTTGGGTCTTTACGATCACCCCTAAAGCATTTTTCTTGAATAGCTCTCTCTTTAAAGATCAAGACGTATCTTTATTTGTTAGAATATATGACATAAAATTTCCCTAAATTAAGCTAAATTCTGGCAAATCATCTTTGCAATGTATTTATTATTCGCTCCTATAAGAATATTGCTATAAATGCTGTAAACTAATAATTCTTAATTGTTTAAATCTGTGAACTTCACGCTCTTCATTCCTGGAGTCTCTGATAGAAGTAGTGCTAGGGACTTTTTTGTTTATTTGTAAATTGTGAAATAGCCCCTAAGAGTGAATAATTAAAATTTGTTATAGCAAAATTGCAAAGGTTAAATATGCAGATTAAATATGATTAAAGAATGAGATTTCATGATTAACAGCAGAATGAATAGGGCTTTAAAATGGTTGGTATATGAATTTACAGTGTCTCAATAGACTATGCCTACAAGAACAAACAGAACAGAGAAAGTCAATGACCATATCACAGACGGTGAAGCTTTCGGCCCAAGACTTCTACATAATTAAGTATTACAAAGGTTATTGTAAGTTATGGTGTTATGTGAAAAAGCCAGATGTTAATAACCTTTCCCTAAAGGCATTGTGAAATATTTTATCTGTCAAGTAAAGTTATTAGATAGCCTTTTAATCAAATAAATAATTCAGAGCTTCTGTATGATGTTACAATGGTCTGGGAATTAGACACGGTAAGAAGCAGAAAAAATGTATTAATGTTAATGTGGTAGCACTAGACTCAAGGCTAATGCTTCAGAAGTTGAAATGTGATTGCAGTTGGTTTCAAAGCCAAAGCTGCTGGGGTGGAGTTGACGGTAACCCTAGTTTTGGCAAAGCTAGACTTTGGTGGTTACTTTTTGCTTTGAGCAGTGGCAGTATCATAGTCTGTGAAGTTCAACTGAGGCATGATGATTGCTAACTGAAACTTTTCCAGGACCAATGAAGACCTGAAGATTTTTGGTGCACTACAAATTACCCCTTGTTAGAGCTGTGGACTCACATGGAGTTTATTTACATAACTATATAGAAGTCACATTCCTTCTGTCAGACTGATCCTGACAGGTGGTTATGATATATGACCTTAGTGCTACGTGTATATTTACTATCTTGACAGTTGCTTTTCTGTTTGGAATCTAGTAGTCTCTCCTACTTGGAAAAGGATAACGGTTTGGCATTCTTGTTAGAAAGTCTTCTTTGGTTTCTTTCGTAACTACTTTAGGGTTAACTGTTTCTGGCTTAAGAAGCTTGTTAGATGTTGGCACTGAGATTTTTGTTCATTTGCCCACAAGTGTTCCTACTAAAGCATTGTGAGGCTTAGTGTGATATTCTAACAATGTTAAATATGGATTCCTTGTATCCGCTAGGGAACTTCTGTTTGTGTTGACTTTTCTGCTAACTCATTCCACTGTCCATAGTAAGGCCTTGCAGCAGTATGCTTGGACTAATATATCAAAGAGAATTGCCAAAATGAGCCAGTATTGTGGCCTGTTATCTGTTAAATCAGCTGGAATCTAATGCTGAGCAGAATACAATTTACAGTATACCACAGCCCAGTTTTTTTTTAAAGTAGTATTCCATTCATAAGATGCTAACAGATGTTCAACAGCCTGACCTCTAGCCTAGAAAGTTCTATTTATGGTTAATCAGTTGTATTTGTTTGTGATTAATAAAAAATTCTATACAAATAATATAAAACAACTAGGGCTGTCAATTAATTGCAGTTAACTCACACAATTTACTAAAAAAGACGAATTGTGAAAAATTAATCACACTGTTAAGCAATCGAATACCAATTTAAATTTATTAAATATTTTTGGATGTTTTTATACATTTTCAAACATATTGTTTTTTTATTACAACACAGAATACAAAGTGCTCATTTTATATTATTATTTTTATTACAAATACTTGCACTGTAAAAATGATAAAAGAAATAGAATTTTACAATTCATCTCACAAAGGTACCATAGTGCAATATCTTTATTGTGAAAATGCAATTTACAAATGTAGATTTTTTCTTTTGTTTTGTTACATAACCACTCAGAAGCAAAATGATGTAAAACTTTAGAGGATACAAGTCCACTCAGTCCTACTTGTTGGTCAGCCAGTCGCAAAGACAAACAAGTTTGTTTACATTTATGGCAGATAATGCTGCCCTCTTCTTATTTACAGTGTCACCTGAAAGTGAGAACAGGCATTCACATGGCACTTTTGTAAACAATATTGCAAGGTATTTACATGACAAATGTGCTAAACATTCGTATGCCCCATCATGCTTCGACCACCATTCCAGAGGACATTCTTCCATGCTGATGATGCTCATTAAAAAAATAATGTGTTATTTAGATTTGTGACTGAGCTCCTTGGGGGAAGAATTGTATGTCTCCTGTTCTGTTTTACTCCCGTTCTGCCATATATTTGATATAGCATTCTCGCATGATGACCCAGCACGTTCGTTTTAAGAACACTTTCACTGAAGATTTGACAAAACGCAAAGAAGGTACCAATGTGAGATGTCTAAAAATTGCTACAGCATGCAACCCAAGGTTTAAGAATTGGAAGTGTCTTCCGAAATCTGAGAGGGACGAGGTTTGGAGGATGCTTTCAGATGTCTTAAAAGAGCAACATTCTGATGCAGAAACTACATAGCCTGAACCCCGAAAAAGAAAATCAACCTTCTGCTGGTTGCAGCTGACTCAGAATGAACCTGCAACACTCTGCTCCGCTTTTGATCGTTATCGAGCAGAACCCATCGTCAGCATGGATGCATTTCCTATGGAATGTTGGTTGAAAATGAAGGTACATATGAATCAGTAGCACATCTGGCACGTAAATATCTTGTGACCCCAGCTACAACAGTGCCATGCGAACGCCTATTGTCACTTTAAGGTAATATAAATGAGAATCAGCCACCATTATCTCCTGCAAATTGTAACCAAACTTGTTTGTCTGAGCAATTGGCTGAAGTAGGACTGAGTAGACTTGTAGGCTTTAAAGTTTTACATTGTTTTATTTTTGAATGCAGTTACTTTTCATACACAATTCTACATTTGTAAGTTCAACTTTCATGATAAATAGATTGAACTACAGTACTTGTCTGAGGTGAATTGAAAAATATGATTTGTCTTTTACAGTGCAATATTTGTAATAAAAAATAAATATAAGGGAGCCCTGTAAACTTTGTATTCTGTGTTGTAATTGAAATCAATATAATTGAAAATGTAGAAACATCCAAAAATATTTAAATAAATGGTATTCTATTATTATTTAATGGCACAATTAATCACAATTACTTTTTTTAATTGCTTGGCAGCCCTAAAAACAACCTAAACTGAAGAGTTTCAATGTAGTTGTGACACACAGGAAGAGGCTGAACTTGATGTCCTGACCCAGTCATATAAGAAGAGGTAGGATTATGTCCCCATCACAGGGCAAGAGTGGCTACAGTCAAAGCATGGCCATATTTTTGGTAGCACTTTTTTAATGTCTTGCTCATTCAGGAAAGAAAATATCAGTTGGACATTTTTCTGTGATGTGGAATCAAAAGAATCTGTACAGGAATTAGTCTGTTAACAGCCCATTGGCTGTAAGAACAGGCCACTAGCTGAACTAGATGGTACAACCAAAGAGAACCAATGAGTTAGAGCTAGTAAAAAAAAACGCTCAATGCTAGAAACCAAGTGAATGTATTTTAAAAAGGGGTTTCCAGAACTACAAAAGTCTTAATTTGCTTGTTTGCGTCACATTTGTTCCAGGATGGTTTGCATGAGAGCTAGGATTATTTTTTCCAGGAGGGCAAGCAGGGGTGCAGGGATGTTAACTTCAGCAAGAGAAGAGAGAGATCCCTAAAATCTGTTAGTCTATAAGGTGCTATAAGACTCTTTGTCGCTTTTGCAGATCCGGACTAACACGGCTACCCCTCTGATACTAAACTTCAGCGAGGTCTTTCTCTTCCATTTTTGGCAGCATGAAAATGAATGCAACAGAGAATAATTTTATAAAAGAAAAAAAACAAAACCAAACACCCAATCTTTAAAATTACCATAACTTCTGGCAATACTGGGAAGTGTGACAGTGTGCTGAGAATCCACAGACTAATCACTGTTTAACCAGCTGAGCCCCTGGGGGAGCTTGAGTAAGGAGAGGAGTGCACAATTACCAGATCAGATTGGGACTAGGTAGCTAATGGGCTCATTAACAAGGAGCGAGGATAAAAGAGCAAAGGGAGGTAGTGCAAGGGGAAGGAGGGAGACATGCTCTGGTAAAGAGAGATCTCTGTGAGGAGAGACCTTCCCCAGTCTCTCCCCACTTCCCCACCTTGGGAAAAGGGGTAGTTAAGCTCAATGACTCCATATATATTATGGCTGCATGAGAATGTAAAACTTGGTAAAGTGAAACACTGTAAATAACTACATGATTATATCTACAAGAGGAAGGTCTCTGAGCAGCTCATGCGAAAGCAAAAAAGAGGGGAGCAAAGGGGGCCCCATCACAAGAAGTACTGGCATTTTTGCACTGGGCCCCCATTTGTGTTCCATCTGCAAAAAAAAACCCCTGCAAACCAAAATATTAATTTTGCATAACGCCAAAGTGATTAGAGATCAGATCACATCTCTGGTTAGACACATCATATCTTTGGTTTGCTGTTACTTCGAAATCCTCCAGCCACTCATATTTCACACAGCTGTGAGGATTTCTGGGCAACAAGTCACTTATTGCCGTCTGTGGGTTGCTGCAGGAATTAAATAGTGGAGACAGACCACAAGATGACATGAATATATATTCATTCTCTATATCGTGAGCTGTAGCATTTCACATGCACTTTCTTAGGGAAGGGCATGTGTGGTTTGATTATACTCATTAAAGTTAATTTAGGTTGATTACAGCATTTAGGGTAAGTAACAGTAAAGATACAAGAACATAATCAACCCACATTGTTTCATTACACATTTTGGCCCACTCCTCCCTGCCTTCTCCACTAAAAAACCCATAGCACTTAATGGAAGTTTTGGCAGCACAAGCACTGTGGGACTGAGTCCTTTTGGAGAGCCACTATACAATAAATTTGGACTACAAAAAAAGTTTCAATTTTATTGACATAGCAGTGACAGAAGCCTAGAGCCTCATGTTTGGCTGAGCTACGTATGGACTAGGCTTTGGCGGGAGGGAAAGTGTTATAAAGATGCTGTTACACCAGCGCTGTTCTGGGACAGCCAGGGGCTGGTCTGACTTCCAGGAAACACCAACCCCAGTGCTGCTCTAACTTAAGACAGCAGTAAGAACCTTATGAAGCAATTCCGCTGGCACTGAATTTCCTCAGTGGTGCGTGTTTCCCCCTGGCACCCAACACACCCATGATATACTCCCTCCCAGACTATGTAACTGGCTGAATAGGCTTCATGTAGCTGTGTGTGAGAGGAATATCTGCTTGCTATTTGAGCCAACTTTCTATCATCTTTGTGCTGCCACTGTAGTGTGAGGGGATGGAACGGGATTCAATGAGGATCAGGCCCAAGGTCTGGAATCTCTTCCTAAAACAGCTGTTTTCCAGATGCCAAGATAAGTTCCAAGCATTCGAATCTTTGCTGGCCTGAAATGTGTTTACAGTGAGAGGCCAAGATCTTAGGACTCTTGTTGACTTGATTAATGTAAACATGATTTCTTTTCAAAATCATGAGGGTTTTTTTCCTTTTGGATGAATCATGTAGACTTTAGTATGATTCAAGCAGTAATAAAATGCATTCATGTATGTTGATTCAAACTCTGCCATGCGATGATTGTGCTGAGATATGTGAGAGCTCTGGTGCTGAGGAGGAGTAAATATTTCTTATTTAAAAAGCAGCACTTTCTGCATCCATGAAAAATGGCTCTTGTGCTCTGCTCATGCACTCCTAACTCCCAGTGGATTCAATAGGAGTTTGAAGAAATTCAGAATCAGGTTCCATATCACAACTAAGAATAATGTTCAGCATCAGCTATAGCAGAACTGCAGGAGGTTCGGAGCTGGTGACTAAGCCAGATTTTGATACCCTTCGATACCCTTGTTCATGTGACTAGTATCCTAAGCACTCCTATTGGAATCAGTGAGGACACTCCTGCAGTCAGGTGCCAGACTGGGCAAGATTCTGATGCTCCCACAATTAGTAAGAAATATTTTGTGATCTGCATTTCCAAGAATGCCACCGTTTACCAGGAGCAGGTGACATTTTGTAGCCAAGATAACACCTAATAATGAAACTTCACGTGTTATTCACTAGTAAAGAAGGTACATTTTAAATACACTCTCAATTCATTGGGGTGGAAGAGGCGGCTGATGAAAGATACTGCTACCCCTTTTGACCCAAGCAGCTAGTCAACGTTTGGGGCTTTGCAAGTTGTTTCCACTATAAAGAGAAACTGATGATTGAGCCAGGTATTTTCTCTGATACAGTCTTGTTTATTTATTAAAAATAATACATAACTAGGGTTACCGTATTTCCCTATGCTGAATATGGGACACCTGATAAAATCTCTGCCCGAAAGCCCTGCCTCTCCTTGTACCTGACACCACATCTTCCCAAGGGCAACACATGTGGGAGGGCATGCAGGATCAGATGTCCCATCCCCAGATTTCTGCCAGGGTTCACACCAGAATGTGGTGTAATGGGGTCACAGCTCACCGGTGCGGCACCTCCTGCTGACCATCTAGGAATTAGCTCTTCCAGCTCAGGGTGCCCTCTGCAGGCTGGTGCCTGGCCCCTTTACCTGGGGTGCATCCCCCTGGCAATACCCCCACACTCTGCCTTTGGGTCTCCTTTCCCTGGGGAACCCCCAACCCTCTAATCTCCACCTTGCCTCAGTCTAGGGCTACTGCCAGTCATCATCAAGCCCCTGCTCCTTGGGGCAGACTGAAGTGTAAGAGCCACTCATCATAGGCAAGGGGGGTTTGGATCTGCTGCTTTTGTCTAGCCCAGTGCTGCACCTTGGCAATCCCAAGTACTTCTGTAGACCTTGCACAAGGCCATGTAGCCTGGGGAGTTGCCAGCCTGGAGCTCCCCAGCTCCTCTGGCTTTCCCTCAGCCACAGCCCTCTGCAGGGCAGTTCTAACCCTTGTCTGCAGGAGTGGGGCAACTGCCCCACTGGAGTGGCGAGCAGCAGCCTTTCAGCACTGTGTGGGAGGGACGGGACGGGAGCTGCTTCCAGCTGCATGACCTGGCCCATATCTTTGCAGAGCTCATCATTATGAAAAAGTCAGAACACCTGCAGGAGGGCTTTAAATATGGGACTGTCCCTTTAAACATGGGATGTCTGGTCACCCTATACATAAAGCCCTATCTCCTTGAACAGGGAAGAAATCAAACAGCAAGAGAGACAGTTTCTTTGCTAGTAGTTCCAAACCTTCCTTCCCACTTTGCCTTTCTGTGTGGGTGGATAGACAAGCAGTTCCACCAATCAATGCCTCCTTAGCGCTGCATTTGTAACTCCTTGGGCCAGATCATTCAACTTCTAGTCAAGCTTTTCAATTTGCCTGCATTTTGGATGCTACTGCTAGTGTTTCAGTCACTTCTTTGACATGAAGGGAAGATTCTCCAACTCATAATAACAGGGTGTAACTTAAACCACAACAACATTCCTCATTATTGCATTGCGGTGTAGGTAGGAGCAAACAACAGCAGCTCTGTGGGTCCCATGCATTGGATAAGCTGGAAGTAGTATGGTGGCCAGTTTTGGGGCCCACACTTCAAGAAAGATGTGGAAAAATTGGAAAGAGTCCAGAGGAGGGCAACAAAAATGATTAGGAGGTTGGAGTGCATGACTTATGAGGAGAGGCTGAGGGAACTGGGATTGTTTAGTCAACAGAAGAGAAGACTGAGGGGGGATTTGATAGCTGCTTTCAACTACCTGAAAAGGGGTTCCAAAATGGACGGAGCTAGACCATTTTCAGTGGTAGCAGATGACAGAACAAGGAGTAATGGTCTCAAGTTGCAGTGGGGGAGTTTTAGGTTGGATATTAGAAAAACCTTTTTCACTAGGAGGGTGGTGAAGCACTGGAATGGGTTACCTAGGGAGGTGGTGGAATCTTCTTCCTTAGAGGTTTTTTAAATCAGGCTTGATAAGGCCCTGGCTGGGATGATTTAGTTGGGGGTTGGTCCTGCTTTGTTCAGGGGGTTGAACTAGATGACTTCCTGTGATCCCTTCCAACCCTGATATTCTATAATTCTATGACGTGCTCAGTGTAACGTATGGTTAAACTCTTTCATTGCACAAACGTAAGGTTGAACTGGGCAATGACCTCATGTTAAGTAGTCTTTGATTGCTAGCGAGTTGTGATACTTCAGTATTTTTGCCATTATTAAAGAGAACCCTGATTGCAGAGGTCTGAGAGCAAAATTAGGATGAGAAATGTTCCAGGCGTCTGTGACTACCTCTGTGTATTCCTGCTTAGAGACAGCCAAAATCAGTTTTGTTCTTGGCTAGAGACAGTCAGCAGCAGGCTCTCATCATTCAAGATGTTTGTCTTTGCAATGATCTTGCCTGTGATGCTGAGTCAAAAAACAAACAGGCTGAAGGGGTTGGTGATCCACCTCTTTCCTCTCTGTGGGTCTGAAGTTGCTTTAGATACTGATTTATGAGTTCCTGATGGTTCCCAAATGGCTTCTTGGGTCCCTCTGTGCAGTCTGAAACAGAGGCAGCAGATCCAAGTTTCTCCATTGCACTTAGAAAAGCCAGCTTCCAAGTTTTCTGATAAATGTTTCTACCGCATTGTACATGAACAGACCATGCAAATTCCACCCTAAAGATGAGAGAAGAGAAGATGAGCATGCTACTCACAGGGGATTACTGAAAGGGTCTACAAGGGGAGAATGCAGATTTTTCAGGATACCCTACACTTGTGCTCTTCATTCAGAGTGGTTTGTAGTTTGCTTATTTATATATCTTAGGTACTAGTAAGTAGGGTTAAGATTTTGTCAGGGGAGTTTTTAATAAAAGCCATGGACAGGTCCCAGGCAATAAACAAAAATTCAAGGAAGCCCGTGACCTGTCCTTGACTTTTACTAAAAATACCCGCTGGGGGACTAAGTTGGATCCTCACCAGGGGTTGACCATTGGCCACTGCTCCAGCCCCAGGGACTGACTGCAGGGGTAGGGGTGCGGGTTGTGGACAGATGTTTCAGCTGAAGCCAAAAAAGTGACAAAGGTCTCTTGAAGTGATCTGACAAAATGGGTATTTTTGCATGCATCCGACGAAGTGGGTCTTCACCCACGAAAGCTTATGCTCTAATACATTTATTAGTCTATAAAGTGCCACAGGACTCTTGTCACTTTTGCAGATCCAGACTAACAAGGCTACCCCTCTGATACATACCACACACTGTACAGTCATGCAAATTCAGAATCTTCTGTTCTTTATGTGGCTGTAGGATGATATTCCGGCTCTGCCAACTGTACCTTCAGACCAACAAGAAGAATGTCTCCTGGGGTGCATATGTTGCAGACTCCAAGAATTAGAGACATTCAGAGCTCTTCCATGAAACCCAATGTTCAGGGCAGAATGGTCAAATATTAATGCAATTCTTTAAAAATATTCTGGTACACCAGCATCTCTGTCTGGAGTTTGGAGAGAGAAACTTTGATTGAATGTCACAATTATCATACACCTTGCTTCCTTCCGGGACAACAGACAGCAAGATCAAAAATATTGGACTAACTTGCAGAGGGCTGGAAAATGCAGAATGCTATGTGCCTAAGAACCATACATGCACGCTAGGTAAAGGACTTGTTTTTATTTTGGTAGGCATTGTAGAGTCTGGTTCTTCTTACTTGCACCAGTGTAAATCAGGAGTAACTCCACTGAAATAAGCAGAAGTAAATGGTGTAAGTGAAAGGAGATCCAGCTTCCTGATTTCCCTCTGACACAGGAGTTCTTTCCTCCTGGGACATCTCCAGCAGTGTACATTTATCTTAAACTAGCTGAGAAGAGCTAGGCTACCAAGTGCTATCCCTAAATAGAGCTTTGCAAATTGACCTCTTAAACAGACCTGTCATGTAGACCACATTTGTGTGGGGTACATTGTAAAGCTGACGGATCCTGGTTGTTGGAAGGCAGGATTGAACCAGGACCTCACTGCATGAGCTAAAAGCCAACTGTCTGTTAACTAAAGCCATAGAGCAGACTCATTTTTTCTCTCTCTCTCTCTCTGAGTGGTCTCGGTGCCACTAGATGGGACAGAACACTATGCCCAGGAGGTGCGTGAGTTACAACATCGTCACAGATTCTCTCAGCCTGTGACCCAAAACTAAAGTAGTGTTCTGCAGGACCAGGAGCAACAGCAGGTGGCTGGCAGGGTGGAGGAAAGAAGAGACCTGCCCCGGGAGCTATGCTCCTCCTGTCCCTCTCTGCCTTTTCTTGCCACTCCAAGGACTGAAAGAGGGTCCTAGGCAGGAAGCTCAGGAAGTCAGCAGGGGTTTATTTGGGGGAGGGGGGCTACATTCTTTACAGGAGGGAAGGGATGGGTGCAGGGAGAGGAGTCAGTCTCCTGAAACCTTCACATGCTGGTAGGCTTCACCACTTCCTCCCCCCTCCCACCTGTGGAAAGTGTACTGGGCCAATCTGCTCCATTTGACTTGTCCTTCCCCGCCCTCCAATGAAAAATAGTCTATGCCTGGGCAGCTGGGCTCCCCACAGGAGCCCCAGGAGGTAGCAGCTATAGATCCCTGCAGAAAGGCAGGGGCTGGGCCCAAATTAATTGTATTGGGAGCAGCTGGCAGGGCCCACCCCTCCTTCTCAAATGCCCTTGCCTCTGGTGTTCCATGAGAAATTCATATAGGAACTTCTCTGCAATTTCTTGAATCAGCAGCTAGGGATTTTTTCCCTCCAAATAGTGTACAGAGTAGGCTTATTTTATTGTCCCAGGGTGGAAACATCCTTTGAAAGAATGCTTACCTGGGGTATTCCTTTTTAAAGTCTAGGCCTGATTGTTTTTTATGTAGCAAGTTTTAAGCTCAAACCCAGGGAAAATGAAAGGGAAAAAAATGAAACTCTCTGCTCTATACAGAGCACACAGAATATTCTCTATACTGGTTGGCTTGAGCAAAGTCATAAGTGGCACACAGCCAGCAAGTAAAATAACTTAACAGACTGTCCTTGTTTAAAACAAACTACCAAAAATGTACCATTTTTTCCAACATTTTTGTAGGGTGCAGTGCGGAAGGTGATTCCTCCTCCACACCCTTAAATAAATATTTACATGGAATATTATTACAGTTTCCTTTAGGAGAAATTCACAGAGGGTGTTTCAGAAAACCTGCAATGGGAAATAAGGGTTGAAAACAATTTCCATTAAATGTCTGGCTCTGATCAGCGTGTCGGGGGGCTTGGCATATATCAAGGGCTTCACACTGTATTGCTGTTTTACTCAGGGATCTCAGCGAAATAGAGGAGAAAAAGGTTTAGTGCTTTGGGAGGAGATGTTAAATAAATAAGCCCACTATCCTCTCACCTCTGCATCTAAAGCATCGTGAGCTAGAGAGAACATACTCTAACTAAGGAAAAATGCATAACTCGATGGGCACAAAGGAAACTGCAATGTGTTCCTGTTCTTCATATAGACTTTATTTGTAAGAGCATTAAAAGTTATGGTTTCCTTGATGTACGCTAAACTGAACAACTCTGTCAAATGGTTTCCACTCTTCTCTAAATACTGAATTTAGGCTTGTTTCTTTTTCCCGCCCTTGCTCTGTTTGGCAAAGCCTCCTATTTATAGAATGCATCATTTTATAGTGACACAGAATCTTCAATAGTTTATAAACACCGAGCTGTGATTGGAAATGTTGACTTGAATTGATCTTACTTGCTGTTCCACATGCGTGAAATGTATCCTTAGTGGGTTAGCAGATAACAAACCTTGTGTGTAACAGAAGATTTCTAGGCTGAGTGAAAGGTGTTCACCTGTGTGAAGCCTATTCAGGTTACACCTTGAGGACATAGACTTGAGTTGTAATTGTGGAGCAAGACTAAGGACTAAATTAAGAGTCTGGAAGCCTGAGTCACCATGGGAGGTGGTGCACATGCCCCATATAAACAATGGTGTCTACAATCACAGGGCCAGATTTTTAAGTGTCTCATACTAAAGGATGCTGACATCTGCTAGGTTTAGCTTAGACAACTTTGCCAGTTTCTGCCAGTCACTAGTTGGATCATCAGTCACTAAACTACAGCGAAAAGGGACAAGGGAAAAATTAGGCAGTTTAAAAAATCCTTCTCCACAAGCTTTGAATAACCTTCCCTAATAGAGGAAGGTTGTATACTAGACAGTACGTGTAGAGCTCATCAATATCAAATGCTAGTTTTCTGAGCATAAGTCTGACAGTCACTCATTTAAAAGATGCTGGCACCTTTCCCAGATAGCAGCACTGATATTCTCCTTTAACAATGAATCCAAACACCCTAATGCTAGATTTTGCCTGCCAGGAAAAGTAAAGGTCCAACTTAGAGGTCATAGGAGAAGGTCACTATTTTCAGTTAAAAGATCAGGATTTAGGATGGGCAAATTGTGACAGACAAGAACAGAAATGACCTGAAAAGTCACCACACAAACCAGTTTTGGAAAGGTTTATTTAGCTTGCTCTACTTCTTTAAACAGGGCCAAGCTATTTAAATCCACTGCATGTAAATCCACCCTAAATTAATACCACAGAAATGAGACAATGAGGACTGTAAAAATGGAAAGAGTATTGAACACATTGGCAAAATAAAGTAATAAGATGAATGATGTGCAAATTGCTTAGAAATATGTGTAAATTGATTAGAAAAATGTATAGAAGAAAAGAACTCGTAGGTCCAGCAGGTAGGGAGTTGCCCGGGGAAGCAATTTAGGCTATGTCTGCACTATGTCCATACTTGCACTTTCATTGGTGTGTCACTCAGGGGTGTAAAAAACTGCCCCGCTGAGCGACAGAAGCACGGATGTAGACAGCAATGTTTTGGTGGGAGATGCTCTCCCATCAACATAGCTACTGCAGCTTGTTATAGGCAGTTTAATTACCGTATATACTCGAGTATAAGCCGAGTTTTTCAGCCCACTTTTTGGGCTGAAAAAAGCCGCCTCGGCTTATACTCGAGTCAGTGAAAAATGTGCGCCCCGGTTCCTCCCCTCCCCGCCGGACAAAAAAAAACAAAACAAAAAAAAAACGCCTCGCTCTCCCATCCCCGCCGCGCGGGCGGGCTGCCGGGAGCGTCCCGGTTCCCCCCTCCCCGCCGCGGGCGGGCTGCCGGGAGCGTCCCGGTTCCCCCCTCTCCGCCGCAGGCGGGCTGCCGGGAGCGCTCCCGGCAGCCCGCCCGCGGCGGGGAGGGGGGAACCGGGACGCTCCCGGCAGCCCGCCCGCGCGGCGGGGACGGGAAAGCGAGGCGCTTTTTTTTTTTTTTTTGTCCGGCGGGGAGGGGAGGAACCGGGGCGCACATTTTTTTTTTGGTCCGGCGGGGAGGGGGGAACCTCGGCAGCCCGCCCGCGCAGCGGGGACGGGAGAGCGAGGCGCTTTTTTTTTTTTTTTTTTTTTTTTTTGGTCCGGCGGGGAGGGGAGGAACCGGGGCGCACATTTTTTTTTTGGTCCGGCGGGGAGGGGGGAACCTCGGCAGCCCGCCCGCGCAGCGGGGACAGGAGAGCGAGGCGCTTTTTTTTTTTTTTGTCCGGATTTGATATCGGCTTATACTCGAGTCAATAACTTTTCCAGCTTTTTGTGGTAAAATTAGGTGCATCGGCTTATATTCGGGTCGACCTATACTCGAGTATATACGGTATGCCAATGGGAGAGCTCTCCCCCATCAGCATAGATTGGCTACGTGAGAGATCTTATAGCGGGACACCTGCATCAGTACAGCTGTGCCTCTGTAGGCTCACTAGTGTAGATATGGCCTTAGACCCATTGCAGCAAGGACCCTGCCAGTCTTGTGGCCTAGTGGGGAGGGGAGGCCTGATCCCCCTACCATGCCCCTTCAAGAGCCTGGGCCCAGATGTGGGTGGAAAGCTGAAGGTCCCCTGCTTTGGTCAGAAACAGTTACCTCTACTATCCTGACAGAGATGCACAAGGCTGGAAGGTGGGAGTTTTAACCACTAGACCACCTGGCCCTCTGAGCTCCCTATCACATGCTATGGAATAAAGTGGGGGTTACAGTCCATTTCCTACTGGATAGGTGTCCACACTGTAAAATCAACATCACGATAGCCAGAAACTGGCTGTGCGACTAGTCACAACTGTACAGGTAAGGCTAGGAGAGCCAGGAGTTGTTTTCACACAGCACTTACTGGTAGGGCAGTATGGAGAAGCTTACACTGGCACTGCCCAGACTGTACCTCTTGTGTGCACACAGTGGAGCTCAGAGGCAGTGCTGTAAGGTGTGGAACCAAGGCCTTTCACAACAAGCACTCCATTTTCAATATTATATCAAAAAGTAGAAAAATAATATGGAACCACTATTGGTTCCATGCAACAAATCTCGATGCCAACTCTGCCCACATATCTACATCAGCAACACCATCACAGGACCTAACCAGATCAGCCACACCATCACTGGTTCATTCACCTGCAAATCTACCACTATAATATATGCCATTATGTGCCAGCAATGTCCCTCTGCTATATACATCGGTTAAACTGGACAGTCCCTACGAAAAAGGATAAATGGACACAAATCAGATATCAGGAATGGCAATATACAAAAATCTGTAGGAGAACACTTCAGCCTTCCTGGACACTCAATTACAGATTTAAAGGTCACCATATTGCAGCAAAGAAACTTCAAGACCAGACTGGAAAGAGAAACTGCAGAGCTGCAATTCATTTGCAAATTTGACACAATCAACGCAGGACTGAATAGGGATTATGAGTGGCTAGCTAACTACAAGAGCAGTTTCTCTTTTCTCGCTGTTCACACCTCCAATTCAGGTACTAGAGGAATACCTCACCCTCCCTGATTAGAGATAACAAGCTGGTTCAGCCTCATTGGACTAACCTTGTTAGCTCTAACCTGGTTCTTGCCCACTTATTTATACCTGCCCCTGGATATTTCAACTGCATGCATCCGACGAAGTGGGTATTAACCCATGAAAGCTTATGCTTCAATACTTTAGTTAGTCTTTAAGGTGCCACCAGGACTCTTTGTCACTTCTACAATTCCAGACTAACACGGCTACCTCTCTGACCTTTATTTTAGCAGCCTCCCAGATCAACAACAATCACTGCATGCTAATAAGATCATGTAGCATTGATAAGTTATTAAATGGATATAATTTTATTTATTTTTTTAATGGCCTGACATTTTTCAAAGACAGAAGGCTGGAAACCCAAAGTAATGTACTATGGATTATATGGTACTAATGGATTATAATTCCATCTGTGGGACTGACTGGTTGAGTGGTTTGGGGTAAATCACTCAGGCAAATTTTCCAAAAGGGGTTTAGTTTTGTGAGCTAATCTCTGAGCACCAGGGTCAAAACATTCCAAAGTATCCACTGAGTTTGGGGTTCTCCATTTTTTGGTGCCCAATTTGAGGTATCCAACAGCATTTTCAAAAGCAGCCTCTACTTTGGAGGTGCTTTCATCTATAGATCTGCAAGATCAGATAGTTTAAGGCAGCAGTTCTCACCGCAACCCCTTTTTAGTCTCTCCCTCGGCGCGGCGGACCCTCGTATGTCCGCTCAAAAGCTGCCGAATAAATTAACTCCTTATTCGGCGGTTATTTTTGGCGGACGTGGCGAGCACGCCCGAAAGCGCTCGGTATGTCCGCCGAAAAGCCGCCGAATAAATTATCTACGCATTCACCGGCTCTTTTTGGCGGATGTGGCAGTAATTGCGGCGGCGGCTTTTCGGCGGCACAAGCAGCTCACGACCCCTCGGGGTGTCTCAAGTTGGGCACCTAAAGATGGAGTCACTCTAAATCAAAGGTCCTAGGGTCTGATTTTCAGAGGTGCTTGATACTGAGATAAATTGGAGCTTCATGTCCTCCAGACTTTTGAGAAACAAGGGTGAGATTCTGCCCTACACCTCTAAGAGACCGGGGTAGAGAGTGGGGACATTGTGCAGCCCCCCCAATCCTGGGCATTTTCTCAGCCCACCGTGTAATTTAGATAGCCCCAGGATGTTTATCTAAGATGTGGCTTTTCTGCCAGATGATTATGGGCCACAGCACAGTCTGGAAGCTCGTTGCTGCTGCATGCTGTGGCCCCACCATTACATGTCCCGCCTGCCCTCAGCCCCATGCCTGGTATGTAAAAAACACACACACACACACACACACACGCCAGGATTTGCAAGGTGTTCTTGGAAAGTGACCTTATGGCTGTCTTCCTTGGGCTGTGCAAGAGGAATTTCTCCTGACTGGATGTGTGGTGTTTAAACTCTCTTTATGTCAGCGTTTCTCAAACTGTGAGTAGCGACCCCTCGGGGGGTCGCCGGGTGCTTCCCGAGAGGTCGCGAGCTGCTTGTGCTGCCGAAAAGCCGCCTCCGCGAAGTTAATTTATTCGGCGGCTTTTCGGCGGCCATACCGAGCACTTTTGGGAGCGCTCGGCATGTCCGCCGAAAATAGCTGCCGAATGATGAGTTAATTTATTTAGTGGCTTTTCGGCGGACATACAAGGGTGTAAAAGAGCCAGAATAGAAGGGAAGATCTCCGGTATATTACATGGGACACCCAAAACTGCAGAAAACTTTTGAACAATTGCACCAAAAATGCCTAGAACTGAGAACAAAACTTCCAAAAGTTTTATATGCAAAGCACTGTTTGTATATTTAAATAATGGACTTAAATTGCAGCCAGGGTGGTTAGGTCGGACATTAGTAAAAACTCCCTACCTGTTACTCTGGAACCGCTCCCTAGGAAGCCAGTCAGGACTTTGGGGAAAGTGTTCCCTCTCCGTACACAGCCTGTTTCCAAGGCTAGGAGCTTTACGGTTACCCACTTCAACCTTCCTGGGTCTGACCTTGGAGCATTCAGCACCTTCTGCCCCTCCGTGCGCTTCCCCCAGTGACCCACCCGGGTGGGGTCCTGGGGGAGCCCGTGGATTCTGCACCCCAAATCCACAGTCAAATGTGACTCTCAGCCAGCCAGTAAAACAGAGGTTTATTCGTCAACAGGTACATGGTCTAACACCGAGCTTGTAGGTACCCGAACCCCTCAGTTGGATCCATTTTGGGGGCCCAGGGAGGCCAGACCCTGCCTGGGCCTGCCTCCCTTCTGCCCACCCAGCTTCAGACTCAAACCCCTCTCTCCAGCCAGCTGCTGACTCCAAACTGAAACTCACTCTCTCCAGCCCCGCCTCCCTGCATTCCTGTGTCTTTCCTTCCCTCTCACCCCCCCCCCCCCAGGGTCAAGTTACAGCTTCAGGTATGGACACCTGCAGAGAGGGGGGAGGGCTACTTGCTTACCCTGTCTCTGCTTTGCATCAGCTACACATCCTTATCCCTTCACAGGCTCAAGAAATGCATAGGGGAAACTGAGGACACACACAGAGTATTCCTACTCTGTCACAGCAGGTTAAACAAATACGTCAGGGATGGTCTAGAACTCTAAATAATAGTTAGTCCTGCCTTGAGTGCAGGGGACTGGACTAGAAGTCCTCTTGCGGTTCCTTCCAGTCCTATGGGTGGGTGTGGGTGTGGGTGTCCCCTAATACACATTTTTGAATGCTGTGGTGGCCTTTTCTTTGGTTTCTGTGGGAGATGGATCAGACACTTACTGCATGATCAAGTGTGCCAAACCTGCTTCTGCTGTTTGGAAACAGTGTTATTATGAAATACTGGTGGGCTTGTATCAATGTGTGGCTGCATGCATCTGGACAACCAGACAACCTGCACAGATGTGGCATTAACATTAGAGTGCAAGTGAATTTCATTTTCAAAAATATGAATGTTGACTACAATTTAATGTCTACTGGCTCACTTGGTAGAAGGACCAGTTTGGATATTTTTAACCTGAGGGTATCAGTGATACAGATAGGCAGGTCACTTCATGATAAATTGGGAGAACATAATGGGAATGTTGATATGTATATGAGAACACTAATCTTTTACAGAGTTTCACTGGGACAAATTCATCTGCGTAACCCATTCCTGACACAAAGGATTAGTAAGTGACTTTACTTGGAATTTAAGCAAAAAATAGTTGGGATGGAATTACCCTTGTAATCTGCAGGGAGAGGGCAACTTTACAGCCCCCTCTTTAACAGTTAGGGGCTGTGGAGTTGCCCTACCCCGGGGTAGCATTTTGAGTGGTTATTGATGGTTTATTTTATTGTGGGTTAAAAGTAAAAATACCTGAAATCTGGAGCACTAACTCATGAATTCATAAGAACATTAAGCTAAGTGAAAAACCTAGTCAATGTCTCGTTAAGTCTGATGACCAGAAATATGAGTTCAGGTTCTCTTGGGACTGATTGAATGATTGACTGAATTTTAATCTCAACTCTGTTCCTTTCACAAACTTGATTTGATATCCCAAATGTGAAGAAGGTCTGAAGAAAAATATCTAGGTAGGAGGCAAAGTGTATTATTTTTAAGTTGGGACAATTATGTATGAATTAGTCTTTTACTGTAAGGATTAGCTGAAGAATAACAAAAGAACATTTTTTTAATCTGATAAATTGCTAGCTATGCTTTTGTGTGGTTTATTAAATGGACCCATCGTATAGTCAATCACAAAATAAAAATAGTATCATTAATTGACCAGTGTAACCATAAGTATACTTCCAATTAACAATTAAGCTATACAAATACCCACTTCTAGGCCAAAGCTTGAGGAACTAGATGAGCCTTTCACCTGACCCTGAAGATTTACAGACTTGATGCAAAGGAGCGAGGAAACAAATACCATATTCCAGAGGGGCCTGCCTTCAGTGCTCAGGTGTAGGGGTCTGGGGACAGATACCCAAAGACAAATAATGTGTCCAGTATTACTATGAGAGGTTACTTTTCCCAAAAATTAAAGACCGAGGGTTATCCTAAGGTGCAAAGTAAGGAAGGGTGAATTTGGTATGGAAGATCATTAGAAATAGAACTATGAGTGTTTTAAAGGAACCTTTCAGGTTATCCTAATATTAAGAAAAACATTACAATATGTGGCACTCCAAAAAACAAGGTTTTAATACCAGTTATGTTTTGTCAGTTCAACATTACTTTTTGAATGGATGACTGTTTCATACAGTTCTGTTAAAAGAGGGACTATTTATTTGTTTTTCTGTTTGTGGTTGAGTTAGGGCCCTAATAAATTTGAGATCTGGCACCTCCCCACACAATAAAATCCATCATCTGAATTGAATTGCTCTGCAGTGGGCTTGCTTGACTTCAGTAAGTATTGCTGGGGGAAAATGCTAACAAATGTGCAAGACCCATGAGTCTGATCCAGGAGCATAAAACTTTCTCCAGGACAATTTAATGTTAGTTATAGCCTATAAATCTCTTTATTATTGTAGTCTGTGTGTTCAAAGTATAGAGTGGATAAATTAAATGGCAGCCTTATCAGTTTTAATGCCAGCGATTGGAGCTTACTGATGTAAGGTAATTGAGTTTCCAATTCTAGCCACTGTCCTAGCAGCAGGGCTCCTTGAATCTGTCAGGATATTCCCGAAGCTTTTCTCTCTGCTGGGTTTTGGAGGTAGTGGTGGGGGAAAGAAAAATAAATGATTCACCACTAGCGGCTTCCAAACATTGGTACAATTTCTCATTTGCTGCCTGTTGGGATGTCATCCAATGGAACTTGTCAGGGTCAATGTAAGTAGACTGGTGTGGATGGTGCGGCTCTACTGCCCAGCCCATAAAGACTAAGACAGTTTCATCAAGACACTGGTTTAAATAAATTGTTAGAAAATAATGTAGTGTTGATCTTAAAAATAGCACGTTAGTTATGTTAGGAATTTGCCCCCTTCTTTTTTGGTAAACATGTTTCTTTTTTTAAACATGAGTTAGGTTAGTCATCCAAACACTGCCAGTATAGTTCTGAACAAAGCAGAGTGTCTTTGCTTGTAAAACTGGGGGGGGAGGGGGGACCTGAAGCCTCAGCTGTTTTGTATTCGCAATGCTCCTTGAAGACAGTGGAGCTACAGCTACGAATCTGGCCCAGTATGTTGAATGAATAAAGATTGGTTCCTGACCTTGGAAATCTTTACCTGGCTGCATTTTTAAGGTAACAATTCTTTGTGCTCACTTAAAGCACATGGTTTCTTATTTTGGTTATAGCTTATATCCACAGAGCAGACTGAGTCTTTTTTGGCCATGTCAATATCTGTGACAACTTTCTATTTACTCTGGCAGAGTAAGTGCTTTCATCGTCGTCCCATCGTCTTCTCTGGGAAAGAAAAGAAGGGCCAGTCAATAAAAAGAAATCATCATATTGAAAAGAATGTGATTTAATTGTCATTCATGGGCATTAAAATTCAGATACATTATGAAATACAAGATGATGATACAGCACATGAATTCATTCTTATGATGAAGTTTTTAGATCCTCAAGAACAGAAAATAGCACAGATTTTTAATGGGTCTTAAGCATCCGCTTCAGATATGATCCAAGCACCTAGCAAAGGTATTCAAAAGTTACGGCTGTTTTCTAACTTTGACGTTATAAAAGTGAAATTGAGCAACATCCATAGCTGTAAAAAATAAATATCATTTTTGTTTATTCGTTTATGCCCATTTCACATGTAATTGGATGCTTTTCTCTTTAAAACTGCTTAGTGTAGTTAACACTTCTGCTTCATACTTTTGTGCTCCCAGCAAACTATCCCATTACGTTAATTATATATACTTATATCTCTGGTGAGCTAAGACTAGCCTTATTCAATTAGAATACTTCTGAGAAACTCATCAGGCCTGTCCTTAAATAATATAATAAAGTTTGGACACAGACCTTTACAATGCTGTGGGTCTGAGTTTGATTCCTGATGGCAAACATATACAGTGGGGTTTCATGGGTGTAAATGAACGGTAGAATTTGGCCAACAGTGATCATATTACAGCTCATTGTCATTCCAGGGCCCCAACTCCTCTGTGCTAGGACTCCTTTGTGCTGCAAAACTTGAGGATTTGTCCACTTGGGTATTTCCTTGTTGTAGGGGGAATATCTGGTTGGCATAGAACCAGCTTAGCCACCAGCTGCATCATAGCCCCTTATGTACAGAGCATGGCCGTGGGTGTATGTGCTGCTGCATTTGGACTGTCAAAAAGGCTTCTTGGGTAGTGGGGCACAAACTAGAATAGCCCTGCATCTAATTTATGATCGAGGCTGGCTAGCCTCAGAATCAGGGAGCTGTAAGGGTATTCTAAGCTGACTTGCCCCACTTGGCTGTGGATCCAAATGCATCTTGGCCTGACCTAAGGATCTATACTTGGATGTTCACATGTCTGTGGCTTGGCCAGATTCTCTCTTTATCCAAAATAAGAATATACCTGGAAAAAGAGGTTGCTGAGATGACTTCAGCGGAAAACTATTCGGTGAGTTGTCTCCCTATGAAAGAGTCATGCACATCCCCCAAATGTGAAGGATCGCGCAGGAGAGAGTCACTGATATGAAGGTTCTGTGGCTTTACATCACTCCACGTGGACTAACAATGTGCTTGGGAACTGGAGCCACATTATGAGTGACTTCCTCTGGCTTCTGCTGCCCCTGAACTATTGCGGGGGGCTGTGCAGAAAAGATAAGTTTTCTCTTATCTACTTTCCATGGGTTGGAAGGGGGATGATCTGCATCCCTTCAGCCTTACTACTTTCCCTGTCCTGCCCCTACCATCTCCAGCCCAACCATTCTCCAGCTCCTTCTCTTGGTTATACCTCAGACCCTTCAGAAAAGCTTTTGCAGATTGCATGGGGGCGGGGGAGTATGGAGGGGAGGGATGCTTTGAAAGTAACTGAGTCCTCCTTCTGAAGGGAAAGGAGGAAAGATAGTGTGGCTATAGGGAAGTATAATTTGGCCTCATAATTGTGCATATTTTATAGTCACTTACGATTACATTGTGCTTAAGTTTCCAGAAACCCTGGCTCTTGTGCAAGTAAATATTACTACTGGGTTTTTTCTTTTCAATGACATTGTTTCACCTGGAAATTATGAGCCAATATCCATATTTCACAAAGGTCTCGCTAGGAAGGAATTTTGCCTTCTGCACTTGTTGGGAATGGCAACATGATCATCAATTCAATACTTTTCTACTAAAATTCTGTTATGCATTTAAAATCGAACCACAATCACTTCAGGAATCATAGATTTATTTACTCAGATCTGGGGGGGGAAAATCTACACAATATTATTCATGAAAGCATACCAGCTGTGTCGTACTGGGGTAATACCACCATATTTCATTTAGCTATGGAAACTGTAAATCTTCATTTAATACAAATATTGGTCCTCTGAAATCTTCATAGTCAGAAAACATGGTGTAGCAAAACAGACTTCTACATTTGCTTTGTTTTTAATAGGGATACTAATACGGGTGGGAATTTCAAAGTTGTCGAACGGATTTGCAAAGGCCAAGACTTTTAACAGTGACCAGTAATTTTGGGTGGCCCAATTTTTGGGTGCCCAACTTGAAATACCTTTAAGGTCTGATTTTCACAAAGTGCTGAGCACCCACCCTTTGAAAACTAGGCTGCTTTAAGGTGTCTGAAGTTGGGCACCCAGAATTGAAGCATCCAGAAATCACTAGTCGCTCTTGAAAATCTTGGCCTCAGACACCCAATTCCCCTGAATTTGATGTTAATTTAAGGAGAATGTGGTGCCCAAGCCCATCAGAAAACTCTATGCACTGTGCATAGAGCTTTCGTTCTGTGATACTGGAAGAAAAGGTAAATGTCTCCCATGTGGACCTCTGCAGATTGTTAAGAAACGGCTAACAATTTCTAGAATGTTCTATTCATCTTTAGAAACAATAATATTTGTATTGGGATATAAATTGGGCTTAAATATTCATATAAACAGGAAATAAGGTGTGTGTGGGGGTTATGTTCGCTTGTTAGGACTAGATTTTTTTTCTTTTTCATTGTAGAGAGTGTATTGATTTTTAATGAGTTTTTCCAAATGTTTATCTTTCATGATGTAAATAAGAGAGAAATATGTGTTTGTTTTTATAAAGACAATAACATTTCAAAGGCTAACATAAAATCAAGCTGCTAAATTTTACAGTTTGTCTGTCCAGCAGTTCATCTATACAACTGCCCTGAGTAGATGCTAAATGCTGCTTAGCAAATGGCCTTTAGAGTTTAAAAATAACTCAGTAAAGCTACTCAAAGGTAATACAACACTTCTCAGGCATCTTCAGTTTGAATTAAGAAGAAAGTAGGGTTCATTCATTAGTTAATTATTCACCCACTCATCAATGTTGTATACACAATAAAAACTCAATTGAAATGTTCAGGAGATCTAGTTGTGCTTTTTGCTACGTGTGGGCTCATGTATGAGCTTATTTTTCTGAGAAGCAAGATTTTAAATGATAAAACAAGTCCTATTCTGTGGACTGTTTGAATGGCTGTTTTAATCAAACTATATATATTGTTCCCCTGTGAAAATATTTTTTCTGTGTTTTTATTTATTTTGCAAAACCACACTGAACCCCTGTTAAGAAAAAATTACCATAGTTCAAAACTGCAGATCTAATTTTATTTTTGTAGTGCATCTCAAAATGGTACAAATGTGTAAAACTTGTGCTTGTAAAAGCTTCTGCTTTGAGTAGCCTTACATTCCTTAATTTAGTCCTAGCAATTGTCAAGCTATTGCATGCCCCATTCATGAAAAATATATTTTGTTAGGATGGTGTGGCTTAAAGAGTTTGGCTCTGAAGCTTCCTTACTTAGAGCTTTCATTATTCAATTATATTAATTTAAATTATCTGTTGAACTAACAAAACCAAAACAAATTTAAGGGTTGGACTTATGAAAATGACTCTTTACAGTAAGTAAAAAAGGTTTATCACAGTTTTGGTAACTTGCATGAGTTCGTATTGAAAAAAAAATCTTTCACATGTTCTTAATGAATTTAAAATTGTGCTCTAGATACTTTCAATTGTAGGCCCTGAAACAGTAGACACCATATAACTTGTGTTTTTTATCTGGGAAGCCTACAAAGCGCACTGCTGCTTCATCAGGACTGCAGCGTCTTCTTGGTCGGGAGATTGGGTAGCGGACACTGCCATCAGCCAGCCAGCCGGCGTCACAGCGATCATATCCTAGAAGTTTCCAGGCAGCAAATATCTGGCCTACTTTAGCAATCTGGGATCCATCCTTGAGGCAGGCCTGCACAGCTTCATCATAGGTCAACTTGGTTGGGTGTATTAGGTAGTAAAAACGGCCTGATGGAAAGAGAGACGAGAAGTTGTCCGTCACATGAAATGATTAAGAAGTTCTATAAAGAGTCTTTACTACAAAATCATACAAAAATGAAGAATATCGACAATCTGTTTATTCCAGTGTTGGGAACTTGATTCAAACCCACTTCCTTCTTTCAAAACTGGGTCTTAGACCCAACTATATTAAGTTCACATTCTGGTTAGGGGAAGTCTGAAGGAATAGAGCAGAGGGAGGAAGACAGAAATTTTCTGTTGAATCCTTTCCCTCCCTACCCACCAATCAATAGGTTATCCATGTCAGCATTAGCGTGAGATGAGAGTGGAAGTTCTGTGATGTGCCATATACATTTCTATCCCGATTGCAAAGCACAGGGTTCCCTTTTCTCTTGAAGGGAGAAAATGTGGAGGGAAAAGGTGTGTATGTATGAGGGGAAGTTCAGGAATTCAAAGTAGGCCCACAATCCTGCAACTGGGTTCATACAAGCAAACCCATGTGTATACCCACATAGAATTCCACTGAAGTCCCAGCAAATAGTTAGAGGTTTGCAAATCTCACACTATACAAGATTCAGACACATCTAGTTTATTCACAGGGTGAAAAATTAGTTCGGTGCTTACATTATTATAGTTTTGCAATCTACATCGCAAATTAAATTAAACTCACCATGATGTTCCATTTTCTTGTCACAGAGGCGGAAGGTTAGATCTGACCTGTATGGTATTTAGGTAAAGGTAACTAGGCCTAACAGATGCAGTTTTATTAATTCATTACAGAAAGAACCATTCCTTGATATGGCAAGACCACAATGTTCTTGATGAAGTACAAGCACCATTTCAAGTCTTGTCATAAGAAGGCTGAAATAGTGCACAATTTCTGAGAAGCAAAGAACCCAAACCATGCCTGTCGTAAGTCTTCCTTACAATAGTCAAAAACATTTACTGTTTCTTTTTAGGCATCACAGGGTATGTTCTCACCATAGAATGCTATAACTCTGACAGTGCTATGAGGAAAATTCTCTCTCTAAGGTAATACAAATATATGTCACTAGTAAAACTAAGGTGCGGGGGGCAGGTATCTTTAATTGAGTTGTAAGCAACAACAATATAAACATTAGTTTCATCCATCAAGGAGAGGTATCACATAAATTAATTGTATTCCTTTTTATTTAATATCTTCAGGGTTATTTATCATTATTGGACTGACAATTAAGCAACTGCTAAGTGGAACTGCAGTCAGCTGATGGGCTAACAATTCCCAAATAAGCATGGCAGGCTTTCAAACTGACACACTTCCAGTGGACAATTTATATAAGAAATGAGGTAATTTTCATGGAGGCCTCTTGTTTTAATTCCACAAGGAAATATTATGTTTCCTTATTAAAGAGTATGTCAGATTATTGTTGTTTTCCTCCTTGTGAGAAAACCATCTCTGTCCCCTTTCAAATGATTTTCTCAGGGGAAAGGACCTGTCCTTTTGGCACCAACTACCCAAAAGGGCTTGTTGACTAATTAAGGACTGCGAGGGTGGACGGAATATATACAGAGATAGGGAATAACTCCATTTTTAGGCTTGCACCTTTTTATATTAGGACTTGTTTATATCCAAGCACACATCCTAACAGAGTAAAAGCTTTTGTGGCCCTGGTGAGTCACTAACAGAACTTTTCCTTTGTTTCATTTTTATTTTCACAGATCTGTTGTAATTCACTGAGAGGTATCGCTAAGAACTTCCCAAATGGCATTTCAGTAGAAGAGTAATGGCGACATCGGGTAACATATCTATTTAGCAAAGCACATGCTTTCTTCTGTTTCAGTGCAGTTGAAACCATTTTATAACATTTGCTAACATCAAAGGTTTTAATGACTATGCAAACTCTTCATACTCTGTTAAGAGTCAAAGGTAGTTTGCTGTAGAGTGGATGAGCTTTCAGATTTGTCTGATGGGCTGCAAATCCCGCTGAGTTTATTAGCAGCTGGTCAAGCCATGTGTCAATGGATAGGTAATTTCCCATGGATTTGCAATAAAGCAATGCATTTGACCCATGACCTCAGTAATATCAGCACTCTTAATATGCCCATTCCTTAAATAGGCCATCTCTAAAAGTAAATGTTGTGCATAAAATGTTCATCTGTGTCCAGAATATTCTGTTCAATTAAAAACTAACCAATAAACTGTGTGCACATCTGCTGGCCCCCTTGAGAAGAGGATTTCCAGGCAGTAAATAAAACTCTGTTAAACTTTACAATGTGTACAGACAATATGTGAACAGCTACTTCAATTTGGTGTAATCTCATCCCCAAGTATCAAGAGGATTTAAGTGTGAAGTGATGCCTGTTTTTTTGGCTAGAACTACATTTTTCTCTTTGAATATAAAAATAATGCATCTGATGAAGTCAGTTTCAGCCCACAAAAGCTTATGCCCAAATAAATTGGTTAGTCTCTGAGGTGCCAGAAGGACTTCTCATTGTTTTTGCTGATACAGGCTAACACTCTGAAATCTTTCTAATAGGTAACCCATCAGGATGTGGTAGTAGAAACTTGTCTGTTAATTCCTTATTTTCCTCTTCCTTCATTCCCATTTTTTTGTTTGCTGTGCAGTAGGCATGAAATGCAGACTAACAAAGAGGTACTACAGAAGGCGCTCTGTACCACTTAACCTCCATGTTCAGAGAGGTGTTCGGGGGTGTAGCGGCTTTCATTGGTGTAGAGCAGGGGTGGGCAAACTTTTTGGCCTGAGGGCTACATTGGGGTTGAAAATTTGTACGGAGGGTTGGGTCAGGGAAGGTTGTGCCTCCCCAGACAGATTGGTCCTGACCCCTATCCAGCCCCCTCCCACTTCCCACCTCCTGACTGCCCCCCTCAGAATTGCAGACCCATCCAACCCCCGGACTGCCCCGACCCCTATCCACACCCTGCACCCTGACAGAACAACGGGACTCCCACGCCCTATTCAACCACCCCATTCCCGGTACCCTGACCTCCCTCCTGAACCTCCACCCCATCCAACAGCCCCCTGTCCCCTGACTCTCCCCCTCCCCAGGACTCCCTGCCCCTTATCCAGCCCCTGGCCCCGGCCCCCTTATTATGCTGCTGGTGGCCTGGCCAGAGGCAGAACACTCCATCACTCTCCCAGAAGAGCATGCAGCCCTGCCCCCCCCCCCCCCCAGAGCGCTCCCCGCATGGTAGAGAGGCTGCAGGGGAGCGGGGAAGGTGTGGGAGAGGCCAGGAGGTTTCATCACATGACATAATCTCTAATTAAAGATTAATATTTAATTCCTGAAGACTCCAGGACAGTTCTGCAGGCTTGGCAAACCTGGATGCAAGCCTTGTCCTGCTGGGTTTTTTCCCCCTAGAGTAACTGAATTACTGAAAGCTAAAGCCAGATTGTTAGTTTTTACCACTACACCACAGACGTGTAATAAGTGAGCAAAATTAAAAACAAAAAAAAATTAAAAAATAAAAACCCCTCTCCCAGTTCTGCCATCCATAAGAGATCAAAAATCAGAATATGTTTTTAGTCTCTTAACGCCCCTCTACTCTTCTACCTATGTATGTCACCTTGATTGATCGGTGCCTCCTGCTGCTCCCCCCCCCCCCCTCCAGTCTCCAGAACTAGAGGAGACATATCCCAAAAGAGAGGAAGCGTTGCTGCTGGGCTCTGTACCTAGCAGCAGCTTTCCCCTGAATTCCCCCTCCAGTGCAACCCTGCTCTCACCAGACCCTTTCACTACCATAGGACCATACATGGGCGGCAGGGCAGGGCTGTGTCCTTCACCTCGAGGCATTCACAGATGGCACATATGACAGGTTATAAAAACCACCCTAACACTGCTAGTCAAGATAAAATCACGAGTTGGCAATACTGCCTTTATTGTGACCTAACCCAGCTAATCACATCATTGTGTGGTTTTGGAAAACTAAACTGTTCTCCAGTGTCAGATGGCAACGTGGCAGTAAAAGATGGGAGTTTTACAGATTCTGGGATGCAGCCCAAAGGCTGCTGGCATTCGCACAATGTGTCGAGCCCATCATCTGCTCAACAGACGCGCGTTCAAAATGTCTTAATATCCATGGTGAATTGTTGATCAAAGCCAGAGTTGTTAAAAGCCTCAGAAGTGAAATGCTTCCTCACTCATTAAATGGGAAAGTTACGTATTAGGTTTGGCATCTATTTTCCCCCTATGTTGGGAAACTACGGTAACTTGACTTTATTCTGCCACTTTAGAAAAGGGACATTCCTTCAAAGGTCCTTGTTGCACCAGCTTTCAGCAGCGAGGTCAGTGCTTAGCAATCTTCCATTCCATAGGCCAATTAATTCACTGACTTTTTGAATCCAGTTTATTTTTAATATTGTTATATCTGCTCATGTTCTTTCATTCAGAGGAACAATGACTCATGACGATGTCCTATTTTCCTTGAATGTTAAAATGAGCAATAAAAATATATAACCCAGAAAAGGGTTTTTTTGTGCATTTCTTTCATTAAATGGAAGATGGTGGCTTAACATCTGATGTACGTGTTGTCCAACATTGATATAACTCGTTTGCTGCTGCACTTTTACAAAAAAAATCCCACTTAATTTATTCAGTGTATTTTGTAACTTGTTAACACAAGAGATTTGTGATTTTACTCTGTTTGACCAGATTTTAAAAAATCAATTATATGGTGCTTCTCAGCATGCAAAGCATGTAACAAAATGCATATTAATGAGCAGAATGTGTAAAGCAAACTCCACTCATGCTTCATCTATATTTCATAGAGGAAGCTAGTAGTAACCCTCTACTGAGGTTGCTTTCCAGTATAAAGAATACTTGTGGTTTTTTGTTTTGTTTTTTTAAAGAAGCATTAAAACCACCATTGTTTGCAGCAGGCCTTGGAAATTTGGCAGGGAGAAATTTTTTTAGTCTATATTTTCTTTGTGTTATAAAATTCTGTTCAAGTTTAACTGTCTTAGATCCATCCTGGAGCCAACACATGGGTCCAGCATCCCATTCAACCCACTCAAACTAATATAGTACCTAGACTAGAAAGGACTTTTACTATCCAGCAAATCTCAAGCTATGGATCAGGATCCCAAAGTGGGTCACAACCCTATTTTAATAGGGTTGCCAAGGCTGATGTTAGACTTGCTGGAGCCCGGGGCTGAAGCCAAAGTCTGAGCTGCACCTCACAGGTATGAAGCCGAAGGCTTCAGGCCTTGGTGGCGGTGCTCAGGGTTACAGGCCCCCAGTAAAAGTCCTTTGGCTTTGTGCCCCACCCCCTTGGGGCCCAGGCAGCTCAGATTTCGGTCCCACCTTCTGGTGTCATGTAGTAACTTTTGTTGTCAGAATGTGGTTGCAGTGCAATGAAGCTTGAGAAACCCTGATTGGCAATGACCACTCTAGCTAAGGTTGTGGAATAGTTTCCATTCTAATCCTTATTTTCAGTAGCTCACAGCTTTCTGAAACATACCCTGAATGAAACATTTCAGCCCCAAAGATGTATCTGCCCCAAAGTAACTTTTTCACTGGGATGTCTGAGTAAAAACGAGAATCAGAGAGGTAGCCATGTTAGTCTGGAATTGCAGAAGTGACAAAGAGTCCTGTGGCACCTTAAAGACTAACTAAAGTAGTCTTTAGTTTGGTCTGGCATGCATCCGATGAAGTGGGTATTAGCTCACAAAAGCTTATGCTTCAATACTTTAGTTAGTCTTTAAGGTGCCACAGGACTCTTTGTCACGAGTAAAAACAGTTCAGCTGTTTTTGAGTACAAGGACCGTGAAGAAAACATATTTCACTTTGAAAACATATTTACAGCTGGACCAGCTGAAAGAGGTATAACTCACTCTCATATAAATTAGTTTTGATTTAGCCTCTAATAACTACTTACTACAGAATGCACACTGCATTTTCCACGTTCTTTGCAAGACTGCTAAATCTAAGGAAAGGTGAACATATGTGTAACTAACTTAACTAAGTAGTAAAAAGTATAGAGTCTGGATCCAATTAAAGTTTCAGGGACACAGACATCAGGAAATGCCAAGATTACAAGTACAATTTTAATGCTGCTCCCCTGTCTGAAATACCATTTATCCTGCTTTCCCCCTATCCACAAGGCTTGATACCCTGTCAAATATGGTACGCCCTTGTTAGGCGAGGATCACCATACAAAATGGAACTGTTTGATACTTTATTAGAGAGTATAGAGTGGCATTAAAGTGACATAGGAACAGTGAATTCTTAATCACAATGGTTCCTTGTGGTTTTTTTACCTTTTGGTAGGATTTTAACTTGTAGTATATCCTCACTATTTACTTAAGGGGGCAACTTAATGAAAGGAAACACTGATTTCTCTATTGCTTTAACTTAAATAAAGTAGGCAGTGTATCACTATGGAACATACCTGCACAAATTTCTAGGAATGAAAACAGAGACACATGAACCTGCTGCCAATATTGATTCTGAACGATCGCTTTTAAAAATGAACGACATGAAAGTGTGGCAAAATATGTCTCTCACTCCAGACTCATTTCCTCATAAATTCAATGATAACACTTTCCAAAACTAACATGCCCTTTGACAAATCAAATCGCTCTTGCTGCTTTTCAGTACCTTTGGGGTTAGTTTCTTTTCTGAAGCACAGCAATGGCCTTCTTAAAGGTAGAAATGATTCAAAACTCTTACCGTTGAAGTTTGACGTAAAACAGAAAACATCATATCTGCTTTTATCTTTGTCCCAGAATCCATAATTCCTGACTCCAGGCACGGTGTTCTTTCCTCCGCAGGGCTCTCTGGGTTTGGTGATAGGGTACTGAACTGATCCATCATTGAGCCAGCCGGCGTTACACCAGTCCAGCCCCGACCTCCACGCATCATACAATTGGTCAAATGAGGCGATAACAGAATCTTGGTCCAGACAAGCCTGCTGAGCCTCATGAAAGTTTAGGTTGTAGCGACCCAGCCGTGGAAAGTAAGGGAAGACAACACCTAAATCAGAAAGGAAGGAAGAAGGCTATTAGCAACAGAGAGAAACATTGTTTACTGGCATTGAAAGGACGAATTTAAGGTTAACTCTGTGAGATAATATAACTATAAATGGTGGTTTTATTTCTAGGGAAATTCTCTGTCAGCAAGCAGCTGTCTGGTCTGAGAATATTGTCTGACTATCCCCTGACATGACAGGCTTCCCTGCCTGATAGCCTCACACTCTGGCCTGCTGGAACCTCACCAGTTCTGTCTCCTGCTCTCAGTGGCAGCCTGTGTACTGACACCAGAATCTCACCCTTGCACATCCTGACCGAATTCTGTTCTGGGTATCTTATTACCAACCACACGCAGACATACTGCAGGTAGGTCGGAGGAGGACAGCAGGAGTGGTTAAGGGACTGGAGGTCTTTAGAAGGAAAATGTCAAGGCAAGCAAGGAAAATCAATGGATTATTTTTAGTGGGTTTAGTTTAAGGCAGGGGTAAGGCAAACTTTTTGGCCAAGGGCTACATTGACGTTGCGAAACTGTTTAGAAGGCTGAGTATGGAGGTACTACATATCATGTTATTAACTATGATATTTTAAATAATAAAGTATATATATATTGTACATGTTTAAATTCATTCTGGATCTCTTTTTCCACTTGGTCTTGCTATTCATTTTACTTTAGGGGTGGCCAAGGATTGAACTACTGAGGGTAATATTGGCAATTTACTAGAAACAAGGATTGTATCTATTCTGCATATAAATGTCAACAGTCCAAGTTGGGTAACTAAATTCGCCAACCAGCATGGGAAAAAACTCATTTTCAGAGGTGCTGAGCACCTAGACTGCCCAGTGACTATTGTTGAAGTGAGTTTAGGACCTTTAGGTATTGTGTACTGCTGTAAAACACAATTTTATTTAAGTGGCTAACTATGGATTTAGGTGCTTAATGTTTCCACTCACATTTAATAATTTTGGCTATAATATTTTAACACATAAATATGCACACAACTATAATATTAGTTTGTGCGTGTATCTTCCTCAACAGATTAGAAGTTGATTTTTGTTGGAGTTCATCTAGGATAAAAACCTGCAACTGATTAAACTGACTTCCCTCTGCAGTTACAGGGAGAGGCTGGCTAAGGGTAATTTACATGACAGTTTAGGCTGGATTTGTCCCATGATCCAGGGTTTTTGTAGTTCCTCTTTACCCCTGTATTTAATTGTTATCTACTGCTGCATGTTCTTTTCCTATATCTTTTAATGGGATGACTTATATTACAAATCTCTCTACTGCTGCAGCTACTCTTACTACACTTTTATGCACTAGTTAGTTACCTAACATATTCAGGTTCAGTTCTTCTTACTAATCTCTATATGACAATCCATCACATACATATTGGGATGAGCAAAAGACCATACTCAAGGTTACATTTTTCCAGAGCTAGAAATGGAATAAAAACCGCCTGATTTATAGTCCTATGTTCATCCCATGACTAGATAACATTTCCTCTCCATAACAATAATAAATTCAGTTTAGGACTTGGGGAAAGGGAAGACAGTTCCTTGTGTATTTGTCCTTTTCTGCCTATGGATACTTCTTTGGGAATTTTAAATACCATGTAAATATTATGCTGGTAAGAGACTGGCATGTCCCCACCAAATATAGTGGTCATGATAACTCTCATCTTTAGCCTTGCCCTTGATTAACTAAAGAAAAACTACATTGTGATTTCCCATACCTCCCCCTTTTTTTCCATGTCACCATGTCAAATATAACTCCTCCAAGACAAAAAACATGGTGACCACACTATCTATGCCACCAGTTGCTTCTACCACCCAAACAGGGGATTTTTCTTTTTCAGATGCTTATTTGCAACTGTCTACCTTAATCCCCTGGAAGTTCATCATGCCAATTTGTAGGAACATTGATATGACTTGTGAAAGGTCAGGGTCCCAAACCTGTATCTATACTGACCTCAGTGGGGCAACTACTCATTTTGATGAAGCAGGCTAAAAATCCTTGGAGCATTACACATTTACAGTACTAGAAAGACAAGCTTTCAAACTCTCTCTCATCAATAAAAGTTGGTGCAGTAAAAGATATTACCTCATCCACCTTCTCTCTCTAATATCCTGGGAGCGACACAGCTACAACAACACCATTTATAGTATAGCAATATAGCACCTTTCATAAGTACTCAATTCTCTTAAATATACCCTCTGAAAGAACAGCTTTTCTTCTCTTTACATCTGAATAAGGTCAAGAAGAACCAAGACCACTTCAGGTCACTGTTGAAGATATTTGTAATTAAATGGCAGGTCCACAATCGCATTTGTTCTGCAGTTCTGTACTTATTAAATCAGAGTCTTGAGAACTGGTGATTGTAATGGAAATTAGAATGAGTCCATTAAGTTAGCATGACAACTATTTGAAGTAATGCACATTTCAATAAACACACCTGTGTTTATTTGAATGATCACATTCTTGTGCACAAACACATGTGTTGGCTTTTACTACAAGCTTAGTCAAATAAATATTTATAAAGAGAAAAAGGGAAAAGGAACACAGTTGAGTCCACTTCCTCAAAAGTACCCAGGAACCTAATTCCCATTGATTTTAACAGGAGTTAGGTGCCTAAATACCTTTGAGGTTGGATTTTAGTGCTGAGTTTCTCCACATAAAACTCACCCCTTTTGTGCAGAAGTACTGTTGCTCACATGACACGAGTTCACCGACTAATCTGTGATACTACAGTATAGAACTGTATTTCCTGCAATACTTCTGCTTATAGTGTGCTAAGGAAAGTCCTGAATCACCTAATGATTCTTGGGGGAACGGAGAGGGAAATGAAGTGAGTGCAACAATTGTAATTAGCTAGGGATGAGAAAATTAAATTCACCCAATAATATGAATATTGGTACCATTCAGATGATCTTTGGCTCATGAACATTCACAGTACACATTCAAACCCCTATTAAACTCAGTGCATTGAAGGATATTGATATAATAGGCATCACAGGAACCCGTGGAGTGAGGACAATCAATGGGACACAATCATTCCAGGGTACAAAATATATCAGAAGGACAGAACTCATCATGCGGTAGAGGTGAGGGGGGCATTATATGTAAAAGAAAATGTAGAATCAAACAAAGTAAAAATCTTAAATGAAACCACACAGTCTATAGAATCTCTATGGATTGTAATTCCATGCTCTAATAAGAATATAACAGTAGGGATCTATTATCATCTGACCAGGACAGTGATAGTGACTATGCAATGCTAAGGAAGATTAGAGAGGCTATCAAAATAAAGATCTCAATAATAGTGGGGGGATTTCAATTATCCCCATATTGACTGGGTACATGTCACCTCAGGATGAAAGGCAGAGGGAAAAAAATCTCGCTACTTTAAATGACTGCTTCTTAGAGCAGTTGGTACAGGAACCCACAAGAAGAAAGGCAATTCTCAAGCTAGTCCTGACTGGAGCACAGGATATGGTCCAAGAGGTAACTATGACAGGACTGCTTGGAAATAGTGATCATAATATAATAACATTTCTGTGGTAGGAAAAACACTTCAGCAGCCCAACACAGTAGCATTTAATTTCAGAAAGGGGAACTATGCAAAAATGAGTAGGTTAGTTAAACAGAAATTAAACCGTGACTAGAGTGAAATCCCTGCAAGCTGCATGGACACTTTTCAAAGACACCATAATATAGGCCGAACTTAAATCTATACCCCAAATTAAAAAAAAAAACACAGTAAAAGAACTAAAAAAGAGCCAACATGGTTTAACAACCATGTAAGCGAAGCAGTAAGAGATAAAAAGGAATCTTTTAAAAAGTGGATATCAAATCTTAGTGAGGTAAATAGGAGCATAAACACTGCCAAATTAAGTATAAATACGTAATAAGAAAAGTCAAAAAGACGTTTGAAGAACAGCTAGCCAAAAACTCGAAAGGTAATGCAAAATGTTTTTAAGGGTATGGTTAGACTATAGATTATAGCGCGTTTATTTGTAGCGCTTCCCAATGTAGCGCAATAGGTATCGCGCTAGAGACTGTACAGATTGAAACCTTGTAGCGCAAAATAATGGATAAATTTGTAGCGCTTCTGGCGGCAGTAGCAATTGCGGGATAGGGCAGGTATCCCAGCATTCAGCTGGGTGCAACCTGCTTTGGTGACGGGGAAACTGGGAACGTGTGCACAAGGAAGGAAATTCATGCTGTCAGTTCCCCAAACATTTCCAGGGGTTATTCGGGGTTTCTCAAACTGGGGGTCGGCGACCCCCCCAGGGGGGGGTCACTGAGTGCTCCCCAGGGGGTCGTGAGCTCCTGCCACCGCAACTCGCGGCGGGGGGCCGGGGGGCCGGCGTGCAGCTGGCTGCGGCGGGGATCGGGGCGGGGACCCGGCAGCCCTGGCCGCAGCAGCGGGGACCCAGGACAGAGGCTGGGAGCACGGCGAGGCTGGGAGCGCGGCAAGGCTGCCGCTGGTAGCCGTGGGGAACCGGCAGCCCTGCCGCCCGCAGCGGCAGGGGATATGGGCGGGCCAGTTTTTCTAATTACAAAGGGAATGTGGGGGAGGGTCTGACGTGGGATCACCTGAGGGCGAGACAAAAGAGTTTTAAATGCTGGCCAGAGAGGCTCTAATGGGAATTTTGGGCCAGGATGCAGGAGGCTGGAGGCTCATTAACACGCAATGGGTGTTCACATTCCCACCCTTGCGCTATAGCGCTAGCGCAAAAAGGCTTAACACTCTCGGAAAGGAGGTTTAATACTTGCGCTTTAAACAGGGAGTCATTTCGCAAAATCTCCCTTTGAAGTGTGTACGCTATGAAAATTATTGCGCTACAGGAGGGTTTTTGTGCCGCAAAGCGCCAGGCTAACCATGCCCTAAGTAGATCAGAAGCAGGAAGCCTGCTAAACAGCCAGTGGGGCCCCTGAATGATCGAGAAACAAAAGGAACACTTAAAGATGACAGAGTCATTGTGGAGAAACTAAATGAATTCTTTGCTTCAGTCTTCACGGCTGAGGATGTTAGGGAGATTCCCAAATCTGAGCCATCCTTTGTAGGTGACAAATCTGAGGAATTGTCACAGACTGAAGTGTCATTAGAGGAGGTTTTGGAATTAATTGATAAACTTAACAGTAACAAGTCACTGGGACCAAATGTCATTCACCCAAATATGAAAATGTGGAACTATTAACTATGATTTGTAACCTGTTCTTTAAATCAGCTTCTGTACCCAATGACTGGAAGATAGATAATGTAATGTCAATATTTAAAAAGGACTCTAGAGGTGATCACGGCAATTTCAGACAGGTAAGTCAAATGTCAGTACTGGGCAAATTAATTGAAACGATAGTAAAGAATAAAATTGTCAGCCACATAGAAGAACATAAATTGTTGGGCAAAAGTCAAAATGGTTTCTGTAAAGGGAAATCATGCCTTACTAACCTATTAGAGTTCTCTGAAGGGTTTAACAAACATGTGAACAAGGGGATCCAGTGGACATGGTATACTTAGAGTTCCACAAAGCTTTGACAAGGTCCCTCACCAAAGGCTCTTAGGTAAATTAAGTTGTCATGGGATAAGAGGGAAGATCCTTTCATGGATTCAGAACTGGTTAAAAGGCAGGGACCAAAGGGTAGGAATAAATGGAGAGGGGTAACTAGTGATGTTCCCCAAGGGTCAGTCCTAGGACCAATCCTATTCAACTTATTCATAAATGATCTGGAGAAAGGGGTAAACAGTGAGGTGGAAAAGTTTGCAGATGATACTAAACTGATCAAGATAGTTAATACCAAAGCAGACTGTGAAGAACTTCAAAAAGATCTCACAAAACTAAGTGATTGGGCAACAAAATTGCAAATGAAACTTAATGTGGATAAATGTAAAGTAATGCACATTGGAAAAAATAACCCCAACTATACATACGATATGATGGGGGCTAATTTAGCTACAACTAATTAGGAAACAGAAACAGATCTTGGAGTCTTCATGGATAGTTCTCTGAAGAATCCACACATTGTGTAGCATCAGTCTAAAAAGCAAACAGGATGTTAGGAATCATTTAAAAAGGGATAAAGAATAAGATGGAGAGTATCTTATTGCCATTATATAAATCCATGGTGTGCCCACATCTTGAATACTGTGTATAGATGTGGTCTCCTCATCTAAAAAAGATATACTTGCATTAGAAAAGGTTCAGAGAAGGGTAACTAAAATGATTAGGGGGCTTGGAACGGGTCCCATATGAGGAGAGAGTAAAGAGGCGAGGAGTTTTTAACTTGGAAAAGAGGAGATTAACAGGGGAAACACTAGAGGTATATACAATCATGAGTGGTGTGGAGAAAGTGAATAAGGAAAAGATAATATAAGAACTAGGGACCACCAAAAGAAATTAATGTACAGCGGGTTTAAAACAAATAAAAGTTCTTTTTCACACAGCACATAGTCAACCTGTGGAACTACTTGCCTGAGGAGGTTGTGAAGGCTAGGACTATAGCAGGGTTTAAAAGAGAACTGGATAAATTCATGGAGGTTAAGTCCATTAAGGGCTATTGGCCAGGATGGGTAAGGAATAGTGTCCCTAGCCTCTGATTGTCAGAGGGTGGAGATGGATGGCAGAAGAGAGATCACTTGATCATTACCTATTAGGTTCACTCCCTCTCTGGCATCTGGCATTGGCCACTGTCAGCATCCTGGATACTGGGCTGGATGGACCTTTGGGCTGACCCAGTATGGCCATGCTTATATTCTTATGTAAGACCACTGACCACAACACTCAACTGGTGGCTACATTCCTCCATTCTTCTTTAATCTCATCTCCCATCTGGGTTCTCAAAATAGAAGGAAGTCTATTACTTCTACTTTTTATTCAGGCTCAGAAATGCTTTCTTTGCACATGTATTAAGGGGTGGGATTTTTGATCAAGTTTATGGGCGCTGAGTACCCAAATCCCATGGGAATTGGGTGCCTAAGGAACTTTGCAAATTCCATCTTAAATGGACAAGTCTGTTTGAGAAGTGGGAAGGCCAATTACATTTGTGCTTCTAATGTAACACAATATTTCTAAATACAAACCCAGTATTAGCCTTCTGAAATTCTCTAGTGTGTCATGCTCCTAGTGTAAAGAAGTGCAGTTTACACTAGTAACCCATAAAACCATCACAATTGTGTCTTACATAATGAAGTAACCTTAAATAGGACTGTTATGACAGCAGTCAATTGTGGTGGATCTACTGAGGTACCATTGTATGCAGTCAGCAAGCTTATATGGGTGGACCACTGTATTTACAGACAGAAGGAGACAACACAAAATTCTGTTAGCCTAGATGGGGGTGGGATTTTGGAGAGGCTATTCATAGCCAAAGTAAAGAAATAGGCTTCCTTTAGTTCTAGTCTAAACAGAAAAGCAAGGCTTCTTGTAGCCAGAGTCAACACAGGATACAGTAAGGCTCCCTATATATTGTACTGCAGGGAGCAATCTTACCCTGGCAGGGGGATACACTAAATGGCCTAAGCAGCATTTTCCATTTCATGTTTTTATAATTCAGAGTGAACACGGAAACTCCTCTCTCCTTCGGGATCCAACTCTGTCTCCCAGTCTACTATATTTTTTGGGCTGCGGGGCATTCTCACACTGTTCCATGGATCCCAGATGATCTAGCCATCATTGGGCAGCCAGTTCATCAAGGGACTCCACTCTCCTGTAATCCTGGCAGGTTTCGTAGGAGAGTGTGTGCCAGACCCTTTCACCTAGGTAACAAAATGTATGGAATTCTTTATTTCACTTGCATAACAACTCAGCGGAGATGCAAAGTGGGACTTGTTTGGTTCATAGGCAGAAGCTTTATGAGCTGCATGAAAGGAAATTCAGTGCTAAACTTTCCTTTTGAAAGTAGTCTCAATTGCACATATAATATAAACCATATTTCAATGTCAGTGGGCATTAAAAGCTGGCTCATCTGAGTACATTTCCAGTTTGATGTATGGAGATTTCACAGAGTGCAATGGGGTGAGGCTCAGCAGCGGGGTCTGAATATGGGGGAGTCCAGATGCCCAGAGGTTGGGTGGCTGTGGGAGCAGCTCACCATTCAGTGAAACCTCCCCCTGCAACTGAAGAGTGATGAGAGCAGAAAGTGGAGGAAGGGAGCTTCCTTCAGCCAATGGAGGTTTCTGGGGGTCGGTTTGCCCCAACCCTGGCCACTTCATGTTGGGGAAGTGTGCGCCTTCCCTACTCCCAGCCCAGCCAAGACTAGCAGCTGAACCCAGCACAGGATAGGATCCACAGCCAGATGTGGGGAGTGGAGCTTGACAGAGTGGGAGTTCAAGTGTAGAGGCGTGGGGATTCTGGGTGTGGGAGTGAGGCTTAGCCGTGGAGTTTGGGTATGGGTATTCTGGATGCACAGCAGTTGTGCAGACAAAGGGTAGGTCTGACCTTGCCCCACATGGGTCTGACCAAACACCAGCCCCGCTTTCCCTCTCCACCTTCCACAGTAATTTACCTCTCTACTGGCTGCTCTATGTGCCCAAAAGGATGTACCCGTGCTGTTGGGGAGAGGTGCATGACCGCTCCTGTGGCTTCCCTTTGCTTCCGTGTCAGAATGTAATTTTTCTGCGGGGAAAGCAAAGAAATCTGTGGGGGGCCATGAAGAGCACGTATGACCAAAAGCAGTTGTCCGATTGACTATTTATATCCATTCACAGTACTGAAACTCTAATAATAACAATACATATATTTCTTTGCAGTAGCTCCCATGATGTGATAGGTGTTGCCTAGAAATACAAAAAGGGATGAGCCGGAGAAGGGGAACAACAAAAAGGATTTTCTGTGCAAACCGAACAAAATTTACTGCAGAGAGACCAAGTGGGTGAGGTAATATCTTTTATTGAACCAACTAGGTTGAATAAAAGATTACCTTGTGTGTCTAATATACCAGAACCAACACGGCTAGAGCTACACTGCAAACAAGATTCACTATAAGTAGCATCACAGAAGTGGATTTTTAATATTATTTTAAAGTAGTTTGTGGGTGTGTGGATTTAAAAGTGTACATACAGAAGAATATTTATTTCAATTACAGATTCACCGTCAGCTAGACATAAATTAAAGAGGAAAATATTAAAATACTACTGTTAGTCCAGGGTGCAGAGTACTGTGTATAATGAAAAATGTGAAGAGCTCAACTGGACACCATTACATCAACATTAAAACATAGGTAGGGCTCTACCATATTCACAGCTGTGAGAAATGTATCACAGGCTGAGAAATTGGGCCTTCCCCATGAAAGCTGGTCTTTTGTGTACTTTTACCCTATACTAGGGTAAATGTATACAAAAGTACACAGTGTTTCTCAAAGTGGGGTCCTGACACAAAAGGGACTGCAAGGCTATTGTGTGTGTGAGAGGGGATGAGGGAAGAGGTGGTCACAATATTGCCACCCTTACTTCTGCACTGCCTTCAGAGCTGGACAGCTGGAGAGTTTGGTGTAGTGCCAGCCTTACTTCTGCACTGCTACTGATCACTGCAACTGCACTCTGGCCACCCAAATCTGAAGGCAGCACAAAGGCAAGGGTACCAATCAGCGACACACACACCTCTACCACAATAGCCTTGCACCCCTCTCTGGGGTCGGGACCCCCCCAGTTTGAGAAATGCTGATTTAAGGGCTTTACATGTTTATATTTTGTTGTTTTTAAATCCATATTTATGCTTTGTTACAACACCGTGACATTTAAGATTTAAATATGTGAAACCATGAAATTCAAAAATTTTAAAATGCTATGACCATGAACTTTCCGAAACTGGACTGTGAATTTGGTAGGGCCCTAAATATAGGGGAAGAGCTGAAGGACAGAACATTAAATATAAGCTTAAAGCCATCTTGCTTTAAGCTTATAAGGAATGTAATAATACCGAGCTTTTATACAGTACTATTTGTCAGTAGGTCTCAAAATACTTTACAAAGGAAGTAAGGCTCATTATCCCCATTTTACAGATGGGTAAACTGAGGCAGAGAGCCGTGATGCAACTTCCTCAAGGTCCGCCAGCAGGCCAGTGGCTGAGCCAGGAATATGACCCATGTGTCCTGAGTCCCAGACCTGTGCTCTATCCACATGACTACACTACTCCTGAGAGCAGGCAGGAAATATTAATATTATTTAATAAAGTGTAGTCAATTGACTTAAGTACTGTTCTAAGTGATATTAAAATGATATCCATCCATTCTTGGGTGTATTCAGTTTTGTCCTGTTAAAATGAAATAGAATGATATATAGTACAGCAAGCTGTTTAAAAATGTATATCAATTATTAAAAGAATTTATTTACATTGCTATTTGAAAGCTAGGATTCAGGATTGAAATATTGTCCAATTACTATGGGCAGCTTATTTAATTATGTTTCCAGGAGTCCAATATGTCTACAGGAACAAAGACATTAATCTGAACTAAAGTAGAGGACGAGGTCAGAGATATGATAAATACACCTTCACCTAGCCAAAGGTTTAGTGTTTTGTACAGTGAACTCACATTGAAGTGATCAGCTTTTTTATACTGCCAGGGGATTTCCTGGGAGTAAATGTTTTGTCTCTCTGCCAATTAGCATCGAAGGACACTGCACTGGAGATGTGGAACCTTCTGACTCTTGAGCTTGATCTTACTATTTGTAGCAACTATTGAATGTTAGGATAGCAAAGATGGACTGATACCCTTTTATTTCCCCCCCCCCCCCCAATAAACTGATTTGCTGTGAAGAGATTTCTTTTGCAGTGTACAGGTACATACAACTGCAATCAAAGCCTTCACTGTGAAAAATACAGATGAGCTGAGAAATGGAGGAATGCAAAGGGACAGTATGAGGATCACAACACATTAGATATATGCTCACTTCAAAAGTAAGTGTGTTTAATCAAACAATCTTCTTAGGCGAAACTATTGTAATTTTCATAACAAACATTGGAAAGTGTATTTTGGCTATTAAGCGGCTCTGTTTGGTAGATCAGAAAGATCAATAACTTTTTTTTTACATATTGAAACTTCTAAATATTTATCTAGTTAATTCACAAAGTACACAGCTCTGTGTACATGTACAGGCGTTTCTATGTACTGGCATGATTGAAGAACCCTTACTCACACAAGAACTCCCATTCATTTATCTAACTGATCACTTCATGCACTCCTCCTACAGCAGTTGTTAGTGAGATGGAACCATTTTCAGTTTAAATATGAGAGAACTAGTCAACTTTGAATTTAAAGGAGCTACACTGATTTCCACTGTCTGATTTCAAATTTTTAGTATGATGAAGATTACTTTTTAAGGACAGATAATTAGGAGTAAGATCTTTCCCCCACTCTGGCCCTTATACATTCAATAGAAGGATGGGAGTGGTGTAAAGAGGTCCTAAAAGCTCCATATCCATCCAAGAAAGGATTATTCACAGTGATGGTACTGCAAAAGACAGCTGTAAAGATGACCTTCAAGGACCTTTTGCTAACCATGGCACAGGGGGCAACACCTGATAAAGGCAGGATGACCAGATAGCAAGTGTGAAAAATCAAGATACCTTTTTTTGGAGGGGGGAAAGGGGAGCGATAGTTGCATGTATATAAGACAAACCCCTAATATCAGGACAGCTCTGATAATATCAGGATGTCTGGTCACACTACATACGGAGTGGAGGAGGATTGGGGCATGTTGGGGGTCAAACCTCAGCAGGCAATGACAGAATTTAGGGTAACCTTTGTTGGATGGAAATAAGGGGAAACCATGTGAAAATAAGGGATAATGCTTTATTTTAAAGGGATGTTTTAGGGAAACACCATTTTCTTTGGCATATGATATATTTTTCTCTCAAGTGTACATTTCTACTGCCCTCAAGTATTCTATTCAATTATCATAAGCATCAATTCAATGTTTAATATGGTACTTAGTTTCCATTTTAATCTCTCAAGACATCTTAAAATAAGTGAGGTATGATCACCCTTTGGTCCATACATCAGCCCTCATGGTTATCTAAGGGAAGGGGAGAGCATACTTATCTTTTGAAACTACCATAGCCCCTCTTTCCCCTGGGCTGTCAGCCTCTAAGAGGCTCATCACAGAATCTCACCCTAGGTATCAGTCAGTCAGGGTTTGACTTTCTTTGATCAATAGTACATTATAAACTGAACCTGATATATCACTTCAATGATTCATGTCATAATCAGAATAGCTGCACTTAGCAGCTAATACAATAGTTCCTTGTGCAAAGATGTGACTGATTACACGGATGCCTCCGGCAAAAGGATAATATAAAGCCAAATGCCTTTTGCCTCCTACTCATTTTTTCTCTCCTCTCAAAAATGAGTTTTAGTGGATTTAACCCGTATGCAAGTTTAATTTTCTCTAACAAAGAGCTACATTCTTCTGTGAAACTGAAGAGATGAGACTAATAATAATGATGGGGTGAAAAAATGTAAGTTGGATACTTTTGCCTTTCACAATGGCATTGAAGCTATTTGGGTTTTTCTGTATTGACAAATGGAATGCACCAGGAGTTGACCAATGAACATGGAGAACTAAGGCAAGACCATTCCACATATCTGGCTTCAACAAACTGAGAGATAGTCTTACTACCAAATAAAATAAATACCAAAGCATACAATAGACCACTGTGAAGGTCGAGGATTCACATCCTTCATTGATTTGCAGGTGCCCAAGTCAGATATTTTTCTAAGCAGTGTCAGGAGATAACTTGGGGTAGCTGTAAGGGTCTTCTCTCAGACACACCTGGTGGCATGTATGGACAGCAGGGAGGCATTCACAAAAACAGACACAGTGCTCTTGAATGTAATTTTTCAATTCACTATGCAAATCAATACTGAATACCTTGGAAAAAACAATGATTTGGGGTCAATTCTGATCTCATTTACACCACTGAAAAATCTGATGCCATTCCATTGACTTACCAATATAAACGAGATCAGAATTTGCCGTCCTTTATTTATAGAACAAAAGACTCACAGATTTCATAGATTTTTCTTTTTAACTTGTATGTTAAACTCACTGTTTGCAAGAGCCCCAATGAGGGAAATAACTATTGACTACATGTAGCAGATGCTTTTGCAGATCACTTGCAAAAGTATTTTAGAGCAGTATTTAATTCTGGAGCTGGGAAAAAATAATCAACTTTACCAACATTTAATGAAAATGTTGGCATTTCTTAGGAAACTACTGAAACATATTCCCTCTTCATGTTCTTTTGGTTAAGTGAATGGCAGAAAGCCTTATAAAATTTGACTTTACCCTGTGTCTATGGTAGTAATTCATAATGGTGTCTGTAAAGTCACAGGGGCAAATTTAAGGAGTTTCAAGCACAGATCTTAGTCACCTTCTGCTTCCTCTGATATGGGGACAGGCTGGGGGCTAAACTGGTCCCATCCTCATATAAACAAGGCTGGTCTAATTTATGATGGTGATCCCAGTCTAAGGGATGGTCTTCACTACGGGGGGGATCGACTGCAGATACGCAATTTCAGCTACGTGAATCAGATAGCTGAAGTTTGCATATCTGCAGCCGACTTACCTGCCATCCTCATGGCGGCAGTAGTCGGTGGCGCACTTCCCCGCCGACTCCAGCTTGTGCCTCCCGGCAAGCTGGAGTTCCGGAGTCAACGGGAGTGCCGCGAGTGATCGATTTCTCGCGTCTTCACCAGACGCGAGAAATCGATCGCTAACAGATTGATCGCTACCCGCCGATCCGGCAGGTAGTGAAGACCAGCCCTAGTAGTCCAAGGTTCTCAGAGTACAATGCACTCCAGACACTTCCCACAATGCTTCTAACACTCATGATATGATTTGGTTTGGTATGGTGGTGTTAGCAATCTGACAGCTGTTTTTTCTGTCCCTAAAGAACTCTGCCAATCCCACATTGCAAGCATGGCTCAGTAACTCAGAACAATTTCATAAAATAAATAATAAACCAAATGTTTGTAGCCAGGGGTGAAAGTAAAATTTCTCCCTTATTGATCCGGGGTGCTGGTCTTCCCCTCTCCCCTTTCTCCTGGAAGGGATATTGGCTCAGGAGGAAGGGGCGAGGGGGGGGGGGGAGCATCCCCTTGCCAGCTTGGCCATTTTGCCTGGGGCTCCAGACCTTGGTAGCTTCTCCTTCCCCTCCTGCCCCAGAGGCGAAGGGGGCAAGGATGTTAAAGCACTGCCGTGGTCCTTTTGCTGCAGCAGCGCCGTAACATCCCTGCCCCTTTTGCCCCTCCCCCCTCCCCCTGTTGGCGGTCCCGATGAGGGGGTGTGTGCAAAAAGAGCAGCGATGGTGCTTTAAAGTAAGGCTGTAGGGACCAGTACAGGTGACCAGTTTTTACCAGTATGCTCTACCATCCCATCCCACCTTACTTTCACCCCTGGTTGTAGCTGACATACAGTGTGGTGTTATTCCAGCAAAATTACCAGCTGAAGATAAGCACAATTTGCAAAATTCTGTGCAAGATCCATTCAAATTTTATTCTATGAAAGCTCCTGAGAGTTTGAAGTTTGGGGATTCTGGAATTAATTCTACATTTCATATTAGTATGAACATATGTTGCCAGAAATCATACATTAAAGAAGATAAGGGCCTATGCAAAGGAGGGTTAACATGAACTGAACTACAAAAAATACAGTATGACCTTGCTTTTTCTTAAACAGGGTGCCCTAGACAAGCACAGGGCAGTTCTGAATTTTTAAATGAAGCCCTTACTTTTACTGACACAGGAACACAGCTGTGTAGTAGTGGTGTGTATGCGGATGGGGGGAATGGAGTGGAGTTTATAAGTTTAGATCTTATGATATGCTGCCAACTAGGAAAAAACAATATTTTTTCTTAATAAAGGATTTAAAGAGAAAAATCTACTTCAGAATACACTGTACATTCTCTATTAGAGAAACCCATATGCAAAAGAAAGTAATAGCTAGCAAACCAATTCTGCCACCCCCATTCATGTGTAATACCTTACTCCTCAATATTCCCAGAGAAATCAGCATTTAATGGTACTAATCAATGTGAGTATGGGTGGCAGAATATGACCCTATGTAATCAATCCACTTTTTTGATTGACTATTATTCAATCTGAATATCCGTACTGAAATTTTATAATAACCATAACCATCACTTCCTAAGTAGATTTCTAATGATCATAGACATATAATTAGGGTAGACAGTAATTCATAATGCAAAATGGATTACAATACATATTAAAATAATAAATGTAACTGCTGAATAGAATAAGTATAAAATCTCTTTTCCGCCTTGCCATTGCAGTTACCATTCATTATGTTCTTCTGTATTTACTTGGAAAAAGATGTGCTTATTAATGCTCCACAAATCTATAATTCAAATGCCACTTACCTTGTAAATCCAGAGATACCACTGCTGTGTCATCCTCTAATCCTTCAATCACCTCACATTTATATCTCCCATAATCCTCCAGTGATATATCTGTGATTACAAGGGAAGCATCACTTTCACTGCCTTTTTTCAGAAACACCCTGCCCTGGTAGTTTCCATAACTCTTCTGGTGGAGTCCCATTGCGACGAAGACGTCCACTTCCTTGAGGTAATCTGAGGTGAGTTTGGTCCACTTGACACGGATTTTGTGGGTTCCTGAGCTGGCTGATGTATGGTCACGGTAAAATTTACATGGTAGTGTGATATTGCCACCCCTGTGTGAGAAGACTTTAGTTTGTTCTGCTTCCACAAGAAGATGGGGTCCATTTTCTGATAGAATTTGAAAAAAACAAAACAAACAAATAAAAAAAACCATTAGTCTGAGTTCTAGCTTTTACAAAATGGCATACATGACATATGCCGTATCAAATAGCTAATGTTTACTACAATTAATTCTGCATGATCATTCTCCTACGGCTGTGTTGTACTATACAGCAGGTATTTAGTGCCAGGCTTACTATACTATTTTATCCATGATAATAAATCTCTGCAATTTGAAATGAGAAGGTCTCTCTAATGTAGTCCTTGCTTCATTGATGAATAGGTTACTAATGCATAACTGATATATTAATAAGTAAATTATTGATTTCATCTACCTACGAAGGGCCAGACTGTGACCCAGCTAACGCATGAAGGATGGGGTGAAAGGCTACATTGTAGCAGGCAAAAATTCTAAAGGTAGAGCAGTTTGTGGGATCACTACTCTCCTTCCACCACTGGTGGTCAGGGAAGGGACAGGCAGGAGGGAGAATGAAGGAGCCAATCAGCACAGCTGAGCTGGTACCCTGCGGGAAGTAACCTATGCCAAGTATAGTAGTGGGGCAGATTACTTTCCCTTGAATAAACAAAGGAACCAGCATGTGTGCTCAGCGAGGCAAAGGGCAAAAGACTTATCATCAGTGGTCAGCACAGAGTTAATCTCCCATGACTCCCACAGCCCCCATTGTCCTGGAACAGCAAACTGCGGCCACTGGGAGATGTGATTGGCCAAATCTGTGGACGCTGCAGGTAAAGAAACCGGCCCAGCCCACCGGCCCAGCCCACACCGGCCCACCGGCCCAGCCCACCGGCGATTTTCTCTGACCCTGCCTTAGGGTAACTCCAGAAAGCACAAGATTTGAGGTGGCAATCAGCGCAGCAGCCCAGCTGCCCGGTAAATGGATTAATTCCCTTCACGGCACCCTCCTCCCCACATCTACTCCATTCATAGCTTGCAAAAACTGATGTAGCAAGCTCAGTCTTTCTGGAAAGGGCTCCAGATACTGTTGTCTTTTACCATTAGAGACACTGACTAACACTAAGCAAGGAATCACCAGAGATCCACTAACTACAAGAAAATGACTAAACTCACTGTACAAATAGGTCAAGAAGCAAAACTTTGTAATTTCACAAATGTGGTCTGTACTGAACTGCCTAGAAATATGCATCCCAAATATCGGGTCCCATTTTTCTCCCATGGAAGTTAATGGCCATGGGCGGCACCCAGCCCAGGGAACGCTGAGCCTCCGCAAACAGCAAAGTCCACTCCCTGCTCTTGCTCCACTCCAAGGCCCCCTCCTGCTTCCCGCTCTTCCCCTGGGCCCAGGCTGGGGTGGGATTAGGGTGCACTGGCCTGCGGCTCAGGGCAGCTGGGGCTGGCGCTCGTGCTGCCCAGTGCTCTGTGGCTGTGGGTGCTGGGGGCTGCGCTACCTGCTTGGCGCTCCAGGGCTGGGGGCACAGGAGGCGGTCGGTGGGGCTCAGGGCTCTGGTGGGGGAGGGGAGTGACCTCAGGGAAAGGGGGCATGGCCGGGGGCTATCCTCCCAAAACAGGTGGTTCACACACTGCCTCCTGAAGTCAATGGCAGTTTTCTATTCACTTCAGTGAGCTTTGGATCAAGCTCTCAGAACCAAAAGCCTAGATACACATGAAAAAGCGTAAAGCACAATTACTAGGACTGAATGTACAAAAGGGGATAGGCATGCAGTCTGGGTAGGCAAAGGAGCCCTGCAGGAAGAAAGGAGTAAGATGGGACTTTGCGAAGCAGGAGAAAAGACTATGAAAGTAAGTGTGAGGCCTTTTTCTGCAGCCACAGCAACAACATGAGCCAAGAAGCAGAAAGTCACATCCTCACATTAGAACAATGAAATATCAGGCTGTTAAGAAGGTGCTCCGGTACTAATAGTATCCACCACCATTAGAGAAGGAAACCGATCTTAAAATGTTTCTAAAAAAGCCTGTTTGTTTGATAGCATTCTGTCTGGCAAGGAATCACTTATCAACTGTTGTGTTTGTGAAATTTCTACTTTTTTGTTTTGCCTTTATGGTCCCTACTTCTCTATTGTTTATCTGTATGGTTTCTGCCTGGTTCTTTGATTGTTTCTGTCTGTCACATAACTCATTTTGCAAGATTTAAATCAACTAAGGTGATGGGGTATGATTGGTTAAATAATTGTTTTGCAATATGTTAGAATTGGCCAAAGAATTATTGTGTAATGCGTTAGTAAAACGATGGGTTACGGTAGAGCTAAGCAGGACTTAAGTTTCATTATATAAACTGGGCTCCAAAAGAAAGTTCTTTGGAAACAACTCCAGGACGCAACCCAAGATCAGAGCTGCCAGACCTCAACACTCTGCCAACTACAGCATGCAAAAGCTGGAGTCCAGGTGACCTGAACCTGACTGGCCACTAGGAAAAGTTCATCTGCCTTATTGGGAGTGGTGAACATTGTATGCTTAGTGTGTGGATTCTGTTTTAGTGATTGTTAATAAATAGAGCTTTAGGATATTACTGTGTAAGGCTCTTTCATTGATAAAAGACCCCGCAAACCCACAGAAAGTTATGCCCTGAGCCCTAGGAATCAGGTAAGCGGGAGAGTGCCTAAATTAAAAGGGCTATGCCTTGCGCCCTGGAAACTGGGTAAAGGTAGATGTCCTAGAGCAGGGTTAGTCAATTATTTTTTGTCAAAGTCAAAATTTATTGGTCAAGGTACAGTAAAGACTCCAAAGAAAATAATAATTATAATGATAATAACAATACATTAAAAAAAGAGTTTCTGAGGTTTTTTTCAAAATCATCTGGCGGTCTGGATTTGGCCCAAGGTCTGCCTATTGACTACCCGTGTACTAGAGTGAGTGGGTAAAAAAAGGATCAGAAGACATAAATTCTGAATGACAAACATCATACTGTGGTCCACATCTCACCCATCCAAGTGTCAATTTGTGCAGTGCAAGCACTCATTTTGTGCCTGCCATTGCAGTGACTGCAGGGGCCACACAATAATGTAAATATTTTGGATGCAGCTCTAGGTTTTTGATTGTTTGAAAACGTTTGTTGGGTAAATGAAACATTCATTCCCCAGTAATGGGCAGCAAATGCTTGACTCCCATATGCACTGTATGTTGGGTACATGAAACTTAGCAAAAGACATTTAAACACATCAGAAAATGCTGCCTTTTTCATAACATCATTTGGCTATCTATTCACATTCAGAAGGTGTACTCACAGAGACAAACTCATACAGCAACTTACTAGAGACATATTTACGAGTAAGATATACAGCATCCCAAATACTTTCGTTTTTAGTCAGGAGGGAATGACCAAAAAAAAAAAAAAGATTATTGCATCTTCAGAATGCCTATGTAATCAGTGTTGGCAGCTCGTTCAATTTCCTCCTGACTACCGTGAGTTGGGCTGAGTTGTAACCAGTTTCCTTACAATGAGAGATGTTCCATCCCTCTTATTCTACCTGGGGGAAACCTTCCCCCCTCCTCCCCGATTGGCTGCTCTTCCCCACTCCCCACCTCCTGAGGAAGAAACACTAATTAGGGCTGCTGCAGGAGGCAGGCAGAATTCTTTCCCCCTCCTCTCAGGACAGAGAAGTTTTTGGACAGAGGATGGGCAGAGAGAGCAGATGACACGTCCTCACAGGAGGTGAGGAGGGAGCAGAAAGCCCATCAGCTCAGGTGGCTCTTCTCACTCCTCCCCCTACTTTCCTGCAAAAAATGCATGTTTGTGGGCTGTTCTTTCCCCAGTTCCTGTGTCCAACTTGGCAACACCAGGCCCAGTGAGAGAAAAAGGAGCAGGCGGGGGGGGGGGGGGGGGGGGAGAATCCCAGGAGCGACTGCCTCCCCCTTAAGCTTGGGAAGGAAAAAAACTTAACTCCACAGTAGCTCCCACTGCAATAGGCCTGGGAGTGGAGGGTGACAAACCCCAATACTTGCTGGAGAAGCAGAGCTGAGTTGTGGGAAAGACAGATGTGGGGAATATGGGGAAGGAATGGCTGTGCAGTCTGCAGGGGGTACATAATGAATGGCTGGGTGCAGGGACAGGCAGATGCGTGGCTAGGGAGGGCACAGGTTAAATGAATGAAAGTGTTGAATTTTGGGGAGAAGCTAGAAGCTCTGTACCCTCAGGCAGCCAGCGAGAGCGCCGGCAGCAGGGGCCAAAATCACTTTACTCAGTAAATTGGAGGAAATTAGCAACACTAAGTGTCTCTCTCTCACACACACAGATTGGGCAGGAGGGAGTTCACAAATCAAAAGAGAAACCAAAAATGTACATTATCTTTTTTAAAAAACAAACAAAATGCTCATGATGTTTTGGGGGTCTGACTCATGGTTTATGAATATTTGGAGTTGGCAATATTGTGTAACCTCCACTTGACTCAGAGCACCTGATTGTATTAAAGCCCAGGTTTAACTCAAGGTGTAGCAGCTCAGGCTTTTAACCCTGGAAGTCTTCAATTCAGTCCCCATAGTGACAGCCAAGAGGGTGTAGGAAAAGGTTAAAATATAGGAAAATGTCTTACTGAAGCTGTGTAACTAACTCTGGGCTGCTGTAAGTTTTTATCTTGTGTTATGCATTCTTGGAGGCGCCACTGGGACTCACTCATATCTTGTCCTGGATATTTCATAAGTTTGTTTTACCACGTATGTTTTAGCTCATATCTCCATGTATTCTTACCCCATATGTACCATTTCAAGGTAGGAACTTTATGTTTGTACGTCTTGTTCTTTCCAGACAAATAAGTAAATAGATAGGAAACAACGTCATGTTTTTCACCTGTTAATTTGCATGAGGCCCTTCTTGCCTCCTCCTCCATGTAAAGAACCATATAAAAAGTCTTGTAATGATGTATGAGGGGAAGCCATAATTTGAGAGCTCTCTCTGTGGCTTCACTTCGCTAGCGAATAAACTTTTGCATTCAAGTTTTCTCCAAGGCCTGCCTGTTCTTTGAAGGTAAATTGGGACACCTCCAAAGGAAACGAGCCATTTGTGCAACAAGGGTGGTCACCACATTCATATGTTGTTATGTTTATTTTCCTTTGTCTAGTTGCAGAGCTTTCATTGCACAATTCATGTCTTGGGTTAGATTCAGCAGAATGAATCAGAAACCACCACTTCCTGTGCCACCAAACCCTGTTACACTAGAGAATCCAGCTCTGGAGGAAGGCAGGCAATATTTCCGTCACCAGACTCTATTACACAGTGGAGAGGCAGCTTCAATCTGGAGCCCTGCCAGTGGATGTTACCAAACATGTTACCAAAAAAATCTGAAAACAAATAAATAAAAAGTTCAGAATGAAATGTTTTAATTATTCTGTTCAAACTGGCTTTTTTGTTTACAAATTGACTCAAATTTAATTTTTAATTTTTTTTGTAAGGACCTTCAATAATGAAACAGTTTTGGTTTCGGTTCACTGAAAAATTTAAAAATATTCTGTTTTGGGCCAACCCAAAACAGTTTCCCCCCCAGTATTTCAGAACAGCCAGCAAACTGAAAGATCAGTCATTCACCCAGCTCTAGTCCATACTTCAAGAAGGACGTGGAAAAACTGCAGAGAGTTCAGAGGAGAGCCACAAAAACATTCCACGTGATGTGCTGAGTAGGGAAGAGACAGAGTGTATTAATTGAGTGTATTCAGGCTGACCAGCACATTACGGAAAATAATGGACACAGAGCTGGATGTGTCCTTGAGAGCTCACCTACTCCAGCCCCACACACTGAGGCAAGACCAAGTTTATCTAGATGATCCCTAAGAGGTGTTTGTCTAACTTGTTCTTAAAATCTTAACTATCCTTATACTTAGAATGTTCTTCCTAATCTAACCTAAATAACCCTTGATGCAGATTAAGCCCATTACTACTTCTCCTACCGTCAGTGGACATGAAGAACAATTGATCACCATCCTCTTTCTGACAGCCTTTAACAATCTGAAGACTGTTCTAAGGTCTCCTCTCAGTCTTTTCTCAAGACCAAACAATTAAACAAAAAAGGGGAAAGCAGTGCAGCTGCAGAGGCATCCATTAAAGAATTTATAACTGTTACATTGGATGTCCTGCTGTGAGTGTGATTAACTGTAAGCCCAAATTCATTCTGCTTTAAATGATATCTAGCTAAATGGTTGTTTGAGCTGGGACTATTTATCTCCTTTTGAGATGAAATAAGCCATACACATGGGCACATGAGAGCCCTCTACAAAGGACTAACAGTGATGAAAGGGCTGAATAACCTCTAGACACTCCTTGTGTCTTGCAGAGAAATCTGATAACAAAGATAAAGTTAATATCCTGGCAACTACTCTTATCCACTGTCATATGATCAGAACTAGGCTGAAAGAAATTTGCTGGGCAGATTTTTCAGTGGAGTAATTCCAGGCACTGGCCATGCCAAAGGGATAAAACATTTTGCCTCATTAAGTATGCAGCAGTTTATTCTAAAAGTTCAATATATTAGAGAACAGAAATCGGAATGAGAATAAATCACCATTTCCTTCATTTTAGAATGACCCAGTAGGAGACTCTCACAGCACTAAAATTCCTAAAATTTGCAGAACAACTTACTGGAGCCTTCCCTTTTTTAAAAGAAGAAATTCCTTTCCATCAAAAGAGTAGGTTGCAATGTCTCAACTTGTTAGAGAATGAATTTGTTCAATTGGATTATGGCTTTAAAGTTCCTTAAGAGAAAAACAAAATATTCAACAGTACTTTGGCTTATCAGCTATCGCTTGCTTTGTCAGACATCTGTTTTTCTATCAGTTGGACTACATGAACAATTTGTAATAGTTTTGTCTTCGCCTCCTCCTTTACTTTTGCCTCTGTGTTCTCTCCTAGAGTTGGGAACTGCCCCCTTTTGGCTGAGTCCGACTCTTACTTATAATGAATAAACAAGGAGGAGGCCAGCAAATGCAATAGTGGATGTCACTTGAGTTTGAGGAATATGCACTCATATCATTCCCTCTAATGAGAGTGAATCCTGCTTTCTCAGATGAAGGAGGAGTCACAAGAAGGAGAAGAAGGAGGCCACAAAAGCTCATGAAAAAAGGGAAATAGTAAAAACAGCTTGCAGAGAATGCATAATATCCAGGTCCCTACTACCAGATGGAAAGGGCTTGCTGACGCACCTATCCTCAAGCTCTTCTTGGCTGGCCTCTTGCTGTTTCATTTTGGAACCAAGCAGTCAGAGCGGTTGTGAAGGTTGATCCACACAACTGAATGTTAACTTTGCTTGAGCTGCCTGTTGTAACTGTGTAGAGCAGCAGCACCCAAATTCTCCCTTCCCCCATCCACTTAATTGTATTTCAGAACTTATATTGGTCGAGCAAAGGGGCTATTGACAAGTGCACGGGAAGGGGCATCGGAGGAAACATGCCTCTTAGGGTACTTCTAAACTAGAGCTGGAGGTGTAATTTCCAACCTGGATAGACTTACATGGGATAGCTCTGATTGCGCTAACACGTTAAAAATAGAAGTGTAGCAGCAGTGCTAGCAGCAGCATGGGATAGCTGCGCCTCCTATGATCCCATCTGAAACCCTAGGTAAGAAATTACACCTCCTGCTCTAGCATGCAAATACCCTTACCCACCTCTCCTAAGTCTTGCCTCACTGTCTCCCTTGTCTGACCTGAAGAATAACTCTGTGTAGCTCAAAAGGTGCCTCTTTCAGCAACAAATAAAATATAATACCTCACCCACCTTGTCTCCGCCATACAAGTAGCGCTCCTCCCCCACTGACTTCAGTGGATTCCCAGGTAGATGACTAGCAGATTGATTTAGTAACATGCTGATTGATCTCTCAGTTTAGTTGCACCTGATGATTTATTGACTACTAGTGTAAAAGCCCGTGTACACGGGCCACCCGTAAGGGCTTGCGCCCCCCCCCCCCGGCCGCCCAGCTCCCTCCCCCCTCCAAGGCCGCCCCCCCGCTCAGCTCCCTCCCCCCTCCAAGGCCCCCCCTCGCTCAGCTCCCTCCCCCTGCAACGACCCCCCCTCGCTCAGCTTCCTCCCCCCCGCTCAGCTCCCTCCCCCTCAACTCCTCGTCATGCACCCGACAGCCCAGCTAACTTTATATGTATAACTGCTCCTTGGTGCTCTAGCTCCGTGTGAGTGAGGATCGCTCAGGCGGGCACGCGCGGTGGCCATTTTGTGCCTCCGAACTACAACCCCCAGTATGCCGTTCGTCAGGGCCATCTCTACTGGGCATGACGGCTTCACACAAACTTCCCTAGCCGATTATTAAATAGGATGTTAGCTCACATTCTGCCCTCAATGCACATTAATAGCTTTCAGTGGTTCTCACTGGCTTCTGCACATGAGAACAGAATCTAGCCCATTATGACCAATGGCATATCATTTTAGGGAAATTATGAAAATATTTCAGGTCAGGAGGCAAGAGTCTGGATTAGAGCCAAGAGTTTGGATTAGAGTAGACACCATTCATGCTGCTAGCTGAGGCCCTTGTTGAATGGTCTTTGTCAGATTTTATCCATCAAAAATTATTCACACTGTAATGGTTGTAATGCCACTCAACATGGTAAGTAAGCATAGGCCAGAGTTGAAGGGTAGAACTTACAGTCCAACTACAGAATATGTGAATAATGAAAACCACAATTTTAAGAATTTCTCCTTCAGCTATACTGTGTGTGCTGTGTCAGGTAGATTCTCTTTACTGTATATATGATCGATAGTTTCAGCTGCTGGGTACTATTTTGCTCCCACTAGTAGAACATCCATGGAGTTATTAGCTTGATTTGATTCTGTTTTCAACAGCTTTGCTATTCTGTTATATGATTTGAGCATAACCTTAGTCTTAAAATGTGATCACTCTCTCCTCACATAGGACAACAAATGGGTCATATTGGATTTATTTAAGGACTCCGTAGTCATTACAAAGGTAACACCAATCAGCCTTTATATCTAGGGAATATTGGTACTATTAAGACTACTTTTGAGTATCTGACATCAAGATTCTGTGGTAGTGACACATTTTTAAACACAAAACAGGAAGAATTATGCATGGAAACTCTTTATTTCCCTGTGTTTTTGTTTTGTTTTGTTTTTTTGGCAAAAAAAAGCCTCTCTAAATTTGTTGTCAGACCAACACAAGCTTTTTTGTTCTTATTTGGCTGAAACACCAACTACACTTCATTTGTATAAAGAGAGAGAAAAACGTGTAAGTGTTAAAGTTGTAGTCTTCCAGGTTGAAATTTGTCAGGAAAAATTATTTTCCACACATAATTTTTGTAAGAATTAATGCCAGATATGAGCCTCCGATGCACAGTATCTCATCATGTAGTCATAGAGATGCCAGATAAATCTAGGTTGAAAGTTCACGAAACTGTTCCAATCAAGAATACTATGGCACCCTGTACCTCAGAGTAACACCCTGGAACGCCCATATTCACCACTGTCATATAATTAGGATATGTTTTGTACAAAAGATTGCCTAGTGAGGTATCATTTAAAAAGTCTTCATTTGTTGAACATTAATATACTATTGAATTGTATGTGCTATCTTTGTATGGGAAGCTATGGAGTTTTGTTTATGTGTGTGTTCCTGAAATATGTTGTGAGGCTGGGAACACACAGAACCAGTCTTTCAACAATGGAGTAGCCAGAAAGCAGTTAATGGCTCATCAATGCCCCCTCAAGGAAAGAATCCACTATCTTGGACTGCCCTTGAACATAGACTGACAATGTGGCCAAATTAGGTGATGGATCTGTTACCCAGATAAAAATCCACTAGGGGCTTAGGGGCTTAAGATCAGATGGCCCTTAACTGATGAGTTGTATTCAAGTTTCAAGTAGTAAACTATTAGTTTTAACCAGATTGTCTCTAATATTTTAAACATTTTTGGTAATACTATATTATGAAGCAAAAGCAGAGACATATTCAGTTCACTTAAATGCAGCAAACCCAAGAAAAATGAGGCAGGAGCACAGAAGAATTAATAGAGCTATTCTTCTTGTTATTGATCTGTGTTGAGATTTTTTTTTTATCTGAGTAAGGACTGCTGGGAAACAGTTGGCCATAAGAGAGTAGGAGATAGGCCCGAAAGATTTGCTGCAGAGAAGCTACACTGGGGACATAGAGACCACTGCAGAATCAGGGTTCTTATCCTCACCCCCTCCTTCGCAGACAAAAGAGCAAAGCAGTCCAGGTCAGTATGCTAATTCTGAAAGTGGCCAGTATCAGATGCCTCCTATTGCGACTCTGGCTGCCAGCAACCCCTCACTAGCTGAGAAAGGGGGAGCTCTGGATGCAGAGGACCTCTCCATAAATAGACATTTTGCCTAATCTTAGTTGATGAATATGTCTTTCTTTTTCCAAAACATCACATTTGCAAGTTTTCTGCTTACACTGTGGTGTGTACACTTCCTAGTGACTGTACATGTAGAGGGTACACTCCTTATATAAAGGATAGAGAAATTATTCTTAACATTAACTTTAAATCACAACTGTTCAAGAAAAAGTTACAGCATGGGCCTAGCCAAACAAGTCCCATGCATTCTCGCCCCCTGGCTTTTTTGTTTGTTTTTTAAATCTTGGACAAATTAGATGCATATGTTAAAGCTTCCTACCACCCTCAAGGAATTAGGTTGGCAGTTAGTGCTTTAGCTGAGTCAACTTTGTTTATTGCAGAGTTGCAGCTTACAGGAGGAGTATTTCATCTCTCTAATAGATATCCTGGGTCTTTGAATTATTACACAGCAAGTGGCATTTTGGGTTCAAAAGATACCCAAAAGTGAGTGTTGGGGGAAATCATAGTTTTCCTTATTTGCAATTTCTCAGAGTCTCTAAGGGTTTGTCTTTGCACAAAAATTACATTGCTTTAACTATACCAGTATAGTTAAACCTGTACGGTCCTCCCAGTGTGGAGACTGTTACACCAATATAGGGGTGCTTATACTGATATAGCTTGTTTCTGTAAACGTAGACCTAGTCGACACCCAGTTTTATACCAATTTAACTATGTTGGTTAGAGATGTGATATTTTCCCCCAGAGCATTCAATTGGTATCATCCCTAGTGTGGACAAAGGTGTACCAATATAAATGTGACTATGCTAGTTTAGTTTACACTCCTATATTTCCATTATCTTTATTCAGGTACAGTTAATAGCAGTACAGTTTTTGTGTGGACAAACTCATAGGAGAATAAACTATACTAGTACAAGGAACACTGATACACATATACATATATCCAGTTATTAGGAAGAAACAGGTAATAGTAATGGAGGAGTCAATCATTAGAAATATAGATAGTTGGGTTTGTGATGACCAGGAGAACCTCCCGGTGAATTGCCAGCCAGGTGCAAAGGTTGTGGACCTCTCAGGATAGACTTATGTGCAGTCCTGGGAAGAAGCCAGAGGTTGTGGTACATGCAAGTACCAATGACACAGGGACAGGTAGGAGAGAAGTCACGGAGACCAAGTTTAGGCTCTTAGATAAGAGACTGTAGTCCAGGACCTCCATGATACATTCTTTGAAATGCTACCAGTTTCACAAGAAGGGCCAGTTAGACCGGCAGAACTGTTGTGTCTCAGTCTGTGGATGAGACAATGGTGTTTGGATTAGAGATTTAGATTTACTAGGAATTTGGCTCCACCAAAACAAAATGTAACCAGATTGCTGGCATGTAAAATTAAAAAAAATTATAGAGGCGTTTTAAAACTAAGGGCTAGCGGAAAAGCCAGCAGGTGCCAAGTAGCACATGGTTCAGAAAGATACATCCCTTAAGAAAGGAATTATTACTCTATATCCTAGTAAAGTGGAGAGGATAAATTAATAAAGCACAGGTAGGAACAAAAGAGAAACAAACAAAAAAAGTCCCATTCAATTACATTACATGAAGGCAGACAACTAAATATTGACAAATTTTATAAGTGCTTATATAAAAATGCAAGAAGTCTAAATACTAAAATGGGTGAACTTGAGTACCTGGTTTTAAATGATTAAATTGATATACCAGGCATCATGGAAACTTAGTGAAATGATGATAAATCATTAGGACATGGTAACATCATAGTTTGAAATATGTAGAAATGACAGAGTACGTCATTCTTGTGGGGAAATGGTATATAGGTGAAGGGATGCATGGAGTCAAGTATGTGAAGGCCAAAACTATAATTGGGTACAAAAAAGAATTAGTTAAGTTCATGGAGGTTAAGTCTCTTAATGGTTATTAGCCAAGATGGCCAGAGATGCAACTCCATGCTTTGGGTGTCCCTAGCTGCTAGAAGCTAGGCCTGGGTGACAGGAGATGGATCACTCAGGTCAGGTCTACACTATCACCTAAGTTGACCTAACAATGCAAGTTTCACTCTGTCCAAACCCTCGCTGTGTTGGTGGGAGATGCTCTCCCACCGACTCCGCTGTCACGTCTCACTGAGGTGGAGTCATTATGCTGACAGGAGAGTGCAGCTGCACCAATGTAGCGCTGTACTGTACACTTGCCCTCAATAAATTGTCCTATTCTGTTGACTCACTCTGAAGCATCTGGCACTGGTCCCTGTCAGAAAATAGGACATTGGGCTAGATGGATCATTGGTCTGACCCAGTATAACCATTCTTATGTTCTTAATAAATGTTTTATCAGTACTATCTGCAGGAGAAAATCCCCTTTCTGTGACTAAAAAGCAACAACAAAAAACCCCTTGTGTTTGTTGTAATGAAAGTCCACTGACTGTTTGGGGTGTCCCTTTCTTTTAGAGGCTGACCTCTGTGTGTCTTTCCTATGTGCTTCCCTCCAACTTTTTGAGGTTGTCATGAGTGTGAAGTGCCTTGGAGTGCTGTTTTACCTTTTGGGGGTTAACTGAGGGAGGAGGGGTGACATCAGAGTAGCCCACGTGGAGGAAGAACCAGGAAGTCAGTTCAGTTCATCCCCGAGCTTTTGGGTTAGCTTGACCTCTTTCGAGCAATGGAAGCCCTCCTTCCCTCTTCTAGCTTTGGGGAGAGATGGAGCACCCTTCTATTTCTAAAATTAGACTAAATGTAAGTAGCATTTTGATCTCATAAGTTTTGTACCTGATTTAGAGTGTCACTAACCTTCTCAGGGGGTAAAATCTTGAGGGAGGGATTAGAAAGCTTTATATCTGTGAAGTTGTATTAGTTGTAAGTTGTTCTCTTTTCTTTATTAAACCTTTCTGTTATAAAAAGCATTTGGTTATTCCCTTAAAGTTGCCCTAGCTTTGGATTTGACCCAGTTCCTGGGTAAGGGGTGGTCTGTATATCTGAGTCTCTCTCCTAAGAGCAGGGAGGAGTGGCTGGTGCTCAGAGTCTGTGTCCTCATCTCTCCCGGTACAAGAGGGAGAGGGGGAGAGGTGAAGCAGTGTCTAAAGGTCCCGATCTCTCAGGGAGAGGGAAGAGGTGTTTGGGGTGTTCGTGTGCCCCCCTCCAGGGTCTTGGAGATTCACATGAACGGTGGCAGCGTGGTCCCCATTTCCCAACTGGTAGAGTGTGGGTTTTGGGGGTGAAAAGACTTAACTTAGGCTGGGAAAGCAGCTTATAGTTAAGGGGCCATAGGAGAGACCCCCTCTGGTACCCCAGTGTTTAAAGAGGGGGGAGGTTTTCTCTCCACAGAGGTTAAAGGACGTTCCATCAGGGCAGCTAAGAGCATAGGGACAACTTGAGCTGCTGCATATTGGGGAGGAAGGGGCTTTTTGCTTATGTGTTCTCAGACAGACAATTTGGCACTGAAAGTTCTCTCCTGGACAACTTACACGCTCATTGAAGACCTTCACCAGAGAGAGTCATGGGTAACACACTCCCTGAAAACGTAAGGTGTCCAGTGTTGTCTCAGTCTGTATATCTACTTCTAGTATATCTACTTCTAAACTCAAAGAATGGAGTAATCAGAATCCATCACTGCAGTGAGACTACAGGAAGAATCCCTGAGCATTCTTGGCTTAGATCCCACTATATTATTTGAAATTACGAAAATAAAACCTCTATCAAAGTTGTCAACAAATTATCTGTTTAGCTCTACCATGTTATGTTTCATTTTAAAATAAAAACAAACAACAAACAAGAATCCTCTGGAAGACAGGGTGTCAAGCCTCTTCCTTTGTTTGTGATCGTACAGGAGAGTTACTCAGAGTGTAGGGCAATGTAAATTTCAGGCTTTTATGGATTTTATATGCCGATGCAAATGGAAGATTAAAGGTGAAGGCATCCAGCATTGTGGGCCACGGTAGGATCTCCTCTTTCCAGTTGTCTCTGCAATTTACCAGTGCTCGGTGCTACATGCTTCTTTTTAATAAGCTTTCATATCAGGCCAGCTTTTCTGATGACTAGGGAAGCCTGCTGTGAACCAGAATCCATAGAACTGCTGTGGCTTTTGCAGTTTTTCATAGCACAAACCACATTTCATATTTTGAGCCCTGGTTTGTGGAACCCCGGAGAGGGATGTTGTGCTTTGGAACCTTTATAAACTGAAGGAACTTCTCAAATTCAGAATCAAGAACTTAGTCCTGCAAGATGCTGAGTGACTTCCCCTCTCAATAGGAGGTGAAAGGGGCTCAGCACCTTACAGGATTGGACTGCAAGTATGCTAAAGTCATGTGTGTGCAGACCAGGCCTAGAAAAAGTATCTTGTGTCAGTTAATGAAAAATTATTGGGACAGCAAATCATTTATGAATTTTAATGAAACTGAAATATTTTCAATACAATTTATTTTCTGACCTCAAAATCTCTGCTAACCCTTTTGTAAACTGAAATACTAACTCAACTTGCTCATTCTTCATTGTAGGATTCAGAAGTAATGTTACTGGTGGTGAAAAGTGCCAGATCAACAGCCTTGGAGACTGGAGTCCTCTGTCAATGGAGCAGGTAGTACCTGGGTACAACATATTTCCCTACGCTGACTTACTTCTGAGTCGCAGACCTTTCATGGGGGATCATCTCAAAAGGTACATTCTCTCTTTTACCAGTTTAATGTGAGACCCCTAGGAGAAAGCAATCAACAGTGTGGCTAATTAGTGACATTGGGGTGGCATTTTTGTGATGGGGCCATCTGCCTATTAGGAAATAAACTGATAACTCAACAAATAGGCCACTCTGAGTTATCTGAATTGTGTGATTTTTGGTCACTAATGAGCTGGGACAGAGCTGAACCAAAGACCTAAAGGAGAAGATATGCTCTCTCTAAGGCTATCTCTGTAGCGTGTGCACACTGTTAGCAGCTTCCTTACAATACCAGGCCAAATTCTGCTCTCCCTTATACTAGTATAACTCAGGAGTAGGTCCACTGAAGTCAATCAAGTTACATAGAAATCATTGTAACTGATTATAATTGTACTATCTTTTGATACAGTAACTATTAACATCAGTATTGCAGCTCTACAATTTGATAGATATGATGCAGTTTTTTGGATTTCCCCATCCTGACTGGGACTTCAATCAGAGTTAGCTGGCTGAACCCACAAAAGACAGAAGGATTGGTTCTGATCTTAGCTATTCAAGTGTAAATCCAAAGTAACTCCATTGAAATAAATGGGAGTTATTCTGGATGTTCACCATCATAATTGAGGGCAGAATCAGGCCCAGACACTATGCTGACTGGCTGGGGGAAGCAACCAGAAGAAATAGCAGAGATTATTTCTTGCCGTTTGATTGCAGGGGTATGGCTAACTTTTGTAGCTAAAAGTTCACAGCTGAGGGATCCTGTTAAAGGTTCTCTGCAGTTTTTGGTTGTCAGACAGCAGCAGTGGCCAAGAGCACTTTTCTATATCCACAGTCAGCTGGAAGGTTGCCACCTTTACTTTTCAATGTGGACCCTGCTACAATTATCCAGAACTTTGTCATCTTCAGACTGTAGTACTCCTGTGCATCGCCCCCTATGATGACAGTACTTGTAAACCTCTCAGAGACTTCAGCTGTGCTGAAGAATGCTGCTGTCCCCTTTACTTAGTGGTGCTTTTTGCATGGAGCATTTTACCCACGTGCTCCAGAGCCTGAGCTGACTTCCAGCTCTTTTCTAGGTCTGGATCTTTTCACGTGTTGTGCAGCTCTAGGCAGAATAGGGTTCCAATCCTAAATGGAGCCTCTGGACACTACCAGAATACAAATAAACACAAAAAATAATAATTAATTATAAAAACATCAGGTGTGGAATTTAGCCTACTATGCCCTTTACAATTTGCATCTTGTGTATCTTAGCATCCTCCTCACTGCTTGTGCTCTATTCTATAGTATGCAGGGTAGTTCTCTCTCGCCAACAGAAATTGGCCCAATAAAAGATATTGTCTCACCCACCTTCTCTGTGCTCCATACTGGCTGTTCAGTTCAGATGATGTGCAACAGCTAAATAAAGATGTTGTGTACATCTGCAAGTGGGGTTAGAGCAATTTCAGTAGGTGACCCTCAACTGTGAAATTGACTCTCCCATATAGTATTAGAGAGCTGAATTTCAGGGCTCATCATAAAAGCTGGACTATAATAATTACTCAGGCTTTATTCTGAGGACATAAATTGAGAGCAGAAGAGCTCAGATTTTGTGGGTGGAGAACAGGTTTAGCAGATGTTTTGCCACCTTTGAACTATTCTACTGTACCCTTTTATAGACTGAATTGATTGTAAGCAAAGAGACTGACAATATGTGAATTTTACAGCTTGAAAAATAAACTCAAAGTAGTAGGTGAATAAGCAGTTTTAAGAGGTGAAATTTAGGTACTGCCTTTGGATTTGTTTCAGTGTTTGCTTCAGCACTGAGGGTGATCTTCCAAAAAAATAAAAAAGTCCAGTACTATGAAGCAATGAAGTGTTATGATGAGAAAGGAAGGCTTATACATGAATTAGACACCAATGTCAAATATAAATTCACTTTTGGGAATGAATGTTCCTGTCTCACAGTACCATTATGTCTTCAGTTTGATTTGCATATTTCTTTGACCTTCATAGTATGAATTTCTTTATAGTGAAACCAGCTCTCAGTGATTCTTATTTGACCTTGAAGATATAAGGGCCTGGTCCTAGTAGATGCAGAGCACTTGAAGCTTCCAATGACTTTCCAGGGATTTGTAAGTGCTCTGCACCTCTTGGTATCAAGCCCTAACTTGATATTTTACTTTTATAGGGATGCTCAAATAACATAATTTGATGAGTAGTAAGAAAAAGCACCAAACTTTTTTTTCCTCTCCCCCCCCCACAGAGAGAGAGAGAGCAGTAAAACACCACATTTCTTAATTCTGCAAAATTTATATGTTAGAGCTATTATCTCAGACAGTGCTAGTAAACATGCAAATGAGGGAAGACAAATTTCTGCCTGTCCTTATGGCATAAATGTCCTGGTTTTCCTCATACAGGATGACCCTCAACAACTGAAGCTGGGACTGAAAAAACAGCTGCATTGTGCTGCAGACTCAAATCCTCATATAGCTGTAAGCTTTAGGATTCGAATGAACCCAACAAGATTATGCAGAGGGGCAGTATAACTCTATATATTAACTAGAGCAATGTGGAAGGACATATTTATTTTGTGGTAAGCTACTTTTTCTGATGTTTGTGTTGCCTGATTCTGATTTCATTTCACTGTCTTTCTAAGCAATAATCAGCCATTATCATAATCTGTGATGTGAAGATTTGTTACAAGCCAGCCTTAAATCATATTTATGCCACAATAAAGTAAAGGCGTTTAAATCTGCTGCAATTGCTAATGACTGTAGATTGCATTCTATTTTTATTAAATATGTTGGCTTTTACACACAAATTATTGCAATTATTGACTAGCTGCTGTTAAAAGTAAGCAATGCAACTTTCATTTCCCAAATTTCTTTAAGAATATAATAATGCAATAGAACAGGAGTAAAACAAAATAGTGCAGCAGGACTGAAAATTAAGGAACATTAAACACAACATCATATCTCTGAGGAATATATTGGTAATTTCTGTTGCATCTTTCTGTATTTCCTTACCTTGGATGTGAATAATTCTGTCATGTTCCAGAGTGTAGTTGCCAGTATGTTCAGCCCAGCAGATAGAAATCAGCACCAGAAAAAGTAGACTCTTCATTTTTTATAGCCAAAGGAATCTTCTTCACTGTGAGAGCATCACATACAAAAAGGCTTGTGAATTTTGGAAATCTTTAGTGTTGCACTGCACAACTTGTTACAGCCTGATCACAGTATAACGGGTCTATGAAATATTTAACCCTCTCGGCTGAAAAAGTTACAGTAGCTAGTATTTTAGACATGAAGTCTGAAGAGTTACCTATATCCCGTTACATGAAACTTGAAATCAAATAATACTTAACTCTATGCAGAAGTGCAAATATGAACATATACAAGTACACATAAACATACACAAAATAAACTACTTGGAAGACCAAAGGTGAGCAATAACTGTGCTTCTAAAAATGGTTTAGTGTACTTTTGGTTTTCCAGGACTATTCCATATTGGTCTATTACTGCAAATAACTATTATCTAATCTCTAACCATATACTGTATAATACAAACAAAATAAAAATAAATCCTTGGGAAGTAAATAGTATTTCCATGGCTTTTGGCATTTTAGTCCAGGCTGCAAGTTAGCTTAGCAAACTGGGTGTTAAGTTTACTTGATCCAAACAGAAAAGATGACTGAATATTTGTCAGAGAGATCAGAAGAGGAATATTTTATTTCATATCTACTTACCATTTTAAAGGGTGCCTAAGTATACAGTGAAATGTTGGGAACCATGCACAAAGTAGGTTAGAGTTGCATAGGCTACCACTGCAGTTGCCCTGATTGATTTTTCATTCATTTCTACCTAGAATGCTGACGCACTAACTTAGTGTGCCAGGTAGGGTCTCTGCAGTCAGCAGAGCTGAGCGCTGCAGGGAAAATCTCTGCCAGCCTCAGAGTAATAATTAGGCAAATGAAGACCTGAAATAGATAACAAGGCATAAAATACAAGAGGTCTTTTGCAGAGGGTTTAAGCTGATGTACTCTTCATAGCATTTACTATTGTAATACTGGATTCTCTAAATAAAGGAACATATTCTCTAATTTCACCTTTCAAGAGAGTAGGATTTTTTTAAATAAACTTCAGATAATGAGAATGTTATGAAACACAACTACTTATGACATATTTAGTATATTCTTACTGAATATAGCTTACTAATATACAAAGCACATTTTATTTTCTTGTTTGCTTATATCAGAGCTAGACACGAGTCTGACCTCAAACCCCAGATCCAAACACCCCCAAATTTAGGCAGGTGTTCACAGTCAGAACTCAGATGAAAATCTGAACTTTGGAAGCAGTCTCTAGTCCTGTAATACACTGGCCCCTGGATTTAAACAAATGACTCAAACACGAAGGTGTTTCGAATCCAGATCCAAATGTGATTTGAGCCTATGTCTAGTCATATGCTAAGGGTATGTCTATACTACCCGCCGGATCAGCGGGTAGCGATCGATCCAGCAGGAGTCAATTTATTGTGTCTAATCTAGACACAATAAATCGACACCGGAGCGCTCTGTTGACTCCTGTGCGAGAGATGCAGGCGTAGTTGATGGGGGAGCGGCAGCAGTCGACTCACTGCTGTGAAGATGATGCAGTTAGATCTAAGTATGTTGACTTCAGCTACATTATTCTTGTAGCTAAAGTTGAGTAACTTAGATCAATTCCACCTCCCCACCCCCAGTGTAGACCAAGGTTAACAAACACAAATTGCACAATTGTGCAGCTATTTCTCCCCCATAATAGAACTTTCACATCAGCACTGCTGCAGAATGCTGGGGACAAGAACAAGGGCAGAATGTTAACAAATGGAGGTCCAATTGTCTATGGACTCTTATCTTTGACAAAGATGCATGGATTGGATTCTAGAGTGAGATGACTTTAAAGTCCGATATTTGCTGTCTTTTATAATGCTTGATGCATTGGTTGGGTGATCTCTTGATAGCCTTTGCTGAAGTGGTTCCTATCTTTCCTGGCTGAATTTTTAAAGATGCTTTTCTTTGGTGAAACCCATAGGAAAAGATGGACAGCATGTCATGCCACCTGCCCCGCCACTCGGTGACTACCAATTTACCGATAACATTCCCTTTGATATGTATGGAGATGTGTAGCAAGGCGGCGACTCACCCCTGCGGCGCCTCCTGTTGGTTCGTCTGGGAATTAGCTCGCCAGCATCCGGAGAGCCCTCTGCAGGCCGATGTCCCGCTTGCTGCTCTGGCCCCGTGTCTCTCCCGGACCCCGGTGCCCTCTTACCAAGGGTGCTGCACCCCTGCAGTACCCCCTCAGATCTTGGGGTCTCCCCTCCCAGGGAACCCCCACACTCTATCCCCACCTTGCCTCAGTCTAGGCAACCGCCAGTCACCACTTGCCCCCGTTCACTGAGGCAGACTGCAGTATAATTGCCACTCATCACTGACAAGGAGGGTTTGGCCTGCTGCCTCTGCCTCTGGAGCCATGGGCTGCCCCCTGCAACCCCTGTACCCCTGGTTGGGCCTTACACTAAGCCCTGCAGCCTGGGGGTTTCCAGGCCAGAACTTCCCTAGCTCCTCTAGCCTTGCCCCAGCCCTGCTTCTCTCTAAGTACTCTGTCAAGCTCCCAACAGCCAGGCCTGTCTGCCTCTGCAGACAGAGGAGACTCTCTCAGGCCCCTGCCCCTCAGCCCTTTTATAAGGGCCTGGTCTGTTTGGGGCGTGGCCACCCAGCTGAGCCTACTTCCCAATCAGCCCAGCTTTCCCTACTCAGCCTGGGAGCTGCTTGCCCCCAGCCATAGCCCTTCCCAGGGCTGTTTTAAACCTTCTCCACTGGAGTGGGGCAGTCACCCCACTACAGGATGAAACTGGCCCATTCTGTCAGCAGACATTGTACAAGTTTACCACAATAGCTGGTGGACAAGACATGTCAACGAACACATTTTGGGCTTTTCTTAAGCAGAAAGTACTAGTCATGCAAAATTGCATGCTGGTGGACTAAGACAGGATTTTAATGCATGTCTTCAGAGCCAGTCTCCCTGCACCCACGCATAGTAATGCTGCTATTCCGAGCTGGAAAATGGCCCATAAGGGGCATTTGCAGCCAGAACATAAATTAGAGAAATCCTGAGGCGAACCTACTATATTCTGAGAACTAGTCATACTCCTGAACAGGCTGTTACCAGGAGCACAAATATGGCTTCCATTTCCATTGATGTACTTGGTGCAAGAGCAAAGAATCAGAAGTATCAGGCCATATATATCCAGTAACATGAATCACTTCTCAAATTCCCCCTCTAAGTCCTGGTCTACACTAGTGGGAAGGGTCGACCTAAGATATGCAACTTCAGCTACATGAATACTGTATCTGAAGTTGACGCATCTTAGGTCGACTTATCTGCCGTCCTCATGGTGGCAGCGGTCGACAACGGGCTCCGCTGTTGACTCTGCCTTGTGCCTTTTGGCGAGCTGGAGTTCAGAAGTCGACGGGAGTACCTCTGGGGATTGATTTATTGTGTCCTGACGAGACGCAATAAATCAATCCCCAATAGATCGATCTCTACGCGTCAATGCAACCGGAGTGTAGACAAGGCCTTAGTCTCCCATCAGGTTGTATACCACAGTCACACATTATTTTTCATGACTCTTCTCAAAAAAATTTTGGTCAGGCAGGCTTTCCACAACTGATCCTAGTGGCAGAGTGCAAGGCTAGGCCTGTGTACCTCATTATAAGAGTTTCCACAAATTATTATGTTTAGAGGGTCTAGCCAACAAATGGTCAGTATACATGACTGTGTGAGCACGCATCCACCTACCTACACACACACACACATAGAATTAGGATCGGTGTGTGTCAGGGGTCTGCAACCCGCGGCTCCGGAGCCGCATGCGGTTCTTTCATCCCTCCGATGCGGCTCCCTGTGTGTTCTAATTTTAACCGGCCCGCAGACTGTTTTCTATGCGGCCCGCCAGCACTGTCCAACCAGTGCGCGGAGCCGCAGCCGAAAGAGAGGGGCGGGGTCAATAAGAGGCGAGCGGCGGGGGGGGGGGGGAGAAGAACGGAGGCGGAGCCGGGGCCGGGGCACGAGGCGAGGCGGAGCCGGCGGAGAAGTGCGAGTCGGGCCGGGGCCGGGGCAGGAGGCGAAGCGCGGCAGAGCCGGCGGATAAGAGCGAGCCGGGGCCGGGGCACGAGGCAAGGCAAGGCAAGCTGGGGGAGGGGGGGGAGTGAAAGCACGGCCGGGGGGGGGGGGGGAGGAAGAAGAGCGAGAGCACGGCCGGAGGGGAGGGGGAGGGAAGAAGAGCGAGAGCACGGCCGGAGCGGGGGGGAGCGGGGGGGGAGCGGGGGGGGAGGAAGGGGGGGGAGGAAGAAGAGCGAGAGCACGGCCGGAGGGGGGGGAGGGAGGGAAGAAGAGCGAGAGCACGGCTGGAGGGGAGGGGGAGGGAAGAAGAGTGAGAGCACGGCCGGAGCGGGGGGGAGGAAGGGGGGGGAGGAAGAAGAGCAAGAGCACGGCCGGAGGGGGGGGAGGGAGGGAAGAAGAGCGAGAGCACGGCTGGAGGGGAGGGGGAGGGAAGAAGAGTGAGAGCACGGCCGGAGCGGGGGGGAGGAAGGGGGGGGGAGGAAGAAGAGCAAGAGCACGGCCGGAGGGGGGGGAGGGAGGGAAGGAACGTCTTTTTTTCGGAGCTCAAAATGTTTTGTTGCATGCAGAAATGTAATTTTGTTTTCTCTGCAGTCGTTCATTGATTTCATAAATGCAACACATTATAGTTTGTTTATACATAGCATAAAGGCAAAAAAACGTTATATGCAGTGTTATTTCATTTTAAATGTCAAAAGGGTTTTGTGGCTCCCAGTGTTTTCTTTACTGTGGGAAACGGGTCCAAATGGCTCTTTGAGTGGTAAAGGTTGCAGACCCCTGGTGTGTGTGCTTTCCCTGCCTCTGATCAAGTTTATCTCCTGTTATGGTTACCATCCCTGCCAGGATGATTTTGCCTATGTAATACACCAGAATTACACCAAATAGCAGGAGGACTTTAAGATATGTCCTGGGGGAAAATATATCAAGACACCTTCACTAAAGATTCATCCTTCTCCCCTCAAAAAATAACCCAGCATCTTAATCGTGGGTCTGGCTGAGCTGTGATCAAAGCAGAACTAAGTTGCAGCAGGGAAAAATATGGCTATATTGTTAGGGCTGCCCGGTGACAGTTTGACCATCAACATAAATTAGAGCTGCCTCAAGACTTCTCTAGTTTATCACCACCTACGATGGCCTCCAAGGTGCTATTATGGATATTGAGAATTTCTGAATCAAAGTGCATTTTGACCTCTCTCCTTCCTCCTCCTGGAACATTCCCAATACCTGGAATTGTGGTTTCGGAGGGGACACAGAGCTGGAGCACTGTAAAGCAGGCTTTTCAGGGCCAGTGATTTGACACTCAGTATTTTGTAAGTTTTCTAGAAGCTATTAGCCAAAGAAATTTGCATCTTCCACTCTAGCCTCAAAACAAACAAACAAACAAACAAACAACATCTGAGTTTCTGCTTTGCAGCAGTTCATGAAGATTCCAGGGCTGAGATGATGGGTGTGAATATTTTGATATTAAAATAAATACAGCTATTGGCAGTCAGTGGATGTTGGGAGGGAATGATAATGGTTTTCTGGGCTCAAAAAGGTTGCACTGGTTTAGATTGTTGTAATTTACATGATCTACTTTCTTACTAGATAGGGATGCAAAGAAGTTGAGTATTTACTTTTAAAAATTATTTTTAGAGGTTCTCAGACCTTAGTGTAATGGTCAAGGACTAGACGACTAATTTTTAGTGCTTGCTTTGTGCTAGGTTTATAAGTTCTCTCAATTGATGTTCATCAACTAGAGTACATTTTGTTACATTTAAGTGGCCATTACTAATCTAGATTAATACTAGCAAGTGGAGAATACTAAAAAGCATTATTAATTGTTATTTTGGTAGCATAGTCTAAAAATAAGTAACATACCTTCATTAGGCAATTCTACCATTTATGTAAGAAATATTGTTCAGAAAATGTATTCAAACATTTTGATGTAACTAGTTATTTTCATAGGTTTAATTTCTTTCTGAAGAGATTATGATGGACTATTCCAAATTATTTTTCCTTAGTGAGAGAAGAAAGTTGTCACGTTATTGCAGGAATCCTGGAACACAATCATTTACAAGGAAGTTATCTCTCTCCATCTCTCATGATCACACCAGTGATTCTGTGTCTGAACTACTACTCTGCCTGTACTGGACTGCAAAATGGAGGTAGAATAGCTTAATGGCAAATCTTTTCCCTAGGTATGCACATGGGGGGAACCTCTGTGCTTGCGTCTCACCTCACTCGTGTTATGACAGGTGGGAAGCAGTGCATGATCCCCGCTACCTCAGCCCTGTGGAACCCTCTCTATAGTCCTGAGGCTGCTCATCTGGGGAAGGAGAGGAGTAGGGAGGTATGGCAAGGAGGACATTCATAAGCACCCAGAATCCTATAGGAACCTCACAACAGCAGCACTCCCACTTCCTTACAGGTGTATATGTGTGCCTGGGGGGCTAGGCAGGCACCACAACGTGGCAATGGCAGAAGAATGAACTGTGGGAACTGGAGGAAAGCTGAAGCTCCTGGAGCTAATGCAGAGGCAGAGGGTCTCTGGGTGAATGGTGCTGACCTGATGTGGATTCCCCAGGGCTTGGGTCTAGACCAGGGTTTCTCAAACTGGGGGTTGCGACCCCTGGGGGGTCGCCGAGCGCTCCCGGGGGGTTGCAAACTCCTGCCACCGCCGAAAAGCTGCCAAATTGATTAGTTCCACATTCAGTGGCTTTTCAGCAGACATACAAGGGTCTCGCCGCACTGCCGGAGAAGAAAAAAGGGTTGCAGTCTGAGGAAGCTTGAGAACCGCTGGTCTTCTAGACCTACCACTTCTTCCACAAAGAATAATCTGTAGGAAACTGCATATGGGGAATCTCACAGTTTTCCTTCCCTGTAGGTTTTACCATGGGAGTGCATGATTGTGTGTTTATACAGAGGGGCACCTTTTGGCCTTACATATCTGAAGCACAGTGGCTAATAAAAAATATAACAGAACCCAGGCTTACTAACCAAATCCCCCCATTCTTTATGATTCCTTAATATCACTCAAGAGCTAAACTAGGCAAATTGGTCTCATCCTCATGAACAAACTCAACAAACTCAAGCTCTAGCAGGCAACTGGAGGCAGCAGGTCTAAGAAAATCCTATTGACACCCTGGAGCATTTAATCTCAGGAATCAGCATCATGTATGAATGGGACAAAGGGGCATCCCTGAGGTAGCAGTTATGACTTTCTAGATCATAACCACCCCTTAAACTATGACTGAAAGCAAATAGGAAGTCAACACAGAATACCGAGCATGGGTTTTTGTGTACTCATAATGGCTCACAGGTACAACTCACCGCATTCTGCTCTAACTCCTGAGTCCTTTAGCCCTCAAGTAGAGCATGTTGCGGTATTCCCACTTGGAGGTTACAAACATGCTGATTGCTGTGGCAAGGTCTGCACCAGACAAGTATGGTTGCGGCCTCCTGACCCATTGTAAGCGGGGAATGCACTGCATGCCAAAGGTATTACCAGAGACTCTAAGAGCAATGACATCTCAAAAATAATCCCAAATCCACAAGTAATTGGCAACGCTCAGCTATATACCTCCAGTAGAAGGCATCTTCAACAAACCACACTCAGCGCCACTTCCATCTTATCTGGTTTGAACCTAAGCCACTTTGTTTCTATCTGCTTACTCACCTCAGTCAGACACAAGGAAAACAGAGTGGCCAGTTTCTAGGTTTAAGTAAAAATGGATATGGTTCTGTCAGCTATAAAACTGATACTGCAGAACCAAATATCTCAAATTGTCCCTTCTGACAGTACACACACATTGAATAGGAAAAGTGATAAGATGGGCCCCTATATGGAAAACTAGTGGTCAATACTATCAAATGCAGATGATAGATTCAATAAAACCAACATGGATATTTCAGGGGGAAAAGAAAATTGATCTTTTAGTTAGGGGAGAGGACAAGACTCAGAGCTAACAGATCTTAGCGCTATTCCTAGCTGTGTCACAAATTTCCTATGTTAGCTTGGGCACATCTGTGCTCTTCTCTGTATCTGTGCTTCCCCATCATAAAATAGTAATAAGTGCCATAGAGATGCTCATTAATATGAATAAATACATACATTTCTAGGAAGGGATTCCCAGCTACAGATAGCAATAGCACCTCAGTGCTAATCCCATGCCTACAATTAAACTGGTAGGTAAGTGATAATGAAATAAAGATCAGCTAGCGCTGTGCCGATACCATCTTCTTAGTAACCTTCCCTAAAAATAGAAGGAGAAAGACTGAGCAATAAATGTCAAGGATATTAAGCAAGAGGGCTTTTTTTCTAGAGCTTGTTCAGCTATACTTCCTCTTTAAGGGCAGCTGGCACCCTCTCCTCATGAAGCTAACAATCCTCCTCATCATGGTCTTTGCCATTTACTGGGGCAAGGGCATTCGGGTAACAGGATACAATTCCACCAACATGTCTAAGACCTCATTTAGCAAAACTGAATGAAACTCAGCCAGAGAATCTGGTATATTTCTAACTTCTTGCCTGATACTGCTAGCTAGCTCAGCCTAGGATCCAATCTTCATTGCATCTAAAAGAGACATAGAAATTCCACACCAGGAGAACACCTTGCTGTGCAGCAGAGTTCAGGACAGTCAGGATCAGCAGGCTGGTCACCACCCTGAACAAGTCCAGTGGATGGGATCTTGCTGATGCTATGGCAAAGGAAAGAATGGTTGATTTGCCTCTCATGGAATGTAAAAATGCTCTAATCTATGACGTGCTCAGTCTGAATCAAAACAAGTTTTCCACTGGCTTCTCCCTTGCCACTTTATTAGTCATAGATAAATTTGTAAACTTGGGAGGATGTGGGACATGTAAGTGCCAGACTTCCAGTATTCGTGTTGCCATAATAGTCCTCTAAACCATAGACAGAATAGCTCAATGAAAATGCAGAAAGACTCCTTAGACATAGCAGAAACCCCCTTTACCTCTATTGGTCCTCCAGCAAGAAGGCAGATAAATTACTTTCAGGATGAGAGAAATATCTGAAGCATTTCTGCACTGACTTAGGTTAGATGCCTTTTATCTTGAATACACAGGGACCCATATTTGGTCATCAACTGAAACCCACACTTAGCATAGATTACAAGTGGCTTTTTATTTTTTAATCACTGACCTATTTGGAGGAGTGTTGGGTTTCTTCTTCCAGCTGTAGACCTTACAGCAATGATTCATGCATTCACAACCTTGAAGACAGATTACTAGTATTTTGAGACCATCCCGGAAAACAATAACTCAGACTCCAGCTAATACAAAATGGTACACTGTGAATGTACAGGGTTTCTTTCATGCATGAAAATCAAGAAGGATCACACTCTGCATATAGAGGCTGCCTGTAATTCAACCACTGTAATTTAAGATCTACATTTAGGACATAAACCCTTAACCAAGGCTTAAACAATATTGAATCAACCTATATAAGTCGTTGTTTCATGTCTCACCTCTCATTTGTGCTCAGCAAATTGGAACCAATGAGAGGAAAAGAGCCAGGGCCTTCAGAAGTGGTCCTCCTTCTATTACAACATGCTATAACAGTAATTTGTGTATTATTCATATATTTGAGAGAAACATGGTAAAATATGACAGGGAGCCAAGAACTCTTATGTTTTCAACCTGGTGATAACATTGATTCAGTATATGTTTATGCTGTGATTGAATTGCTCCTCTATTTGGACACCTAGAGCCATGGATAGGCCTCTTTTTACTAATATTTATGTTAAAATAAAATAAATATTTTTGGGAAAGTCACTTAGGCCAAAATGTTGGCACTTGTGCTAAAATTGCGACACCTAAACACATATTTAGGGAACTGAATGAGTGGCCTTATTTGAAAAGGTGCTGAGCAACTACTGGAGTCAACGGAACCTGTGAGGGTTCAGCACATTGAAAATCAGACCACTTATTTGGGCACCTACATATAGATTTAGGGGGAGATTTTCAAAGTCCCAAAGACAGTTAGATGCCCAGTGCCCACTGAAAGCCAATGCCTAGGAGCTGGGTGACTAGCTTCCAAAATCTCCTCCCGAGGTGCCTAATTTAGTTATCTGTATTTCAAAATATTAGATTCATAGCAACATAGGGCTAAAAGGGACCACAAGTGTCATCTAGTCCCACCCTCTGCCAAGATGCAGGATTTGTCATTCATCTCTGTGTCCCGGGTTTCCTGTCTGGCCAATGTGGATGAACATTTCAAAACCTGTGCCTAAAATTAGGCACTTTGGTCCTTAGCAGAAGGGCCTAACTTCCAGAAGTGCTGCGCACACACAGCACCCACTGAAATCCAGTGTGAACTATGGGTTTTCCAACACCTCAAAGCTTCAGGCCACTCAGTTAAGAACCTAAATATTAATTTAGCCATCTACATTTGAAAGTTTGAGCTGACAATAAATTACTTTCACCATTAGGAGGATTGTGAGGATTAAGTCATGAATGATTGCAAAGAGCCTTGAAGAAAGTAAGCAGTATATAAGTCCTAAGCATTTTCATTGGTACCTTTTCCTCAACTGGGTACTTTCATTACCATAGTTTATGTTATTTGTATATATTATTTATGATAATGTCAGATACCCAGGAACCTTAGGGCACGGGATACCTTTATAAATAGTCATTTAATATTTAATATTTAAAATTAAGGACTAGATGAGAAAGAGGAATAATAAAGAAGAGCCGTCTTGCCATAGTCAATGGCTTATATTTGAATAGCATCTCTATTATTACCAGTTACACTTTTAAGGGCACAAGTCATAATTCTGGCACTGTTTCTCATTAAAATGAAGCATTCATTTGACACTCCTGGGCCTGCTTTATATGTTTAGCAAGAAAGAATTCCTGTGTAGCTTGATGATATCTCCCTGTGTCCTTAAGTAACAGCATTCTCATCTTGTCTTCCTAGGGTTCATCTTGTATGAACATCCCTGTCTTCCAATGGCATGATAAAGAGAATAAAGGGGAGGATGGAAAAAGAAGAATAAAAGAGTATGACAGGAAATAGGATGAGGAAGTAGCTCTTCCTTTTTTATTCAAATGCTTTTACTGGTTGTATGCCAACTTTTTGGTACGTTTGTTTTTATAAGTCAATTTTCATTACACAATGATCATTACATTTTTTTCTTCCGCTATCTCTGATCTACGTGTTTTCATATAAGAAGAAAATGTATGGCCTGAGTATGCTCTTATTTGCACTAGTGTAAATCAGGAGTAACCCCATTGTAGACACTGGAGATATACTGATGTCAAGTTGGTGTAGGCACAAAGAGAATAGGATTCTTGCATTTACACTGTTAGTATTGCATATGCAAGTGTCATGAAAGTGCAACTAGAGTAGGCATCATAACATAATCCCTCCAGATGCTCTGCTCATGGAATTCCTCAATGAGCTCAGAAGAAGTTCCATAGTAGAGTAGAGGTATAATTGGATAGGCTCATGAGGTCTACAAGCTCATATTGATGCCATAGGCAGGTATAGCTGCAAGAGACTTCCAGTACCTGCACATTGGCTGGGATTTTTATAAGAATATAAGAATGGCCAAACTGGGTCAAACAGAGGCTAGGGACACCATTCCTTACCCATCCCGGTTAATAGCCGCTAATGGACTTAACCTCCATGAATTTATCCAGTTCTCTTTTAAACTCTGTTATAGTCCCAGCCTTTAGAACCTCCTCAGGCAAGGAGTTCCACGTGTTGACTGTGCACTGTGTGAAGAACAACTTCCTTTTATTTGTTTAAACCTGCTGCCCATTATTTTCATTTGGTGACCCCTCTTTCTTATATTATGGGAACAAGTAAATAACTTTTCCTTATTCACTTTCTCCATACCACTCACGATTTTATATACTTCTATCATATTTCCCCTTAGTCTCCTCTCTTCCAAATGGAAAGTTATCGCCTCTTTAATCTTTCCTCATATGGGACCTGTTCCAAACACCCAATCATTTTAGTTAACCTTCTCTGAACCTTTTCTAGGTTTCCAAAGGGTGTAAGGAAGTTAAGTTCCCAACTCCCATTGAAAGTTGATGGAAGCTGGTGCTTCTCAAGTCCCTCAGAAACTCCTCAAGTACCTTAGAAACTGCCAGGCCAAATGTATTAAAGCATTGGCTGTGTTCTTTGTGGGTTTATATAATTTTCATGCTCATAACTTTTGAACAAAAATTCTCCTTTTGGACTTGGTTATTCTCAGTCCAAATTTCCAGTCCAAACTTTCATGCTTCTTCTAAATTGAATGGTGAATTTTTGTTGGGAAGTTTACTTACAAACCACCGACTGTTTCTGAATTGCCTGACAGTAAAAATCAGATTCTTCTGCTGTGACAAAGATTTAAAAGTTTAGTTTTTATGCCTGGTGGGAGGACACTCATCCAAAGCAGAGAAGGAGAGGGAGGAGACAAAAGATTTGATCCAAAGCCCCCTGAAGTGAATTGAAAGATTCCCATTGACTTAACTGGCTTTGGACCAGGCCCTATGGGATTGTTTCCCAAAATGTGAGTCAGGACTCCAAATGGGGTAGTGCCATCAGCAGATGGGATCATGGTGATCCCTAGTCTATGAAGGATGCCATTTTGCTCTGCATAGCATGATCTCGCATGTTTGGTGTATGTGAGAGAGGTCATGATGCATGGAGGATACCATTTTTCCTTTACCAAATGGCGTTCTCCATGCAGTGTGACCTTGAACATATGGTACGTACATGTGTAGGATGCCATATATGTGTAGGGTGCCACTTTACTCTTCAAAATGGTATCATTCATGCTATCCAAGGTCCTGGCAGGAAAAACTTCATTAAAATGGTATCATGCCAGCAAAAGTTTCAGAACCCCTGATGGGAAGATGTGGGACTGATGGCAAAGGATGGAGAGAAGAAAATCAGATCACATCACTCACCATCAATGTACTTTGTTCATCTTAAAGGTTCAAAGTATTAAAACAGTTATGAAACTGCTTAACTACAGGGCATATACCTAGCTCCAGCTGAGCTTTTGTTAAGTACAAGAACCAGGGTGGCAAGGGAAAGGTCACTTTATGCCATCTTTCTTGTTTCCTGATCCTTGGCCTGAATGGGGGCTGAACTGACCTGCAGCACAAGTCAGAGAAGCCTAAGGGCTGCTCTAACTTATACTGGCTTGAGCATTCTTTCAGGACTTCTCCTCTGGCTGGGGAACACCTGCAGACAGTGTAATATGGTTCCATCCCTCAAACCTCCTGTGATGCTTTCACCCACATACAAACACTCCACCTTCCCCCTTCCCTTCCTGACTGAGCAGGACAGAGAGCAGGTGGCAAAGACTTACAAGTTTTACAAGGCCCAGATCATGCATATTTTCCTTCAGGCAAAAGGGCTATTCATAGCTGGGAAAAATAATTTTCCATATTTAACAAAAACACTTTCCTCTGCTGCAAAATAAAACAGAAGTTTCCTTTCTGGAGACATGACAGAAATCTACGCACTCAAGAGGATTAGTGACCAGCGGGAATATACACACACTATATATAGACACATGCATAAAGACATGCTGCCAGATACACTGAAGAATAGCATCTCATAGTAAGAAAATATTTAATAGACAGCTCAGTCTTCTAAAGGAATAGTAACGGTAATACAATAATCTGCTGCAAAACATATTTTAAAAGTGCATATTTCTTTAAATTGCTGTACATGTTTCTAGGGCAAATTTCTATTGAATCATCACTTAAATAAACATTTTAATTTGGCAAACAAAAGTGTATTCATGAAACATCTGCTTCTTACTGCCGTGATACATAGTTTAATTTGGACATACCACTATAAGAATTATATGGGTATATCTGAATGAAAGCCACATGTAAAACACAATCTGATGTTCTTTCAACAGTACTTTTTTATTGAAACTTCAATACAATATACTTTCTAGTGAAATCTGTTACTGTAAAAGGAAGAAAGGATGGTCCAGAGGCTATGACATGAGCTTAGAACTTGAGAGAATCATGTTCCTGCTCTGCTACAGTCTTGCTCTGCTTTAGACTTTCTGTGACACTTTGGGCAAGTCACTTAGATTCTCTGGGCCTCAGTTCAGAACCCATAACATTAAAATCACACTGCTTTCCTACCTCTAGGGAGTGTTATGAGGATAAATAGATTAAAGACTGTGCTCCAATACTGTGTTAATGGGAGAGGGGGATATAAGTAACTAAGATAGATGAAAGGGAAAGGGAACTTTTCCAGATCAATTATAACTAAAACCAGCAGATTTTGTTTTTCCTGAGGCATCATGCTGTGTGTGTGTGTGTGTGTGTGTGTGTGTACATAAACACATATTTCTTCAGAAAAAAAACATGTTCTTTAATTTTTTAATGTTTTCATCAGAATGTAGAGAGATGGATACTGAGAACAATTCTTGAAAACTTGAGTCATATAATTGCTTAGTTAACTTTTCTTTAGATAAATTAGGTTCGAAACAAATAAAGAATATTGTTGAGAACATGAATTTCTGAGAAATACTCTTCATTTGCCTAAAAGTTTTGTTTTTAAATCCTTTCAAAGTCTATTTCTTAACTTCGCTGCTTCGGTATTGTGTACACATTAATATTTTAACAGTGCCAACAGCATAAACATCTCATGAGAATATCATGAAATCATCATAGTATGACCTGGAAACAATTCTGTGATCTTACTCAATGTTTCTTGTAAAGTAAATATCAGACTCATGGAATTACTATAAAATTAAAAGTAGTGACTTACAGATACTGGTAGGTAACAAGCAGGTAACTTCCACAGACTCTCCCAGTTAGTCAGAGTCTGCAAAGATGCAGATGATCAGGCTATGATGTCCCAAACTGAATTGCTAGCTCCGATATTAGAGATGCAGTCCCAAACTCTTCTGACTGTCATAAATAAGACATGTACCAAGATGCAGAATCAGGTTGCGTATTACTCCATATCCTATTTCAAAACATGATCTGGATCCAGGATTCAGACTCATTGGTTAAAAAGTAACAAAGGCATTAGTTATTCTGTGTAAGCTTTCCTAAAACACTTGCAATCTTTCAGCTGATGTTTATTTTTTGTTCAATGAAATTTGAAACACTTTTACCTCTTGTGCTTGGGTTACCTACAGATGTTGGAATACACATGATGCCATCATTTACAAGTCTTTTAAAAGATGTAGAATCATTGCTTTCTCTTAGAATTAGTCTTCTGAGAGCATACATCAACAGTTTAAGGCTGACTTACAAACCTTTCTAACTTTAGTAAATAGACTTAGTACTGGAGGTGGGAGTGTTGTTTTCCTGAGTCAAACAATTAAATATCTGCAAGATACAAATGAACTCCGGTACACATGGTTGGCCTAATGGCTTGACTTTTGCAATGACCAGCCATATGGAAAATTTTCATGAATTAGGCTCAAAATATGACGATGCATCTTAGATAGCTTCTGAGAACACCATTAATGAGATGCATAGAACAGCAAAGGGTTGCCAACTTTCTAATCACACAGAACCGAACACTCATGAGCCCCCATTCCTCCGAGACCCACCCCTGCCATGAGTCGCCACCTCCCACTCACTCCGTATCCCTTCCTTCCGTTGGGTCGCTCTCCCTCACTCTCATTCTTTTTCACCAGGCTGACGCAGGGCATTGGGATGAGGCATCTGGCTAGGCGTTTGGACTCTGGGGTGGGACTAGGGATGAGAGGGTTTAGGATGCAGGAGGTGGCTCAGAGCTGGGACAGGGGGTTGGGGTTCGGGAGGGGGTGCGGGCACCAGGAAGGAGTTTGGTGCAGAGGGAGCTCAGGGCTGGAGCAGGGGATTAAGGTGCTGGGGGGGGGGGAGGCTCCAGCTGGGGGTGCGGGCTCTGGGGTGGTGCTTGGGGTGAAGTGTTTGCGGTGCAGGAAGGGGCTCAGAACTGACACAGGGGGTTGGGCTTCGGGAGGGGGTGCAGGCTCTGGGAGGGAGTTTGGGTGCAGGAGGAAGTTTGGCAGAGAGGCCGCAGTTCCTGGCCAGTGAGAGCTACAGAGCCGGAGCTGAGGGCAGGGGCAGCTCATGTTGTCCCCATGGCTACCCCTGTGCCTATGAGCCAGACTTGCCAGCTGCTTCCAGGAGCCATGCAGAGCCAGGGAAAGCAGGGAGCCTGCCTTGGTCCCGCTGCACTGCCAAGTGGATTTTTAGAGGCCCAGTCAGCAGTGATGTGGCGGAGCCAACAGGGTCCCTTTTCAACCAGTCGTTTCAGTCAAAAACTGGATGTCTGGCAACCCTAGAACTGCAATACAATAGCTTCATAAACGGTTTGTCTTCCTAGCTATAGATATGCACAATAGCTTTACTGATTTGGGGATCTAGGAAGGTTTTAAGAGGAAAGGAAAACAGTAGCCCAAAGTGACAGGGTGGGAAGCTTACCACTACCAGACTATTCAAACATCCTTTGTCATTGCCTTGAAGAGGTAGATAACACAGCATGTCTTAGGTCAAGGACAAGAGAGAAATACTGTGAAAGTTCTGTCGCATCAAACACTTCCCCCCACGCATTATTTTTATAGTTGATTAATATAATACTTATGGGTAATCTCTCAATGAATAGAAAAATGCAGAACTAAGGTTAATTAAAGAATGTGTAGCCATTTGATAATACCATAATAAGACACTTGGTAAGTAAAACTCTCTAACTTGCTTAAACAAAATAGAATACAAAAACCATAGTTCACATTGTCTGATACAAAAGTAGCTATGGCACCATTTAACTTCAGTGTGAAATATTGTCAAGGTTACTGAAGTGTGGCTGGAAAATCTATGTTCAGGAAACCCCTTGATTCTGTGTTACAAAAATAAGTGCAGCTATAATGATCCGTCAGGAAATGGAATATGTGGGAAGCCACAGAAAGCAGAGAGATGAGGGGAAATCACCATCTGACAGAGAGACTGGAAGAACAATAGTCCAAAGCCATGCTGTGAGTTGTGGGGTGTGGTTCCAAACTGATGATTTTTAGGATGGATGCCATGGGTAACTGGATTTTCCTGAATAACAATGTCATTTATTTCACCCAGTAACAACAGTTATTCTGGCTGTATATAGGTTAGCAGCTCCCTGCTCAGCTTTCTGGCTTTTTTGAGGGTCCCAGTTCTCACCATGAGGACCTACATGGTTAGCTAAAGGTCACACAGGAAGTCTGCGACTATAGAGAGAATTTGGGTTAGGTTTCCAGACTCTCAAGCTAATGCCTTAGCTGCTGTGCTATCCTTCCTCCCCAGGACAATTAATAGATAAGGGAAATAATTAAAAGAAAATAAATAATGTCTGTTCACAGATCCCCATGTGCTCTTTCCAATTAATATTCTATATTCTCTCTGCTGGTGTAGCAGCTACAATTACCATTTTTAAATGGCAAGGTGTTAACTCCAGAGCAATAATGATTCCCTGCAAGTCCTTTGCTGGCACTATGGTCTGCTTGGAGAAGTTCTCAATCCCAGTGGTAGACAGTTAATATGCAGCATGGTGATGGAGCTTGGAATATCACTCAAGTTCCTTGATTAGTAATTATACTCTAATTTCCTCCAGCAATTAAATGGAAAATTGTACTAAATTGCACAGTGATCTCTACCTTGCTCTGGACTTAAATACTTTGTGCACCTGTGTTTTTGGACATATTCTTATGTTGTTTATTGCATATTGAAAAAAGTGGTGCCAGGGTCAATTCTATTCGACTTATTCTAGTCACTGTTCAGAAATGTACAACCATGTGAAGTGGTGGGCCTTGCCATTGTGAGGTTAAAGATTACATGGCACACAAAAGTTGCTTTCTGCACTGAATCAAATATGACATATCCATAGCTTTCTGTTTAGTGGGAGGAGCTGGACAGAAAGTCAAAGCCAAAAACAATTCAAAGCTGCATGGGGAGGAGGTAGCCAAGAGCTGCCTTAGGGAAGAGAGCTCATGAAAACGAGATCACCTGGACTAGTTAAAACTAGAGATTGGGACTGGGCAATGTCTTAAAAAATATTTACCTACTGGAAATGGGAGTTTTCTTTCCCCATCTTCTTTGTGTTGCTTTGGGAAGAGAGTTTTGCAGCTTCAATTTCCCTCTTCTTTGGAGCCCATCTTTGTAGACCAACCCCAATTGTAATGCTTGATGTGGTTGGTAAAGTTTGACCTTCTGGTTGCATGGCCCTTTCTTTTTCCCTTAGGATAATCCCCAGATTAAAAAAACCTGTTGCTCCCACCCCTTTTATTTGGCTGTGGAATATCCAACCGTCGGGAAGGTACCAACCACATTTTAGCCAAAATTAATGACTCCCTTGGTAGTATTCCCATGACCCCAATTGATACATATAGAAATAATGCAGAATAGTGTTTGACTGTAGGAATGTTAAAAGTCTCCCATCTAGAACTGATAACCCTAAGCATTGAAAAATCATGAGATCAGCTAAAAATGATGAGATTTTTAAAATGATAACTGTTGAGGGTTTTTTCATTTATTTTCCTTCTGGATTTTTAAACTTTAAGGTTAACGTATTCAAACTTTTTTTCTGCAAGCATGAAGGATAGAAACTTTTATTTTAAATGGAAGTTTAGCTTCTCATATAATCATATAATTACAGAAGCTGGGGATCTAAAAACACACTAGATATGAGAATTGCAAGAGTGGGGAATTGCAGTTCTTATGGAATCTGACACTGTATTTTACACTAAACAAACTTTCACGTTTGTAAAATATGAGCCAGATGCTCCCCACAGTGATGCCAGTGTCAATCCCCCATATATCCCCATGATCTTCATTCCCAGCTACAAGGTGTTTATGCATCGGCATAGGATCAGAATTGCTATCTTAATTTTGTCCAAATCTGCAAGTCATAAGAAGCCACTTGCAAAAGACATGCCTACGAAAAGGAAGCAACATCAGTAGTAGTTGTGGGCTGAAGAGAACCCTTAATTTCCCTATTTTGTTCAATCATATTTGCACAGTACACATCTAGGGGCTGTGCCTGCAAACCCTTAATCACAGTAATAGGGGCAGACTGTTGCTCATGCTACAGCCCTGGAGCAGTATGAAAGGACTGTAAACTTCCCCTAACTGGACATGAAGGAATCCCTGATTCATGAAGAGCCAGTGTAGCTTCATCTACGCCCCATCCTCCTGACCCAAGTGGCAGGGGGACAGGAGGAGATAGAACCAGAGCTCTGGAATGGGCATAACGTAACAGCCTTTTGGGGACTGCTGCAAACTGGCATAATTTAGAGCAGCTCTGAGGCTAAACTGGCCCCTCCCAGCCACGCAGCCGCCCTCCCTTCAGCTGCTGTTTATGATCAAGTGTTTTTGCCCCATAAGCATGTAGTATTTATTATCCTTTTATATGAACATCCTATAAAATGCTATAGCGATCGCAGAAATAAAAATGACTGACAGCACGTGTATAAAATATGTAAATTACCAATTCAGTGGCAGTTTCCTATGTAATAAAAGATGAGTCATTGCATGGCATTTTTGACAAAGAGGACAGGGTATTTCTGAGATAGATTTTTGTACACTGTATGCCACAGAGCTATATATAGATTTGCCAAAACCCACAATCAGCCAGAAGGAAGTAGATATATTTCCATGCTGTAATAATGCCAGGAGAAAGTTGAAAGTCAAACAAAATGAAGCTATTCAGTAGTGGTGCAGTTCTGTCCCAATGTCCCTCAGATAAAACAATAGCATCTGCAGCAATCATCTGGTGTACCAAAAATAAAAATCACAGTCACTGAACAATTTTACAGGCTCAATGTCCTCTGGTTTGCAAATAAATGTCTGTTTTGTTTTGACATTTAAAATACTTTCCATAAATGGTATAGCTATTCCTTGGATAGCAGGAGAACATTATCCTGTGATAACACTCTATTCAAGTGACATGATCTCCTAATTACCTCTACATTTTTGCTGATATTTATCCTTTCTGAAGTATAGTATATCTAAGCTTTCTATCAACCCATTTCCCATAGCGAATCCTTGAATGCAGTGAAAAGAATAGCCGAATATTCCTTTTTCATGTCATCTCAGAATTTCAGTATGAGATAAAAAGAATAACTCTTCGGGTACATTTATTTGAATTAGAGTTAGTTATTTTGGAGTCAGATAGGAGCTGAAATGTAACTGAGAAGATCATGTAGTTAAATGGGTACACACAAAAGTAGCAATCCTTTCCTAGAGGAGACATTCACTGTATTAGCCTGTGGAAGTCTTCTGAAATTGTTAGGCTACATTTTCAAAGGAACCTCAACCCATTTTCTAAAACCCTGCAATTCTGAACATGTAAAAACTCATATTATAGCATGCAGGTTGAGGGAGGGGTAGATTTTTCAAAGGCACAGATGAGGGTGAGGTGTTAAATTCCCATCGATTTTCAAAAGGAATTGTCTACCTAGTCCTAACTGCCTTTTGTGGCACTGAAAATTTCCCTCAAGCAATCAGATGTCTGATTACATCTTTCTAAATTGGTATGCTGTTAATGTACATTAAAATTCAGGCTCCACTAGAGTATAGAGCAGGGATGGGCAAACATTTTAGCCTGAGGGCCACATCTGGGTATGGAAATGGGATGGCCGGCCATGAATGCTCTTGAAATTGGGGCTGGAGTGCAGGAGGGGGTAATGGCTCTGGCTGGGGGTGCGGGCTTTGGGGTGAAGCTAGAAATGAGGAGTTCAGGGTGTGGGTGGGGCCTCCAGGGTGGGTGCGGGGGGAGCACTCAGGAGTGCAGGTTCTGGGCTGGGCTTACCTTAAGTAGCTCCTGGAAGCAGTGGCATGTCCCCCCCCCCCCCCCCCTCTGGCTTCTATGTGGAAGCATGGTCAGGCAACTCTGCATGCTGCTGCGTCCTCAGGCACTGCCCTGCAACTCCCATTGGCACAGTTCCCGGCCAATGGGAGCTGCAGGAGTGGCACGCAGCGCACCATGGATCCTGCTATGCATAGGAGCTGGAGGGGGGACATGCCGCTGCTTTGGGGAGCTGCGCGGAGCTGCAGCACATGCAAGCAGAGCAGCGCCCAGTCCCACTCCCCAGCGGGCGCTCGAGGTCCGGATTAAAATCGGCTGGTGGGCCAGATGTGGCCCATGGGCCGTAGTTTGCCCACCCCTGGTATACAGGCTGCTTTTGAAACTCTAACCAATTGTACTTCAGTTAACTCATCTGGAAAAATAAAGTGTCAAAAGCAGGAATTCATTGAAAAGCAGATGCAATAGCTGAGTTGGGGAGGGTGGAAGGGGAATTCCTGGCATAAATTGCACATTAAAAACATTGAGAATGAAAGTGACACTTAGTGGACAAAACTACCAGCAAAGCAATAACAAATAGATAAAAATGGAGCTTACTATGTTACGAGACAATGGCATCTTTTCCCACAGGCAAATACAATGGACTAGGAAGAACCACTGATTGTCAATGTTTTAAATAAAACGAGGAAAACTTTGTAGCACCTTAGAGACTAACCAGTTTATTTCAGCATGAGCTTTCGTGGGCTATAGCTCACTTCATCGGATGCATAGAATGGAACAGAAGTAAGATGCATTTATACACACAGAAAGAAAGAAAGAAAAAGAAAGGTTGTACATTAGCATACCAATTCTAAGAGGCTGTTAAATTTAGATGGGCCATTATCAGTAGGAGAAAAAATACCTTTTAAAATGGATATCTGTCAGGCAGGACATAACACCTATTGAAGGTAAATTAACAAGGGAAATGCAATCAATTAGTGTAATGAGAGAACCATTCGCAAGTTCTGTTAAGCCCTTGGCTTATTGTATCCAATTTGAAAATTAATTCCAGTTCCCCAATTTCTCATTGGAGTCTGCTTTGGAAGTTTTTCTGTTTCAAAACTGACACCATCAAGTCTTTAATGGATTGGCCAGGAAGACTGAAGTGTTCTCCTACTGGTTTTTGAATGTTATGATTCCTGATGTCAGATTTGTGTCCATTTATTCTTTTGCGTAGAGACTGGCCGGTTTGGCCAATGTACATAGCAGAGGGGCACTGCTGGCACCTGATGGCATATATCACATTGGTCGATGTGCAGGTGAATGAACTTCTGATGGTGTGGCTGATGTGATTAGGTCCTATAATGGTGTCAGTTGAATGGATGAGGACAGAGTTGGCATCGGGCTTTGTTAAAAGGATAGGTACCTGGGTTAGTGTTTTTGTTGTGTGGGGTACGATTGCTGGTGAGTATGTTTCAGGTTGGGGGCTGTCTGTAAGTGAGGACTGGTCTGTCTCTCAAGATCTGTGAGAGTGAGGGATCATCTTTCAGGATAGATTGTAGGTCTTTGATGATGCATTGGAGAGGCTTAAGTTGGGGGCTGAAGGTGACACCTAATGGTGTTCTGTTTTTGTATTTGTTGGGCCTGTCCTGTAGTAGGTGGCTTCTGGGTACTTTTCAACAATTTCCATCCCACCATCACCCTCAGCCTGGACCAATCCACACAAGCAGTCCATTTCCTAGACACAACTGTGCTAATAAATGATGGGTACACACTCACCACCCTATACTGGAAACCTGCTGATCACTACACTTACCTACATGCCTCCAGCTTCCATCCAGAACACACCACTTGATCCATTGTCTACAGCCAAGCTCTAAGATACAACCGCATTTGCTCCAATCCTTCAGACAGAGACAAACACCTACAAGATCTCATCCAAGCATTCTTAAAACTACAATACCCACCTGGGGAAGTGAAAAAAAACAGATTGACAGAGCAAGAAGGGTATATATGTTCTCACTTTGGTGAAACTCTGAAGAAATTCCATTGATGTCAGTGGAGTTACTCTGGATTTAAACCAACATAAATATGAACAGAACTTGACCCACTCGGACCAGATGGAAATCAGTCTAAATAATTTTAATAAATACTGTAATAATATAACTTTAAAAATAAAACCTAGAAAGGAATTGAAAGGTGGCCTTAAGCCATCTTTGCATTCTTCCTCTACCTTTCCTTATTTCTTTGGTATTGAAGTGCCCATCCAGTCTCCAGAATACTTTAGAGTAGCAGGAGAGCTTATATATGTGTGTGTATGTATGCCACACACAAAAATGCAACCACATAAATAAAGTTTTATTTTCAGTAATACAGTGTTACAAAAGCAACACACAATAGTGGGTGAGTAAAAAAATCTGTCTGACTAGTCAGTGCAAAATAATATCCAGTTAGGAGCAACCATTTGTAAGAATAAAGAAGAAAACTGTGAGGCTGCCAGAGCCCCCCTGTCCTGGTGGGCGCAGGACAGTGGTTTCCAGTAGGCTTCTCTGGAAGCCACTGCCCCCGTGCCTGCCTGGGGCAGGGACTACCGGCACCTACAGCCCTGGAGTCCCCTGTCCCGAGGCACCAGTGGTCCCTTCCCCCAGCAGGCACAGGGGCAGTGGCTTCCACAGAGAACTCCTGGGCTGCAGTCTGCAGCCCCAGAGTTCTCTGTCCCTGGCAGGCGCACGGCTGCAGCTTCTCACCCCTGCTGGGCAGTGGGGAGAGAAGATGCAGCCCTCCCCCCCCACCTGCCAGAAATGGAACCACACTATAACGCGATCCCGCATTTAGCGTGATGGGATTTCTTGGCTCCCATCAGTCGTGTTATGGCGGGGTTCCACACTGTATATTATCAAGGGATATGCATTAAGGATATTAAAAGTTCCTATGAGTAGGCAAAACTTGACATGTTCCAGACTTCTAGAAATTTTAAAGCACATTTAATGTAAGAATAACAATTATATATTCATTATTTTTTGTTTGCACATTAAATTTAATCTGAAATTTCTCTATTGTAAAGTAATAATGCTGGAATAGGTTGTTTGCAGTGTTATGTTGATGGCACAAGGTGGCAGTACAGTAATGATATAGTGTTACAAACAAATAAATACTGTAGCTCTAGCTCAAGTCAGAAGTCATTGGAATTTAAGTCTAATAATTAACTGCCTAGTTGAATTATTCTGATATACCACTTTCAGAACTTCATTTTGGGTTGAATGTTATAATATGTTCACATTTATGTTACTACAGACAAACACTTTGGAATGTATCTTTAAACTTTTTTTATTCTACATTTATTTTTAAATATTATATGGAGTTTTATTTCATTTATTGCATTATGATTTATGGTAAAATTAATTTTATTGATATTCTGGGAAGTAAAGTACAGAACATATGTTCAGGACTTCAGTTAGAGTCAGATTTTCTTAAATATGATTAGCATTTTTTAATTTTCAATTTTGAGTTGCTTCAGCAATTTAACCTTTCATTATTTGCTCATACTGCTAGCCTAAGTAAAGTCAATTAATGTATTAAGCATATATATTCATTGATTACAGATATAATACTCACAAGAGCAGCTGTACAGAAGTCAATGGACTGTACATAAAGTTTTGCATATGTAAATATTTTCAGGACTGAAGTTCCACATGTTTCTTTTGGTCCTCCAATTTATGACTAAAGGACCAAAATCCTACAAACACTTATGTTGGCAACTTTACTCACATGGGTAGCTCCTTAAAATCCCATTAGAGTTCCCATGAATTTCAATTAAGTACTTGTCATAACCATACAGCTAAGGGTAGCCTAGAATTCCCCCTTACCTGTAAGGGGTTAAGAAGCTCAAATAACCTGGTTGGCACCTGACCAAAAGAACCAATGGGGGAAGAAGATACTTTCAAATCGGGGGGGGGGGGGGCTTGTTTGTGCTCTGTGTGTGGATTCGCTCTTGGGTCTGAGGGACCAGACCAAAAAAAAATCCATCTCCTCCACACAATCCTAAGAAAGTCTCTCATATTACACAAATTGAGAGTAGAAGCCAGGCATGGTGTGTTAGAGTATCTTTTGTTTTAGCTTGTGAAATTTCCCCTTTGCTAGAGGGAGGTTTATTCCTGTTTTTTGTAACTTTAAAACGACCGCTAGAGGGGGCTCCTCTATGTTTTTGAATCTTTTGTTACCCTGTAAAGTTATCTTCCATCCTGATTTTACATAGGTGATTATTTCACCTTTTCTTTAAATAAAATTCTTCTGTTAAGAACCTGATTGATTTTTCATTGTTCTAAAGATCCAGGGGTTTGGGTCTGTGCTCACCTGTACTAATCAGTGAGGATATTATTCTCAAGCCGTCCCAGGAAAGCAGATGTAGGGCTTGGGGAGTATTTTGGGAGGGAATAGGAACTCCAAGTGGTCCTTTCCCTGATTCTTTGTCTAAATCACTTTGTGGTGGCAGCAATACCAAGGCCAAGGAAGGATTTGTGTCTTGGGGGAGTTTTAATCTAAGCTGGTAGAAATAAGCTTAGGGAGTCTTTCATGTGGGTTCCCACATCTGTACCCCAGAGTTCAGAGTGGGGAGGGAACCCTGACAGTACTCATGTGAGAAAAGCTACTCATATGGTGGTTTGTAGGATCTGGCCCTAAGTGAATGAAGCTGCATTGTGCCATGGGTTTCATGGAGATGGGCTCCAAAACAGTGACAAGCAGTGCTGGTCACCAGCCATGGGAACAAGGCAGATGCCAATTTAAAAGCAATTGAAAGGAATAGCCAATGTGCTGAAAACCAGAGACCAGCAACACCTGAAATGTAGAACATTAGATTTTCAATCATCAGGAACAAATTACACGTTCCAAAAGGGATTGCTCATGAGGGTGCATAGCCTCCCCCCATATTTGTATTTATTTATTTATATATAATATTATATATATATCTTTATGGTGCCTCAGACATGGTAATATATGTGCATGCATATGTATGCATGCACATATATATGGCATTACCAATGTAAGGCACCATAGAGAGTAAAGAAAATACATTATAAATCTTTCGTAAATATTATTATAATTCAGTATAATGAATTAGGCTTCATTTGATACAGTTTAGCTGATTTGATAACTCACCAAAAAATACATCGGTAACATAACACTAAAAATGGAAAGGATTCATTAATACATTCACTCCCTTATAAAAACGTGGGCTGAAAATGATTAACCCTAAATTTAAATCATCACTAAATAATTCTTCTCTCTTTTCCATCAAAGCATTTGTTTTCTGCTACTCAGATCTGCCAAACACATCTCTAATTTAACCTGTCTCCATATGTTCCTTGTATCCTGTAAGCCTTTAAAATAATTAAGAGATACTGTTAATGGAATGCTATTGCAAGATAATGGTGTCTTGCTATTAGATAAATGTCAAGATGACATTTTTTTCCAGGCGGGAGATACAGATCCAGTAACAATTTTCTGTTCCAATGATTTTATTTCCATTCTATCACATGATTAATGATTTAGATTCTGTCATTGTTTCTGCAGAAGAATGACGGTGGCTCGGTGTGTCATTAGTAAAAAAGCTTCACTGTAGGACAGACTTTATGGCCTAGCAAGGATTCTCTTTACTTTGATCTGGGTTTGATTCCCAGTCATGGGTTCAACTGTTCTCAATTCCAGGCTAGGAAGAGTAACACTATGTATCTACTCCAGCTAGGAAGCATGGACTCAGATCAATTAGCATTAACATTTTCTGATGAGCCATTTTATCATCTTCTCCAATTTAAATTGGTAAACTGTGTCTGATAAGTGGGAGAGCAAATTTCTCCCTGGCTTCAGCCATTAGCTCAGTGTCATGTTAACAGCCTACTATAGTGCTTGAGAAAACTTTTCAAAGCACCCAGTGGAGGCTTCAGACAGATCACTGTTCTGTGATTTCTTAATGTTTCTTTTAAATGTTTGTTTTCAGAGCAACTGATCACATTCAAGGTTTCCACTCTATTGTGCTAATTACAGAAAAACCAAGAACCTGTTTTGAAGCTCCGTGAATGAAAAGGACAGTTTGTTCTATACAGTGTCCGCATTGCCATTTGCTTTACTATTCAGATTGTGACAAAATTCAGGGGTGGCTGAAGTGCATAGGGCCTGATCCCGCAAGATACTCTCTGAGTAGTCTCAATACTCATTTGAGCCAATTAGAGTTGAGGATGCTTTGCTATACCTCAAAGCCAGGTTTCAGTGGTTGCCACTTGAGTTCCAGAACAGGAAGGTAGCCAGAAGAGGACATTGTCTGGAAGCCCATTCCCAAAGTGCAGACTGAGGGGTAGAGTCTCAGCTGGTATAAGTTCTCATCACTCCATTAACTTTCATGGAGCAATGACAATTTACATCAGCTGAGGATTTATACCTGAATGAGGAAACCAGTGGACCAAGAGACATATTCCCCTTTCCCAAGAAGGGAAGAGATGGAGAGGTCCAAGGGAAGGAACATTAGGGAGGCTGGGGAACAGAGAGGGACAAGATTTGGGGAGAATCAGGAAAAGGAAGGGGGAGAGGCTGAGGACCCTTTCTGGGGAAATGATCAAATATTTTCTTTGCCTATTGCTGGCAACAAAAGTAATATTTAGTGCCAAACAGTATTTTTACTAGCACCGCATTCTGCTTGGTAAAGGAGTTTTTGGGAGCACTACTGGAGGTACCTTTGAAACACTTACTGCTGATCATTATCCCTTCCTGTTGTAATATTAGCACAAAAGCCCTAAACACATTACTTCTTGAATATATGCTTAAAATACAGTAAATGCCGAACTATATGTGATCTGTGGGTATTAGTTACTGCATGATTTAATTATCCCTTGGAAACAGCTAAAGCTCTATTGGTGTCAAATTTATGTTAAACTAGAGTTAAACTGAGTTTTACTGCAATCAATTGGCATTTCTCTCACACACTCACACACAAAGTTAGCTGGTTCCTCATGCTAAAACTGAATAAAGTTGACCTGTTATTGTTAAGTAATGCCCTAGATTAGTTACAGATGTGTGGATAGTTAAAAAAAATTGAAGATAATACTGTAGTGAAAGCCCAATTTGCAACATCCACTAGGTGGCATACAGTGACCACGTTTAAGTCATCTTATCTTCACAAAACCTCCCATTCATAGAGTAAATAAAGAAGAGCATTATTAATTTATACCATTGCATCCACCCTACACCTAATATTTGTTTAGACAGCTGTTTCCTCTAATCCTCCTTAAATGCCATTGATTGAAATCCTAAATATATTCAGACATTTTTATCCCAAAGAACATTTTGTTACCTACAAATTACAAGCTACCTTTTCAAGTGCATGACTGTATTCTACAGTTACTCACAGTGGAGACAGAATGTCTAATAATTCCTTACAAGCAACAGAAGCAGCTTGTAATCTGAAAACTATTTTTTTCAAAAATTTACTTTTAATTTTCTGGGAATTTTAATTGACAGAATAAACTGTTGGTTTAAAAATGTAATATATGAAGTGCACAGCATTTCAACATCTAATGATAATTTATGTACCACTTCAGTAGAAAAGAATATAAAATATTAATTCAGACCAAAGTGCTTAATTCTTGTCATTACTTACTATATCTCTCAATATAATTAAGATATCTGATACCAATAACAACAGGTTGCACTTGTGTAATCACTTTTCACCTGACAGTTTCCAAGCACTTCATAAAGGATGAACCAATGTTATTTTCTCTGTTTTATTGAGAGGCAGGGAGATTAAGTGATTTTGATCAAAGTCACAAAGCAAGGCAGGATTTGAATTCAGCTCTCTTGTCCCCAAAGCCCATGCTTAGAGACCCCAATACCCTTGTCCTGACACATTTCTACATTAAGTCTGGAGACTCTGGAGTCTTCCCAATCTGCCAGAAAACATCCTTCCCACTTTATTACACACAGAGCAAACAAGGCTATAAAGCATGTTAGGACCCTCTCGGATCTGTATTTTTGGAAACCATTCCTATATAAGCGCAGCTCCCTCATACCCCTCTTACAAACACTAGCTGTGTTAACCCTGCCAAAAGAAAGTGAGAGGAAACAACCCAGCAGGGATATAATGAAATGATTCTTTAGTGTGAAAATCTCTTCAATACTTTTGAATTATACCGTCAGTCATTTCTCTGAAACAGAAAATTGATGCAGCTAAATGCTTCACTTCATAACAAAATGGTTTTTCTCCTATCAAACTCCTCAGATATCCAGGGCTCTTATTAGGCAGACAGGCCTTTTGGCTCATTTTCATTGCAGACCAACAATGTCTTGATTATTGCATTGACTTTATTATTTATTTTACTTAAGAAAGCAGTTCTCGACCAAATTCAATTTTTTCCATTTGTAATGATTGTCAGTTCAGTGGACAGTTAATCTGAAATGTAACATTACATTAGGTTTTTTTACATTAAAAGATTGTACATATGGGCGAGAACCTTAGCCAGTTAAACTCAGTGGAGCTTGGTCCCCTAAGAACAGCTTTATCAAGAGGGCGTACCCTCACCAGTTACACTTCTTCGGCATCTACATTTTCAAATATCATGTCAAATTTATCTTATTAACAAAAATGAATGAAAAGTAATTGTATTGCTAACTTCACACTTATACTCAATGAAACATGACTGGCCCCCCCCCCCCAAAGTACTTCTAACTTTCAAGAAACTCCTCAAAGGTTCTTTGGCTGTATGATGTCATACTGGAGCCTATCCATGTACACATTCCAAACTCAAAATTCCTAATTGCAAGGTTTGTATTGTGTATTTTTCCAGTGATAAAGGAATGTAAAGCAATATGACAACTTAATTTGAACACATTATACAAGTCCATTCCAACTAAACACTGGCATCTAAACCACCCATAGCCAACACTTCTGATTTTGGCATGAGAAGCATTTGGAATGAGCATTTTAACGATGAAAAGCAAATAAACACTTTTTTGAGGCTACATTGCTATTATAGCGTTATAAATCTCAGAGATTTAACTTTCATGATATTATAGCAACTTAGAGCTCGTCTTAAAGTGGAGATAATAAAGAAGCCTGTGCTCAAAAGATATTGTCCCAGGTTTGCATTGACAACAGGCAAAATATGTTGAAAAAACTATGGATCATACCAGATTCTTTTCCCATCTAATGCGATCAGTCCTAAAGCAATGGGTGGGACAAACACATTCACAGCTCTTCAGCTTTTAATTCAACCCACGCTATCCTCCCCTTCCCAAATCCTGTAAACTCTTTCTAGGGTTTTAACAGATGGGGAAGTTACCTCTCGGAAACATTAATCTCTGTGAAATGTATAGTCGCACAGAAGAAAGCCAATGGACTAAACTATACCATTTTCATATTCCAAACAGACTCTGCGGTTGCAATATGATCTCTCATCTCATCTGTTAACACAGCGCACTTTAAAGTCAGATAAACGGAGGGTAGTCAGTTTCAAGCCCTTTCTCCCCCTTTTGGCAAACTAGATCTCTTCAAAATCCCTTTAGTACCGCATCATAGGTGATGCCTTGAGACGTTACCTGCTGGATACCCTACATCTGAAAAAGTCTCCCCTCCCACCCGAAAAAAATGTTTCGTTTTTACCTTTTCCAGAGCTCCAAAGTTAAGAAGCTCTAAAAACTCCCCAGCAGCTGGAAACGGAGGACAGGAAATGCAGAGCAAGTTCTTGGTGCTCACCTTAAGTTTGTGTGTGCGTGTGTGTCAGGATATGTCCAGAATGTCTTTGTGGCTCTGGATGGCAGAGGTCCTGATTCAGGGAAGAGGGAGCCACTTTTTCACCGAGAGGGAAAGAAAAGCACCACGTCACAAGTGAAGTACGCCTCCGAGAGCTCTTAATTACAGCCCAACGTGCGTTCAAACCCCAGGAATGAGTGCCCAGAGAGGCTGGAACACCGCGGCGTCTCAATACCGCGCCCTGTCCCTTCACATCTGTCCTGACGCCCTCCTGCCTAGGAGTGTCCTGAGGTCCTGCCCACCTCAGCAGCTCAAAGTTTCCCTCACCCCACACGCATGCCCCAGGTTCAAACAAAGTGAGCAGTTGACAGTTTTTTTTCCACAGGAAGGGATCACTCGAGTGAGAGTGCGGGACACCCTCCCAAACACGATACTTCGCACAACTGGTCTCTCCATTCCCCCCCAACCCCTTTCCCCTCTCTAACTAAAGATGGGAAGATGCTCTTTTCTGGAAAAGAAAGTAAGTGAAGCGGTGAGATAAGAGGAGAAGGGGAAAGCTGGACCTAACTGGATCTTGCTGATTTTTGGCCCCAAGCCCCAAACTGGACAATCAAACCCGAGAACAACTCAAGCCCCAGCTGTTAGAAAAAGGAGAGCCCCACTGATCCGCAGCGGGAGTGTCAGGAAAACTTGAATCTGGCAACGTTTTCGCTCCAGGCTCCGATTTTAACCCCCTAAAGAGAAAACAGCCTTGCTGCTCCTAGGGCACCAAAAATATCTGATGTCTCATGGGGGATGAGGGTTGCAAAAACCTATCTGCTTGATCCATGCAATGGTTGTCCCTCACCTGGTTCATTAAGCCAAATACCATTACATGAAATCAGTGGAAATCTAGTTGCTCCTACTGGACCATTTCTTTTTTTTCCGGGGGATGTAACCCTGCATATGAACAGTATCCAAACCCAGATCTAGCACCTGGATTTATCTAGATCTTGGCATCTTTTGGGCCCAAATCATATAAATTTAAATAGAAAAAAAAGTGTAGTTGCTTCTAATGTACAGGGGATGGGGATCCTATTGCATCCTGGCCCAATAGCACTAAAAAACAAGTATCTGATACTGTCTGAACCCCAAGAATCAGAGAGGTAGCCGTGTTAGTCTGGAATAGCAGAGGTAACAAAATCCTGTGGCACCTTAAAGACTAACTATAAAGTTTTGAAGCATAAGCTTTCGTGGGCTAATACCCACTTCATTGGATGAACCCCAGTACTCCTAATTCTACTGGATAAATTGAGAAAAAATATCACAGCTTGCTATACTAGAAAACTCAGACTCTGTTGGAAACTGACACATTAACACTGCAAAACATGTATCCAGCACCTGGATTCTGTTGGATTCAGTCAGTTGTTTTCCCCTAACCCCTTTTCCCCCTCCCCAATTTACTAGCTAAACACAGAAATGCAATCACTGCAGCTCCACTGCAGAAATCCAGATGCTGATGCCTCAGCAGAAGACCAGCACTTGAAGCCTGCTGGATCTCAACATTTGTTGGCCCCCACGTCCCTAAATTGTACCATCAAAATAGGCAACACATGCTGTCAAGACTACTGGAATAGAAAATTCCAGACAGTCAGAAATCCTGGTGCAAGATTAGTGCAAATGTATGTACCCGGCACCTGGGTCTTGCCAGATCCAACACATTTTTGACCACAAACCTCTAAACTTTACTGCACAAATAGAAACTAAGTTTAGCTGTTCTTCTTTCGCTATATAAAACAAACCCTAGTCCCCGATACATTCTGGCACATGAGCACTTGAAAATACTCAAATACAGGACTGAATCCAGCAAGCTCCAGGCCATATCTTCCAACCCAAAGAGGTTTTCCATCTAGAGACAGTAAATGTATCTATCCTTTTACAGCAAAAAAGCTCTATGCTATTCCAGTGAGACTGTCAAAGTAGTCTAGGCACACATCTTCCATTTAAATGGGATTAAAAATCATGGAAGGTCTAAGGTATTTAGACACATCTTCCATTAATTGTAAACATATTCAAATGGAAGGTGTTTCTAAATCCCCTAGACTGCTTTGAAAATCTCTGTTAAGAGTGGATCAACTATAACTACATATAATGTGATCATCTGTAGACCCATTGCAAAATTCCCATGTTATGGAATAAAATTTGTTTGTATTTAGACAGACCAAGATGTCACAATAACTCAAATCTGTCTTTACTGAAATACAATGCATGGAATTATCTCAAAGGAGAGGATGGTAACATCATGGTCTAGAATCTCTCCAACTGCATCAAACCAATATGTTTGCACTGTATTCATGAACTAGTGTAACAGCCCGTGTACACGGGCCAAAGTGCTTAATGCTGTTTGTCCGGGCCGTCTCTACGGCTCGCGGCGGCGCATGTGCGGCGGCCATTCGGTGCCGCCTAACTACAACTCCCAGCATGCTATTTGTCCGGGCCGTCTCTACTGCGCATGATGACTTCGGACAAACATCCTCTGGCTTTTTATTATATAGGATTAGGATGAAAGGTGAAGCCCAACAACTGGATGGATCTCACAGGATTCCTGTCAGATCCATGCTTTATGTCACTCATATTCTGGGATGCATCAGGGGTTGGAATTGTTTGGTGCTCTAGGAGCAAATAAAAGCTATGTAGGCATCAGGATATGGGGGCTCAGGACCAACATTTGGCTGGATTCAGGTGTTGGTTCAGGATTTTGCCATGCTTGAGAGTGCAAGGTTGTGCGTGTAGGGGGCTACTGTTTGTTTTGTTGTGTTTTCTATTTAGTGCTATAGAAGTAGCTAGCCTACCTTTTTGATGGTACAGTTTGTGGGCTTGGGGGCCATAGTTTAACAAGAAGCATCTTTTACCCTTGTTCATTGGATAAAGTAGAATATGGGCCCCACCTCACAAATGAAGAACCAAAGCAGAGGAGACAGCTAATGAAGCTGACCTCAAGTCCTCCCATTTTACTTTTGTAGGGGATTTTTGTGCAGGTGATAATTTAAACAATTATAATTCCCTTGCTGGGAGCTAGACAAGCTGGCTCTATTTATATAGAGGAATGCTTTGGGGATGACTGAGGAGTGAGCCACAGGGGCCAGTATTAGAACCAGCTAAGCACACACACAGTCTCTTCACTAAAATAACCGTGGAGAAGACAGCTCCTGGGCCACACGCCTGCCTCCAGAACAAACAGGCGTTTATTTATAACCCCAGGGAGCATATATAGGCCCATTCAGTCCCGCCTTGAGCAAGCAGCGTTTGCTGGAGAGGAAGCAGCCGCGGCTTTCAATGACAGAGCTACCTTTGATGGGGCAGGGAGTGGACACCCACCCCGGGGGCGCTGGGCTGGGCAAGGGGCAGGCGCGGGGAGGAGATCAAACAGCAGGGAGATGCGAAGAGAACCGGGAAGCAGAGCAGGGACAGAGCCGGGAGGGGGAGGGGGGGGGAGGGCGGTGATCCGATGGGAGGCGGCTGAGCGAGGAGCTCCATGCAAGCAGCCCCCCGGAGCCAGGCTGGGGCGAGCTGCCGGGAGAAGCGCTGCAGCTCCAGCCCCGCGGCTTGGTCTGTTCTGCTCCGGGAGCGGTAGGTGGCGCCATTGTCTCAGCCGAGCCCAGCGCCCGCTCCGCTTCGCTTTCGCCCCCCGTGACTTCGGTCCACGCCGGAGTGGGGCAGCCAGGGCGATGAGCAAACCCGCGGAAGGGGAGCAGACTAGACCCCAGACCTGAACCGATTGCAAAGCCCGTCACAAAGGTGACCGTCTGCATCACCCGCTGGGAAGCGGAGACGGGTGAAGTCGGAGCGACTTCCCCCAATGTCATTGACTCAGGCCCCCGACTGCGTGCCCAGCCTATGCTTTGAGCACTAGCCGTGGTGAGCTAGACACCATGGGAGAGACACCATGGGACCAATTTCTACTGGTGAAAGAGCCCCACTTTCCAACTCACATAGAGTGACCAAGTGTCCCAATTTAATAGGGACAGTCCCGATTTTGGGGTCTTTTTCTTATATAGGCTCCTATTACCCCCATTCCCTGTCCTGATTTTTCACACTTGCTGTCTGGTCACCCTAAGGGCTTCGGTCTGGCACAGGTACTCCCAGCATCACCGCAAAGTGCAACAAAGGAACAGATTCTTTAGCATAAGTAGTTAGCAGGTACTCTAAGGGACCATTCGTGGCCCCATTAACACCTATGACTGCAGAGTCATAGAACAAAAAGGGGTGTTAGATTGTTGTAATATACTGCATCCAGGCAGACTGGGGGGGGGTTGGCGTGGTGTTATCAGGAACGGCATTACTGATACCCCAAAATGACACCACCACCCATTAAAGGAGAGCTGTTTGCATTGAGCATCTTATTGTCATCAGAGACTCATAATGGGGACAGACAACATAACAGCCAGCTTCCCATCCAGTGCTAGGAGAAGGAGAGAGGAAGAGAGCTGAAAACAAGACACTGCAATCAGCTCTTCCTCCCAGTTGACAAACACCTGTGTCAGAGTAGAGGAAGAAAAAGATTATTTTAGGCTCCCCTAAAAAGAGAGATCCTGTAGGGAAAAGAAGAATTTGCACGTTGGTCCTTTCCAAAAGTACAATCCTAGTTGGTCCAATAAAAATATATTGCCTCACCTCATCTTAACCCTCTTTCAAGTGTTCAGATGGAGATGGAAGACTGCTGGAAAAGGATTCCACACCACTCATGCAACAAGATCCTCTTTGAAGTGTTATGAAAGTTTTGCCCAGCTAAATATAGTGGGTCTGCTTTGCCTCACTTATACCAGTGTAAAGCAAGAGTAATGAAGTCAGTTACCATGGTTGAAAACTAGTATAAATGTGAGGAGAATCAGGCATAAGGCATTTATTTAGGAAGCTTTCAGAGGCTTGGTCTACTCTACTAACCTATGTCAAAATAACTATGTCACTAAGAGGTCTGGAAAATCGGCACCTTTGAGTGATATAGTTATACTGACCTAATCTCCAGTGTAGAAAGTGCTATGTCAGTGGGAGGGCTTCTTCTCCTGTTGATATAGCTACTGTCTTTTGGGGAGGTGGAGTACCTACACCAATGGGAGAAGCTCTTGTTTAGGACCTGGTCTAATGACTCTTTTTTCCACTGCAACAGATGTATTAAGAACCCTATTTTTATGAAAAGGCATTAAAGAACAAACAAGTGTATCCACAAAATAAAAGCTTAGTGCTATTCAATATATCTAATTATAAAACAATTTTAGGTAACTAGTGAACAAACAATAGTAGTCTGGTGCAAATACATCTAGAAAACCTTGAAAAAACAAACATTCAATCCAGTGCACTATGGGTTCCTAAAACTAGATAATGAAATAGAATCAAATGTTTGCTGCTAGCTATCATTGTAAGTGTCAAGTTTATGCTGAGGAGAGCAGCGGTTTCTGGCATCTTCTCTTTTCTGGTTGCGGGCTAGCTGGGGCTGAAACTGGCTCCACAGGCATAACTGAAGGCATCTGAAGCCCCCCTCCAAGTGACACTAGCTGCAGTGGTTCCATAGGATCTGCCTCCTATGCTTGTCAAGAATCACTGTGTGCTCGGTCCTTCCCCTCCCTGCCCTCTAATGTGGAGAGGAAAAGGAATGTGTGGTATAGAGCCAGCTGTCACAACTCTCTCATCACAGGTGTCATCTCAGTCAGAGAATCCTCAGTTGACTCTTTAGAGCACCTCAAAAATGCAAAAGATGCTAGAGTCTGAGTCAAGACTCTAGCTTAATTCATTTATCAAAAATATCAGCTCAGCACAGATTCAAAGCAGAAGGTGTTCAGCATGTGCCATTCTACTCCAATGACTACCTTTTTAGACCAGCGATTAAAACTAAATGCAATATTATGATGAAATGTTAGAACAGTTGCTTATTGGAGGTACAGTTGTTGAAAGACCTATATTCTGATCCATAGGGTCTCTCTTTTAACAAGGTACAAAGTAGCTAATTTGTAGACACATACAGCTCTTGTGCAACCTTATTAGATCACTTCCATTAAGCAACCAATGTTTTGGATCCCTTGAAAGGATGAGATGGGGTTTACTCTATTTTTAAGAGAAATATTGTACTCCCATAAATAGACTGACTGGATGGATTGTTTTTATAAAATGTTATTAATTCACAAGTATCCATTCTGATTATCTGCTACTTTATTTCATTTTATTTGCTACATTAAAATCTGCATTACTCTAATGTAAGTCCACTCTGCAATTCTAATTCCAAAAATAGTAGAGAGAGGTAGTTAAAGCACTGACTCAGGAACTCGGGGTTCATTTCTGGCTCTGCTTCCTGTGTGACCTGGAGCAAATCATAGTCTGGCTATGTCTTGGTTCCCATCTGTAAAATGGGAATAGCAATAGTCCTCTCTCTGTCCTCTATTTAGATTTTAAGGCCCAGATCCACAAAAAGGCTTGGTCTTTGCAATGCTCAGCATCACAACACCGAATGTAGAAGTTTAACAAAACAAAACAAAAAAATCACAGGAACACTGTGATCCACAAAACCTGAGTTAGGTACCTTGGCTCCAAGGAATGGAGAGAGAGAGGCACCTTAGACTAGTCTAACTGCTCCAGTGACTATTTATTCACAGTAGAACAGCTTCAACTGAAGAGAATGAAGGTGCCTCATACCAGAATATCCTATGGATCGCTCTCTGGAGAGGTGGGAGACCCCTATTCAACTCCTTATGCCCCCTCAGGCAGAGAAGGAAGTTGTAACTGCATCTCCCACATCTCAGGTGAATACTCTAACCCAGAGGTTCTCAACCTTTGAGTCCCCCCCTCGCCACAACATGCTATAAAAACTCCCCCGCCCATATGTGCTACAGTTGTTTTTCTGCATATAAAGTCAGGGCCAGTATTAGGAGGTAGCCAGAGTTTTGCATATTTGGTTGTTGTGGTAATAGAACCTTGTTGTTGCTGTGGCAACTGAGTTAGATTATTAGAGGATAGCCCAGCCCCTTTTTGGCTGGATTGGGTTAGTTCAGAGTGTGGCAATAAATGGCTGCTTTTAAATTTCACAACTCTGTCTCAAATGATTTCTTCCTAAACTTGCTATCCCCAAGGATACAACACTGAGGCCTCACACCACAGGGGGCCCTGTGAAGATAAATTGCTCAAGCTTTGGCTTTGGCCCGGGATGGCAGGCCCCAGGGCCCCGGCCTTCAACCCCGTGCAGGGGGACTTGGAGTTTCTGCACCTGGCCTCAACAAGTCTAATGCTGTCCCTGCTTGGTCTGCATGCATCCAACAAAGTGGGTATTAGCCCACAAAAGCTTATGCTTCAATACTTTAGTTAGTCTTTAAGGTGCCACAGGACTCTGTCACTTCTGCAATTGCAGACTAACATGGTTACCTCTCTGATTCCTGCTTGGTAGACCTCCTGAAACCTGCTAGTATCAGAGGAGTAGCTGTGTTAGTCTGGATCTGCAAAAGCGGCAAAGTCTTGTAGCACCTTATAGACTAACAGATCTTAGGGATCATGAGCTTTCGTGGGCTAGGACCCACTTCATCAAATAAAACCTGCTAGTGGCCCTGGACCCCTCATTGAGAACCACTGCTCTAACTCCTGAGATTATCAAGTGGGGGGCAGCACCACTGCAAGTACCTCCTCTCCTGATGTTGAATGGGACCTGAACTGGTGAGCAGACTCAGAACACACACGCAACTGGGCCCTGCATGTGAGATAGGCATTTCCGCACCTGATTTGTGGATTGTGCTGGGGTTGAGGTGGAAGATAGGCAGCTGGATGTAGAGGAAGACAGCAATGTAGGCACCTGGGAAATGTTTACCCTGAAAACTTAGGGAACAAGTGAGTTCAGGTATGTACAGGATTGGGTTGAAGTTTTTTGCCTCACAGTGAACCTTAAAACTGGGACATAGATGCCTAACCCATTGATTTAGGTGCCTAAGTACCTTTGGGGCTGTGGGCTTATGCTCTCTTACTACACGTTTGTACCTACCCCAACGCCATCCCAATTTTGCTTGGGGTCTATTGGTGCTATAATTAAATAAATAATGGGGGGAATTTTAAAATTCCCCCTTTTTTATTTAAATTTTTATTCACTTTGCCAAGACTTTCAAACTCCAGTGTCGGTCAAGCAAATGTCTTAAAATGAAGGTGGTGGGAAGTGGTGTGTGTTAACCTTGTCACAAACCTTTCATTACACTCATCTTGTATTGCTTCACTTATTTGTTGACAGGTTCCTACTCTTACATATAGGAACTAGAATTTACTCTGTGTGCTATGTGTACATAATGCTGCAACTGAAATATGTCTGTGACAACACAGTGTAACACAAAAAAAGTGTGATTATTATGAGAAATAACTGCAACTAATTGTCACCAACAAAAGATCTCTAATGGAAATGGTAGCATGCCAGGGGGCTAAGGATGTAGGGGGAGAGATTAAGTACTGGAGGCCTGGAAAAAGACACTGAACTTCTTTTAAATAATGGGAAGAAAGACTCCAGAGAGCATCTGGAGGAGTATAATTATAGGTGCAGAGCAAATGTAATCTAGATGCAGAGAGTAATACTCTACACAAAAGTGGTTCAAATAGCACAAGTCAAACAACATTTCAATCATCCAGGCTAAGCATAAACAAGTTATTCAAGGAATGATCTAGAGTAGACTATGCCTCACCCTGGCAATCACTTGGCAACAAACAAAACAGAAATAGCAGTAATGTTCCAGATCCTGTTCTGTCCAACCACATAATGAAACTGCTCATTACCTGCTTGGAGGCCCAACTTGCACATCAAGATAGTCACACAACTGAGAGAGTAAATAGGATAGTGAAGTTCAGGGAGATGCTCAGCTGTTATAAATCATCTTAACTTCACTGAAGTCAAAGTAGTGAACCAACGAGAAACTAGCTAAGAATCTAGCCCATCATTTCTCAACATGCAAAACACTATTCCCACACAATACATGATATCAGCATAGTTTAACATACACAGCTGCAGTATTCATAATGCTAATGAAAGTCAATTACCTTTGCCTTTCTTCAACTTCACAACCTGCAGTCATTGCATTCCCAGTATCTGATCAGGAAAGGATCCCAGATGAAAGCTACCTTGATTAAAGTCAAGCCAGATGAGACAGAGCAAGGCTGGTATGTAATGGGGAACCTGCAGATGAGTTGATAGGGATTATAATTGCTCTTAATTGAGAGCATCTTGATTATCAACAGGCTCATAATGGAATTGCATCCATCATCGCTCTTAGAGCTTCAAGTTATAGCAGTGGCTTGAAATCTATTTTACCATCTTTGGCTGGCTCAGAGTATGTGAATATTCCTCTAGATATGGACCTCACCACAGTTCCCACTACTAAATTGGATTATTTTAATGCACTCTATTTGGGTGCATTCTTGAAGACATTTACCTTTTAACTTTCACCTGCAAAAGTTTTGCCATGCCAACCTTCTTCTTACAGGTTTCAAAATACTTTAAAAATTAGCTATAGTTAGTCAGGTGTTATTCAGAAAAACAAAGTATTAAACATACACACTTATATCTATTTGATTGAGATCATAAGGGGCCCTTCAATTCAGGAATTCATTCCATGTGTGGTTTGCCAAAAACCCAGCCAGCTTTTCAGACAATGTGCCAGACACATTTTGTTCTTTTACTAGCCAGCAGGAAATGTATTGCCCATTCTCATTTTCATTTGTCCTTAGTTCTTAGCACCTCTCAATTTATCTTCTTCAGATTTCATTAACACTCTTTTTACTCATCTCTTCCTGATCATTAATGAATGTGTTAACACCACACCAACACCAACCCTGGCAACACCCCACTAAATATCTCCCTTCAATTCTGTTAACTGCCACTCATCATTAGTTCAATGTACTGCCTTTCAAGTTAGCTTCCAGTTCATTTTGTTAGTGATCTTCTTTAGCCAGACAGATTTAACAGCTGTGAATTACATTGTAAGGTATAATCAATGGCCAGCTGGAACTCCAGGGTCCCCACAACTAATCCTTCTTAACTACATTACTGGATGGAGTAACCTGACAAGACTAACATGATCTTTGCTTGCTTTAAAAAATAAAAAGCTGTTTATTTTAACCATTGCTCAGGATTCTCCTGAGTAAATGGTCTTTAGGATGAGCTGTTGGACTGTTCTGTTTCAGTTGAACACTGATTATTCTTCTGATAATGTATTCACAGTTAGTGAGATGTTCAAAGTTAATTTATAAAAAGAAGCAGCCAAGATGCCTGTTTTTTAGAAAGCCAGAATGAGGCACAGTTGATCTTGTTCAGGAACAAAATATGAAGTATCGGGGCGGGGGGAGGGGAAACATGGGTTTAAAAAACCATTTGAGCTGTGCAGCAAATGTGCAGGGACAGATATTCAGCTCACAGCAGGATCCATCAGCACAAATCTGCAGAAAAACAAGGACAACATATTAAGTAAAATACAAACATTTGTAAAAATTCCAGAGTTTTGCAACTGGATCATCAAATGGAGAAAATCAGCAATAAATATGGTCACAAATATTTTTATAATGTAATTAAAATGTATTTTGCTGGAAGCCAAGGAATAGACACAAATTATAACAAAAGGTCTGATGTTAACTCAGTTAACTTAGAAAACTCTTGTTTTCCAAGTTGACTAAAGACGAATGAAGAACTTTAATGACACCATATTGTTTTACAGCAGCTCAGCATCTAGCTTTTTCAATTATTTAAAATGATTAATATGTTATCAACCAATAACTTTCCTTGCTGTTTCTTCTCAGTTCAGACCTTATACAACAGTTTGTTCTTTTCAGTGTGTTTGTTTATAGAACTAAAGGTAAATCATCTAGGGTGACCCGATGTCCAGATTTTATAGGGACAGTCCCAATTTTGGGGTCTTTTTTTTTTTTTATGTAGGCTCCTATTACCCTCCATCCCCATCCCAATTTTTTACATTTGCTATCTGGTCACCCTAAAATCATCCAGTTTTATAGTATTCTTAACTGATTTTTTCCCAGTATGTTGCAGTTTCATTTATACTGCTCAAGAAACACAACCCCCAAACAAATTCAAATGATGTCACTTTAGTGCCACATTCCCTAGAAAGAGCGATAAGGTACCTATGAAAAAAAGCTTATGTGGTCTTCATTTTTTTTTTCCTGATACGATCAGACAAAACACCACATTTTCATTTAAATATACTTTCAATTTAGTTCTTTATCACATAACCTTTACACACTTCCCTCCAGAATATTCATTGATTTTTATTTTATTTTATTTTTTGTCTTCTGATCTATATTATTTTGCCTTGGAAGTTGATTGGTGTTATAAAATCAGGACTGCTCTAGGCTTTTCTGTCAAATCTTTTCAAATAACTTGTGTTAGTACCTCTTCTGGGATGCATAGCCATTCGTAATTTTGCCCTGCTCTCCTCTAGGCTATGTCTACATTACATTATTTACAGCTGTAGCACTTCTGGTGAGGACACTTGAAGCCATAGGAGAGAGCTCTCCCATCAGCTTAATAACTCTTACCTCCGCCAGAGGCAGTAGCTATGTCAACAGGAGAAGCTCTCTTGCCAACCTAGTGCTGACTACACTGGCGCTTAGGACTCTATAATTTACATTGCTCAGGATGTGTGTGGATTATTCCTCCTTTAGTGACGTAAATTATACCAAAGTAATTTGTAGTGTAGGCATAGGCTAAGCTCCCTATGTTTTGCTCAGAAGAATTATGGCTCTGTTTTCATTGGAGGACCGTATAGACAAGTGGTTGGACTCAACCAAACAAAATAGTGTGCTTCAGAAATTTACTGGAGGTGATATACGAGTGGGAATATGAACACATCAGCACTGTATCTTTTCTTCTCTCCAACCCAACTGAAGGTTAGTAATAAGACTACTTTGCATTTATATCACATCTACTGCAGTTTTCAAACGGCATTACAAGCATTAATGTATTTGCCATCACTACAGCCCTGTATGATAGGCAGGTCTCATCTTCATGATACAAATGGGGAAACGGAGGCAAAGAGAAATTAACAGACAGATTTTTATAATCGGAGATACATGAGCCACACGTATTCTTAAACATATTTGCTTGCCTACTTTTGCATGCACAATTACAGCAAATGTGTGCATAGATCTGCTATTTGCATACAGAACTGCAGTACATCTTTTGCACACAAATAGGCACCCAAATGCTCAGACTTCAGGTTTCGCATTAAAAAAAACAAAACAAAACAAAAACAACAGTCTACTGGTGGAAGATTCAGAAAGGGAGCCCAGGCTTGGAGACTCCTGGTCTATGTTTTAATCACAAGATCATCCATTCTGTTTTTTCTCATCCCTTATCTCTCTTCACCATTCAAAGGTGACAGGGGAATTTAAGAACAGAACTTTCCCAAGCATTTATTGTCTGAGCAGTATTCCCCTAAATTACCAGAAAGGGTCAGAGTGTAGTTTTTTAAGCTGGAAGAAGTTCAGAGGAGCCAAGCTGCAGCAGGAAACCCTAGAAAGAAGTCTGGCTGACTGACTGACTCCCACAATATTCTTCACAGGAGGTTCCAAGGAACACATGCAGAGCCGATTCAATACTCTTGAGTATACACCGCAGTGCTGCCCTCCAAGCCAAGCCATCTCTGCTAGCCACTACATAGATTGAGGGGCTAGGGCCATATCTTCATTTTACTCCATTTCAGATAAACACTTTAGGAGTGTCCACAGTGGCTGTGGCCCCTGGCAAGAATGCACCTAGCTCTGTGTACAAGGGGGTGTGAAAGATTCCTGGCATCCTCTGACCTCCCTTCACCCACCCACTGCAAAATACAATCAAATCCAAGGTCTTAAAGTATTTGAACTGTTATTCACAGGACTAGTAAGTTGAGCTTTCCAATACATTTAAATAAAGCATCTTATTTAGGGGTGTCTAGAACACCTGCAGTCTCAACTGTCAATAGTAGAAGATCATCTCAAGTAAACCTTGAACTGCAAATTCCATAATATACTTGCACGTTACCAGCTTTTAAGCTACCAAATTCACTTGCTTTAAATTGTGTTTATAGTGATGAAGATAAAAAGTTCAGATATTCTGCCTTTTTCAAGTGGTCTCTGCCACACTGAGTTATTAAAAGTAATCAACATAACTGCAGTGTTGTGTGACTCACAGAAATAGAATCTGCGAATGAATGCTCTCTGTTATGAATACTGGTGATTTCTCTGTATGTGTAAGTGTGAGTGAAAGAAATGTTTGTGTTTCCAAGCAGATAACAAATATTCTTCTTCAGAGCCTAGATAACAGCTTTGCAATCTATATGGACACAGTTGATCCTTGGTATTTTAGATCATAAAAGAGATGATTGTGGATCAGCTTGACTTTCTCAAAATAAAAAATTGACCTTAGAGGGTGGTTTACCTTGTGTGTGGTACTAAAGCTATTTCAGCAGCAGCAAAGTTGTTTTCGGTCCTGGACCAGTGACAAAAAAGCACTGCTTAGACTCAGGCACCACTCTCCGATTTTATATCTGACATATTGCAAACCACTTGGGCAGAAAACAACTATTTTTCACTTGGGAAGTTGGGCAGCCCAGCTCATCAATGACCTGAAACATTTATTTCTTGCCCAACCTTTCAGTTCCCAAAGGGTTTTGGTGATTTCTATTTCTAGATATAGAATCTCTAGAATAGAGCTGAGCCATTAACTGATTTTTCAGTTCAGTGGCCAAACTGGCCCCCTTCTTCCCCCTTTTCCACCCATTTTAGTTTATTTCAAATAATTTCTGAATTTGGTTTGTTTCTTGTCAAAGCAAATAACTGAAATAAATGACATTTGTTAAGGGAAAATGTCTATTTTAGCCAGAATGCCTGAAATAAAATTTCATTCCAATTGACATTTTCAAAATAGAACATCAAAATGGTCTTTCAAAAATGTCAAAATAAACCATTTTGACATTTTTTAAAAAATTGTTCATTGGTTTCTTTGGCCAAAACTGTTCACAGAATTTGACCCAAATTCAAATACAAATCTTTTCAGGGGCCCTAAAAATGCATTTGTCAGCGAGTTTACTATTTTTTTAAAAAAATTGCTCAGCTTTGCTCTAGAACTTACAGCCAATCACCAGTGCTTAATGTCACCCTAATGTTTCATAGCTCCAGTTTCAACTGGTAAGTTTCTAGGAACATGCTCTCCTGGTAAGCACACATGACTGAGAAACAGGAGAGCTGAGTTCTATTCCTGGCTGTGCTTCAGACTTGCTATGTGACTTTGGGCTAGACTCACGCTGCTCAAGTTATTTCTGTTTGCTACTTTGGGGCATATTGGTCATGAACTATGTGGGGCTTTTGAAGTATTTGTAGTACTCATGGGGATTTGTTCTTATTTTGAAATAAGGTACCAGCCCCTCTATGGTCTAATGTTAGAGGAATTCAAACCACCAAACCTAGCCAGGAGCCAGCAACCATAGCAAGTTGGCCCTCATAGGAGAAGCAGATTAATCACCCCATCACTCCCCGCATGCAGAGACTAGAGCAGAAGGCAAGCATCACAGATCAGAGGATTTAATTATAAGGTTGGCATACTCTCAGATTGGCCCCAAAATATACACGTAAAACGTGGCACGCCTGCATTTTTTGGCATGGTTTTGGGTCCATCAGTATTTGCATATCCCAATATTTTGATTTAAATATACAAGCCTGAGGTTTGGATGCAAACATTTTCAGTACCCTAAATTGCACATTTCAGAGGTGCAAATTTATAGGCCACATGCAATATGTGGCCCAGAGACTGTAGTTTGAAAAATGATAGCCCTATTCTTGTGCATCACATTGCTGCTGCCATACTCTGGATGTGACTTCACTTGTTACACTGTAAAATATACAAATTATCTCTCTGGAGTCTAATGAACTAACAGACAGAATTGAGTGTGTTATTTATGGTATGTTAGACTGAGCAACCCTTAGCACTTATTCACACAAGCAGTCTCATTCTGTCAGTAGGAGCTGTTTTGCTATTAGGTGCTCACCAGCATGACTAAGAGGCACACAATCTAGCCGTAATTACTTAATGTTATTTTAATTGCATATCTCCTGGTATGTGCAAGAGTGTTCTGGGGGAAAACAGTGAGATTCATAGATTCCAAGGCCAGAAGGAACCATTGTGGTCATCCAATCTGGCCTCCTGACAATAAAGGCCATAGAACTTCCACAAAATAATTCCTGGAGCAGATCTTTTTGAAAATATCCAGTTTTGTTCTTAAAATGGTCAGTGATGGAGAATCTACCATGGCCCTTGGTAAAGTGTTCCAATGATTAATTACCCTCTCTGTTAAAAACACATTTCCAGTCTGAATTTGGCTAGCCTCAGCTTCCAGTTATTGAATCATGTTATAATGTTCTCTGCTAGATTAAAGAGTCAGTCCATTATCAAGCAGTTTTTCCCCATGTAGTTACTTAGAGACTAATCAAGTCACCCCTTAACCTTCTCTTGGTGAGAATACATTCAGTGCCGTGAGTCTATCACTATAAGGCATGTTTTCTAATTCTTTCATCATTCTTGTGGCTCTTCTCTGAACTCTCTCCAATTTTTCACTGTTATTCTTGAATTGTGGACACCAGAAACTGGACACAGTATTCCAGGAGAAGCCGCACTAATGCCAAACACAGAGTTAAAATAACGTCTCTGCTCTTACTCAAGAGTCCCCTGTTTATGCATTCAAGGATTAGATTATCCCTTTTGATCACAACATCACACTGAGAATTCATGTTTAGCTGATTATCCAGCAGCACCCCCGAAATCTTTCAGTGTCACTGCTTTCCAGGATAGAGTTCCCCCATCCTGTAAGTGTGGCCTACATTGTTTGTTCTTAGATGTATACATTACATTTAGCGGTGTTAAAATACATAGTTTGTTGGAGCCCAAATTATCGTGGAATTCAGATAGCTCTGTATCAATGAACTGTCCTCATCCTTATTTACCACTTCCTCAATTTTTACATCATCTACAAACGTTATCAGTAATGATTATGTTTTCTTCCAGGTCATTGATAAAAATGTTAATACAAGGAGGGCCCACAACCAGTCCTTCAGGGACAACAGTAGAAACACACCAGCTGAATGATGATTCCCCATTTACTGATACATTTTGAGACCTATGAATTACCCAGCTTTCAATCCATTTAATTTGTTCCACGTTAACTTATATCATCTAGTTTTTTATCAGAATGTTGTGCAGTACCAAGTCAAATGCCTTCCAGAAGTTTAAGTATGTATCAACCTTTAATAGTATATATTACTATTATCTTTATAAACCAAATTTGCATTTTTATAAAAAAAATAAAATATCAAATTAGGTTGACAGTATCTGCTTTCCTAAATCCACATTGATTAATTTCATTACCCACCTTTGATTCTTTTAAATCTAATCTTATATCAGCCATTCCATTATCGTTCCCAGGGTCAATGTCAAGCTCATGGTCTATAATTACCGAGGTCACCCCATTTACTCTTTTCAAAGATGGCACATTAGCTCTCTCCCAGACTTCTGGAACTTCCCCTGTATACCAAGACATACTGAAAATCAACCTCAATGGGCCAGTGATATCCTCAGCCAGCTCTTCTAAAACTCTTGGATGCTAATTATGTGGACCTGCTGATTTTAAAATGTCTAATTTTAGTGGGTGCTATTTAATATCCTCCTTAGGTATTAGTGAAATAGAAATACTTTTCATCATCATTTGATATTACTGCATCATCTACCTTCCTCCCAAATGCAGAATAGAAGTATTTTCTGAACACTTGTTTTTTCTGCATGATGATGATGATGATGATATGGACTGTGATGCTATCAGTATGTGTATTGCACAACTCCTTATCTGCCCAAGACAATGCACTGTTTTGCTTCCTTGGGGGCTGTGGTCAAAATAAAGATGTAGATAAGAGCAAATTGTCTGAAAACTTATTCCAGATAAGAGAGAAATTATGCTAGTAGGATAAGGAGGACAACTGAAAGGAGGTGGGGATGCCTATGTCTTTTGAGGAGGTTCAAATGCCCTTTGTCCAAGAGTTTTATTTTTTGCAAGTACTTTTTGCTTTCTAACTGCTCCTGGATTCCATATCTATGACCAAAATAGTCTTTTCTTGGTTTGCATCTGATAAGGTCACCATGGCCATATCTCTTGCAAACCCTGCTTTTGCCAGCTCCCACTTGGTCTGTTGTAGTGTGCTGCCATAAACCAGATTTTCAAAGGTAGTCAGGCACCTTAAGATACAGATAAGCATCTACTAGAAAGTACAAAAGCAGCTAAGCAGGTTAGGTGACTAACTTCCATTGGTTTTAATGGGAGTTTGGCACCTAATTTCTTTGGGAGCTTTTATAAATCCTACTAAGGCATCCATATGCGTCTGTATGTACTTAACTACCTTTGAAAATCTGATCCATAGGGTTAGTCTTAAAGGCACTCAAAATCTCCAGCTAACTCAGAATGGAGAAGCTGTAGGAAGCATATTTGCTTCTGGATAGAAATCAAGTTTTGTGCATTTATTAACAAAGTCCAATAGCGTTTCAGTCCTGGATGTCTAGGATTGCCTCTTTTCTCATTCAGTGAGATAGTGCATTAGATCAGCTGCAGCATTTAGGGCATTTTAAGTGCTGGGAGATGTGCTATTGGTGTATAGGCTTAAGCTCTTTTTGTTTTTTGACCAATCTCATACCTCTTTCAATACAAAAATATCGTCGTGGGTTCTTGAGTCCATCATAGTAAGCTCCCTCCAAAGATCCCCAATCACTTGCCACTTTTGAGAGCCACCTTGGCATTTAGAGGACTTGTGCCAAACAGAAGTGTTATAATCACATTTGAAACCCATTTTGTAAAAAGCACAGCTGTCTGAAAGGGTCACCCTTTATGTGTTAAGATAAAAGATTGCAGATAGTTGGTGTACAAAAACATTAGTATTAGACTGCAAGATAACTATCAAAAGAGTAAATTTCCCCAAACTGTTTAATGAGTAGTCATGAATCAGGAAAGGGGAACGTGGCGGGCATTGTACCTCATCTGCCCCTTTTGAGTCAGGGGGGCAAGGGATAACCCCACCTTTCTCATGTCTACATCAGTCCTATTACCTGTTTGGTAGTCAGTGTCATGGGGCCTAATTGCCAGCATCCATATAAACCCTCTTCCCCTAGTGGGAGAGCACAGCCTCATGGCCAGAGTCCATATAGTAGGCCTCTATAACAGTGTGGCACAGAGACCAGAGTCCATCTAGATTCTCCCTTAGTGGGAGAGCACAGCCTAGTGGCTAGAGTCCATGTACTACACCTCTATGGCAATATAGCCCAATGGCCAGAGTCCCTCTAGGTTTTCCTCCCCTGGTGGGAGAGTGCAGCCTAGCAGCCAGAATCCATAAGCTATGCCTCTATGGCAACATGGTTCCATGGCCAGAGTCCCTTTAGATTCTCCTCCCCTGGCAGGAGAATGTGGCCTAGCGGCCAGAGTCCATGCACTAAGCCTTTATGGCAGTGTGGCCCAATGCCCAGAGTCCCTCTAAATTCTGTGGGGTAAGAGCTGAGTCAAAGGACTAGGTTGTCAAAAAAGGGGAGGGGTTTGTGAACCCCAGTGGGGGAGTCCAGGTCCTCCCACCTGTACCGAGCTCTGACCCAGGGCCCTGTCCGGGGCAGGGTGGCCTGTCCCGGGGTCAGCAGGGAATCCTGCCAAAACACACTGATCTCACAATGGTGGGAGGTACCATTTCCTTACCGTCCCTGGGTCACTTCCCACCAGCTCTCCAACTGCAGTAGTCCAGTAGCCCCAGGGTCTCTGGGTTTCTCAGCCTCCAACACTCCCTGGGGTCCCAACAGCTGCAGGCCTCTGGTCATGGGTCATGGGTCCTGGATCCTCAGCTCTCCCCGGTAAGGGCTGTAACTACTCCTAAGCTGGAGCTTCCACTCAGTGTCTTACCTCCTCGGTCACCAGCCCTGACTGAGCAGTTCTGCAGGCTTTTATATCAGCCTGCCAGTTGGAGCATGCCCAGCAGAGCCTCAGGGGTGTGGCTTCCTCTGCTAGGAGGGAATGGGTAACCCTATCTGTCCCAGTGCAAGGCCAGTCCTCACTTGAGACTCATCTCGTCTCTGTTCTAAAGAATTATCTTGAGGCATTTTGTATAGTCATCTTTTCTGGGATAATCTAATAATGACTTGTTGAGCATTTTAGGCAATTCAGTATCAGCTGGAATGTACTGGGATCTGTAGAAGTTATTTCTGTGCTATTGGAGGGTTAAGGATTATTTCTTTCTCTCCAAAGAAAGTTCTCACTCTTTCTTTTGAGTCCATTAGATCATGGTAGGAGGCTCGCTTTCCTGCTATTTAGTTGTAATGGAATGTACCTTTACTAGAGCACTGCTGTCACCTGTACACAGATCCCTCATATAATTATTGGGAAAATTACAATTCAGCTTAATCATTTCCATACATATATGCCCAGACAGACAGTTTTATTAGCCGTCCTTGAGACCCTGCAGTGCAGCTCTGTCACTCAAGCTGTGCTTACTTACAGAGTGGTGAAAGGTGTCTGTGATTATTTTTATTTCCATTCTCACTTGTCCTTGAGGAAATTGCCTTGAGGAACAAACACCTAGTCTAACTTGTCAAGATCTAGGGAGGCACTGCCAACCTTGTCTTTTGCTTCCTCTCTGGGTGGGAGGTTTTTAACCAGAAGATCAGTCTTTCAAATGTATTATGCATATAAGTACACAGCAAGACACAGCTGCCAAGTGCTAAATCATGTCAAATATTCAAGAATGCAGTGTTCAGAGTTTGGAGTATAGCCTCAACTTGATTTTAAACATTATAGGCTATGTTGTTTTTCATAGGTGGAATGATTCCATGGGGAAAATATTCATCAGGTTGTAAGGACATTTGATTACTTTGATCCTTGATTTTTAGGAAGATAGAATCCTTGCGCTTACTATAAGTGGAAAATCAATATAATAAGAAAATGCTGATTTACTTTTTCATATGCCAATATGCCTACTGAGGTTTGTTAGAAACAGAGTCTTGAGGAGACCAGATTCAAAGTTTGTTTGTTTTTTAAATGAGGCAGGATATTTAAGAAAACAACTGAAAATGAGAAAACTTTATTACCCAAGGGTGAAAATTACTTCACCTCGATAAATCCTGGGTAATAATCTACAGTCATTTATATGAAAATGAGAGTCCAATGCCTTTTGAATGCAGGAGTTTTATAGTCATCAGGAGCTGTACTACATTGCAATACCCCTATCTAGACACAGTCTTTCTTTGCAGTCCATCATTCCCCACATTTTTGCTGCAGATGCAGACACAAGTAATCTCCTTAGCAACCTGGGAATATGTTCCCTAATGTCTAATTGGCAAAGTAGATCTCTGGGCTTTGCAGGCTGCTGTAAAAAAGGACACAGAAGTAAAAAAAAAGAGAAAGATTCACTGACTCACAGTTGGCATAAAGAGGGGGCGTTTGTCATAATAGAAGGTCAGGATGTAGCACAACAGAACACACCTTTTTAGGGACTCTGTCCCAGATATTTACCCTGATCTCTAAAAATCTCTGAAGAGAGTTTTCTTATTTTAGGAGGATTTTCTCTTTTCAAACTTGACCACTAACCACACCATCATGGGATTAAGCAAATAACCGCCCCAGTTAGCTGATTAGAACAAGGTAATACAACTTGTTATATACAAAAAACAAAGCCACAGTCTCATCTCATTTTGTATAAAAAATGCAGTTAATAATCTCATTTCCCCCCACAGATTCACAAATAAGGCACATCTAAAAATATAGTTTTTTAAATATGGCATTTCTGTTTTTTAATTATCTTTACTTTCCATAAAGGTCATGTGGTGGTGTATTTACACCCCATCCAGAAAAGAGGGTGCAGAGGGTACGCAGACACCGCTGTTAGGTCTGCTTGTCCATCTCCGACCTCACCACCCCAGGGCCTATGGACCAGCGCAAAAGTAATAGCCCTGGTGCTCAGGGTAGAATAGCCTACTGGCCAGAGTCCAGAGACTACTGGCCAGAGTCCATAGAGTGGCCCAATTTTGTTCTCCATGTTTCAAAGTGAGCTAGAAATCAGCATGACATTTAGGGTACTTCTCTGTGCACCACTTACTTGATAATTTCAGCACAGCCCAGATAATGGGATGTGCTGCTCTGTATTCCTTTTGTTATTTTTGCCACAGGAGAGTTTTATTCTAAGTGGAATTTTCAGAAAAGCCCAGCATTGACCTAACTCTGTTCCCATTGACATTGGTGGCAAAACTCCCAATCAGTGTTTTTGGTAATGCTCCTTGTATGGCCAGCAGAGGTGTGTTATTTTATTTTTAACATTTTGATGATGGAATAGTGGATTTATTTAAAATTACTTTAATAGGTCCCTATCCTGCAACCTGCTAGGTGCCGGCAGATCCTTGAGCCAGTGCAGAACATGGTACTCCATGAAGATACAAGATTCTACGTGCATGTAGCAGCTTGCAGCAGAGGGCCATAGGCTATTGTCTACATTATGCACCATTTAGCAACACAATTGTGCTGCTACAGCCCTGCCACTAAAAAATGCAGTGTAGCCACTGTTTGTCAGCAGGAGAGAGCTCTCCCGCCAACAAAGCAGCACTGTTGCTCCGTGTGTGTGTGTGTGTGTGTGTGTGTGTGTGTTTTTCATGCCTCGATGACAAAAGTGTTACCCACAAAAGTCCAGCATAGACAGAGCCTTAAGGAAACTGATGTGTTTTTCAGATGTTGTATGGCACCAGAATTCATGAAGTTGTTTATAGGCAGATCAGATTCCAAGCAATAAAAAACCCCCCCCCCAAACCTAGGCCTTTTAATCTAAATTGTAAATCAGCTAATGTAGACAGTTTGCAGACTTGATTAGTTGTAATTTAACCTTTTTCCTGCTTTCTGTGTGATTTTCAAAAATCATATATTTTGACTACAACAAAAATGGGACTTCTTAAGTGGCTTCATATATTTTAAAGAATATTTACAAATGGTTCAGTTCTTAGTTTCTGTAGCTCTGATTCATAATGAAGAGAAAGCAAGACAGAACTCTGAGGACAAAACTTAAGTGCATACAACTGTGTTATACTTTTAGAGCTAAATGGACTGAGTTTTGGTACGTAACTCTGAATATATATCTATGAAACAGGCTTTATACTTCATATCATTCGGTATGGGGATGGGCAAATTGTTCCAGCAATTCTTCATAAAATGTACCATTCAGACTACTCCAAACTGACCACCAGCTCTAGTAAGCACTGGCGTAATTTGTAAATTTTGTATCATTACTACAAAATAATGTAATTTTGGCACAATATAGTCAAAAATAGAGGGAGAACTTGTACAGCATGCCTGGGATCAACACAAGAGAAACTACTGTATATTTCTTTCTAACGGTCTAGGAACAGATTATGCTAGCTTTACTGATGGTGAGAAACAACTATTTCCTCAAGCAATCCCACTGACTTTAAGGAGTAAGTTGCTACTCAGCATGAACAAGGTTATGAAAACCTGTCCCTTAGCTGTAGAATCCTTGCAATAAAAACCTTGCCCAACTATCAAAAGAAACAAACAAAACACACCACAGACAATAACGTCATACATCAGGAAATGTTTTTCCTGCTAAGATGATCATGATGCAACATACATAATTGGAAGCTTATTATCTATAGATGAGAAGAGTGGCCTTTTTAAAAATTGAACCAAGGGAGATCAGCTGCTATAAGGGAAGGATTTCTTAATGCGAGGGGCAGCTTTCTTTAATGTACATAAATTGCCTGAGGAGGAATTTCCTTAGCAAATCCATAGATGTTGTGCAAGTGGTTATTAGCCAGAGGCGTTTTCTATTGAGGCTGTTTTCTTTTGATGGAAATGGGTGGAATTTGATTTTCTTGCAATATCATTAGTTGAGAAAGGTACAATAAGAAAAGACAGGATGCAGGAATCACTACGTGAAATCTATAGTCTCTTGTATACAGGAGATCAAATTAAATTGTCAAAGTGGTGCCTTGTGGCATTAAAAGCTACGAATCTGTAAGTGAACAAAGATTCAGAAGGAGTGAGGAAGTATAAGACCCAGACACATTTGCAGTGTAAAGATGGTGTGAGGTTAATGTCTGTCATAGCACTTGACTCTCTGAAGGGTGTCAGATTATGGTCCATCTCCCACTGTGCACTTGACTATAATGCTGGCCTTTTGAAGAGGGAGCATGTTCTGCATTTTCTTCATAGTTGGTGCTGTGGCTGCATGTTCTGGGGACTCGCAGGGCATTGTGCCCTGCCCACACTGAAGAATACAGTATGGCTCCAAGAAAGAGTGAGGTTCAGAATTATATCATAGAAGTTACAGATGGAAAAAAACTAGGAGATCAGAGGTTTTCAACCTTTTTTCATTTGTGGACTCCTAAAAAGTTTCAAGTGGACCTCTTTGGAATATTAGACATAGTCTGCAGACTCTCCCGGGTCCATGAACCACAGGTTGAAAACCACTGAACTAGGTCAACTAGTCAGTCCCCCTTCCTGTTCAGGAGTGTAAACTACAGTACATTTTCTAATGATTTCTTCAGCCTAAGTGATTTGGCATCCATCACTTCCTTTGACTATATAACAGCCGAATACATTATTATTATCAGGGAATTTTTCCTGAATTTATTTTTCTTCATTTATTCCCATTATACTTTTTATTCCTCCGCAATGCCTCTCCCTTCTTGATTGCTCTGTAAGTCCTTTCCCTCCTTGGTATTTATTCCCTTCAAATATTTGTAGTCTGTTACCAAGTGTCTCCTTGGTAGTTACTTGAACCAGCAAGTTTCAATCTTGCTTCCTAAGTCAGGACCTCCATCCTCCTGATAATTTTTGTTAGTTTCTCTGAATTCTCTTCAAGTTGCTTAAGTCTTCTAGGTAGAAATTAATGTAATAGTCCGAGGGAGGTGTGAATCTCTGCAATTTATTGAACACACATCCTAGCTGCCACTGCACTAAGATTTTACATACAAATGTAACAGCAGGAGCACTTATCATATCTTGCCATTAAAAATAGTCCTTTAAACAAGATTTGTATCAGCATAGGCCTCTCTGTCTGTTTACAAAAATATCATAAAGATAAATTCCTTGCTTAATCATTATCCCTGTCACTCTTGCAGTTCCTGGAATTCTTCTGTTCACAATTACTCAGAACCTATTTTGTTCGCACCCTGCTGCTTCTCATCTTTTATTTATCAACTAAATTTGCAATACAAGTTTCATATCCTTGTGTTCTGTATTAGTGGCGGGTAACTGAATAGTCTTTATCGCTTTATCCAGTTTCCTCTTTCAGTGTCTTTTTTAAATCGCTATTTGACTTTGTATTATATAACCAGCAGTTAATATAGCTCCAGCCTTTTAAAGTAGAGATTAGTAAAGGCTGATACAACCTCTGCTACACAGAGAGAAAGAAAGAGAGGGGGTCAAGAACGGGTTTCCAGAAAGATAACACATTTGTTATTTGTCACACAAGTAACACAAAGGTCTCTTCAACCCCTTTCCCTGACTGAGCTGGGATGGCAGATTTCCTGCCCTCACCATCTCTCCCTCCTTAGCAAGTTTGTGTCCAAACTATCAGCCAGGAAATCCCTCTTCAATCAGTTGAGGAAAACCTTCTTGCCCTCTGCTGAGATATAGGGTTAATGCCAGTTAGTGAGCCAAGTATGTATTTGGGGTCTGCTCTGGGCTTGTACTAACTGTGCGGAAGCCTAGACTGAGCAGTCTTCACTGCTCTCATTACCCACACTAGCTGGATTTAAGTTCTCAGGTAAACTAGCCTAGACATAGCTTTAACTGTGTTCACAAGCCCTACATCTGAGGTACGCGGTCATCCTTCACAGGTTCAATTTCCCCCTCTCATCATTTCCAGGAGCTCAATTGCCATATACAGATAAAGCAGATACAAATATTAATATATGTCCTATCTAGAACCAAATACCAGAAGGCACCATTACAGCTTTTTCTGATGGTGAAAACACCATTGTGCATTTTCAAACATGTAGTCATTTAAGGCCCTGTCTTCACTACCACTTTAATTCGATGTTAACGACGTTAGGTCGAATTAAACGTGTACCTGTCTTCACATACATGCCCTTAACGTCGATGTAAAGGGCCCTCAAGATCGAATTTGGAACTCCAGCCTGACGAGAGAAATAAGGCTAATCTCGACATTCCAAGCTCGACTGTTGGCTAGTGAAGACGGAACCCGACATTAATAGCCTCCAGAGGCTGTCCCACAATGCTCCATTCTGACCGCTCTGGACTGCCTCACTGCTCCACTGTGACCGCTCTGCACTGCACTCTGAACTCGCTGCTCTGGCCAGGTAGATAAGACCCGGGAACATTTGAATACCATTTCCTGTTTGGTCAGCGTGGCCAGCTCACCTGAGCAGCTCAGTCGCCATTCAGAGCAATCAGCAGCACTAGCCGCCATACAGAGCTCAGCATCACAAGACTCCATGCAGAGCTCATCTGCCCTGGAAACCAGCCAGAGGAGAAGAGCTCCAGCATGGTTCACTCGTGAGGTGCTGGATCTCATCGCTATCTGGGGAGAGGAATCCGTGATGTTGGAACTACGAAACAACAAACGGAATGCCAACACCTATGGAAGGGTCTCCAAGGCCATGCTAGAAAGGGGCCACAACAGAGACACCACACAGTGCTGCGTGAAAATTAAGGAGCTCAGGCAATCGTTCCAGAAAGCCAAAGAGGCAAACGGACGATCGGGGGGCGCGCCACGGACATGCAGGTTCTACAATGAACTAAATGCGATAATGGGGGGCGCCCCCACCACCATCGCGCCGGTCTGCGTGGACTCCGCAGATGGGATAATCGTCAGGGAGGAGACTGATTCCGAGGAGGACGACCATGCAGAAGAGGAAAATCTCACGGAGCAGCAGGAGCCCAGCGGAGAACCCTTGTACCCAGAGAGCCAGGAGCTGTTTGTTACCCTTGATCCAGTACCCTCCCAAGCCTCCCAGGGGGGTAAGTGTTTCTTTTTTAAGGGATTACATGACGCATGATTTTGTAAAGGAAGCATTTATTAATGAGTAACTTGCCCTAAGGTCTTAGCGTGCTTTCATTGCTGGTCAATTTCTACTCAAAGACTTTGTCAATATACTCCGGGATTGACCATAAGTCCTCCGCGGACATTTCAAGGAAGCTATCCAAGAGGTAGCGATTAATCCAGCGCAGCAGATTTCTGGGGAGAGCCGCCTTATGTGGTCCCCCGTGATAGGACACCATCCCATGCCACAAAATTAGTAAGTTGTCTGGTACCATTGAGCAGGCTAGCATTGCGGCGTATGGACCAGGACTTTGCATGGAGTCAAGGAGCATGCGCTCCCTATCTCTCCGAGAAATTCTCAGCAAAGTGATGTCATTCAGGGTTGCCTGTTTGAGATACGGACTCCAATTAGTAGGGAGATAAAGATTCCCAGCTGCAAAGTACTCTTTTCTGCTGAGGACCGACCAACCGCACCCCCCCCCCCCCACGAACGCTGGCCGCCCCCCCCAGCCCGTAGCGGTAGCTAGCAGGGAATCTGAGCAGTCTACACGCGGTTGCTTCCGCTTCAGATCCAACGTGCACCCAACCCCCCCCTCCCCAGCCCGTAGCGGTAGCTAGCAGGGAAGCTGAACAGTCCGCAAGCGGTCTGAAGAGCCCCCAAAAGACCTTAGCCCTTAGCGAGAGATTTTTTGGCATTTGCTTTGCAGTTTGCGGGTCAGTGGGCGCCACGCGGTGGGGGGAAGGGGGTGGGGCTACTCTACAATATGCAAGTGCCACTTTTAACTTACCATGGCCGGCTGCACGGTGATTTCAGAAGCTGTGTTGGGCTGAGGCACGCATATGTGTGTGAGATGCTCTGACTTTTCTGTGAGCTATTCAGTCACTTTTAGGTGTAGAACATGACCTTGTACAGAAATCATATCAGGCCTGTGAATACTGAGGTTGAAAACGGCATAGTACTCCCATTGTGAGACTGCATCTGCCTCCTAAACTTGAATGTATCTGTCTCATAACTTTCAAACTTTCTTTTCCCACACTCGCCCACAGAAGAACAATTATCTCAGAATCCCCCGGCCTGCTCCTCCTCCCGCCGTGCATCGCAGATAAGAAAGCGTAAAAAGAAAACGCGAACGCGCGATGATATGTTTACTGAACTCCTGGAGAACTCGCGCGCTGAGGCAGCCCGCCAGACGGATTGGAGGGAAAGAATGATACAGGCAAGGGATCGAGAGGTACAGGCAAGGAATCGAGAGAGGCAGGAATCGAGAGCCGCTGCAAAAAAGAGGGAAGAGCGTGAAGAAAGACGCATGGATGCTTTGCTCCGCATAATGGAGGACCAGAGCGACATGCTGCGATCTCTGGTGGAGCTGCAGCATGCCCAAAGACCACCTCTGCAGCCCCTGTGTAACCACCTCCCCCCCTCCCCAACTCCCATAGCTTCCCCACCCAGACGCGGGGTGAGAACACGGGGGGGCAAGCTCCGTGGGCCGCTCCACTCGACCCCACAAGCCAGCAGAAGCAGCAGCAGCAGCAGTAGCAGCAGGCTGACGTTCTCAGAAAAGTTTTAAAAGCTGCTATGTCTTGCCCCCCCATCCTCTCCCCCCTTTCCCCCCCCCTCTCTGTCTGCTCCTCCCCCACTGTGACTGCTGGTCTCCCTCCAGGATACAAGGACAGTGATCCCCTGTATTTGTATTTCCCATGCACCAATAAAGGAACCATGATTTTTCAAACAGTGTTTTTATTTCCTCTGCAAGCATGGGGAGGGGGGAGGGAAAGCATGGGGAGGGGGGAGGTAAAGAGGGTTCAAGGGCAGTAGGCTTAGAACACAGCAAGGGATCAGATTCTCAAACGCCATCTCGGGCACTCATAAAACTGTCTTTCAAGGCGTCCCTGAGGCGCAGGGCATCACGGTGTGCTCTTCTACTTTCCCTGCTGTTTGGCTGCTCATAAGTAGCAGAAAGTAAATTTGCCTCTGCCTCCCAGCCCGCCATAAACGTTTCCCCCTTGCTCTCACAGATATTGTGGAGCACAGAGCAAGCAGCAATAACAATGGGGATATTTCTCTCGCTGATGTCTGAGCGAATCAGTAAGGAACGCCATCTCCCCTTCAGACGGCCAAATGCGCACTCTACGGCCATTCTGCACTTGCTCAGCCTGTAGTTGAACAGCTCCTGACCCCTGTCCAGGGCTCCTGTGTAGGGCTTCATAAGCCAGGGCATTAGGGGGTAGGCTGGGTCCCCAATGATCACGATCGGCATTTCGACCCCCCCCCCCCACGGAAATTTTCTGGTCGGGGAAGAAAGTGCCTTGCTGCAGCTGTCTAAAAACCCTAGAGTTCCTGAACACTCGAGCGTCATGAAGCTTTCCCAGCCACTCCACGTACAGGTCGGTGAAACGTCCCTTGTGGTCAACCACTGCTTGCATGACCATTGAGTAATATCCCTTCCAGTTTCTGTACTCGGCGGCCTCGTGGTCCGGTGCCAGGATAGGGATATGAGTCCCATCTATAGCCCCACCACAGTTAGGGAATCCCATGGCGGCAAAGCCATCTATTGTGGCTTGCAGGTTTCCGAGGTTTATAACCCGGTGTAGCAGCCGCTCGACGATTGCCCTGCTTACTTGCATCACAGCAAAGCCTACTGTAGACCTACCCACCCCAAACTGATTCGCCACTGACCGGTAGCTGTCTGGCGTTGCAAGCTTCCAGAGGGCTATTGCCACTCACTTCTCCACTGTAAGGGCCGTTCTCATTTTGGTATTCCTGCGCCGGAGGGCCGGGGACAGCAAGTCACAAAGTTCCATGAAGGTGCCCTTTCACATGCGGAAGTTTCTGAGCCACTGGGAGTCATCCCAGACCCGCAGCACTATGCGGTCCCACCAGTCCGTGCTTGTTTCCCTGGCCCAGAATCGGCGTTCGATGGCATGAGCCTGCCCCATTGCCACCAAATTTGACAGATTGTCAGTCGCCCTACTTCCAAAAATGGCAGTGTCCATGTCGTCCCCGCTGTCCACGTCCTTCTTGTCCATCTCCTCCTCACTGTCGTCGGGTTCCTGAAAGCGCAGTTCTCCCCGGATCGCATTCCTCCTCTGCAGACGGTGCAGCATGAACTCCGCAACCGTGATCGAGGTCCTCACAACGGCCATTACTGCAGCCGTGGTGTCAGCGGGCTCCATGCTCGCAGTGCTATGGCGTTAGCACGGCGCGGAGAAAGGGCGCAAATTATGGGATGCCTACCTACAGTGCACCACTCGTAATGGGGGTGGGCGGCGCGGAAAAAGGGCGCGAAATTTGGAAATGCCTACCCATAGTGCAGCACTCAAAATGGTGCCTGCTGGGGGATCAGGGAACTGTGGGATAGGTACCCAGAGTGCAACGCTCGTCATGTCGACGCCTGCAAAAGTTTTGCGAACAGACACTGTCGACTTGCTGTGCTTTGCTGTGCCTAGTGAAGACACACAACATCGACTGTATACTGTCACGTTCACAACATCGAAATAAAGGAAATCGAACTACTGCTGTAGTGAAGACATACCCTAAGAGTGGAGTAAACACTCTTTCTGCATATCACCATGAGTATTTTTCCATGCATACATTCTTTTCTGTACGAGTTTAACAGAGGCATAGGCAGTACCATATTGATTATGTTGGAATTTCCATTACTGTTCCCGATAGTTGGATTTTAATACCATAGTGACTTAGATAATGCTTATTTTCACAAATGCTTTTTAAAATTGCATATAGATCAGTCAGCAGTGTAATAGACTCTATTTTGGTTTCCCTCTGTGGAGCTTTAATGTTGTCACAGCAATCAGGCAACAGTTTCCACAAATCCTATAGAGACTGCCTGACCTTGATAAATTATAATAGCAACATGTCAATCTATGTAATTACAATAACAAAATGCACCAGGTCTAGGAAGGCCAATGACAGGTATGAAAATATTCAACACCTGCTGACAATGTGGTACTTTAATTTCAGATAATCCCACTCTGATCTGAAAAATTCCAAAACTATCAGCTCTGGAAGCTCCCTTGTAACTGGAAGGAACATTTTGAATTATTTATATATATTGATGAGTTATAAAGTAACTATAAGCACTCAGGAAAGCTCAATGAGAACATCTTGCAATGCGCAGTGGTGGTCAAAGCAGCAAAAGAGACAATAGATTGTATTAGGGAAGAGATGTCTAATAATATTTAAAAAGTTATAATGGCATGAATATTTATGGTGCAGTCTTTCCTTTAAAATACTGTGTTTAATGCTTTGGGGAGAAGAGTGTTGTGTTGAGGGAAGATATCTGATGAGATGCATTGGTAAATTCTTGTATTCCATACCCTTGTAGGCACAGTTATAACATACAGGAATCTGTGTCATGACACCCAGTCTAAGCTTAGAGACATGCAGGATCAATGGTGGAATGGCAAAGTAAATGACATTCAGGGGTATGATGACTGTCATGAGACCTAAGATCTCTATGCTGCATTGAAAGATGTATATGGTTCTACACATACCACTACAGTGCCTTTGAAGAGTGTGGACAGCCTAACAATTGTCACTGACAAAGGAGGTCAATGGTCCTTCAGAGGTGGTGACAGCATTTCAGTGATCTTTTTTTCACACCGAACAACATCACAGATGAGGCACTAGATGAAGTCAATGCTGCAATCAGTGCCGTGAAGAACTGCAGGGCTCCTGAATCTGATGACATTCCTGCATAAATATTTGAGTATGCTGGTGAAATCATGCTTAGGCAACTGCATGGACTATATCTCTTATATACGGAATAGTGAAGACATATCTCAAGACTTCAAAGACACCACCCTGTCACCATATACAAAAGGAAAGATGGAAAGTCCAACTCTGATAACTACTGTGATATTTCATTACTCTTCATTGCTAGAAAGGTTCTGACTAGAGAACTCTTTGATTGTCTATTATGCAACATTGCTAACCACATGCTATCAGAGCCAAAATGTGGTTTTAAGCCAATGTGAAGAATGGCAGACCTGATATTCGTAGCCCATCAGATGTAGAAGTGCAGAGAACAGCAGCAGGACTTTTGCACGGCCTTTATTGACCCACTTAAAGCATCTGATACCATCATTAGACCTGGGCTTTGGCAATTATTATGTAAAGATTGGTTGTCTAGAAAAAATCATCAATATTCTGAGGCTATTTCATGATGGAATGCTAGAAGAGTCTGCATAGATGGTGTTCTGTCTGACCCATTTCCTATCACTAATGGTATTAAGTGAGGCTGCGTAATTAGTCCACTTTTGTTTAATAACTTATGCAGAAAAGCTTGATTGTGCTACAAGAACTGAATGTCAGTATCAGGGTATATTTCTGATCCTCTGTAAAATGATTTAATCTGAACGGGCTGTGATCTTTCACCAAGGTCTTCGAGGTAATTGTTCATAAACTTCCATATGCTAATGATTGTGTTCTAGAGGCACCTACCCTAGAAGAGAGAGAATTGATTATGGACAGGTTCGTAGAGCCTGCAGAAAGGTATGAATCAACAATCAATCAGAAAAAGACAGAGGTCACATATCAACCTGCACCAGAGAAACCCTACGAAATCGAAATCCACTCGCGGCAACAACAGCTGAATACTGTTACAGACTTCTACTGTCTTGATAGTATATTCTCAAATGATGTTACTATAGACAAGGAGATGACAAGTTGTAACAGCAAAGCCAGTTCACCATTTGGCAAACTATCAGGCAGAGACTGGCAGCAACATGGTATTAAGCTTCAAAGCAAATTAAAAGTCTATTAAGTGGTTGTGCTATTCAACTACTTGGATAAACTATCATGAGACAAGAATCAGGCCCTACCAGTCTAAAAAGTGTGCACACAGTTAAAAGGAACTGAAAGACATATTTGAACATGAATTTTGTCAACTGACGCTTTCCTACCCTGTGTAGAAAATAATGTCAACTGTCAAAATGTCAAATCATTTTGACTGCACAACAATGGGGAAAGGAATAAGTTTATAAAACAGAAAAGCAGAAGGGCAGAAACCCTGCCTCCCTCATACAAATGATTTATGTTCTTCCCCACACAAACAAGGCAAAGCTTAAATGTGTGTTTGTTTTTTTCATTAAAGTGTTTCTTAAATGGATATTCTTCTTTGATGTGTACATTGTAACCATTTTCAGTGAGCAAAAGTTGACTTAAAAATACCATCTCAGGGAACTCATGACTACAATTGGTCTGCAATTCCAGAAACCTTTGATGGAATTATTGGGTTTTGGGAAACTCGAAAGATCTGAGTTCTCTTTCTAGCTCTTCAGCTGACTACTAGAAATCTTAGGTGAGTCACTTTACCTCTATATTCCTCATTTTCATCATCTGTAAAAGGAGCTACTTGTCTCTGTACAAGCACTTTGAGGTACAGATGAAAAGCACTATATTAATGCTGTGTAGTTTTGTATTGCCACCCACTCTGCTGGCCCTGCACATAGGGGGAGTATTGCAGGAGAGACTGGGTGTTTCAGTAGTGAAGGGAAAGCGAGGGAGTGGGAGCAGAGCACAAATCCCCGATCAGTTTAGCAGTCTTTGTGAACCATTGCAAGGAACATAATTTAAAGCAGAGAAGGAGAAAGCTGGTTTAGAGCTGCTTCCCCACCACTGCCCCCCTTTCTTTGCAGTTGTGCTTGGGGCCCTCTAAGAATCTGGCCCACTAAATTGTGACAATATAAGTTCCAATGTTAATTGTGTGCTGTGTTTAAAAATAAGTGTTTCTTTTTATCGTTTTTGTATTTGTTGCCTTTCAAGTTCATTGAATATCCCTAAATTCTTGTATTATCAGAATGTAAGTAGGAGTGACTAATTTTTCTTTATGCCATTCATTATTCTGTATACCACCATCATGTCCCTTCTTATTAATTTCCTCTGTAAACGTAATAGTCCAAATTATTTCAGGCTCTGTTCATAGGAAAAAATCTTTCCCTATCTATATATATAAAAGTCAAATGGTGTATGCGTGTATGCATGCATGTATGTATGCGCGTATGTATGCGCGTATGTACGTGCACTTACTCCTTCCACACCGTTTGAGCTAGAGTCTTGAAATTTGGTACAGTTATAGGTCTTAGGGTCCTAATCAGGGTAAGAGTTGAAAATTTTTCAAATCTCACCTCTGACGCCCCCCTCTGACGCTAATATTGATGGATTATTGAGGATATGATTTAAACAAATTCTATTCTGTTGCTTCAAACTACTTTACCATTCTTCAAGATATATTGCTATGCAAATATAATGTCACAAATTTGATATTTAAAAAAACAATCTCATGTATACCTGAGGCCTGACTCATGATTTGGAACATGTGGAGTTGGCAGTACTGATTTTATTGATATTATGTTCTTCACTTACAGTGGTACAGTGGCCTTTTACAATCCCTGGTCTAGAGGTGTAAAGATGCAGCTATGGTCTACCCATTGTTTTACTACCTTTTCAGCCACCTTCCTGCCCTTCTTTCCACACCTCCCAGTCCCTGAAAACCAACCGCCCAACTCCATAAAACACCTCACATTGGGCTTTTGGGGCTATCAAAGAGCTGCTCTGTGTAAGGGCTGATCTACACGAAAACTGTAAGTCAACCTAAGTTACGCTACTTCAGGTATGTTGTAGATGACATAACTTAGGTCGATTTACAGCAGTGTCTACCCCACACTATGTTGACAGGAGATGCTCTTCCACTGACTTACGTTCTGCCTCTTGGGGAGGTGGAGTAGAGATGTCAATAGGAGAGGGCTCTGCCAATCACTTAACTTGTCTTCCCCCAGACCTGCAAAATCGACACTTCTGCATCAATCGCAACAGTGGCAATTTAGCAAGAAATATAGACAGATTTCAGCCACTAGCTCTCAATTTGATATAACCTAAAACATTTAACCTCATTAGCTTATCAGGAATGAAGTACCTGTTAGAGTGATGTGTACTGTATCTTGTTAACAAAGAAAAGTGATATTAAAATGTTAGCCATTTGATTTAAAGCACAAGACTAAAGAAATTCAACCAAAGCTTCTTCATCTTGAGCTTGGTCATTATGTTGAGGTATTGCTAGAGTCTAAATCAATACATGATTCTTACTTACACTAGCCATAGGCACAGGAATGTAATTTTATGGAACAGAAATCTTACTTTAGGATAGTTTTTTATCTTTTCATTTCCTTTGCTCCATAATGGTAGTTTAAATAAAAAATCTTAATGTTAATGTCAGAGTACTTCGAGAAGCAGCAGATCACTGACTTTATAGAGTTTAGCATTTCCTATTTTGTCAAAATGTATTATTGCAGATCCTTAATATGTAGATTACTGGCACAGTAAATGCTAATGACTCTTTCAGAACTATCATGAGTCTACTGACTAGTGAGCGTATATACATTACTTTTTAAAATGTAATATTTGGATTATTGATGTGGTAGAGCAAAATACTTTATCAATTTCATTGATGGCAGTTTCTAAGTGTAAAACACTATTAACTATCTGATTTATATATTACAGATTTTCATGTGCATTATAAGTACTTTCATATTCATATTTATAAATAATTATTATATAAACTTGCTTTGCAATCTCAGCAACTATTTTGTTTTCTTTCTTTAAAAATATACAGAAGAGTAAAAATGTTATTAAAGCTAATGTTTAAATCAAATTTACACAAGTTAAGAAGAAAGGTACTGTGCATCTGGGGTCGGGCTTGAGTTATTGCAAGTATCAGTTACAAGGTTTACGAGATACATACATATCACATAACCAGCATAGATCCCGACTGGGGTGTGGAAGTTTTTAAAGCATCAGTAGATAAATGGGCGCAGGTACGTCACCCATGGAATGTAGTATACTACAATGGGTCTAAACATGTCATTTGTTTATACAAATGAGACCTGATTCAGAGTCCACTGCAATAAATGGGAGTCTTTCAATTGATTTCACTGGGCTTTGGATTGGGATCTCGAGTATAATTAAAATTGGTCTCCACTGAGTCTTCCCTGGATCATTAGACTAGATGCTATTAAAATGGTTGTTGCACTTCATGCTGCTCCTATCTTTCCAGGGTAGTTTTATAAAGAAATAATTTGCTAGAAAAATTCAGTTGACAAAACAGATTTATCACTGAAAAACTATTGCTAAAATTTGATTATTCAGCTGTTTTATGTTACCTTTCCTGAGAACTAGCTACAGTATGGGATCCAGAAGCCTGTCGTATTGCAGAGTCCAAGAATCCTTTCTTTTTTTTAATCCAAAAAGGTTTACATTTGATAAATATTCTGCTGGTGTACCTACGATGAAGTGATTTCATCTGGGAATTAGACATGAGTGGCTTTGCAGATGCTAAATACTTGTCTTCTGCCTGGCCTGTCTGGCTCCTTTTGGCATATATATATAGTTCCACCTCGCGATAGAAACAATAACACAGCTTCTTCTTTTTTTAATATAAAACTGATGCAAAACTTGGTTATGCACTTGTTAAATAAAAAAATATTTTAAAAAAAGATGGTTGGGTTTGGTCAGTACTTCAAAATTCTTCAAAGCAAATCCAGGCAACACAGGAAGCAGTGCTGGTGTTTGACACATGGCACTTTAACCAGTATCCCAGAATGGTGGTAAGTGACCATATGTGGCTAGGCTTGTGATCTTCCTGTCTACTTATGGATACTCTCCTGGAAGAGGAGAGGGTGGTTTCTTCAATGTCTAGACACCACTCCCTTCACGTACATACATTCAAACTTACTTACAATGCCCATAAAATTTCACCTGGATGAGGAATTGTTCACTTTGTAATGTAAATGACTGTGTAATCTCTTTAAATGTTTTCTCCTTCCACCTCAGATGAGACTGTATTTCACAGATGGATGACATGATAAAGGTCAATTCACAATGCAAATTTACAAGGCTCTTAGCAGTATGTTAGATCCAGACAGTTGCATAAATATTAGGGTGACCAGATCGCAAGAGCGAAATATCAGGACACCTTGGGCAAGTGGGGGGGGGGGGGAGAGGGGGGGGAGGAAGGGGCAGGGGCAAGCGGGGGGGGGGGGGAAGGAAAGGGGGGGCAATTGGGGGGGAGGAAGGGGCGGAGCAACAGGGGGTGGCGGTGCAAGGATATTTTGTGCCCTAGGCAAAATTTTTCCCTAGTACTCCCCTCCCCTGTTCCCGGACCATTGCTTATTATACATTTTTAAAATGAATATTGCATGTAATGTAGCATGGGGCAGAGGGTTGGGGTGTGGTGGGGCTCTGTCTGGGGCTGGAGATGAGGGGGTTTGGGGTGCTGGAGGGACTCAGGGCTTGGGTAGAGGGTTGGGGTGCAGTGGGGGGACATGCTCTGTCTGGGGGTGTGGGCTCTGGGGTAGGGCTGGGGATGAGTTTGGGACGGGTGCAGGCAGGCTGCTCTGGGACTGGGGCCAGAGAGGAGGACTCCCCCAGCCCTTTCCCTGCCAGCAGCAGCAAGCTCTGGGGCAGGGCCCCTCCTTTCCTGCCCCCCCCCCCAACAGCAAACTTGCTCACCCTCCTCACTGGCAGCAGAAAATGGCGGGCACTAGGACCCTGCGGTGGCAGTTGCTGAAGGGAGGAGAAGGGACACAGCGGCTCCTGGCTGCCCTGCTGTACTCCGGGGCCATGGAAAGTGTAAGGGGAGGCTGGGGGACCGTTGGGGGAGGCGTGGGGAAGGGGGGTGGCCAGAGCCAGGTTGCGAGGGGGGGCTCTTTGTATCCCCCCCTCCCTCCCTCTCTCTGCCGGCCGGCACTGGCTGCAAGCCGGCTGCAGCAGCAACTCTCCTCCCTGCCCCTACAGCTTGTGCTGCGCTCTCTGCCTGGCCCTGGGGCGGTGGGGGCGAGCCGGGTGCTCCTGCCGGCGCCGGGCTCTTCTGAAGGTCCCAAAATCGGGACAATAGAGGCGTCAGTCGGGACGCGGGACAACTGCCTAAAAATCGGGACTGTCCCGATAAAATCGGGACATCTGGTCACCCTAATAAATATGGACATGTTATCCTGGTAATGACCTGTTTCCCTGAACCCTAACAGCCATATGTGAACTCCAGTTCCATTTTTTCATCCCAAATTGGGGCAGCAGCAGTTACAGATATTTAGGGCTACATCAATTCACATGCAGCTTCCATAATCAGGGACAGAGCTGGGATTCCTCAGGGCATTATTGGCTAGTTACTTCAGGGATGGCTCTATTTCCCTCTTTCTCTGGATAACATGAGGTCTATCATCTTTCTTTGGGTAATAGCTAACATCTTAGGCCTTGGTTACACTGCCACTTTATAGCGCTATATAGCCTCCAGGAGCGCTATAACTCTCTACTCGTCCACAATGGCAAGGCACATATTGTGCTATAAGTCTGAGTTTATAGCGCTCGTGGTAATCCACCTCCGCACGGGGAATAAGGGCTGTTGCGCTACCGCTGTAGCGCAACGGCGCGAATGTGGACACCCATTGCGCGTTAATTAGCCTCCAGCCTGGCCCATAATTCCCGTTCGAGCCACTCTGCTCATCAGTTTCAAACTCTTCTGTCGCGTCCTCAGGTGACCACACGTCAGTCCCGCCCTTTGAATTCCCAGGGAAATTTGAAAATCCCCTTCCTGTTTGCTCCATCCAGGCGTGGAGTGCTCCTCAGGTAACCATTTTGCTTGGCCATGGCTCCACGTGCCATGCCTGCTCACAATAAGCGAGCTTCACCGTGGTACAATACCGAGGTGCTGGACCTCATCAGTTGTTGGGGGGAAGAGGCTGTCCAGTCTCAGCTACGGTCTAGCCGCAGGAATTACGATACATATGGCCTGATATCACGGGCCATGACAGACAGAGGCCATGAGCGGGACACTGCAGTGCTGGGCAAAAGTAAAGGAGCTTAGGATAGCCTATCGCAAAGCCTGCGACGCAAACAGCCGCTCTGGGGCAGCCCCTGTGACTTGCAAATTCTACAAGGAGCTGGACGCGATACTTGGTGGTGATCCAAAGTGCACTCCATCAACCACACAGGACACTTCTTTCCAGCCCATTACTGAAGGGGGGGTGGGAGAGGAGGCCGAAGAAGAGGAGGCTGGAGAGGAGGAGGATGGAGACGCGGAGGAGAGGCAGCAGCGGCGGTGGCGGCAGTGACCCAGGGCATGGAAGAGTCACAGGACACATGCAGCCAGGAACTCTTCTCAAGCCCGGAGGACAGCCAGAGCCAGCCACAGCATCTGGCAGTTGTGGGGGGCAGGGCAGCAGCAGCGGATTGCGCAGGTACAGCTACTTTTCTATTGGGAAGGCAGGCAGCTTGGCCGGGGTGGAAAGGGATGCTTGCCGCATGCTTGTCTACATGTGGAATAGTGCATTGATGTAGTCTATCACATCACAGTAACTGTCATCAGTAATTTCTTCAAAGGTCTCAATAAGAGCTCTTGCAATGTGCCTGCGCAGGTTTCTCAGGAGAGCCAGCGTGGTCCCTGCCCCGGCCACGGTCACTAGTCCCCGCCACTATTCTAAGAGTGGTGGGGGGAGCATTGCTGAACAGAGGCCCTGGGCAGAAGCCACATCTCATTAGACTGCCCTCCCTTTCTTGCTCCGTCACCCGCAGCAGTGAGATATCTTCCAGCACAGTGGTTGCCAACCTTTCGGACCTCACGGACCACTAAACTCACAATTTTGAATCCCGCGGACCACTAACATGAATTTTTTTTAAAAGGTACAAACATCTATAAAATAGTGATCATAAAAGTTCCATTTCATTAATATGAAATGCACTTGTTTAATTATAACAAAATTATTAAAGCTTGTTTAATTATAACAAAATTATTAGTGTGATATTTGTTGCTGCTTGTTTGAAATAAGTTTATGGATTCTTGGCTCCAATGATGTCACTGCAACATGGAGAGCCGTTTGTATTTCAAGCCAACAGCAGTACTTGTTTTTGATTGCCGTAACAGATGAGAATGTCTTTTCACACAGAGAGGTTGTTGCAAATGGAATCAAAATTTTGATGGCTTTTTCACTCAGCACTGGGTACTCACTTTTTACGGAGGGCCAAAAATGATGTCTTGATGAGGACGAGTGGAATTTAGCTTTGAGACTGTCGTCGGATGATAGATCGATTAGGCTTTCTTTTTCTTTCATGCTCAAATTTGTTATCTTCAATTTTCGCCGAAAATGGATCCATTACCCACATATTGCCAAGTCTGGGGTCCTCTTCCTTTATGTAATAACAGCCAAAAGATTCTATGAGCGACCATAAGTGCTGTCGAACAATGGTTATTACCTGTCGGTTGACATCCTCCTCTTTCATATACTCATCAAGATTCGGGAACATTTGCAGATCTTCAGCCAACCGCATTTGCCACAGCAATATTTTCTTTTGAAATGCATCCATTTTACCTCGCAGTGTGAACACGTCCGTAAGCTGTCCTTGCAAGGACGTGTTTAGCTCGTTTAACAGTGAAAAAATATCTGCCAGGTATGCAAGCTTGGCTAGCCAATCATCGTTGGACAAGAGATCTTGGAATTTCGAATTATTTTGCTGCTGGAAGAATAACTTGACTTCTTGGTGCAGGTCGAACAATCGGGTTAGTATTTTGCCCCTCGACAACCATCTCACTTCAGCATGAAGAAGAAGATGAGTATATTGAGAGCCCATTTCTTCACAAAGTGCCTCAAATATTCGAGAATTGAGCGCTTTGTGCCAAATTTTATTTACAATTTTAATTACATCACAGAGTACTTCGTGCAGTTCTGGAGACATTCTTTTCGCCGCAAGTTGCTCACGATGTATAATACAATGAGTAAACAAGACGTCTGGGTGTCCAACATCTTTCACTTGTGTAACAACTCCTAAACGATGCCCGGTCATGCATATCCCAACATATTTCTTCCATTCAATACCGTGTCTCAGGAAATAACCATTAAGTGCATCGAAAATCTCAGAGCCGGTTGTTCTACCCAGCAAGTTGAGCAAACAGAGGAGTTCTTCCTTGAGCTCTCCTTGACACTCAAACCTCACAGAACAAAGGAGAACTGCCTTGTTAGTTATGTCTGTTGATTCGTCGAGTTGAATTGAATAAAACATTGAATTTTTCACCATTTCAATCACTTGATTTTCGATATCTTCAGCCATGTCTTCAATTCTGCGCTTCACATTATTAGCGGACATAGGAATTACTTTCAGTTTCTGGACAGCCTGTTTCCCCAAAACCTCTTCACAGGCTTGTAACAAGCAAGGCTTAATTAATTCTTCTCCAATCGTATACGGCTTTCTACTTTTCGCGATTTGAAGTGCTATCAAATAAGAAGCCTTTAATAGGGACTTATCTTCCTAAAAATTGCAAATAATGTCCAAATTTCTCCAGGGACCACCAAAATTTTCTCGCGCACCACCAGTGGTCCACGGACCACTGGTTGGCGACCGCTGTTCCAGCATGAACACCTACACAGAGAATGTTGGGACAGTGCTCAGAGTATGGTTCCTGCAAATGCCCTCCGCTCCCCCCAAGCCATAGGACAGCAAGGCAGGAAAACAATCATTCCCCCTGCATCCTGAGACAACTCACCATGGCAGGGGCTCCGTTGCTGTCTGTGTGCTATAGCTGTGTAGGACAGGCAAATGGGACAGAGAAACATGGAATGCGTTGGAATCCTACCACTGTCTGTTGTGAACAAGGGAATCCTCTGTTTTAACTTTGCACTAATAACTTTCCCTAGTTTCAGCCTTGAACACCCCATCATCAACGTCAGTCTTATTTCCAGCTGAGTAGCTGAGGAGGATTCGAAAAAAACCACGGAAGAGCAAGGAAGATCTTTTAAAACAAGTTATGCAACAGGCTTCAGTGGAGAATCATGTTGCACAGGAGTGGCGGGAGAATGAAAGCAAGTGGAGGGAGAATGAAAGGAAGCGGAGGGAGGAACAGATCCAGTTGAGAGAGATGGCTCGCAAGCAGCGCGCTGACAAGCTGTTCACAATATTACAGCTGCAAGTAGAGACTCCGCAGCGGATCGCTGCCGTTCAGGAGGAGAAACAGCACCGTGCTCACCGCCCCCATTGTCAGTTGCTCCCTAACCCTCCCCCTTCGGCCCCTCTGTCCCCTTCAGGCCACTATTAACAGCTGCCTGGTTATTACCACCCATGTCTGCCTCCAACCCCCCTGTCGTCACCGACCAACTCACAGACCCAGCACCCTTATCCACTGAACTCAACCCCTAATAACAAGCATAACCGCCCTCCGCAAATGGGGTTGGGGGAACACAGCAACTCGGAGGGCATTGGAGGTTATGAGGACAGGACATACGCCAATCTCTGAGTGACCCCTTCCCACCCCAATTACGCCCCCCTCCTCTTCCCATCCCAACTGCACCCCCCTCCTCCCTCACACATTTTACTTTTTTTCAACTTTTATTTCAAATTCTGAAAAAGCTGTTCAATAAATGAATTCTTTTTAATAAATGGGTTTCTTTATTCTGTGCACATATGTATCTAATAGCTACAGAAAAGCAAATGCCTTATCCTATTAACAGAATGCACCCTCCTTCCCTCCTTCTGGAATTCCCATTAGACCTCACTTTCAGCATCAAAATGCTCCTCAAGGCATCCCTGATCCTTGTAGCCTCGCGCTGGGCCCCTCTAAGAGCCCTGCTCTCTGGCTGTGCATACGTGGCCTCCAGCTGTTGAACCTCCAAGGACCATGACACAGTGAAGCCTTTGCCCTTCCACTCACAGAGATTATGTAGGGCACAGCACGCAGAAATAACCGTGGGGATACTTCCCTCTGCCAAGTCTAGCTTCCCATAAAGACAGCCCCAGCGCACCTTGAGACGCCCAAAAGCGCACTCCACAGTCATTCGACAGCGGTTCAGCCTGTAGTTGAACCTTTTCTGGCTGCTGTCCAGGCTCCCTGTGTAGGGTTTCATGAGCCAGGGCATTAGAGGGTAAGCGGGGTCGCTAAGAATCACAATGGGCATTTCAACTTCCCCCACGGGGATCCTGTGGTCTGGAAAAAAAGTGCCTTCTTGCAGCTTCCTGAACAGGCTGGTGTTGTGGAAGATGCGTGCGTCATGCACCTTTCCCAACCAGCCTGCATTAATGTTAGTAAAATGCCCACAGTGATCCACAAGCGCCTGAAGAACCATGGAGAAGTACCCCTTTTGGTTAATGTACTCATCTGCTAGGTGGTCGGGCGCCAAATAGGTATATAGGTCCCATCGATCACCCCTCCACAGTTAGGGAAACCCATCTTTTCAAAGCCAGACACGAAGTCACGCACGTCACCAAGAGTCACGATTTTTCGTAGCAGGATGCGATTAATGGCCCTGCACACTTGCATCAACACGACTCCAACGGTCGACTTTCCCACCCCAAAGTGGTTGGCCACCGATCAGTAGTTGTCTGGGGTGGCCAGCTTCCAGAGTGTGATAGCCACCCGCTTCTCCACCGGGATGGCAGCTCTCAATCTGGTGTCCTTGCGCTGCGGGGCAGGGGCGAGTTCAACACACAGTCCCATGAAAGTGGCTTTTCTCATGCGAAAGTTTTGCAGCCACTACTCATCGTCCCACACTTGCATGACGATGCGATCCCACCATTCAGTGCTCGTTTCCCGTGCCCAGAAGCGGCGTTCCACGGTCATGAGCATGTCCATTAAAGCGACGATCAGTTTAGTGTCCAATGCGTTCCTCGGCTCGAGCTCGTCTTCTTCAGACTCATCACTACTGTCCCGTTCCCTTTCAAGAATGAACTCCTCTGCGCAGAGAGTTGTGCTGGCGACACTCGCCAGCATGCTCCTCAGCAGTTCGCGATCCATTACAGCACAGGAAAACGGACGACGGAGCACGTGTGCCTTGCTGAAACCGTTGAAAGATGACTCCTGAGGTGCATGGAAACACAGGGATTCCTGGGATATGACACAAAGCATCACCGGGAGTTGGAACAGGATGCAAAATGGCCACAAGTGATGCCCCCCTTCCCACAAGGCATTGCGCCAGATTGGGAAGAGGTGCTCTTTGGGATACCTGCCCTATTGCACTGCTCCTAGTGGCACCTGAAGCGCCGCAAATGTGGCCATGCTCTAGCATGGCGGGTCTAAGTGTGCACACGCTCTTTCGCAATACCTATTGCTGTATATGGGACACGCTATAACCAAACACGCTATAATCCTGTAGTGTAACCAAGGCCTTAGGGACAGATCTAGGAGAGCATTCTTAAGACTTTGTAACTATCCATTCCCCCAAGGTTTTCTTGACTCTGTCAGTGAATTGAAAGGTATTGCCTCTCTTACTAGGATGCTGGTTCCTTCTTTGACATCATTTCCCATGATTCAATATTCCTGTGTGGCAACTAGGTGGGGTAGAGTCTCTGGGATGAGGGAAGAGTTTGGCAGGTGTGGAAGATATACATGACTTCTCACACCCTGAACAGTGGTGTTCCTGGGCTCAGGGTATGGCCTATATTCAATGTGTAAAGTTTGTTGAGTGCTTTGTAGCCTTTGAATGGAAGGTGCTATATAAATACATGCCAATGTTATTTTTCCACTTGCAATATCATTGTGCAAAACCATTTCCTTTCATTTTAAACCTGCAAAGCACATAGTTCTTTCAGTGCCTCCCATTGTGTGATTCTATTTTGAAGCATTCTAGAAGTTTTGAATATTCTAGATTTTGAAGACAAATTAGGCTTATTTTGTTAACATGCCAATAATATGATTATGGTGCCTCTAACTTGTACAAAGCATCAAAGCACTCTTTTGGGTGCCCTACTAATGAAAAATCTTGGGAGGACAATTTATCTGTCAAGCTGAAGCTTTCCCAGTGGAGCGTGATTTGGCAGCTTAGCCAGGACTGGCACCAGCTCTGCATCTGTAGCACAGATGTCCTATTTTATCCTACACCAACTGACCTGGATACCTGTCAAATTGCATCATACAGGCTTCTCAGCCTTCAACAAATGCTGGCCCTGCCAGGAGCATGTTGGGACATTTTTACATACTTTCTAGAACTATAAAGTGGTTAATGACTCCAGGGGTACCCAAATAGGAAGCTATTTGTGAACTGGCATCTGGCAGATAGGCAAGCCCCACTGTCCCCATTTGCTCAATGATTCTAAATTCAGCTCACGTTACTGTACCTTATATTTGATATATTAATATATAAAAATGAATAGGTATCTAACTTCTGAAAAATGGGTCACTTATTTGCAGGGATGTGACTACTTCCAATTTTGCAGAATAGATTTTTTTTAAAAATAACAAAATCTGTGTGTGGCAGTAATCAAAACTAATTGATTCTGTGAGGTTTAGTACCCAAGAGTAGTGTAGAGGTCTTTGCTTCTAAAGGAAGGATTGTCCAGTGGTTAGGCTAGGACACCCATTTAAGATGTCCAATGTTCCTTCTTGAGGGAAGGGAGGGTTCTCTGAGGACAGCCCGAGAGGGAAGCATTCCCTTCTCATACCAAGAAGTCTGGACTTGATTGATCATCTTTATTTTTGTTTGGAGTATCCCAGCAGGGGAAAGCCCTTGGACAGAGCTAGCCCAGGAGGCTGGGCCACATCCCTGAAGAAGGCAGTTGCTGCTCGAAAGGGAAGAGCGACCTCACTGCATGCTGCCACCAGGAGGTGTCTTGTGGTGAGCAGACAACCCTCACCCTGGCTTACCCTAGATGTTGAACTTGGGACAGTTGCAGGAAGGTGGTAGAAAGTGACCCAGAGAGGTCCACCTTTAGCATCCCCAGCTGTCAGATGACTGGTCACTAAAAGGGTCAGAATGGGAGGGCCTGGGTCCCTACCAACAACTCCCCTGTATGTCACAGGCTCCCCACAAAACAACCCTGAGCAAGGGCTGTCAAACTGCTGTAAAAGTGACTTTGTTTACGACTTTTGGAGACCCAGGACTCATCACACAGCAGATGCCATGTAAGCACAGCAATTGGCTCTGATCTATGAAAGTATACATAGAACAGAGCTAATAGCATGGAATCAACAAGATCAAGTAGACAAATAATAAAAAGTGGAAAAAGGGAATGCAACCCAGAACCTCAGGAGAGATAATAGTCACCCATAACAATTGACATAAAGCAGATGTGTACAGGAGAAAATGTTCAGCTGACTCAGATGTGAATGTGTATAAGACCATCTCTCTGTACTATGTCTAACAGTGCAACACAGTCAGGGTAAATTTTGCTGTGGTCATGCTTTACCTGTTAATTCTGGAATGTTATTCACACTGCTGTTGGGAATTCAATGTATAGGTCCAGTCAATCAAAAAAAATCACCAATGTGATCAAATGAACAGGATTCTGCTCCATAACAAACATGACCTACTCAGTGACAACTGAGTAGAATAAATAAATTTGCAGTGTACACACATCCCAATGGATACAAGTGTTAGTATCTACATGGTGTCGGTACTGCATCAGTAAGTGAACCACATCACAAACAAATGTTATAATCTACCTAGACCCATCCAGCAAGTATCCAGAATCCCCCAAAGAATAACGATACCTGGTCAGCACTAATACTTCCTGTCACACGTATTATGGGCTGGACTGTAAGCTGTTGTACTTGGCTATACACTCCCTACTGTGAGTGAGTTGGTGGGGAAGGAGTGGGAAAAGCCGGCAGTAGAAGTCTTTGCTTCACCCAACTGGCCAAACAGAGTACCTGGCTGGATGCACAGCAAGGAGTAAGCTGCTCCATGAAAAGGACCTTCTCAGAGCAACTGGGAAGCAAGTGTGATTCTTTGAGTCACAGTTCGTACTCTAATCTACCTCTGCAGCAGTGCAGCTACATGCCATTCCTACCATGTCAGGACGGATGGTAGGGTTACAATGTAACCCTGGGAGAGGTGGTGAATGGCATGCAGTTCACAAACAGAGCAAACATATACCCGCATGGACCTCTCAAAAGTTACACCAAAAATACTGCTGCTGACTTTTGCTCCCTTCACCAGCAGACGGGGCTGCAGTGGAGTGCACATCAACTCTGACTCACCGTAGAAAATGTGCCTTCCTAAAAGGAGGTGTGATCCAGGCTAAACCCCTTCTTCCTTCCACTTACCTCCAAAAGCAGCATTAGAAAAGGGAACCTGCTAACATTGCCTTACTTAAAACTGCACAACCATAACAGGATGCAAGAAGTCAGACTTTGCATGCAGAAGCCAATAGCCAGAAGTGCCTAAATTGAACACCTAAATCTCGTTGCACACCGGTGGCATACATCAGAAAGTTCCTATCAGTTGGCATTTAAAAGCATAACACTCTTTCACATCTAAATCAAAGAACAAGAATAAGGGTGTGGCCTGTGCGTATATATAATCAAGCTTACATTAAATACCATTAGGCACCTAATTTGACAACCGTACTTTGCTGATATATTTGCCCATATAATGTAAGTGATTATGATTTATTTCAAAACACTCAACATGTAATGCTTCATTTCACAGAGAGGATACTTTCAATTTTAAACTCGCTTTGGCAATGTTTCCCTTGTTTGTGGTTTTTAAATCCTCTTTTAATGAAAATTTAATGTCATTAAAGACAACGGCACCTGTAAATCATACTTTTTGTAATGAATAGCTTGGGCCATATCCTGCTTGCCTGACTCAGAATTTTTCTATAAGGGCTTCTCCTGTGAAGAAGACAAAGAAGATTTGGCTAGTTAAGTCAATAAGAGTAAGCACTTAAGATAAAAATACCTTATTTTTCAAGTGTCAAATAAAGATAGTATCTTATGATCTAAATAAATTTGGAAAGGCAGCCAAATCTCCCTCCATGAATCTGCCAATTCTCAGCCTTTTTAATTTTGTGTATTTTAAAAGAGAGAGAGAGAGAGAGAGAGAGAGAGGTTAAAGAAAGAATTATTTTGCTAACAGAATATGCAGGCAAAAGATTAGTGTAAAGTGTGGCATCCTCTTCCCAGGAAACTATGTAACTAGGAGGGAGGTGAAGCACTGGAACAGCTTATCCATAGAGATGGTGGAATCTCTAGCCGTAGAGATTTTTAAGGTTGGGCGTGACAAAATCCTGGTTTGGCTGATTTAGTTGGGGTTGGTCCTGCTTTGAGCAGGGGATTGGACTAGATAACCTCCTGAGGTCTCTTCCCACCCTGATATTCTATGATTCTATTAATAGTGCTTTAGGTGCTACAGCAAATGGTTTATCTCACAATTCTAGGACCCCAATTCTTGTTACTATTATGGAAATGATATTAGATTTCTATTATGGGGACACTAGTAATCTTCTAGTTCTTTGGTCTTTTTCATAATCTGTTGTTCAGATATTTGGAATGGAATAGTTTGGTGGTATTTCTATGGAAATTAAGGTAGACTCCTACTTCTTAAAAGGTGGTTCCACCAGCACGTGGGACTGGACTTATGGAACAAAGGAGTTTGGGAAAGTAATTCTTGAAATCTTATTCTTGCCAAGAAACTTCTGGTCCCTCTTCAGAGCCCAGTTGTTGCCTCTAGGTTTGCTGAGGGGAAAAAATATTGATTAACCGAGTCACTATAGTGAAGTAAAATAGTTTTACTTATCTTAAATAGTTTTATCTTATCATTCAGTTTGGAGACTAGTAGTTCTTGAGAGCTATGAATTTTTTTGGTATCTTTATTTCTTCAGGAAGGCAATCTCCTTCACAAGATTTGTTTCTTGTAGGAATTTAGGCCTTGGGCCAAATATACCCAAGAGTTTGGTCTGTGAAGGACTTGGTTAAAGATAATTACTCTCTCAGGAGAGATAGTGTTAGACTTAGGCTAAGGTGACTCACTTCAGCTAGAAGCGAGCACAACTCATATGATCAGAGAACAAGACTTCTTCACAGCAGGAAGGTTTATCCTTTGTTAAACAGTAGGTAACCATCCAGTGAGGGTACCGCTACATTTTGGCTGGCATAGAGCTGGTCTTTTTATGGGTATTGTTTATGCGGTTGGTCCATGTCCTCAAAAGGTGAGGTCTGAATATTGTCTCCTTCCCATTGAATTGTTACAATTTTGAGATTATCTTTTCACTGACAGGTTAGGAAGAGCTGCACTCTTTTTGCATGTCCAGGAGAGGTCACTGTGATCTAGTTAAAGTTCTTATCTTTAGTGCTTTTCTTAACCTCCTGGCTTGTAAACAGAATCAATTTAAAGTCTGTATAGTTGTTAATTCTTGTCATAAAGATTCACATTGTTGTAATAGTCTTTTATATTCTGTGGTATGTAGCTTTCAAAGATTCCTTTAATTCTGGAATTGGACATTCATTCTTCATCTTCTTTTAATCAATTTGCTTTATAAGGAGAATTTATCTATATGAGCTTCAAGCATAGGAATTTTATCCCCAGAATTTTAATTCTATATTTAATCAACTTCTAAAATTCATTCATTTTTATGTTCAGTATTGTACTCTAAATGATCAGGAATATTTCTTTGATATATTATAGCTAGATAATTTTACTTCGAAGGAGATACAAGCAAATAAACCAGCATACAAGCAACCAATAGTACTTCTTAATAGTCAAACATAAGCTAACTTCGTTCTTCATCACATTTTCATCACAAGGGAGGCCAGCGTTCTGAATTTTGAGGTCACAGACTTACAATAAATGACGGGTTGAATTTTGGTTCTATATGTATAGATAAGAGACATCAAAAGGAAGAATTAATTTGGCAGGCTCTCTTATATGGTATTTCTTATGCTATCTCTATTGACAGATGTTTCTACTAGATTTAAAGTTGCAAGGTCTGTAATTTATATGATTTGATTTAGAATTAAGATCTTGTCTTAAGTAAAAAATGTTGTTTGCGTCTTCTTAACAGTTGGGTACTAGATATTTATGGCTTCCTGAGCTATACCTTGTTTTTTTATCTGCTCATCCAGTTTGCTGGTATGTCACAATCTTCTTTTAACTTGCATGAGATCTTACTTGCATAATGTATGCAACAGACATTTTGTCCTGTGACGTATGCACATTCCAAATCGCACCAATTTTTTAATTGTTACTTCCCATTCTTGTTAAAAGGGAAAAAAATCCTTTAAAAGTTAAAACTTCAAATTTATAATCTGAGAAGAGAAAATGGAGGGGCCCATGGGAGAGCGATTTCCTTTGTCTAAGGTCTTCTGCGAGAGCAGTTGGGGTATCTTTCTTTTACAACTCTATCTAATTGTTTCAAACAGACCAGATAATAGATAAACAGAAGGTCTCATGTTGGTGCGAGGCATGGTTTTGTAGAAGCAGGAGCCAGCCAGTTATCATGCTAACCAAAGTTCAGTTGTAGGTTAGTTTGATCTGAATGGACATTTGAGGCCCGTGGTTCAGTTTTACCATTATATATTTAATCCAATATTTCATGTTAACATCTATTATTATAAATTGTACTAGCGAAAATACCCGGAGTTGCTCGGGTCAGTCGGAGGTGGGGAGGAGGCAGACAGCTGAGCGAGTGCGGGGTCCATTGGAGGGGGGAGGAGGCAGAGAGCAAACCTGACACCCCCACCTCACCCCCCCGACCAAACCCGACACCCCCACCTCTCCCCACTACCAACCCCAACACCCCCTGACCAACACCCACACCTCACCCCCCGTAGACCAAACCTGACACACCCACCTCACTTTCCCCCCCAACCAAACCCGACACCCCTACCTACCACCACAAACAAAGCCGACACCCACACCTCACTTACCCCTTGACCAAACCCGACCCCCCTCCTCACCCCCCCAACCAAACCCAACACCCCCACCTTACCCCCCCACCAAACCCAACACCCCCTGACCAACCCCAACCCCCACACCTCACCCCTCACCCACCCAGACACCTTCCCACCCCCCCAGACCAAACCCGACACCCCCGGCTCACTTACCCCTCCCCCAACCAAACCCGACACCCCCACCTCACCCCCCGACCAAACCCGACACCCCCACCTCACCCCCCCGACCAAACCCGACACCCCCACCTCACTTACCCTCCGACCAACTCGGGTCCGTCACAGGTGGGAAGGGGGAAGAGAGCTGAGGGATTCCGGGGTCCGTCGGAGGGTGGAGGGTGCAGAGAGCTGAGGGATTCCGGGGTTCCATTGGAGGGGGGAGGGGCAGAGAGCTGAGGGATTCTGGGGTTCCGTTGGAGGGGGCAGAGAGCTGAGCGAGTGCGGTGTCTGTTGGAGAGGGTATTATGACATCATAACTATGTCACAGAGAACAGCAGCTGCCCAGCTGATGTGATTGGCCTTTAAAGAATTTCACCCCTGCGGGGCGTCAAAGGTGAGATTTGAAAAATTTTCGACTCTTACAGTCATTAGGACGCTAAGACCTCTAACTGTACCAAATTTCAAGTCTCTAGCTCAAACGGTGTGGAAGGAGCAAGCATACACCCATACATACATACATACATACACGCACGCACACACCATTTGACTTATATATATAGAGAGAGATTCATGAGTTATTGTTCTCAACAATTCTATGATTACATTTGTCAAAGTCAGAAAAAAAGTGTGCTGTGATAATCAAGACATGAGATGATCAGAGTCAGGATGACAGCGGTAACTTTGCGGATGGAAAGGAAAGGCCATATGCTAGAGATGATTTGCATAAAGAATAGGTAAGATTTAGACACAGCCTGGATGTGGGGAACTAGAAAGAGGTTTGAACTGAAGATGAGACCCAGGTTATAGCTTGAGGGACAGGCAGGATGATGATGTTTCTCAATGAGTAACGATTTATATAAATCAAGAAAGGGGGAAGTGGCACAGGTGCTGACTTTTCATTGTGCCAGGGGGTGCTCAACTTCCAGTGCTGCCCCAGGCCCTGCCCCCACTCCACCCCTTCCCTCAAGGCCACACCCTGCCCCTTCCCACCCCAATCCAACCGCCCCTTCCCACCCCCTCCCCTGAGCGCACTGTGTCCTCACTCTTCCCCCCCCCCCCCGACCTCCTGCATGCTGCAAAACAGCTGATTGTGGTGGTGGGAGGGAAAGGGAGGCACTGATCCTTGGGGCCCGCTGGTAGGTGGGAAGTGCTGGGGGGGGAACTGATAGGGGGGCTGCTGGTGGATGCTCAGTACCCACCATTTATTCCTGTTGATGCTCCAGCCCCGGAGCACATATAGAGTTGGCACCTAGGGGCACTGGAGGGGGCTTGGCGGAAAAGATTAAGAGTTTAGACATGCTGAATTTGAGCTGATGGCTACACTTCTACAAGGAGATGACAGAGAAGTTGGCCAAAATTTTAGTTTGGACAGAGGTGGACAGGAGAGAGGTAAATTGGTGAGTCATCAGATTAGAGATGGTAGTTGAATTTGTGTTTATAGATGAGATGACCAGAGATAAGGTCTAGAGGGATAGGAGAAGGGTCCAAAGACAGCGATGTGCAACCCGCACAGAAAGTTGAGGAAGATGAGGCACATGAAGGAGCGATTCGAGAGAACAGAGACATGAAAGCCAAGGGAGAACAAGATTTCAAGAATAAAAGCATGGCCAATAGCGTTGAAGGTGGTCAAGAAGGATGAGAAGAGAGTACAGGGTTTGAGCTTTCGCTAAGAGGACGTCAGTTTGGAGAGTGCAGCTTCAAATAATTCGAAGAGGTGGAAGATGGATTGCAGAAGGTGTAGGATGGAAGTGGAGGAGAGGCATTCTGGACAGTGATTGTAAACAGCATGTTCAATTAACTGAAAGATGAAAGGAAGAAGGGAGATGGGGAATAGTTGGAGAGACAAGGTGGGATCATGGGTGAGCTTTTTTATTTGATTTTAAGATGGGAGAGACTAAAGCTTGCTTGTACTGTGAAGGGCAAGAGCCAGAGGATAGTGAAAGGTTAAGAACAGCAAAGGAGAACAGTTGAGAGTGGGACATCAGGAGATGGACTGGTACCAGTGCATAAGTGGAGAGGAGGAGAGCAGATGAGAAGCCTCTGCATCTGTGACAGCAGAGGAGGAGAGAGAGTGTAGGAGGGGAAGGAGGAAGGGAAGCCAAGTTAATGACGGAGGAAAATGACAGCATATTTTGTCAATTTTCTCTTGGAATAAATCAATGAGATCCATGCGGAGAGAGAACTGGAGGCAGGAGGAGGGGAGGGTTTGAGGAGTGACTCAAAGGTAGTGAAGAGAAAGCTAGGATTTAGGACATGGGATTCAATTATTTAGCTAGAAGGATGGCATAAGTGGAGGAGGAAAAAACAAGTTTGTAGTGAAGGAAGTTGGTCTGGTCTCGGATGAGACATTTGTTATTTTGTGCCCAAATTTCTAAACTCTCTAGCTTTCCTTGTTGTTTGGTAGTCTGTCCTCAGGTCTGTAGATAAACACTGCAAAAATTGTAATAGGACAAGTAACATAGGACAGTAAAAATGATTAAGTGTAAAACAAATCAGAAAATTGTATTCTAAAACGCTAATAAAACTGGTGAATTATGAGTCTCCTTTAAATTCATGTAAAACTACCCCACACATGATTTACCACTGACTTGATTTACTGGTGTGCATGTTCTCTAGCACAGCTACTGCAACAATATAATGGAGGAGTTGCAATGGGAAGAGCACATGTTTCTTGTATATGAAATAGCCTTGCGGCATGATTAAAAAATGTCAGCATGTAATTAATGACTGCTCTTGAGCTGTGCTAAAATACATACCTCTGTTTAAAGAAAGTTTAATTGATGTTTGTACAAAATATGGCTCTGTTCCTGAAAACAATTACACATGTGCTTAACTTGATGTACATGAGTGATCCCAGTTCCATTGGATTATTCACCTGCTTAAAGTTAAGCTTGTGCCTAAGTCTCTGCAGGATAAGAATCTTAATTCTTATCATAACAACCTTCTTCATACTAAAAGTAAATCAATGTTTCATTCATCTTTGCTGAACCTTCCTTTTTGTATTTTTTGTTCATCTTCTAATGGAAGTTCTGTGATGATTCATTTTGAAAAATACAAGGATTGCTCCAAATCTGTTTACTTTTAACGAGGGTAATGTTGTGAGGAAAGTGAAGAGTTCTTTTACTAAATTACGATGTTTACCAGTTCAGTGTTAGCAATACAAGCTGTTCTTTGGTCTTGTTGTCATCACCATATAAAACGACATGGAACAACTGGCAATGACAAAAAACCCTTTAGAAATGTCATGCAGACTTGAACATTATGAACAGAAATAGTTACTCATAATTTTTGATACTTACCTCTGTTTGACTAATGATTCACATGAATAATCAGTATTCAGTCTGGTGGGTTTTTTTATGACTGAAAGTTTTTAGACTGAAAGAGTGTGATCCTTTCTCTATTTAAATATACGTATGTTTATTCCCGATGACTTGGCCATGAGCAGAAAATTAATGTGGAAAATGCTATCATAAATACATTACCATTTTCTTTGAACAAAATCATTTTTTTTGGATGAAGTCTTATTTAGTATGTGATTCCATTGCAATTGCAATTAATTAATTTACAAGCTTTTATTTTCAGGATATAAATGGATGTCTGATTGCTTATGTATTCAGAGCAGTTATTTCTACTTTAAAATACAGAACCTAATCATGCCATTTCCTTGCTTTGGGAGCCTTTCCTCTCCCCTTTAGTCATTCATCTCTTGCTTTTAACTTGCTGCTGGCACACTAAAAGAGATGGGAATTCTTTTTTCCTTTATGTTTTCATATATTTTGATAGAAAGGAAAAATTGCTACTCATGACTACATATAAAATATCTATGTGAAATTTTCAGTGACTGCTAGCTGAAAAGATAAGTGAGTTATAGAAAATCATAAACAGAACTGACCATATCTGACCTTTAGTTAAAAAGCCCAAACCCAACAACTTATAGCTGTAAAATGAAGGTCTCTTGATGGTTTTAAGGCATAATCACAGATGATTCATTAGGCTAGGAGATGATCTGAGATGTATGCTCAGCTTAATTAGTGCCTTTGATTTTATAGCATCTCAGTTGATGTTTCCCATATATATATTTAGTATTACAGTGAGTAACTATGAGTCAGATTTTCAAAGGTATTGAGGCACCTAAATATGCAGATAGGTACCTAGTGGGATTTGTAAAAGTGCCTAAGAAAATTAGGCATCTAACTCTCATTGGAAGCAGTGGGAATTAGGCACCTAACCTACTTTTGAAAATTCCATTAGGCACCTATCTGCATCTTTAGCTTCTAAAATCTGGCACCATATGGGCCTGATCCAAATCTCACCGAAGTCAGTAGAGAGACTCCTGTTGGCTTCAATCGGCTTTTGATCAAACCTCTATTATGTAAATACAGGTTCTTTGGCCTGGCCAACTTGTGCCTACTGCAGGAGCAGAGGTCTGACTAAAGATATCTTTTTGCTCTTCTGATCCCAAAACTGCCAAGGCTACAGTAGAACATTGAATGACATGAACACAACTTTTGTTTTTTTGTTTTTACACCGGTATCAACAGCCTACAGATACCATTAGGGTGACCAGACAGCAGGTGTGAAAAATTGGGATGGGGGGTGGTGGGTAATAGGAGCCTATATAAGAAAAAGACCCCAAAATCGGGACTGTCCCTATAAAATCAGGACATCTGGTCACTCTAGGTACCATTCTGACAGCTAGGGATCAGCTAGACATACTGGCATCCCAACTATGTACCTTTTCCCCTGTCCCTTCACCTCTGCAGGAAGTAGGAGGGGAGAGGCATAAGAGTTACTGTAGTTGGGCCTACACCACCAGGGGATTATCCTACACAGGTTAAATCTTTCACTGCCTGGATCCCCTGGGTTTACAATGGCAGCTTCTGCTTTCACAGTACAATGCAGCCTCAGCATGGCCAGAAATCTGACGCCAAGTGTCACTTACACCGAAGGAGAGAGAAAATGCATGTAACTTTAATTCAGGAAATCCACAGCTAAATAATAAGTAATGGCAGTTGTGACTATATTAGGCCCAATCATTCCATTTTCCCACGTTAAGGAATCCTCAGAGGTGCAAGTAAGCCGGTACAGCCCGGTACTGCGTACTGGAAAGAGTTGGTGCGCCATACAGGCATGGACCAACTTCCCCAGGCAGCAATTTAAAGGGCCTTGGGCTCCCAGCAGCTGCTGCAGCCCTAGGCCCTTTAAATTGCCACCAGAGCCCCACTGCTGGAGCCCTGGGGTAGCAGTGATGATTTAAAGGGCCCAGGATTCTGGCCGCCAGTACCGCCCAGGACCCTTTAAATAGACGCTGAAGCTCCGCCACTGCTACCCCAGTGACAGCTGGAGCCCTGGGTCCTTTAAATCACCCCCGAATCCCAGGGCTCCCAGACACCTCCGCAGCTAGGAGCTCCTGGGGTGATTTAAAGGGTCCAGGGCTCCCAGCTGCTGCTGCCACAGCCAAAGCCCTGGTGATTTAAAGGGCCTGGTGATTTAAAGGCCCCACCTCTTCTGGTTGAGGCCTTGCCCGCTCCTCAGGACTCCGGAGTACTGGTAAATCCTTTAAATTACTTTCACCCATGGGAATCCTAGAAAAAAATCATTGTAAATTCTATACCAGGAACAATGGCAGTACCACCAGGATATTTATCGTAGTAGAAATTGGTTTGCTGTGGTTACTTATACAGATACTAATTAAAATGGATCCAACTTGCACAAATCTTCCTGTGAAGTTAATGGGGCTTATGTGTGCAAAAGAACTGCAGGATCTGGGATTATACATACCCTCTGTTATCCAAAGTGATGTAAATGTAGTCTTATGGACTAGGATTCTTTAAAAGCAAATCAAGCCTGGTATCAGCTATTACATGCTAATTGGTCATTAAATATGGCTCAGAAAGCATTTATAGTGCTACCTGAGACCAAACTCTACTCTAAATTACATTTGGGGAACTCCACTCAATTCAGTAGAACTGTACAGATGCAACTGGAAAATATTATAAATTAAAGATTTGGGCTCAGAACTTGCTGCCCTTACTCATGTTGATCAGAACCTTATTCTATGAGTAGATCCACCAATTTCAGTGCAAGGAAGGTAGCAGAATCTGGCTGTCAGTTAGGGCCTGATCCAGCTCTCACTGAAGCCAATGGGCGTCTTTCCACTAATTAAAAAATGAGCAGGCCAACACCTTAGTTCTCATTTTTGTGTAGTGTTGAAACATGGAGTTTCTCAAACTTTTCTGTGAAACAGCTAATGTAGTGTTTGTTATTTAACAAATTTCTCCCATTCCTCCATTTGCTCATCATTTTACTGGACTTGGTTTCAGAGCAACTCTATGCAAGTCCACATATCACATCTTTGAAAACATGCACTATCACTCTTTGCTCTTTATAAGCAATGACTGCTCAACCTTGCACTTTGCCGTTTGCTAATCAAGGCAATAATTATTTTACCAGAGACAATTCACAAGGTGTCTGAGAAATGAATATTAAAGGTGAACTAGGTACACATCCATCTACAGAAATATTCCTAGTGTTTTGTCACTGTAGCATCAATGTCTGAAGCATGTACACTACATTGAAGTAATAATCTTCAAATCCCCATACATTTATTTAAATTAAACCAAATACAAAAAACAAATTGCAGACAAAACTTTCATTTAATATTGAACATGTAATGAATTACTAAATCAAGAGGTTAATAAAGGAATTTGAAACTGGTGATTACAGGTAGTATGATTTCTGCTTTTGGAATCAATAACTTCATCTCTTGTACAAAAGATAGATCTGAAGAATCCTGATTGCTAATGCATGGATGGAGAAAACAAATAAAGCATTAGAGGAAGGCTCCACCCACACTATGTGCAGAGCAGCTGAACCTGGGGGATATAAACACCTTGGGGATGAGGGCAGTCAGGATTGTGGCCAGTGGAACTTTAATCTACATGTCAATTCACTTGCTCCAAATACCCTACACGAGGTAGTAGTAAACAGTAGCCTGCCGCTGCTACTCCTCTTCACAGCCAGCAGTAGCAGCGATTGAGGAGTAGCTAAATAGATACCCTGTTCCCTATTTGTGTGTTAGAAGGGGAAAGATTATAGGCTCAATACACCATTTCTAGATTCCAATTTAAGAACTCCAGGGTCCAATGTATGCCCTGAAGTTTTTATTCATTTCATTTAATTTATATTAGATAATATACATTTAACAAAAAAGACAAATTATGTAGTGAACACATTTTAAAGTACTGCATTATCCAACAGACGTTGCTCCCAATAAAAGATATTACCTCACCCACCTTGTCTCTCTAATATGCTGGGATGGACACAACTACACCATCACTGCGTACAACTTTTTAAATGGACAACGAGAAAGTAAAATCAAGGGACCAAAGAGAGCATTCCCCCAGGTTGTCAGAGAAACATTCTTAGTGTTCATTACACTAGACTCCAAAATAAAATTTCATGTAAAGGGGAAGAGCAAATGCACAAATAATTAATTGTGCTCCTCCTCTTTCTCTCTCTAACACACACACTCAGAAAATCTGAAAAAATAAACAATTTTTGAACTTGGGTTGAATTTGAACTTTTTACCTAGTGGTCAAAAGGTTGAGTGAACATACTGTTTCCTTGTTTCAGCCCATCAGGTTCCACAAAGGAACCATTTTTGTTGTACACATATGAATACACTGCAGTGGGATTAATTATAAACCTAGCCCAGTAAGTGTCTGAGCGCGTGAATGATTCTTTCTGTGGGTTGAGTTGCAAACAAGAACAAAGTGAATCCTAAGCCTCAGAATATGGTCTCTGTGCTCTCTTTTAAATGGTTTTATTCATTTCCATTCCAGGTGAAAAGAGCTACAATTTACAGACCAAATCCCTAGCGGATATGTTGCAGTTTGTGTCATGACAACTGTACAAAGCCGAACCTTGTATCTAACACATGGTATGCTACATAGGAAACTTTTGAAACTCATAACATTTTTCAAAACTTTTCAGCTTTTTGTGTTACAAGACATGTGCTGTTTATAAATGTCACATAGCTGAAAATACTAATGTGTAAATTCACATGAGTCAGAGATGAAATGGGAGAAAGGCCAGCAACCTTCCATCGCTTGGCCCTATGTTCAAAGCTCAGTGTGAACTGACATTTTAAAAATAAATGTGACAAAAATGCCATGTCTTGCCAGTGCTCTTGAGTTTCTGTTCTACTGGGAAAGCTAGTGTTAGCTGGCCTTGCTGTGCAAAGGAACACAATTTCCTTTCTTGTGATTCATGCTGTGGCATAAGTATTAGTCTTGCATCCATTTTTTGACCTGAACAGACTGAAAATGTAACTCCAGACAAATCAGTTCCATAACAACATACACTCCTGTCAGGGTTAAAGTATTTTGCTGTATTTGGAACAAACAAGGGGTATAACCTCAAATGTAGAAAATAAATGTGACATCTAGGAATTGAACCCCGTTGAAATAACATAAGTAATTCAGTTTTATAGGGCAAGTCACCAAATCTTTTAAGCAAAAATAATTTTGAATTAGTGGAATTACTAAATGAATGGGGCTAGTATTGACCCAGTAAATTTTTTTTTTGATGCATGATCGTAGAACTGTATTTTCTATTGTGAGGTCCTGTGACCAAAATCACCCCATATGCATACTCTATGCACCATTGTAGCAATGTTTGTCCAAAATATGCATGGTGAGGTATTTGAAAACTAATAACTCACTGGTCAATAATATGGCAAAATGTATGTAGCAACATTATCTATAAAGTTATGAATTCCCCCTGTATGATGCTGTTAGCACATGTACAAAACCAGCAGACCTACCCAGGAAAAAGTGGTTAAATAAGCCTATCCTAAATCAAGCAATGTGTGTTTACCTCACTTTACATGTAAAGTCCTCAAAAAAGCAGGGGGAAGAAGACGTGAGGCATCCCTGGCTACAGGGCTGACAGTGACACAATCCTTTAATGGTCTGGATTGCAGCCCAGAATGTGATAGGGCCTCTAGTGAAAATCTGGTCTGGATCTTACCCAAGAAGTAAGACAAACCCCAAACCTGTCTAGATCATGCAGTTACAATATGCCTTGTATCAGGAGTGGTTCATAGCTGCCTCCTTTTCAAGGAAGGTTGTGCACAATTCCTTCCTTACTCCGTTCTTGCTCCAGTGGGATAATAATCCGCTACTTGTGCCTATCAGTGGCCGTTATTGATACTGCTTGTCCCCCATCTTGCTCAGCTATGCCAGCTCAGCTGCATTGACAGCATTAGGAATGCAGGTGTGTTACAGCTGTGTTGGTCCGAGGATATTAGGGGTAAGGTGGGTGAGGTAATATCTTTTATTGGACCACCTTCTGTTGATGAGAGAGACAAGATTTTGAATTTATACAGAGTTTTTCTTAAGGTCTTGGAAACTTAGAGAGTCCCAGCTAGGAACACAGAATTGAAGTTCCACTCACCACCTTGCAGGGAGGTGGGAATAGTGGTCTTACCACTATAGTCTGGGAACATTCTGCAAGAGTACAGTAGCGTCCTTTAGGTCTATTACTAGCTGCACAGCCTGGCTCACTCTCTAGCAATATATAAATAAAGTGACATAGAACCAAGATTTTCATTAATGATAAAAAATAATAATAATGAAGAGTTCCATGAGTTGTGTGTGACTTTTTTCATTTAGGAAAGAATAAATATTGAGCAGCCTCACCATTAAATCTCATGCAAACACTCTTTGCTTCTAAAAAAAAAAAAAAAAAAAAAAAGTAGTGAATCTGTGAAATTGTTTAATGAACTCCATTTCCAGGAGCTTAGTTATATGAATTATATATGTCCAAACATTATGAATGAGTTTGATGGTTGACTAGTGCCAATCAGAATAATTTTCTTTAAACTTCTATTCATGTGGATATTCATCATATGTATATCCACAAATGTGTGATGAAATTTTGCATTCGTTAGTGGAAATCTAGTATTAACTAGAACTGAAGGGCTGAACCCTGTGCATCAAGATGAGACTAATCTAGAATAACTCCTTCCTGTTGATACTCAAATCAAGCTGACCCATCCTTCAGCCAGAGGGATGGCAAAGACACAACCCATCACCACCAAATATAATTCTAGCAGCTGACTTCTCAAACTGCTCACAACTCATTTTTCCTTTCTCTTCCTATAATTTCCAGAGGGTGGGGGTGGGGGTAGGGGTGAAGGGAACTATGATGTTTTCTCTTGGCTTTTTCCTATTACAAGACATACTTGTCTGGAAAAACAATCTTCCTTGGAGAAAAGATTTTTGAAGCTAGCATTACCCCATTCTCTTTCAAGTGTGTCCTTATCTAGAGGAATTGTATTGCTTTCCTATTTATGCTTCCCACAGCTCCTAGTAAATTAGATCAATATCATCATCCAGGAATTTCTAATCACCTAATATGATACCTTCCCCCACATTGACCAGGTCATTATTACTTGTCAGTATTCTTACATTATGATGATCATGGAGATGCTATGTAGAAGTGACCAAAGTGTAGATTGTTGTGGGAAGATCCACACCACAGAGAAAGCATCACATTTCTCCTTGCCAGATGGAGATGGAAGAAAATGCTTAGTTGAGGAGAACAGTATAACCAGATGGTAGGCTGGTATGGAATGTTAGTTTACAGACACCACTCGGAAGCAACAATATCTTTTTAGAGATGAAGACTGTGTCCCAATATGGCGTTATGGTGATGTGCAACTTACAAACTTGTATAAAGAATAAATATAATTAGAGGAGTTGGTATGTATATCCAAAGCAAAACAAACTTCAAGAAAAACACATAGAGCCTGGATCACCACAGTATTTCTCCAATTTTACAGTGGGCAATGGAATTAAACCAACATAAAACTGGAGTAACTCAGTGGTGTAATTAACCCTGGAATTTGTCTTTATTTATAAAATAGTAAATTCTAGGCCCAATTTTAAATATGTGGGTATGTAGACTAATGAACATTTAGCTCTTACAATATGTACCTAAATATCCATTTGGAAGGTCAAGGTGCCCTTCTGTTCTTCTCTACTTTTTGGCATATTTTAGAAGGCAACAAGTTGGAATACTGATGTAATCCCTTTAGAGACAGTGCCCATGAAATACCACACTGAGCCTCTAGGGCAGTGATACTCAGATTGAGGCTCGAGAGCCGCAAGTGGCTCTTCACTGCATCTCCCATGACTCTTTGAAGCACATGATATTAAAACACCATGATTTAATTATTAACCAGTCTCAGTTATTAGCCAATCAGGAAGCTTTAACCAGTCTAAGTTATTAGCCAATCAGGATGCTTGTTATTTTATCTATCTATCTATATATAGATATATATACATAGATATAGATATATATATATCACTAAATATTTTGCAGTCCTACTATTTAAATATGAACATATAGCACTATAGTAAAGGACACAAGGAATTCACACTGCTGTTTCACTTTTGGGTAATGCTGAATCATTGAGGTCTGAGTATTACTGCTCTCGGAGGGCTCACCCCAGACTAGAGTAGGAATGGCTACAGATGCTCAGGACTCTATTTTCCCGATTGTTTAGGCTCAAGGGCAGAGACAGAAGGGCTAGTAACAACTGCTAGAACCAGTCATAAGCAGTACTCAAAGACAACAGTTTTGGTTTTATGTTTGGAGTGTTTCATCTCAGCAGAGACAAGGAATCCAGGTTGCTGAGGAGAGTCATGGTCAGACTACCAAGAGCCAGCCTAACTTCACATTGGAACCGAGACCGAAGAGACACAAGGACAATCTTACCATCCTTTATGAGAACACCCCTGCTTACTTATTTTGCTATTTTGTTGGAAGCCAGACACCAGCCTCAGTTCATCAAGACAATCTAAATTCACTATTGACCTAGGCAGGTGCTGGAGAGACCACAAGGTAGTTTGTATTGGTTGTATGTTTGGGAGGGGTAGAATTTCTGTACTGTTGTTTTTGTCTATTATCCTAATCCCTTTTCCATTGTCCCTTTTCCTGAGGTCCCCATGCCTAATAAAGCCCCCTTTACTGTTTTATTACTCTGGGGAATTGTGATAGCTATTTTATTTGTGTGTGTTCTAACTGACACTCCTTTGCATAAGATTTTGGGTTAAATATTTTCCAAGAGTCAAGCCCTCTGTGTTCACTAGGAGGAGTTTCCTTGGTGGAGGTGCCAGGCACCCTTCTAGGGGAACCCAAATCCCATAAACCTGAGGAGAATGGGAGAAGGCTGCAGCAGCTACAGCTTAATGCTGGGGTTTTAAGCATGCATTCCCTTTATGGGCCTGTTTATCTGATCAGGGCATTTTTAATTCTAATTCCCTACATTTCTTACCAAACCATTGTATACTCTTAAAGAGCCATTAGCCTCCTAAAGGGAACGTTCAGGATTAAGGTATTTTAACTGCTTGGAGGGGCTTTTGCTATTGTTTCTGTTCATTTTCTAGTTTTTATTTATTACATTTCCAGTGACAGCAGCATCATTATTTGCTGAGGAATCCTCTCCCATTTGGATTTCTTTTTCTAACTCTGTAACCCTCATTTTGAGAAATTCCACTGTAGGCCTGTGAAATCTATTTCTCACTACTTCCTGGCACATTGAAACTTCAGCTTTTAGAAAGCATTAAAAATGGACTGAATAGGGATCATTAGTCATAAGTAAGAGGAGAGCTTGTTACAAATCACATTTCTTGTTTTCAAATTGCTCTTTTATATTGTTCTAAGATCCATTCCCTAGTTATCTGCCACCAATGACAACAGTCTATAAGACCATGTGAGCATTTACAACAACCATTTAGCTCCCAGAAACAGGAAAAACAATCTATGAAATTTCCATTTACTTATAAGAGTAGAATATGGGATTGAATTATTCTGAGAGGATTGCTGAATAAAGTAAGCAGCAATAAGGAACTCACAACTGACCAATTTTTCTAATAGATACCTCTGCAGTCTACGGGAATAACTACAGATCCAAACAGGCATAAACATTAAATAAAAAAATAAAAAAACCTCCTTGAAAGACAAAGAAGGTTAATGAGTTAGTTTTCCATTTTCTGACTCAAAGCAAAGCGATTAAGATGTATATAAGGGACTATTACAAGCTAGTGTTCATTTAAACATGGAGATGATGTAATCTATTGAGTGCTACATTAGTATAGATGTGACCTGCTATACTATTCAATTATTTTTCTCCACAAACATGGGAAAAACATATTGATTAGTCTTGTGATTTGTGTGTCTATATATATACAGACTAAATTGCTTCTGGCAACTTGAACATGAGAGCAATTTACTGTACTAATATGTTTTTTCTTGGTCTGAGATGGATTTGAAAACTCCAATTTCTTCTTATGTTTTTAAAAAAGAAGTGCTGGGATTTGCAGGTGACATTTTTGCCACTTAAGGATAAGTCTGCAGCTTTTTAGAGTTATAAAGTAATTATGTTATAGAGGTAATATTTATTCCACTGTGTTCTGAACTTTTCACTGTTTTTAGCGTAAATCTAGCCAATGATCAGAATGAAATGCAATTTTGAGGGAAATATATATACAAAAAGAACTCATACCAACATGAAATTACACCTATCTATTGCTTGAATTAAGGCACAGTTTGTGCCTTGATAATTTAGCCTTGAATACCTTCTGGTTTATTAAGATTCTTTACATGAAAAATGCTTCATGAGGTCTTCATTAACTAACTTTTCGCCTTAATTTTTATGTACATTTCCTTGTATTTTTATAAGTGTTTCACTAAAACAAATGGCTCATTCTAGCATGATCTATTGCATCTACATCACATCAATCCTTTAAAAAAATCTTTGCTTCAAACAACATTAGTTTTTTTTAAAAAAACGACTGTCCTCAAATATCATAATTTTAGTTATGAATCACGGATGTCACCTTTTGAATCCATCCATCTTCAACTGTTACAGCCAGGACTGAAAAAATATGTTCTGCCTGTACTACAATACTGTTTGAGTATGCTTCCTTGAACAGAGTTAAGCCAACTTGTCTCATGTACATAAATACATGCATGCACAGCCCCATCCTTCACAAGTGAAGCCAATTGCATGTTCGTATCTTTATTACATGAATATCTTTATCATCTCTTTATTTGTCCAAGCTGAAGATAGAGGACACATGGCAATAACAGTGAACACAAAGGGAGCAGACAACATCCAGTGCAAAAAGAAGTTTCCTGTGAAGTGCTGCCTCATTTGGCAGACAGTTTCCAAGAAGCACCCAGAATGAGGCAGGGCTTTCATTATTCACTCCACACCACACAGCACCAGTAGGGAATGACGATGAGCTTTTTCCTCATTGCATAGCTCAGTTTGCCAGGCATACGCATAGAATGTCACCTCCTTAACTATGCTCACTACAAACATAGCCCCATTGATGTTAAAAATGTATGTGCATACAGACTGTCAACTTTAGGATGCTTATATCTCAATTCAAATATACCCCAATTTTCTCCTGAGCATTCACAGGTACTGCTAATCCATGAGATCTGTTTCCAGGCCAAATTTCACCATACTGCCACATTTCTTCTGGCACCAGAGAAATAAATAGCAATTGGTCTAGCTAATACCCATTTCCATCTTTTAAAGATCTTTTTGTCAACACAAATATGGATAAGGTCTGAAAAAAGAGCCATTGGAGCCATATTTAACTTCAGATATGTCTTGCACCATAGGAGAGGTCTAATGGATGGGGCACTAAACTGGGACCCAGGAGACCTAGGTTCCATTCCCAGCTGTGCTAGTGTCTTAAGTCACTTTACTACTCTGTGCCTGTTTAGATTTGAGTCAGGATTGCCTCTTACTTTGGCAGTCCCCAAACTTTTGAGTGTCATGCCCCACACACCCATGTCCATGCCCCACATCCCCCAAGAACTGGGAGCGGAGCTGTGGCTCTGGGGGCAGGGACTTGGACAGGAGTAAGAGGTAGGGTAGGTCTGGGTTTGGGGCTGGGAGTGGGGCTGCGGCTGGGCCCAGGCTGGATCAAGGGTGGAGCCACAGTTTGGTGGGGACCGGCAGCCAGACCGGCAGCCAGGTCAGGAATGGAGCCATGGCCAGTGGCTGAGGTTGGCGCAGGGTGGGAAGGGAGGTATGCTGAGGCTGGTGATAGGGACAGGCATGGGGCCAGGAGCCAGGGATGTGGCTGCGAGTGGGACCAGAGCAGAGCTGGAAATGGTGTAGGGCTGGGCGGCACTCCCTCTCTGACACCATGGAGACGGGCCTGGGCCATGCCACATCCCCCCAGATAGCCTAGTCCATTGGGACTTCTAGGTCCTACCATGATACAAAATAATAAGGATTGTCCACATCGTTCCAATCTCTAAGCACTTCACCCATATGAACTTAGCAGTCTTCGCGTCAGCCAATCAGCAAAACTGGCTGTACACATAATTATAGGAATAAAAGTAATACTACAGTAATCAACACATTTTGTGCTGCTGATAGAAAATAGTCACTTGAGAAACATATGGAAAATGTTCAGTTTGGCACAGCCAGAAGACCATCCCACAGATAGCGTCCCAGTTAGTTTCAACCACTCATCACTTCACACATCAATGCATTTATGAACTCTCAGCATTTCTAGACAATTTCAAGAAAAATGATATTCAAAAACTTCCCACTGATTTTTTTAATTAAATGGTTCACACAGAAACTCGCTTGACAGCCAAGAGAAATGAATACACTTATTCCACTGAAATCATCACTGTGCCTGATTACAATATTTTTGATTGGCCATATTTGTGCCCAGAAACACAGCCCTACGTGGAGGCTATTTGTTAGCCTAAGTCAGCATTCTAATGTCACTATTAAATAGCTCATGTGAAGTTGTGAGTGAGTTACTTTTTTTTTCCTCTCAGGAAAACTATAATTTTTTTAAAAGAAGAAAAGGAAGAAAAAAATTCCAATGCTCCCCAAACACTCAGAAGTCAGGGGATTGACAGGTTAGTTCATATTGACTAGTTCAGAACTGATATGCCTATCTCAAGACCTACCTGGGCACTCCTTTATAAATGGAATTTTACATGATAAACCATATAAAGATTCCCTTAGACCTGGGTAGTCTATTCTTTGTCAAGATCCAAATTTCTTGGTCAAGGGTCCAGACTCTAGGGAAACATTTTTCACAGTGCAATCACAATAATTATAATAATACTAAGATTTGGTAGCCCTTTCAAAAATGTCTGATGGTCTCAATTTGGCCCATTGTCCTCCCAATGACTACTCCTGCCTTAGACCTATTGCAGTTTAGTGTGTCAAGGTCTATTTTAGCATATTTTAGTCTTGAGATTATGAAAGTCATTTCCAGCTATTGTGTCAATGCAGCTGCTACAGTGCACATTTGTTGCACAACAAGAGCTTAATTTTGATCTCAGATCTGCACATAATTATCAAAAACCTGATAATTATGTTTGAGGAGCTACCAGCAGCCTCTGCACAAAACTGCTGTATCCTGGTTAGGACTGCAAATCCTCCAGGATTGGCCTAGAGTCTCCCAGAATCAGCATCCGGGAGATTTTAATATTAAGAATATTAATGTTAAGAAATGACATGATGCGGGGGAGGGGAGAGTTTCCTGGAATAGCTTCCGTCAGAGTTGGCACCCCTAATCCTGGTGGAGTATAATTAACAGAAAATCAGGTATCTACATGTTAAAATCCACAGCATCAGATTAACCAGAGATTGCAAATCCAAAGGCCCGATTCTGTTGTCATTTACACCTAGTTTACACCACTCTAAATCCACTGATTTCAATAGACCTACTCCTGATGCCAGTGGAGTTCCTTGCTGAGGGGCAAGATACATGTTTTATCAAAATTTATTTAGCAAATGGATAGTTGAAATCTCAAAAAAATACAGAGAAAGGGGAAATACAATCATGTCAAAATTCGCTGAACTTTTAGAGTAAAGTTTAATAATGGGAAGTGGGGGGGAAAGATGATTTATCTGATTCCATCCCACCCCCACCAAATATGTAACTTGTTCATAGCCAGGTTTACAAACACATAGCACTGTATAGAAGTAAGCAATAACTTCTGCTGTCCTAGTGTGCTGTTACCTTTTGAATTATTTTCTTTTCAAAGGGCATAATGAGACCTTTAGGCCTAACACTGAAAATCCTCCTGTTTTCTTTTGCTGGAAAGTAGTTATTGCATTTTGTGCTCTAGGGAGCTTTTAATTATTATGGGCTTTATCCTGCCCCATCTGAGTCACTGGGAATTATTGACTTCATGGGAGAAGGATCAGACCATATCCTAGGGCTTAATAAAAAGTAAACCTAGTGGCAGCTTTATGGAGTATATCTAAATTTGCCAGAGGACCAGGAGCTAACTAAATCACCAAAGCATCTGTCCCAGAATAACCTAGTGTTTGTGTAAAACTTGGTAGGGAGTACATGGCAGTAGTGTCAGAAACAGAGTTGGCAGGTCTTTCCAGGACAGCCACGTTACTCTCCGCAGGGCAGCTACTTTTCTAAATGAAAGAACATGTCTTTTTTTATTTATTGTTTTCCCAAAATACTCTAAGGTACAGAAATAGTGAACATTATGGTCAGGTTAACCATCTGTAAAATTGTATTTATTTCTTTCAAATGAGTTAATTTAGTACAAGTGAAAGGTACAAGATTGGCAGCTCTCTCTGCAGACCAGCTACTGCATTGGCAACTTCAATGTAAGTTTCCCCATAAGGCTCCTTCAGAGAGATGAGTAACATTGGGCATAATAAATTTCACTCAAGCTGTATTTGTTACCAGTGAATTAAAGTACGCTAGATTTTGTAGCCTTTCCACATATGGTGCAGTCCGTATCTCAATAAATGGTCACCCTGAAATCATTGGTACTACTCATGGAGTAAGAGGTTTTTCAGTTAATAAGGGCATCAAAATCCAACCCCAAATTTGTGAAAGACTTCATATATCTGTAAGCTGTCCAGTTGCCATTCATATTAAATATAATTTTACTAAAACATAATTTGAGAGGATATTAAAAAACTGGACCAAAAACTTGTATAGATTGTGTTTCCCCCTTCCCCAGCCTATTCATTCAGAACAATGATGTTTTTCCAAAAAATATAATTATGAAAAAAATCCTCCTCTTTTGTTTTCTCTGTCAATTTGCACACTTCTAGTCTGGAACTAGATTTTATTGCTAAGTGCTAATAGACCTAGGTGAACTAGTCTGGATAAAAGAATAACTGACAGGCACTTTTTTCTTTTATTTGACCCAAACATTTTCTGAGGGTCAACATTTTCTCTGCAATTGTGATTTCAGTAAAAATACCAGAGAGAGGTTGGAAAGCAACAACAGTTAGCATTTGTGTAGCACTTTTCATCTTTAAAGTACTTTAACATTAACTAATCTTTGGAACAGCCCTGGGAGATAAGTACTGCTATACTGGTGTTTTGCAAATGGAAGACAGACAGAAGGCTTAATCCCGAACCCTGTTCAGGAAACCTGCACCGCTCTTGTAGTATAGAGGAGCTAGAAAGCACCCCATCCTGGTTTGTACATTACACTTACCCCTGTGAACTCCTAATATAAGGGACATCAGGGGGCTGAGGATATCCATCTGCTTTCTATCAGAGCTGGCAGATGGCCCTTTGAAATCATAACTAGTCAGGCATAAGTTTTAAAGTAGCCCCGGGACTGATCTAAACTACATTGGGGTCACATTTGCCTTTGACCAGCCCTAAAATCAGGAAACCACAACTGGCTTCCCTATTCCACTGTACCCAGGCAAAACTGGGGACAGGCAGCTACGTTTAAATGACCATAGAGGGTCTAGGGCATGGTTACACTTACAGGATTATAGCGCTTTTGGTTATAGCTGTTCCCATATACAGCAATAGGTATAGCACTATAGCATGTCCTGTCGTGGCCACATCTGTGGCACTTGCAGAGGCACAGGGAGTGGTGCATTATGGGCAGCTATCCCAGCATTCATCTGGGTGCAACGTGCTTTGTTGTGTGTATGTGGACGGAGAGAGCGAGGGGATTTTCTACGGGCTGAGAGTCTTGTCAGTGGGTGTCCTTTGAAATTCAGAGCCTGCTAGTTTTCTCGGTCACACAGGCTCACTCCATAAACATTTGCAGTGCTTATCTGCCGAGTTAAGAGGGAAACTCTGAAAAGGTACTTCCACATTCCTCCAGCCGAGTTCAAAAAAAATGAAGAGACATCAATTTCCTTACATATCTCAGAGGTCACTTATAGCGTAGTAATCTTAATGCCCATTCACACTTGTGATAGTGAATACGCAATAGCTGTTATTCCTCAAGGAAGGGAGGATTACCAGGAGCAGTATAACCGTGGGTTTATAGCGCAATACATGCCTTGCCAGTGTGGACGGGTAGGGAGTTATAGCGCTCCTGGAGGCTTTATAGCGCTATAAAGTGCCAGTGTAACCAAGCCCTAAGTGAAACCAGGTTCTGTAACGATCATGGGCAAGCCTGTTCTCCCAAAATGTTTAAGCCAGATTTTTTTGGTGTGTTTCTAAAGCAACCTGCCATTACAGGGAAGTATAGTGGTGAGTCATTCTCTGGATGTTTGCCAGCGCTACATCACACTAATGTGCTGAAAAGCTGCTCAGATAGAAAGAGAAGGAAAGAACTGATGGAGGTGGGATTGGGGGAGATTGAGGGCTTGTCTTCATGTACAGTGCTCCAGTGGCACAGTTGCACAAGTGTAGTTTGCTGCTGAAGCGCTTTAGTGAAGAGGCTGCTTTGCCAATGGAAGAGCTTCTCCCATTGGCAAAGTTAAACCATCTGTGATAGTCAGTAGTATGTCCGGTTGACAGAGCACTATCTACACTGGGGGTTAGGTCAGTATAACTATGTCATTCAGGGGGTGTGGATTTTTCACACCCCAGAGAGACATACTTATATTGATATCTGTGTCTGTGACCTGGCCTGAGAGAAGAGGATACATAGTTTCAGAAAACAGTACAAGTCTGTAAGAAATTCATTACCACCAATATTGCTGGTTTTGCAGAAATTCACCTTTAGTCTGGATGCTCCTAATGCAGCTCACTGACACACTAGGTACCATGCCAGATAATTATGGGGTCATTGGGTGTGTCTGACCGTAGGTTCCCTGCAGTGTGGTTGTAGGCATGTCAGTCACAGAATATTGGAGAGACAAGGTGGGTGAGATAATATCTTTTATTGGATCAGTTTCTGTTGATTACCTTGTCTCTCTCACCAACAGAAGTTTGTCCAATACAAGATATTACCTCTCCCACCTTGTGTCTCATATGATCCAACTGTCATCAGAAACCTCTTTGATGACATTTGAGGTAAGTTGGGTGCCTTGTGGGGAAGGAGGCTTCTGAGAAAAGTCCTGGGGGTAAAGGAAAGTCTGTCTGAGCAGTGGCAACTGAACTTCAGGATCTTTTCTGAAATCTGGGATAAGGTCCACACAAGATAATGCAGCCCAATCCTACCCTGATTCGGGATGTTTTATGTATTCTTATTAAAGGTAACATGAAAGTTAGGAGGCATGTTGTGGCCAGAGGTCTTTGTGGGTAAGAAATCATCATCTTGTTCTGTGTTTTTACAGGGGGGTCCTGGACTAAGGCTCCTAAGTTCTACAGTGAAAACATATTAATTATTATTACTAGTATAATGGCTGACCATAAATGGGGAGGAAGGGGGAGACTGAGTAGAGGAGAAAGATCTGGTTGTCTTGGGAGGAAGGAAGGAAAAGCATATTTAAGTGGGGAGAGTGGATAATTTCCTCATAAATTGCACATAAGGAAACACAGAACTTGGGCATTGCTCTCTATCCATAATGATAATCAATGAAGACATCCTAATCGATGGCAGTAAAGTTAGACAGAGAGGAGTCCCCTGGAGGTATAAGTCAATTAGGAGCAATGTCGTATCCATTAAGAGAGGCTTGTGTGAACACTGATACATTATGTTAATATAGATGCCTTATAGTAAGTTATGGCTCTGCTCTAATGGCTGTTCATTAACCAAGAAGAATCCTAAGGTTTCCAAAACACAACATGTGATACGCATCACACAGAAGCATGGTGAGATGTAGCTCAAAAATGTACTAAAAGTTTCTTAGTGAAAACAATGGCATATTTGAGAGACTGTACACATTTCATTCAAATACACTTTGATGAGAGGAGAGCGAGTCCTAAATATTTTAGGCCTGCTTCTGCTGCTCCTGCCTTGACTAGAACCTTATAGCTAGAATAGTCCCATTGAAATCAGTGCACTTAGGTTAGGTGAGTAAAGATGACAGAACTGGGCACTTTGAGAGGTTTTCCTAAGAAAAAGTACCACTTCCCCTGTGGGCATAGTCAGCCTGTACCCTAACGGACCTTCTAGTCATACAAAAACCATCACTGATCTTAATCATTTCTCCCCAGTCCTCCACCATGAAACTCCACAAATCAGACTGCACTGAACTCTCCTTAACATTATGTGAATTCATGAGTGTCCATCACTTAGGCTCCCGAGTCTTCCCCCTTGCCTCATTATGAGGCTGCATTGCATCTGCCACACACCATCCTGATCCTCACAGAAGGATTCACATCATTTACTTTCCTCCAATATTTGTAGTCATTGCTCCAGCTTGTGGGTACCAGTTCCCTCTCCAGCCTGCAGCCCATCTTCCTTTGCTGATCCTAAGTTAACCTGCTTCTGAGTTAGGCCGTAGCAGTCTGAGATCAGGAAAAAAGTAGTATATATGTTTTCCAACCTGGCACATGGTGATGTTTATGTATTTCACAGCATGTCGAAGTACATGCCTCATATGTCATCAGGAGCAGTTCTGAAAAAGGGTGAAAGCCTCACCACCCAAGAAAGGACATTTATTGTCAGCTTCAAGAGGGAATAAGGTATAGGGTTAGCAGAGATCACGTGGCAGTGAAGGGACAGTATTCTACTCAGTCAAGTTTGTAGTGCCCTAACTTATCAGTATTAGACTATGTCCCCTGTGACACAGTGCCATCTTGTGGACTTGCAGGTATCTAACAATAAGGCTAGCTGGAAGGAGTCATGAGTATTGGAGATCTTTGAGTAAGATGTAATCTGGTCTCACCAATAAGTTACAGATGTAGCAATTAAATGAAAGTTTTTTTGCTGAAACCTGGTAATGTTTCCTCAAACATACTCCAGATTTCCTTTGGCTATGTGTGGTACTGTAAAATGTCAAACTGTCTGCTGGATAACAATTCTGTTGTGCAGCAACTTTTGAGGTTTCAGAATTCATTTTTGTTTGGCATTGGAACAAAACCAAAAACCTTTCAGATGGTTTCACAAAAATGGAATGGTATCAAGAGGTCTGTTTTAGGACCAAAAAACCTGAGTTTTTAAATACTAGTCGGTAGTGGTGTTTGTTAGTGGTTACGGCAATAGTCTATCATGTGGGAGTGCCATGTTCAAGTCTCTAAGTCGTCTGAGTCAGACAGAGGCAGCACATAACTGTTCAAAAGGTGTGAAGGGATGTGACTGCCACTGGAGGGTGGGGAGATGGGGGAGGGTGAGTGTGGCCCAGCCCATAGTGGGCTGGGGAGGGAGATCTACCCCCTGACTCCTTCAGCGGGCCACCCACCCTGTCAGGGTTGGGAAGGTACATCTGGGGGATGGGGCGCCTGACCACACATGCCTGCCATACATCGCCTCTGTACTCAGAGTAGACATTTTCCTCCCAGATCACGCTGATTCAGGAATAGAAGGGACTTGAAAGTGGCCCTCCCACATCCCCACACAGTGCCCTCATCACCAGGCTAAAGAGTATCAGAGTTTCACTTCCAAAAATGTCATGCCAAAAATTTTGTTGAAAACTATACGTCCTTGAGGTGTTTCTGCTTTGACAAAATATCCAAAGTTCCAATTTTTTAATAGCCATAAACTTCAGTTTGTCAAAAATATTCTGATCACTTTTGGTATAATAGTTTTAGCCTACGAAGCAGAAAGAGTTCTGAGCACACAGGTGTGTTGCATATTTTTTTCTTCATGTGGTGCATGATTTTTTTTTTAATTGAGGCATGTGAGAACATCAGATTCAGGTGGTCACATAAAGAATCCAAGAAGGCCTAGGGAGGATGGAAAAATAACTATTGTCTTGAGGTATCAAGCCATGTGATGAGAAAGCTCTGTCATCCCGTTTGGCTAAAGACTATTTAGCTGATTTGTGTGTGCACAAATATAATGCAATTCAGTGCAAGAGTGTTGAATGTGCTTTCTATAGTGACTATTTATGATGCTGGGGTGTTAAAAGTGTTAACATAATCAATAAAAAGGAAGAGGTCTGGGAGCAGAGCTCAATCTAAGCAGTCAAACCTTTACAGAACATTGCCACTGAAATATTTAGTGACTACAATGAAAGTGCTGTTCTTTTGACACAATGAGTTTCATGCCTCCTGGCACAACAATTACGAGATTTCAGTCAGTAATCAAATAACTCCATATTTTTCATAGCAAAAAAAGACATCTACTTCTTTCCCCCCATTCTCTGACATACAGTGATTACATGACATCCCCCTGCCTTCTCCCCTTGGACAAAAAAAGAGGAAGAAAATGAAGAAGAAGAAAAGGTGAAAACACTACAAAATGAATGTCATCTTAGAAGTCACTGTTGCATTTGGCTATTGCTTTGAATTCTGGACATGGATCTAAGCTGTGTGGTCTTAAAAATATTATTTTTAAAAAATGATGTTTAAGTTTGGAGAGAAAGTATTTTATACCTAAGGCCCTTTTATACTCCTTGGCAAGCTGGCCAAAGATTTTGTGACAAAGCTCCTGCAGCAAAAATAAAATTCTACCTCAACTCCAGATAAATTCAAGACCTGAGGTCATTAGTGATTTAAATCTTAGAAGTGGATAATCATTTTTATTATGGGTAACACATTAATATATTGTCATTTATTTTGATATTAAATTCAATTTATTTTCCTTGGCTATTCCGTTTACAAGATTAGCATGGCAAAAATATTTGAAACAATAATAACTGCATTGTAAAAGCCTTCGAAGGGAAAACTGGAGGTTTTGGCAGTAAGATTGGGGAAGTGGGGCATTTTAGCACCTGGGAAGTCATTTTGAGATTGTGAAATAAACACATTAGCAGGAACGTCTAGCCACCATGATCATCAGTGAAATATTTAACAGTGTTGTCACCTTTTAGAGCTAACATGAACACTGAAGGGTTGTCTACACTGGTAATTAACAGCGCTGCAACTTTCTCGCTCAGTGGTGTGAAAAAACACCCCCAAGCACAGCAAGTTGCAGCGTTGTAAAGCACCAGTGTAAACAGCCTCCCAGCGCTGGGAGCTACGCCCCTCACGGAGGTGGGTTTTTTAGAGCTCTGCGCTGCAACCACACAAGGCATGTTAAAGTGCTGCCAGGGCACCAGTAGCACTTCAGCATTGCCAGCATAGACTAGCCCTCAGGTAAAAGGGGCAGTTCACTCCTCTCAGTGCTATTGTTCCTGGCTGTGCAGCACTACATTCACTGATGTCCACTCATTTCACTTTTGTAGGATTTTCTGTACAGAGGCCAGAAACACAAAGCCGCAAGTCTCTGTTTCTGCAAATGGAAACAGCTCACATTTGGCCCTTGAGTTTTTAAAATAAAATTGTAGATGCTGGTATATAATGTAGCAAGGACTGCACTCTGCAGTAATTCCCACAGACACAGAATACCTGCCTTTGCTGTCTCTTGGTGACTGATTTTAAATGGCAGCAGTTTTCCAAACAGCGCTCAGTTTCCTTTCTGTGATGGAAGATGCTGCCTTTATCCGAAGGTAGTAACAGAGAGATTCTTTCTGGAGTGATCAATCTTCAGGAGCAATGGAGAGGGGATTTAGGTGGAAAAAATGTACCTTGGCATAAAGCTTTTACCACAGTGAGCACCAACCACTTCTTCAGTGTTTGAATATTTTCCAGAAGAACAGAGGAGACCGAAAGCGAGGGCTTGTCTATATGAACACCTAGTTCAAGGCAGTCTGGGATGTAAATCTTCTCTGCACTGCATGCTATGTATTACTAAGGCCTGGTCCACTGGGAAATTAGATCAGTATAACTAGATCACTGAAAGATGTGAAAAATCCACACGCCCTGAACAACTAACCTAACCTCTTGTGTAAAGAGCATTAGATCAATGGGAGAATTCTTCCGTGACCCTAGCTACCACCTCTCGGGGAGGTGGAGTATTATGCTGAAGGGAGACCCTCCAATTGGCGTAGATAGCATCTTCACTATTACAACTGCATCACTGCAGCTAAGGCCTTGGTTACACTGGCTCTTTATAGTGCTATAAAGCCACCAGGAGCGCTATAACTCACAACCCCTCCAGACTGGTGAGGCACATAGAGCACTACAAGTCTGTGGTTATACCAGTCCTGGTAATCCTCCCTTCCCAGAGGATTAACAGATGTAGCATATTGGGTGATACACTTTAGCTCCAGTGTAAATGGGTAGTAACAATACAGCACTTTGAGTGATCTCTGGAAATGCCCCCTAAGCTATTTAAGGCAATTGACCACTCTTCCCTTTGTTTTGAACTCAGCTGGAGGAATGAGGAAGTACTTTTTCAGAGTTTATCTGTAACTGGACAAATCAACAATGCAAATGTTTACCTAGTGAGTGATAAGCAGATGATTAGTAGGCTTTGCATTTTAAAGACAGTTTGCTGACACACTCTCAGTACTCCAAAAATCCACTCGCTGTCTCCCTCCACATACACACAACACACTCCCCCTCCCAGTCTCGTTTGAAAAGCACATTGCACCCAGCTGAATGCTGGGATAGCTGCCCATAATCCACCACTCCCGGGCCTCTGCAAGTGCCGCAAATGTGGCCACGCCAGTGCAGTTGTGGCTGTCAGCGTGGACACACTGGAGCCCTATCCCTGGAGCTGTATCTGAAGGTGGGTATAACCAAAACCGCTAAAAAGCTGTAAGTGTAAGTGTAATTAAGCCCTAAGTATCCATGTGGATCCTGCTGCCATGCACTAAAAATTCCCTAGTGCACTTTGATTTATGCCAGTTTCAAAGAAGTGTAGCTCAAAGTAGGATTGTCAGGTGTCTGGTTTTTTACCAGAACACTGGGTCGAAAAGGGACCCTGTAAGCTGTGATCAGCTCCCGCGAAGCGGATGGCATCTCCTTAGGCGTGACAGTTGATCTTTTAGTCTCAGCCAAACAAAAATGACATGAAAGTAGGAACATTTGTTCTTGAGACTACTAATTATGTGACATAAATAAACTTTTATAAAAATGCATTTAAAAGTACCAGAATATATCCTAAATATATAACTCCTGCACAAATGACGCTTTATGAATTTAGCTGTTTTGCTATATTTTTCACAACAGGGCCAGTTATTTTTCAATATTTATAATTACATCTAATGCACACAGCATCCATGTAAACAGTCAGACAAATCTGTAAACCTGAACTGTTCAAAGACACAATACTATCTTTCTGTTTTCCACACTGCAGCCAGGTATCTTTTCAGTAAACCAGAAACACGCAAAGCACGTAAAGAAACACTACACACACTGGACTGTTAGTACATATATAACACAACTGTCCAACCAGTGGTCACATGGTGTTTTTCAGTAATGATGTTAGAGAGCAACTTAATAGTTGCTTAATTTCAAACTCCAAGACAGATAGAAAGCAAGTTCTAGTAAGGGCAGTTTACTAAAAATACTTCTTCCAAAGATCTAAATAAGATAATATGTAGAGCAAACCAAATACTCTGTCATGTTTTTTCCCTTTTCTTCAGAGAATGACTCGCAGTGTATATAGTAACACAATATTGGTCAAATACATCGGGCTGCAACCATAAAGGGACTTATCCTGCAAACCCACAAGGACTTTCCAAGGGACTAAGAGTTGTCTCTCAGTTCATTAAAGATAAACTATAAAAACATAAAATCAATATGCAAGTTGTTAAGTATGTGCTTTATCGTGTGTTAATCCAATAACTAAAGGCTTTTTATATTAAAGGATGCACATGGGGACTCAGCTGAAGTCCATATGTATGGTTGTGTTCCTATCACCTAAATATGTTTCGGAACAGGCAAAAGATAATTAATGGGTGTAACTAATGTTCTAGGTTGCATCTGTGTGTATTTAGTTAAATTGGAGGCAAAGAAGTGAAACTGCTTCTGAAAGCTAGTGAAACTGCATTATTGATCTTAGAATTTTTCTAAATTCCTCTTAACCAATATTGGTTAAGAGGAATTTAGAAACTCACTTGGTAGAATATTCTCTTGAAGTGACTATGAACAGGGGGCAACTAGTGTAGAAATAAATTCAGTGGTTTATTTAAGTGAATATTCTCAGATATATTTTGAACTGTTCTCTCATTACCTTCTGTGAGGCCCAGAACATAGAGTAACACATGTTTTTCCTCTTTCTCTCTCTGTCTCTGGGTCTATTTATATGAGCACTTAGTTTGTGGCAGGAGAGGATGTAAATCTACCCCATCTACTAACCTGCCATGCACTAAAAGTTCCCTGGTGTTGCCAACTTTCTAATTGTAGAAAACCAAATACCCTTGCCCTGTACCTGCCCCGCCCCTTCTCTGAGGCCTCACCTCCACTCACTCAATCCCCCTCCCTCCATTGCCTGCTTTCCCCCACCCTTGCTCACTCGCTCATTTTCACCAGGCTGGGGAAGAGGGTAGGGGTTTGGGAGGGGGTGAGGGCGCCCACTGGGGGTGTGGGTTGTGCAGTAGGGACGGGGTGAGGGGTTTAGAGTGCAGGAGAGAACTCTGGGCTGGGAGGTGGGGCTGAGGGGTTCTGAGTGGGGGGTGGGGGCTCAGGGCTGGGGCAGGGGGTTGGAGTGTGGAGAGGGTGTCTGGGTACAAGAGGGGGTTCTGAGCTGGGGCAGGGGGTTGGGGTCTGGGAAGGGGTGCAGGCTCTGGGCAGCACTGACCCCAGGTGGTCATTGCCAAACGTACATTGCCAAAGAGCCACAGTAATATGTCAGTAGCTCTCCCCCCCCCCCCCCCCCCCCCCGCCCCTCATCAGTTTCCCATCCCCGGTTCCAGGGCCTCCCACCCACCGGCAGCCCCATTGATCAGCACCTCCCGCTCCCTCCCCACACCTCCTGATGAGCTGTTTTGTGGTGTGCAGGAGGTTCAGGGGTGGGGAGAGAGGAGGAGCAAGGGCATGGCAGGTTAAAGGAAGAGGGTGGGAAAGAGTGGAGTGGGGGGAAGGCCTGTAGCAGAGCCGGGGTTGAGCAGTGAGCACCTCCCAGCACATTGGAAAGCAGGCATCTTTGGAAAGCAGGTAGCTCCAGCCCTGGAGTTGGTGCCTATACAACAAGATGCATATTAACATCTGAAGAGCCACATGTGGCTCCAAAGCGACAGGTTGGCCACCCTTGGTCTAAGGCTAGGTCTACACTAAAAAGTTAGGTTGACCCAACTACATTGCTCAGAGTTGTGAAGAATCCACTCTCTTGAGCTAGATAATTAAGCCAATTTAGCACCCTGTGGAGACAGTAATAGAGTGGTGGAATAATTCTTCTATTGACCTAGCTACCCACACCATGCTCCTAAAGCTCCCATTGACCACAGCTCCCCCTTCCCAGCCAATGGGAGCTGCGGGGGTGGTGCTTTCTGTTAGGAGCAGTGAACAGAGGGACACCCCCTGCTTCCCCGCCCCCAGGGCCATGCTGGCTGTTTTCAGGAGTGGCGTGGGGCTGGGGAAAGCAGGGCGCCTGTCTTAGCGACAGCCTGGCTGTGCCGCCAGAGATCACAATCTCCTGAGAGATCCTCTAGCATCAGTCAATTGTGATCAACCAGTTGGTGATCACTGCACTAGATGATCATGATGGTTACTTTATGTCTTAGATAGAGATGATCTTTTTAGCTGTCTCTGACAGTTGCCTGAGAAGTCTGTTGCCTTTTTCAAACTTTGGAAACATAGATTGTCATGCCCATGAAGTACGGATGAACTGATGTGACTAACAGTGGCTACTCAGGAAGTGACAAATCTGTGGTCACCAGGCCAAATTCTGTTCTATTACAACGTGTAAATCCAGACTTATATGGCTTTCAGAAATTTTCACCAGTGTAATTGAGAACAGAAATTGCCTTGTTTGTATCAAAAGCATAAATGAGCGGGACAGCATGCAAAGCAATATAGAAATGCAGAGAGAGATCAGGAAGGGTTTTTTTTGAAGGGTGTTTACATGCTGCTGAGAATTTTAAACTGCTCTCTGGAGACGTGGACCAGAGTAAAATTTTCAAAACCATCTAAGTGACTTAGGAGACTAAGTCCTATTGATTTTCAATGAAATTTACTTTATAAATTCCTACATTATTCTTAAAAATGAGACTTAGGAGCCTAAGTCAGTGAGATGTTTTACCAAAATCCTTGGTCCATACTTTATCCTTGATCACTTTAATAAATGAGTATTTGGCCTGAATACAGATTGAGTAAACACTGAGGCCAGATCTTTGCCAGGAGACTGGTATATAGATACCAGTATATTATACTGGTAAAGTGCTCCTATGGTGCGTGCATAGGGAGACCAGATGTCCTGATTTTATAGGGACAGTCCTGATTTTGGGGTCTTTTTCTTATAGAGGCTCCTATTAACCCCCACCCCCTGTTCTTATTTTTCACACTTGCTGTCTGGTCACCCTATACATGCAACTTATACCAGCAAAACTGCTCTGTCACTGGCAGATGTTATCCTATCCCCACACACTGAACAAAATAAGCTATCCTGTAAAAGCACAATTTTGCTGGTAAAAATGGTATCTACACTACTGGCATAGCTATACCAGTCACAAATCACACCTCCTCACACCCAAAGGCAGAGTTTGGGTTAGAGGGGCAAGGGAGGGCATTGTCTGCCCAAACTACAAGCCTCGGGCAGGCAGCCTGAGTGTGCATTGTAATGAGTTCTTCATAGGAGAAAGGAGATGTGCTGTTACTAGTTTGAGCCTCTGAGGAAAGGAGTCAGAATTTTGTTTATAAATAGAGCGATTAACTGGTGATTAAGATAAGAAAGGGCTGTTAGGATGTTTCCTAAAGTTCAATGATCTGTTCCAAACTTGGTGAACTACAAAAAGTAAATAACCTACATGATAGAAAGTAATTGTAGATTTTTCTACAATTGTTTCAATTGTTGTATTCAAGAGGTAGTAACAAAGTTACTAATAGCTTTCTTAGAGATGACAACAGATTTTTTTAGACAAAGGAAATGTGCTAGATCTAATCTACCCGGATGTCAGTAGGCATCTGATACACAGTTCCACATGAGAAATTATTAGTTAAATGGGAGAAGATGGGGATTAATATGAGAACTCAAAGGTGGATAAGAAATTGGTTAAAGGGGAGACTGCAACCAGTCACATTGAAAGGTGAACTCTCAGGCTAGAGGAAAGTTACTAGTGGAATTCCTTAAGGATCAGTCTTGGAACCAACCTTATTTAACATTTTGATAACTGACCATGGCACAAAAAATGGAGGTATGCTAATAAAATGTGCATATTACACAAAGTTGGGAGGCATTGCCAATACTGAGGAGGACCAGAATATCATACATGAAAATTTTGATGACCTTGAAACTGCAATAATAGAAATGGGATTATATTTAGTAGTGCAAAGTGCAAGGTCATGCATTTAGGGACTAATAACAAGATTCTTGCTACAAACTGGGGACTTGTTAATTGGAAGTGACAGTGGAGGACAAAGAGCTGGGGATATTCGTTGGTCACAGGATGACTATAAGCCATCAATGTGATGTGGCCGTGAAAAGGCTGATGCAGTCCTGCGGTGCATCAGGCAAGGCATTTCCAGTAGAGACAGGGAAGTGTTTAGTATTCTTATACAAGGCATTGGTGAGACCTCATCTGACACACTGTCTGCAGTGCTGGTCTGGTATGTTTAAGAAAGATGAATTCAAACTGGTACAAGTACAGAGAGGGGCTATTATACTATTAGGATCTTATCTTATCTTATGAGAGGAGACTGAAAGAGCTTGGTTTGTTAAGTCTAACCAGTAGAAGAGATATGATTAGTCTTTATTAATACATCAGAGGGATAAATACCAGGGAGGGGAGTTATTTAAGTTAAGCATTCATTTGGATCCCAGCAAAAAAAATACATATAAACTGGCCATCAACAAGTTTAGGCTTGAAGTTAGGCAAAGGTTTCTAACCATCACAGGAGTGAAGCTTTGGAGCAGCCTCCCAAGGGGAGCAGTGTGGACAAAAAAGCCTAACTGGCTTCAAGACTGAGCTTGATAAGTTTATGGAGAAGATGATATAACAGGACTATCTATCATGGTGTGTGGTCCATCAGCAACTGCCTGTAGCAAAAATCCCCAATGGCCAGAGATGGGGAAACTAAATAGCTCTGAGTCACTACAGAGAATTCTTTCCAGGGTATCTGCCTGGTGGGTCTTGCCAACATGCTCAGGGTCTAATTGATCATCATTTTTAGGGTCAGATTGGCAGAGAGCATGGAGGTTTGTCACTCTTCTGCAGCAAGGGATGGGGGATCACTTGCAGGTTTAAACTCGCAAACTTCGTTTACTTCAATTGGACTACTCCTAGGCATTTGTTTGCGTGTTTTGGTGGATTGAGGTTTAAGAGGTTGATGAGATTATTCCCTAGAGCAGCGACTCCCAAATTTTTCTGTCCACGGCCCCCTTCCACTCTCCTGTGTCCTCTCGCGGCCTGGGAGTGTGTCCGCCAAAATGCCGCCGAGTGCAAAGCTTCCGCTTTCAGCGGCATTTCGGCAGGGCACAAATAGAATCTTTCCGCTTTCGGCGGTGGGGGGCGGATCCCACAGCAGCACCAGAACACCGCGCACTCCCATGGGGGGGTCTCACGCACACCCCACTTTGAAGACCACTGCCCTAGAGAGCATGCTATGGACATCAGCCTCACCTTTCCATCATGCCTAGTCACCTCCTCCTGAACTGTGCTGCTGATCGGGAAAGCGTCACTAGCTCCCAGGAAAGTGGCCCAGGCAGCAGATTTTACATGCCATAGTCTCTACTTCCACTTGCTTTCCTCTACCCACACAAGGCACAGGAAAGATGTACTGGACTTAATTGTGTTCTGACTTGTGATTTGTCACTTAATGTAAGAGCAACCTGTTCCTGAGAATGTTGATATTGGCTGCTAATTGATGCAGTGAATAGCAAGTTAAGAACAATATATCTGTTTCATTTGCAGCTGTGTTTAATTATGACAGAAACATTTTCTTTTCAGTGACTTGTCTTGTGAGTATATTTCCCATTTTAATTTCTATTTTGTCTGTAGTAATCTCGGGCTTTTGCGGCACACAGCAGATGTGTTTTCATTATGCCCACATTTGGTAATTTTAAACTTGTTGACAACACTGCACATTCTTTAAACAAATCTGCACAAATTTGCAAACTCTGAACCTAACAGCTGGTTCTAGAACTGCAGCTACTCATGGATAAATATCTTTCCAGAGATATCCCTTGCTTTTAAATGGGTAATTGGTATTTTTGTTACTAACTGTAAATATTATGGTACCTTTCATCTATAAGCTTATCTACAGGAGGCTGTATATATGTTTATTCTGTGGCTCTGTGAACAGTGGATTCTCACCACCCACAATGATCTTTCTGTGCCTGCTTAGCTTTCTGTTCCATATTCACTATAGGCCTATTGAGTAGAAGCTGTTAGTGGAGTAAGGTTTTGAAAATTAAGGCAGATTATAATAAATCTAAACCATGAGTTACTAGGCTGTCTAATCAATAATTATACTAAAAGAATGTAAGAATTTGAATTGTCTTGTGATGTGAGTACTTAATATTCAGTACTAAAAGAAGGATCACTCAGAAATCTCTTTTGCAGATACCGGTGTTAGGCTAAATTAGCTTGTCTTACTTACCTATTCCACACCCGGATCATGCGGAGTCAGACTGTTGCTCAAAACTGTCAGAGACCAAGAAACACACAGACAACAGACAGCTTTTTGATCAAAAAGGGCGTGCATCTTCCTCTGGCTGGTAGCTTTGGAAGAGTGCGGCATTTTATTGGCTTCACACAGCAGTATTTATATCCTACAAGACAAGACAATGACAAGTTCTGCATTTCTACATTGGAGACCACTTTCTGCATGGCCAGGGGGCCTCCTGCTTGAACCGGTTTTGTGGTTCCTGAAGCAAGCCTAATTGCCGATAAGGAATAATGCAAGACAATCTTTCCAAAGATTGTCTTGTGTAAGGTCAGGCAGCGTTTGCGGTAAGAGGGGTTTCTTGACCAACAGTTAACCCCTCCCTTAATATCTGGTAAGCAGCAAATGCAAGAATCTCTTTTGATAAGGGCATAAGAAATACACAGAGAGAGGTTTGTCTTTTATTGTTCCAACACCTGCATGAATCAGCTGTGCAAAAGAGGAGTATATAAAGTTATAGCTGCTTTGCATTTAGTTATTTTGCCAGGATTCGGCATGTTGCAGAATATGGTAATGATCTCTGCACCTCAGATACTCTGGTTACACACCTCACATTGCTAATAGAATTTTGATCATACATTTGCAGATCTCATTGGGAAAATGCAGACATCACTGTTTAAAACTGTTGCCTTTAGGTACTGGAGCAGGAAAAAAAAAAGGATTATGACATTTCACAGACCTAGCATCATGAACTCAGCGTACACTGCTGAATCAATGGTCAATGAAAGAAGTTATTATGGGAAAAACTAATGAACAGCCAAAGAATGAAAGGGCATGAGAATGATGGAAAAATCAAATTAAAATAGCATGTTGTTGTCATACTTCCTTGGTGGTTCTGCATTTCTTTGTATTCCGTTTTAGAGAGGGTTTTTAAAGCACTCTAACCTTATCATCATCATCCATTTTATGATGCATATTTATGCTAAAAGTTCATAATTTTAACATTTCTCTTCTCAACTCTATTGATATCAAAAGTGATCTGGTCCAAGTCACTGGATCAATATAAAACGAGCTAGTAAATTGGGACATTACAGGCAATTTCATCTTTATCTTTTCTGCAGCTGTTCATATACACCGAGAAATGCTGTAGACTGGGGACATGTTTTGAATCTTGAAAACACAGAAATCATTATCACATTCTAAACTTAAACTTTTATTGACATGAAAGACTCTGTAAACATATAGGAGTCTGGATTTTTCATCTCTCTTGATTGGGCCATAGATACCCTTAGCGAAAGAAGTTATTTTAGAGGAGGTACTCCAGCCGAGCACAACAGGACATAATTTCTTTATGATGACATTGTTTCACCCTGGCACAAAACACTTTTCACAGTTGAATGCTCCAACCTCAGGCACCACTAATTATGGAAAGTTATAGCTTTTAAACTGCTAGCCACCTGAGCAAGTTTGTCATACATGTATGTCCCCCTCAGATTTTTTTTTTTAATTTCTGCAGGACCTCAGAATATTTTTGATGTGGTAACATCACCTTGAAGATTTTAGAGGGGTAGCTGTGTTAATCTGTAGCCACAAAAACAATGAGGAATTTGGTGGCACTTTAAAGACTAACAGATTGATTTGGGCGTAAGCGTTCATGGGTAAAAAAAAGCCACTTCTTCAGATGCATGGAGTGAATATTACAGATACAGGTATAAGTATATATTGGCACATGAAGAAAAGGGTGGAGAACCAATGTTGAAGGCTAATTCAGTCAAGGTGGATGTGCTCCTAGCCCAATAAGTGATGAGGAGGTGCAGGGCTGTCCCTAGCCATTCTGGGGCCCTACGCATCCCCCACACAGGGATCTGTGTGGCCCCAGACCTCCACCAGGGCAGGAGCAGGCTTGAGGGGTAGTGAGACACAACCCCCCCCCAGCACTCACCAGTGGTGCAGCAGGGGCTGGGTCCTTGTGCTTCCCGCCACTGGTGAGTGCAGGCCCAACCCCTGCTGCAGTCCTCAGAGGAGTGGGAGGTGGGGCTGGGACAGAGCAGGGTCAAGAGCTTTGGAGAAGGGGTGGAGTGGGGGCAGGGCTGGGGTGGAGCAGGAGTGGGAAGAGGCAGGGCTCTGGCAGAGTGGGGGCAGGGCCATGGGGAAGAGGTGGGGCAGGGACTGGAGCAGCACAGAGCTGCGCAGGGCTCCAGGAAATTTGGTGCACCATATTTCCTGGTGCTCTGCGCAGCTAAATACTTTGTGTATGGGAAGGGACGGCACTGAGGAGATGTTAATACCAAGAGAGGGAAAATTGCTTTTGTAGTGAGTCAGCCACTCCCAGTCCCTATTCAAGCCCAAATTAATGGTGTTGAGTTTGCAAATGAATTGTAGCTCTGCAGTTTCTCTTTAAAGCCTGTTTTTGATATTTTTTGTTGAAAAATGGCTACTTTTAAATATGTTATTGAATGTCCAGGAAGATTGGACTGTTATCCTACTGGCTTTTGTATTTGTGTCCGTTTATTCTTTTACATAATTTAATTATGTATGTTAATCAGATTAATTTTGGACACATCTCAGAAATTCACCACTAGTGATAAATTATATCCAGGGAGCTGAGTAATTCAGAACTTCATATGACAATCTAGAAAATACAGGTCACTCATTTTACACCCTGCATTGTATTCACGTTGTTCAACATGCAATTCAAAAGGAAAGGAAAACATTGACAAACTCTCTTGTATTTAAAAAACTCAATAAAATATTATTTGATAGTGTTTAGTGGGGGGAGTGCATGGAATGACTAACACAGGGTCTCTTAGGCTTCTATTCTAATAGGTATTGGGTAAGCATCATCATTGCAGAAGATTAAAAAAACAATATCACACACACAGATGGATAAGATACTTTAGGCAATCCAGTCCATCTCCCTGCAAATTCAGGATTGTCCTCTACAGGATATTGTGGCAGGGTGGGGCCTGACCCAGCCCTGCTGCCCTTTTAAGAGAGCAGGGAAGTCTCTGCAAACCTCCAAGTGAGGGAAGGCTAATCAGCCACCTGGGCTGCAGAGGGCTCAGGGTTATGTGTTGCACCTGGCAGCCTCTCCAGAGGATAAAAGCCTGTGAGCGTGGAAGCCCAGGGTGGAGAGAGAAGGAGACAGAGAAGGTACAAGGAAGGGAGTAGAGCTGAGGAAGGTAGCTGAGCTAACTGTTCCTGAGGCCAGCCAAGTGAGGGCTTGGCCTGAGCTAAAACCTGAGCTTACTTGAAACCTGTAAAGCTGTATTTAGGTGGTGGGGCTTGCACTGTAAATAAAGAACACTGTTGGAAGCCACAAAAGAGTCTCCTGCCTGTTGTGACGTGGGGGAAGGGCGGATCTCCTACAATATGTTCTTGTGTTCTGTCCAATCTAAAATTCCCAAATATGTGGAATTAATCATTTTTCTTGAGACACAACCTAAGTGATTGCACAGTCAGTATTTCTCTCTCCCCCGCCCCTCTACAGTTTGCATTGCAAAGACACCAAACGTCAGCACTCCATTGTGCTTGGCCCTTTACAAATATACAGTAAGAAGGCGGTCCCTGCCCAAAAGTGCTTACAATAGCCTTGATAATCGCTTTTAAAATATCATCCAATTTCCTCATAGTTATACCATCGAGCAACACCATAAATAATTCCTTTGCGAGTAAAACAGAACTTCTTCCATAATTATATTTCAGGTAATTGCAGTTAAGTGATTTTATATCTTGTAGGATGACCGAAGGAAAACAACATTCAATATGATGCTCCTTATGCTAAAAATACCCCCAGAAACCACTTCCAGGTTGGGTCCTTAGCAGGTGTAAATTGGCTTAGCCATATTGGCTACAATGAAACGAGTGCTGAACATCTGGACTACAGTCACTGGCATCGAAGTGCTGAACATCTGAACTACAGTCACTGGCATTGAAGTGTAACTTCTGATCTAAAACAAAGTTAGGTCATGTCACAGGATAGATGGCCTCTGAGGGGATCAGGCTCCTAGCCTACCCATGATAGGTTCTCCTAAGGCAGTGCGTCTCAATTATTTTCTGTCATGCCCCCCCTAGGAAGAAGAAAACATTTCGCACCCCCCCGCGACTGTAAATAGTATAATTTGTCTATAATGACACTATAGACGGGAAGGGCAGCTCCGCGGCGGGGCTGGGGCGAGTCACCGCGCTGCCCTGCGACCCCCGCCCCTCCTGTCAGGGCGCAGCGGGCGGCAGCGACGGGCCGGCTCCCGCTCCCACCGGCCGCGCCAAGGCCAGCTCCGGCCCGCGGCTCCGCTCCCCTGCCCGGCCCGCCTACCTGGGCCCGCACTTACCGCGCGGCTCCCACGATGGCGGCGGCACCGAGCGCGGCCTGAACCCACTGAGCCGCCTTCCCTCGCGCTCCCCGCCCCGCCCGAACACGCCCAGCGCCCCGCGGCACGCCGGGAAACAGAGTCCTGCCACCCGCAATGAACGGGCCCGGCAGGGAGCGCAGGGACTACCATTCCCGGCATGCCACGCGCCGCGGCCACCCACCGACTCCCTGCTTGAATGAAAGGCAACGAGGTCAAACGAGCCCCCCTTTACGGAGCCTCGCGCTCCCCCCGGGGGGCGCGCCCCACTATTTGAGAAGCACTGTCCTAAGGAGAATGAGTCAACCCAGATCAATCTGTGAGTAGTTGGGTGGCTGGCAGTTAATTAGTTAAGGAGCACTTTAGCCAAAGTAAAGGGTTATGAGGGTTACAGAGGAGAAGTTCCTCAGGAGAAGGACTTCTCAAGGGAACTGGTTGGGAAACTCACCAGAGAAAGAAACCTGGATGGAAAAGGGTCTGAAAGGGAAGAACGATGAGTACCAAGAATCTAGAGCAACCTGGTCCAAGCGAAAGGACCTTACTACACAGCAGCAGGACATTTAGATCGCAGATGAACTATGTACTGATGTAGGAGAGAGTTGCATTGGTTTGACCTTTGCAGGGGTCCAGAGAAGGAGCATTTCTCCAGCTGGTGGTGACAGGCCTAGTTCCAGAAGAGATCCTGTGTTGAGTAGGCTTTACTGATAAATAGGCTGGATGGAAGACACAGACAAACTCAGATTAAGGGCAGATAGCCTAAGATTAATTTGGCCTCTCCCAGTTGTACAGTGGGTGAAGACTTGCTTGTATGCCACGTTCAGCCTTTGGTTAAATAAGTTAGACCCCTGAAGGGCACTGTTTGGTACAAAAAAAGCCCCATTGAACTCACTGAAAGCCTATTAGGGGAAACTGAGGCAGGACCCTACTTCACAGCTCCTGAGGGGGAGGGAGAGAGGGAATAACACACCAGCCTTGACAGAAGGGAGCACCCAAAAGGTGGATAATAGCCATATTTTATTTAAGGGGATAAATATCTAATTACATGCAGATATATTAAAGAGTAAGATTACTTACAACCTGTCCTGACAATGAAATATCTTTGCTTGGATTGTGTAGCAGAGATCCAATGCTTCAGTCCTGGTGTCTTTGTGAAAAATGTCATCTATATGGAAAGACTGACCATATTTCATTTTTTATTTTGTGTAGGGAAGAAGCTCTGTGTGGCTGCAGGAGAAAACTGCAGAAAATATAAAAGAAAACCATTACATAAATTCTCCCTCAAATAGGTGAAAATAACCTACTTTTTCTAGGCATTTTTATTTTCTTCCTATAGTTTATATGGATAATTTTGTTTCTATCTCCAACTGGAGAGTAAAAGATAAATCACAGAATGACTGTGGGGATAGAAGTAACAGGATTTCTAAGAATGAGGATTTATAGGATATAGGAATGGAAAGAACTGTGATGTATATAATATGATGTGCCCATAAGTAGAGAGTTTAGTGAAACATTTCAGACAATACTAAATTAATTTTGCAAGCAAAATTCTGTTAGAACTGGCTTTGATGTGAGTACTGCTGCATGGACTGAAAATCATCAGAAGGCTAATGATACCAAAGTGGAGTTGGTGGGAGGTGACTGCTGGGATGCCACAAGGATCAATGTGAGGTCTTATTTTATATTTTATTATTGATCTTAAATCAGATGTAAATTAACAGCTGCTGACAGTCCTAGTGGGACAAAGAAGTGGTATAAAGGGACCTTTAGAGGTTGGAAATCTGAGTAGTAGGAATGCACACAAGTCCCCAGATTTGTTTTTGAAGTGTTAACATAGTGAGGAAGATTTGAATTTCAGAGGGAAAGTAAAACTCTCTCTCATTACCTCCCACATAGTAAATACTACTGCTGGAGACTATTCTTTGGCTCACAACCTATGCCAATAGGAGGGGCAATGGATGTAAGAAGGGGTCTTTTGTCCCCATGCCTGGACAGAGATGGTCTGACAACAAGGAGGATTAGTCTCTCCTTCTTCCTGTGCATTAAGATGAGGTGGATGAGGCATACATGCACTTTTCCTCTCCTTCCTATGGTCAACCGATGGCAGGGATTCTTTCTTCCTTCCCCTACGTGCTCAGGGTGTAACAGTGTTTAAGGAGGCTCTTCTCTAGATCTCCCCTTTGGTTATTGGTATATGGAAGCTGCAACTAAAAATCTGTTTCTTTAGGACAATAACAATTATATATATTACAGCAGTACTGCAGATGTGGTAGGTACTGTATAGACATAATGGGAGCAAGAGCACATACCGCTAAAGGCTAAAACAAACACAGAGGAAAAGGAGACAACAGGCACAGCGTTTGGTCAGACTGCGGACCATGGTTTTGTCTTTGTTTTTGTGTATAAAGTATCCACAGCTGTCCCCTCAGTTGGCTGCTGCTAGTTCCTTTCTTTTATGTGTAAAAGTGTAAACAAACTTCTTTTTTGTAGGGAGTGCTGTAGAATTAGGGAGAAAGCATGGAGTTGTGTGTGCAAGGAGCAGGTAAAAGGAGTCCAGAGGTTGGCATCACTGGTGGAGTAGACTCAGCAGAGGACAGTGGGAGATATTTTCATTGGTAGAATGTTTACTGACCCTGATGTTCCATTAACTCTTTCTTGATGTTAGGCAGAGCTCAGTTTTCTTTAATATTTTTTCAAGTGATGGGCTCATTTACATATGGAAATTGTTTTCTCACAAAGTAGTTCACCAACTCAGTTATACCATGGTTTGGCCTTGCTCAACTATCATGCTTTAATGATTATAAAGGTCTTGATATATGGAGCTAGATCTCTGCAGGCAGAAGAAGAGCACATAACTATTCCCACTCTATGTACATGGAAAGGGAAAATTGCAATCCCCACGCTCATCCCAAGTGGTGTCTCAGTGTGCACACTTCTTCACAATCCTTCCAAGGTGTGTCAGATACAGAGAAGAGGCTGGGATGTTCCACAGGAGTAATGGAATTTTCCATCTGGCTGCTACCACAGTTTATGGGTACACTGTGGTTGCAATTATATCTTAAGGTGCTGGTGTAGCACCTCTCCTTCCAGAGGAATGGGTGTTGGTCAATTGTTCTGCATAGTCAAAAGTCTCTCCCTGCTAGGGCTCCTAGAGGCCCGGCAGACTTAAGTTTTGCAGCACACAAAGGGTGCTGAGCTGATTCCCTTTTGCAGACATTTTCTATACCTCTTCGTCTGTGCTCAGAATATTGCACCTCTCTGTCTTGGGTTGAAAGATATAGCCCTAAGGAAATAAAGTATAGTGCTAACTGATATTATTCTAGCTTTTCCAGCAACAGTGATTATCGGCTTTCAAACAATTTATCAGTAGATCAGCCTTCACTATTTTTTTCTTGCTGAAAATATTTGTCTTTTCAGCAGAGGATTCTGACAGCAATTAGCACAATGCCTCTCCTCTGTAATAATGAACTCTTGTCTCAGGACCAGACAATAAAACGGAATCTAAAAATAAGCATCTGCTTCTAATAAACTTTAAATGTGAGAAAGGAATGCTTACCCTTTGCTAGTCTTCCTTCATAAGTTACACAACAAGAATTCCCCACAGTTGGAAAATGACAGTTTTTGAAAATTTTAAAATGCCCCTTTGACTGCTTCTGTCTGAAAGGACAGACTATCCATTACTTCAGCCTCTCTCATTCCTCTCAGAAGGAGACAGTTCAATTTTAGAAGGTTGGAACAGTGTTTCATGGCAAAAAAAAAAAAAAAAAAAAAAACCCACACACAAAAAAATGCATCTACTGGAACAATTGAAGACTTGCAAAGGTTGATTGAATACAAAGTGTTACTGTAACTCTGAGCTGATGCTTTGAAAATACAATTTAGTTTCTTTAGTGGTAATTAGCATCACTTGAATGAAAACTCATCTTTTAAATATATGGGTTCTAAGTTCACTGAATCATCTTCTTCAGCAGTGTCCCTTGAGACAGCTGTGTGTAGACATTTCAGAGAGATATTTACTCATACAATGATATATAGACAGATATACGCCTACACACATCTGCATTATATAGCTATAGATCAGTATAGCTGGGAAGATAATTTTACATGTATATGATAGAGAGCTACATACTGTGACAAATTACTCTCACGATATTGATGGGTCCTGCGCTTTCTCTTCTTGTGGGGGAATTCAGGGAGCCTTTTTCTTGCCTCTGAACAGGGTATTAACTGTCCCACTAGTATCCTAGAGGGGAGAAGGGGAGAGGGAGGGACCCAGGTCCGCCCTCTACTCCAGGTCCCAGCCCAGGGGCCCTGAGGATAGCGGTAAACCACTGGGATTAGCTACTCCTTCCCCTGGACTACTTCCCTCTCCTACTCTTCAGCTTGTGGGGGGCTTCCTGCCCTCTCTCTACACAAGCCAGGTGTTCCTTTACTTAGGGTCTGGGTCTTTCTTAGCTCACCACAGCACTTCTCCAAACTGTTCTCTCCTCCAACGCCTCCAAACTCCTTCCAAACACCCACACCTGTCTGCCTGAGGCAGGGGTTTTTATTAAGGCCTTAATTGGCAGCAGGTGCTCCTAATTAACCTGATGCCTGCTTCCCTAGTCTACAGGGAGCCATGCCCTAATGAACCTGGAGCTGATATATCTCCCCTCAAACACTCTGCCACAGCTCCCTGACCTTCCTCTATCACAATACATACATGGGATAGCGGTAGATATACACAGATATATGATAGATAGATGTGATTTTGCACTGCATAAAGAAGAAATCAAAAAGTAATCTGTATCCCAGCTAGCATTGCTTGACTGACATTAGAAAACTTAACATTTGCAACAATGCAGAGCAGCAGTCAGTGTGCGGCTTTTGGGATCATTACCTTCTTGATACGATGTTCATTTCACTCTTCATCTCATTTCTTACAGAACCAATTTTAGTAATCTTACAGTGTGACTGGTTTTGGTGCTTGTTGCCAGTAATTAGACAGGCATCAGCATACCAGAGTGTAATTTTGTGGGAAAACAGTTATACTTCCTCATCGGAACAACAGCTGTCCACAACATTTTTTAACTTTTCATTTTTTAATGATAGAACGTAAACATAGCCAGCACTCTTTCCATTTTCATATTGCAATGGCATCAAGATTATATACTAGCTCCATGCCAGACCTTGAGTGGAATGGTGGGCGGAATCACCCGCACTATTTAAATTGTTATTTTTCTCTCTTTTTTTGTTTATATGCTGAGCGCATATAGTTGAATTTCCGTAAATTAAATGCATGCAAGATGCAACTCCACTGTATTACCAATAGGAAGTGGTCCATGAGGAACTGGAGACAGTTTAAAACAGACCTTGGGGTTGTCTAAAAATGGTATTGGATGGTCCTCAGGTGAGTGTAGTATCAGAGCCACATACGTAGCATTAAGCATCCTTCACCCCTCTCGTTTCACTACTGCACCATGTGCGACTCAACCAGATGGCAAGAAGGATCTAGTCCAGTGACTCTCAACCTTTCTAGACTATTGTACCCCTTTAAGGAGTCTGATTTGTCTTGCTTACGCTCCCCCCCCCCCAAGTTTCACCTCACTTCAAAACTACTTGCCTGCAAAAATCAGATATAAAAATACTAAAAAGTGTCACATCACACTATTACAGAAAAATTGCTTTCTCATTTTTACCATATAATTATAAAATAAAGCAACTGGAATATAAATATTGCAGTTACATGTCAGTGTATACAATATAGAGCAGTATAAACAAGTCATTGTCTGTATGAAATTTTAGTTTGTATGACTTCACTAGTGCTTTTTATGTAGCCTGTTGTAAAACTACACAAATATCTAGATGAGTGGATGTACCCTCTGGAAGACCTTTGAATACCCCCAGGGGAATTTGTACCTCTGGTTGAGAAGCACTGATTTAGCCCTTTGTCCTTAATAATGATCCATGGGCTGCAACGATAAAGGGGTCCAGATACTATATGAATCCCCAAGCAAGCTTCTAATGATGACAGTAGAAGTTTGCACAAAGCTTGCGGGTAGAATATGGACGTTGTATAGCATAATATGACCCCTATGGATTACTATGATTTTCATTACTAACTGCTATTTCAGTGTCCTGACTCTGTGTCTGTTTCTGTTACTTCTTTCTCTAGTGTTTTACTGTTTGTATTCCCCTTCTTAGGGCTTGTCTTCAGTAAAGCCAGCAGGGATCGATCTTTTGGCGATCGATTTATCACGTCTCGTCAAGATGCGATAAATCGATTGTCAGCAGCGCCCCCGTCGACTCCGGAACTCCAGCTTGAATTGAATTTGCGTATCTACAGCCGATCTACCCCCCTAGTGAAGACCAGCCCTTAGATGTTTGACATCTATTGACCATGTACAACTATCATGTATGCCAGTGAACAACTTTCCAAATGTTTTGCTTCATTCCTTTTCAGGGTATAAAACACATGTTTTAAAATAAATAAATATAAAAGTTTCCACAAAATAGATCATATGGTCAAATGCTATTATTTTGAAAAAATTTCCACCAGCATGCAAGGGATATACATTTATGCACAGATGCCCTTGTTCCTCCTCAGTCCTCTACAAACTGGAGAATGATGCCACCTCTTACAAGGCAATCCAGAAGAAATTACTATTCTTTCTGATAGTCTCAGTCCTATCCAGACTGGCATTCTGGATAGGACTATAAATTGTTTGCTTTGCAAATTTGGAGGCTACCTCTTCGCTGGAGAGCAAATAAGATGTTTAAAAAAAAAGCTTTAGAGGTTTAGCTAGTGCATTCCCAGCAGCATCTGGGGAACAGTGGCCATATGGCCCATTTTGGCTGGGACAGTCCCTTTTTTAAACCTTGTCTCGACTCTTTTGTGCATTTGTCCCATTTGCTCTTGCCAGTTAATCATCACTTTGCAAGAGCAAATGGGACAAATGAACAGTTTTTTTTTTAAAGTGGGGTGTGTTTCCTAGTGGGCCACGGAGAAACATGTGGGATGGAGGACTTGGAACAGCAACTTGAGCTGGGTCAGGTCTATGTGGGTGGGCAGTGGGGGGAGGGGAACCTCAGGCCAGCCCCTCTAAGACAGGAAGACCACTGGCCAGCCCCGGGCAGTGTCCCATTTTCCCATTGGGAAAATAAGGTCACCCTCATCTGGGGTTGCTGATCACCCAGTAAAACTTTGTACATCCTCAATAAACATGGTTTATCAAGTTCCATTGTCTGTTGGGAATCATAGATTAATGGCCAAATCTTCAGTTGGTTTCTATCTACCTATGACACATGGCCAGAAAAGGTTAATTAATCATCCTGCAGGATAAATGACTCAAATTCAACCCTTACACAAATGTGGGGAGATATTTGTGTTTTTGTGTATTTACATATATATGGGTAGTGGTCAACAATGTAATCAACAACCCCTGTCTGTGCTGTATTCTGTTAATTCAGAGATCTAAAGAACATTCTAGCATTTAAATGACCTGTAAACACAGGTTATCCCTGTATCCATCTCTCTGAAATGTATAGCTGATCATCTGCAAAGGGTGAAAAATAGATAATTGCCTTGGTAATGTAGCAGGGCAGTGACTCACCCCTGCGGCGCCTCCTGCTGGTCCGTCCGGGAATTAGCTCGCCAGCATCTGGAGTGCCCTCTGTAGGCCGATGTCCCGCTTCCTGCTGTGGCCCAGAGTCCCTCCCGGACCCTGGTGCCCTCTTCCCTTGGGTGCTGCACCCCTGCAGTACCCTCTCAGATCTTGGGGTCTCCCCTCCCAGGGAACCCCCACACTCTATTCCCACCTTGCCTCAGTCTAGGCAACTACCAGTCACCACTTGCCCCTGTTCACTGGGGCAGACTGCAGTATAATTGCCACTCATCACAGGCAAGGGGGGTTGGCCTGCTGCTTCTACCTCTAGAGCCACGGGCTCCCCCCTGCAACCCCAGTACCTTTTTGGGGGCCTTCTCCTAGGCTCTGAAGCCTGGGGGTTTCAAGGCCAGAGCTTCCCCAGCTCCTCCTGCCTTGCCCCAGGCCTGCTTCCCTCTAGGTACCTCCTCAAGCTCCCAGCAGCCAGGCCTGTCCACCTCTGCAGCCAGAGGAGATGCTCTTCTCTGCACCAAACTGAGCCCTTTTATCAGGGCCAGCTGGGCCTTAATTAAACCAGCCACAGCTGTGGCTGCTTGGCCCAATTAGCCTGGGAGCTGCTTGCCCCCAGCTACCACCCTTGCTATAGCCTTTTGCTGGGCTATTTTAACCCTTTTCCACTAGAGTGGGGCAGCCGCCCCACTACAGGTAATCTGTGTGAATAATTAATGAAGATGCTTAGGAAATCCCTCTCCGGCCTCCAAGTTGTCAAAGAAATCCTGAAATTGTATAAAAAAATCCTTGGGTCCTGATCCTGTCATCTCAGATCTGTTTGAGGTTTTATCAGGGAAAGCCAAAACCATCAGCATTGAAACTAACTGGGCTGCCCCGAATACAAACTTTGGACTAAAAACCTATGGACTAAATTCTAAAATTACTCTTTGCAACTAGTATCAGAGGTGTAGCCGTGTTAGTCTGGATCTGCAAAAGCGACAAAGAGTCTTGTAGCACCTTATAGACTAACAGATGTTAGGGATCACGAGCTTTCATGGATTAAGACCCACTTCATCAGATGAATGAACTACAAAGCTACTATGAATGTGAATCTCAAGATTAACTCCTGTCTGTATATTGATCATTTAACCATAACCCCTCTCTCTCTCTTTTTTTTTTTAGTTTAGTTAATAAGTTTAGGATTGGCTGTAAGCATGTTTGGGAAAGATCTGGAATATTCATTAACCTGGGAAGTAATGTACCCGTTCCTTTGGGATTGGTAGAACTTTCTTTTATATGATGAAAAAGATTTTCAGTAATCTTCCTCATTCTTGACTAGGTATCTAGGTGGAGGTCTGAGGCTGGGTTACTTTAAGGGAATTGTATCATTAGCTTCTGGGCAACCAAAGAAGCTGGCTTGGTAAATCTAAGTATGAAATATCCACCAGCTTTGGAGATTTTCTGCCCCATTCTTTGCAGTTCACCCTGAGTGACCTCAGCTGGCTTCTCAATCTCATCCCACCAGGGCCCCACTCACACTACTCTTCTCATATCCCCAAACAAAATTGACATAAGCATGTGTGCTTGCAGTTTGCAAGTCTGAACATGTATGCACCCCCTTGAACGATCCAACACTCGAATACACAAGGTAAGCAGTGGTGTTTGAACATGTAAAGCTCAGGTGCAGGTATAGGCCCATACAAAGGTTAATGGTGGGAAAAATAAGCCCTACAGGTCTAGAACTCTTGCTGAGACAATCTATTAGCCAGGATGAAACAGTAGTGCACTAGGATGTTAAGGTCCCCCAGTTATCAACAGCTGACATTTTAATAATGACTTTAAATGTATGCAAATACATAAAAATTAGTACTATGTGATGGACAGCAAAGTGGTGCTCTGAATATACTTTAGTCATGTCTTATAGAACAGTAATTCTGGCACTTACACATTACTTCAAGATAAGAAAGGGACCTATACAGATGCTTATCAAGCCTTACAAATCTGTTAAGCCATAGAATATGCTTTTAATATGTAATATTTCTGTATGCTGTTATTTTTGTAATAAGAAACAATCATGCCAACTTGAAAACTATTAAAAATAATCTGTCACAGGAAAAAATGAAAGTGTAGTGGTAAGGCATATTGATCTTAGGATATTAGGAGAGACAAAGTAGGTGAAGTAATATCTTTTATTGGACCAGCTTCTGATAGTGGATGGGACAAGCTTTCAAGCTTCACAGAACTGGTTATCAGGTCTGAAGAAAGGACCCAGTGTCTGAGCTAAATACACAGAGGGCTTGGTTACACTGGCGCTTTATAGCGCTAAAAAGCCTCCAGGAGCACTATAACTCTCTAACCGTACACACTTGCAAGGCACATTTTGCGCAATAAGTCTCTGTTTAAAGCGCTACTGGTAAACCACCTTTCCGAGGGTAATAGGGGCTTTTGCGCTAGCGCTATAGCGCAATGGTGCGAATGTGAACACCCATTGAGCGTTAATGAGCCTCCAGCATCCTCCAGCCTGGCCCATAATTCCCCTTCGAGCCACTCCGGGCGTCAGTTTCAAACTCTTCTGTCGTGTCCTCAGGTGACCACACGTCAGACCCGCCCTTTACATTCCTAGGGAAATTTGAAAATCCCCTTCCTGTTTGCTACAGCCAGGCGTGGAGTGCTCCTCAGGTAACCATTTTGCTGACCCATGATTTAAGAGTGGTAGCCATATTAGTCTTGGAATACTTGTGGCACCTTAGAGACTAACAAATTTATTTGGGCATAAGCTTTCGTGGGCTAGAATCACTTGCATGGAGTGGAAAATTCAGTATATATATATATATATATATATACACACACACACACACATATACACACACATACATACACACACAGAACATGAAAAGATGGGGGTTGTCATACCAATTCTAACAAGACAGATCAATTAAGGTAGGCTATTATTAAGCATAAGGCTTTCACACATGCTGTAGGAGACCACTTAAAATGAAGTGGGTAATTAAGGGTTAGCAGGCAGTAAAGCATGCTACAAATTGTAGTAATGAGCCATAAAAGCTGTGTTTTTGTTAAACTCACAGATTTTAGTGTCCAATAGAGGTGTGAATTTAAATTCCTAGTCCATCCTTTAGAGGTGTTGTGCTAGTTTCTTTTGAGGTCAGATGTGGAGTGGTTGCTTTATGAAGCGTGATCTCACACAGGTGAGAGGGTGTTTTTCCTCTTCTCACTTTTATGTGAGAGTTCATTTACAAGCATAGGCTGGTTTCATCCACCTAGCATTTGATATACTTGCTGAGGTACACCACAAGATGTGGTAGGTATGTGTAGGACTATCAGGTGGTTCACTACTCACCTTGCAGTGACTCCTTAAAGCTCACCCCCAGGCTGACAGCCCCTTCTTCAGTCACTTACCAAAATGTCTCTCGTTTTCCATATTCAGGGTACTCCCTGTTTGTGGCCCTCCGGCCAGGTCAATATAGTCCTCCCCTTCTGGGATATGAAAGTGCACCCACTACACTGGGTTCCAGTCCAGGATCCCCTGCAACCAGCACTTAAGGTCTTCACTGTTCCAAGTCTTTCTGCTGCTTTCCCTGGGCTGCTTCATACTTATCCTCTATCAGGTTCCTTCTCCACCCTCTCTGGGTACACCTTCCCTCAGGGCCAAAATGCCAAGGCTTCAATCTCCTGCTGGTTTCTGCCTTCTGCTCACTAAACTCAGAGAGTGATTAAAAACCTTCTGTACTACAGTTCCTTTCTTATCCTTTGCTTCCTGGTTTTATAGCAGCTTAGCCTGTCCCTTGCCCCAGCTGGACAATCAGTGAAAACCTTATCAGGTGAAGCCTGTAAGAGGGTTAAATGGCCCTTTCTGTCTATTCAGGCCTTGAAGGGTAGGTACCTAATCACAAGGGCCTGGAGAGCTTGAAAGGCTTGTTGTCAATCTTAGTCTGCAGATTTTGCATCTGTTACATTGATGCCACTTTGATTAAGAAATGAAAAATACTGGACACAGAAAAATTGAGGGTGCAAACGATAAGGTTCTTAGTTCTCATGACTGTAGTCCTGTTGGAAGAGGATTACAGTAATACAAACTAGGAACTTTTTAGTTTGCACTCACAGCGTCAACACGGGGGAGGTTTCAGTGCAACACTTTGGTGCTCACCACTGTTAACACCCCCCTACTCCAAACCGTAGGACAGTATAAACTAGGCCTCACTTTCTCAGTCTAGCATCTTCCATTTCTGAATCTTGCCACTGGTTTCACAGCCAAATTCTGGATGCTTTGTATTTTCCATCTGCAAGTGGAGAGAGAATCAACTCGTGTTTCCAAGTAGCTGCTGAGCTGTACTTTTTCTAATCATCTTTCTGGACTAATGCAATGTTATTTTCTTCATCAAAGCCTGCAGAAAAATGTTCTCTGGTGTAGTTTTATTTAAGTAATGCAAACTTTTAAATAGCAGGATAGGTTTTAATGCACAAACCTTTTCAGGTTAACCATATAAAACCATTGAGTTGTTCAGGGAATTTCAACAAAAACAAATTGTCAAAACCAGAAATGAAATTTGATAAAAAAATTACTTTCCCCCCACCCCATTTTCCAACCCGAGCTATAATATAACAAGCCAGATTGTCCTTTAACTTGCACCAGCATTAAGTCGGAAATAATTCAGTTTGAAGCCTCTGAAGTTATTCTGGTGTAAAACTGGTATAAATTAGATGAAAATCTAGCTTTAAACCACTAGAAAAAGTTACATGTTTACTAAGCCAATGCAAACTGCTCTGCAATGTCATTGTGTGATGTTAACAGGTGCACATTAGAACCAATCTCCCTCTGTTTCCACAGTAGCTCTGTTACAGTATCATATTTCTATCAAGTTGACCAAAGTTCCTATAGCTGGTGATTTTTAACAGAAGGGCTCAGAATGTAATTGAACCTTTGAGCCCAGTATATATGTACACACAGCTTCTGTATTGTGCATCAAGCTAGAGGCCAATTTTTTATACTTGTGTTATGGAAACCAGATGTTTTTGGGGTTTTTTTTGGTAGACAGGCTGTAACTTCATGAGAGACTCAATGTCTCTTCGGTGAATTTATAATTACAGAATTGTCAATATTCCGGCAATTTGCCTCTTGAGTCTGGCCGTTTTGAAAAGCCCATGATGAGTCCCAATCATCAGGGAGGTAGAAGGTGATTGATTGTAAGGAGTGTAGGAACTTTGTAATAGCGCAAAACTATTATGTAGTGACTTGAGCCTTATCAGCAGAAACCACTTTGCTTTTGCTTAAAGTTGCTCTTGGAGCTAGAGCAGACCAGCCCGAAACGCCTAGCTATACAGTTCTCAGCAACAAGTTTGTTACTTAAAAAGGCTCCAGTATCTTTAGTTATGTAATAATAGCAATTTAACAGCTATTACAGTGTTTATTACAAGTACTGATCCTAGTGCTGAGCAAGAAGACTGCGTAGAGTGGCCTGTGATGCTTGCTGAGAACTCCTTGTAGTTACTTCACTTCCTATAGCTTGGCAGCACTCAATGACAAAATCAGCCCTTGTTTAACACTGCAGTGATTTTCAGGGTGTAGCAAGTGGATTACACCGAGGGATAGACCCAAAGAGGGACACTCCATTTCCTTTTTATGGGGGGAGAATTCCAGAGAATCCTGAAAGATTGATATGGAAGCAAGAAAAGGCAGGAAAACATTGCACAACCTTTTGGGTGGGAAAGGAAGGGGGTGAGGGATAAATAAAGGAAGAGGAAGAGAGTGCAAAAGGGAGAAAATAAGAAAAGATAAGAACTACATCACCTCCGATTTAAAAAAAAGATTTATGTGCTCTCCTTTACTGTATTGTCATTCCTGGGCGGGAACTGCAGAGAAGGTGATCAGACAAGAAAACTACTTGGAATAGTATTGGTGTCAATGCTAGTTGAATACATCGTGTTTGCTGTTAACTTTTTAAAATACCGTTCTCCCTCTTTGGGATTATTCCTTCCCCTTGGAGATGTTAACATGGCTCCCCCCAGTTGTAGCAATTGTGGCTGTGCTCCCATAAACCAACTGCTGCTGTTTTAGCCATCAAGCTTCTTGGCTGTTGGCAGCTTGTTTGCATTCCCACCACTTCTTTCCCCCATAACGGGACATAGCACAGTCACAGCTCCCGGGGCCACAAAGGGTGTGGGGAGGCGGAGGCATTGTCTCACCTCTTCTTTTGTACTGGGTGTCCAGATTTGCTAGGAGGAGGAGCAGTTTGCACCATCCCAAGGGATAGTGCGCCTTCAGAGTTGGGGAGCTCCAGATGGAATTCTGTCTCCTAAAGTACAAGCCTTTCCACTGCTCACCATGGGAAGGTGCATCTCCCCACCGCTCCATATGCAGGGATTTGCCTGCCTGCCTGCCTGTCTGTCTGTCTGTCACTCATGAATCTTATGTATAGCCCAGGAGCAGTGGTTGAAATCTTAGCTCCATTGAAGTCAATGCTAAAACCTCTGTTGACTACAGAGCAGAAAGAATCCTTTGAACATAGGGTGAAATCCTGATACGTGCATCAGTGTAACAATTTTTTTTGCTGCCTTCATTATTTATGGCCTGGGAAACCAAATAAATATAAGTTTCCAGTCCTGTACAACTCACTGATGTGCCTCTGGTATGCAGGGTTTAATCACCAAATGCAGTCATCCCTCATTTTAGACTCAAAATGCCATTCCTCAGCATTTCATTTTGCGACTTAATTTGTGATTGTGTAATGAGCCGTGGTGTTAGACAGAAACATTAACCTCAGATTGAATGCTAGTTGAAAGGGAGTTGAAAAGTACTGGCCATTAAATGATTCTGGGGTCAGTATTCAGTGTGGAACATTCAGTGTAGTGCAATTATATTAATAGGGGTACGTTATTTAAAAGGTAATGAAAAATGCAAAGCACTGTAGTGCAGAAGCTAGTGGCACAACCTTTCACTTCTCTGCTTGGAGCAAAGGGAAAACATAGGCATGGTGTTTTCACCTTCATTCCTAGTGGAAACATACCCAAAACCAAGCCCAACTAACCTGTACACCAGATGAGAATTGTGCATCCAAGGAGTTGCATGCTTTGCTAGCTGCATGGGGGGAATCGTGTATTGTATAATCCTGCATTGTTTTTAATTTAAACAAATGCTTTAGTACTTCAGATTCATGTGCATGAAACACATACACAGTTTTGTGTAATAAAGTATTAAGCATGCACAGTAGCCAATTTGCTTATATTAAACACTTTCCTTAGGGTAAATAAGTCAGTGATAATGAACTCTTCTCTGTGCCTGCATACCAAGTTTCATTTTTTAAATGGCTGACTGAAATTAAAAATAAATCCTGAATCAGGAAATGCTCCAACTTTAAAATTAGCCAGATTGATATTTTTGCAAAAATATTAAAGATAATATGCACTTGACTAGAAACATAGGGGCGCCATAATGAATCAGACCAATATACTGTCTACAGGAGTTTGACATCTATTTTATATTGTGACCAGTGTCAGATGCTTCACAGGAAGATGTATACTCCCTCAAGGGATGTTTATACAGTAACAAGCCTAAGGTTAGAAATAAATGTTTCTCACAGGCACTGTTGTATTAATTTAGATGGACTATATGGGCCAAAGGTGTTAAAATGAGCGAGTCACTGTCCAACATCAAACAGTGTTAAACAAGGTCTTGGGCTTGTTACATAGAGACATCACCCTGCTTAGTACTATGGCAAACACACCATTACAAATCATTTTAATCTTTTTTTAAAGATACAGGGAAGAAGGAAAAACAGTTGAAAAGCATTTGAAATATTGTTAAGTAAAGCTTTTGGATTAACAGTTTCCCTTTCTCTTTAGCTGGAGAGAGTTTTTAGAAGGAAAAACCCCTTGTTTGACACTCTCTCTGATCTTGGTATCAAAGATGGTATTGTCCTTTTGGGGAAAAGAGAAGTTAATTGAGATGGGCTGGAGGTGCTGCTGCTGCGTTAAAGTCTGATCCTGTTTCAAAGTGAGGTGGTGTTTCAGATTCAAAGGGAGATGGTAGGGATGACTATGTCAACTGAAGTGACAAAGAGTGCTGTGGAACCTTAAAGACTAGCTAAAGTATTGAAGCATAAGCTTTCGTGGGCTAATACCCACTTTGTCGGATGCATGCAGTTGTGTTAGTTATTCCAGACTAACATGGCTACCTCTCTGATTCTATGTCAACTGAATACACTTTGTTCAGGAATCCCTCAGGATCAGGATGGAGAAAGTCCAGGTTCCCAGGAGACTGTGGGGGTGACGGCCATAATCGTGAAGCTCTCTTCAGTAGCCTCTGAACAGCCTCTTATCTGTTCTTCCATATCCCACCCCCTAAGTCTTTCATTAAAGGTCCGAAAAAGGGAATTGTGGGTGAATTAGTCTGTCCCCTCTTTATTTTGTCCACCAGTTAGGCCTAATATTCAGCACACACTCATTTTGGTTCATTACTTTCTGGTTTTACATCTTCTGTTTTTACCAAACATAATTTTGACATAGTCCTTGAACCAGATCAGTAGGCCCTTTTGTTTCGACTAATTACGTTTTTTTGGTCTCCTTTTCATATCTTTTACCATCAGCATTTGTTATTATAGGCTATTGTGACATCTTAACATTTTCACATAAATTTTTACAGTTGAACTCACAAGTAGAGTAAATTCACAGCCTCAGTTATCACAACAGCACTTACTGCTTGGTTCATATCCTGAATCATGAAGGTAATAGTATTCCTTATAGTTGTTTAGTATATCTATGATAAATATCTAATCTTGTCTTGAATGCTCAATAATATCTAGCAACAGTGAGTTCCAGAGTTTATTTATTTAGATTATTAGGTTAATTATGTCTTGTCTTCCTATAAAAGAAAAAAAGCCTTTTATCAGTTTTTAATTTGTTGAATTTCAATTTCATTTGGCATCCCCTTGATTTTTATATTTTACTAGCAAAAATACCCAGCATTGCTTGGGGTATTTGTAATTGGAAACTGGGATGTAAAAAGACTACAATGTTATTTATTAATACAAATTTTGTTCAGAAGGCTCATTTTGTCTAAGTAATTTCATTCTCTTGCATTTAGATGTGGTTTCTCCGATACATTTTCGCTTTTTACGTGGCATAATGAATAGGGTCCTTTTAAAGAAAAAAACAGTATATTTAATTATGTTTGCGCTACACACAAGGGGGCCCTTGGAGGGGGGGAGGGGGGAGAGAGCTGAGCAAGTGCGGGGTCCGTTGGAGGGGGAGGGGGCAGAGAGCTGAATGAGTGGGGGGGCTGTTGGAGGGGGTAGGGGGAAGAGAGCTGAGCGAGTGGGGGGGCTGTTGGAGGGGGGAGAGAGCTGAGCGAGTGGGGGGCCATTGGAGGGGGGAGGGGAGGAGAGAGTTGAGCGAGTGGGGGGCCGTTGGAGGGGGGGAGGAGGGAAGAGACCTGAGCGAGTGGGGGGGCCATTGGAGGGGATGTAAGAGGAGAGATTTGAAAATTTTTCAATTCTTACCCTGATTAGGACCCTAAAGCCTATAACTGTACCAAATTTCAAGTCTGTAGCTCAAACGGTGTGGAAGGAATAAGGGAACATACATACATGCACACACACATACACCATTTGACTTCTATATATATAGATTAAGAGAAAGAACAAATGGAATTCAATATAACAAAATGTGTAAAGGCAGAATCTTATTTGAAAACTGGCAAATCAGATCCAAAGTTTCCCTGAATATTGAACCCACAAGTTATTTGGCTGAACATAGATGTAACTGGGTGAAATTACACGGTCTGTGTTGTGCAGGAGGTCAGACTAGATGATCTAATGGTTCCTCCTTGTCTTGGAATCTATGAATCAACCTTGATCAATTTAATATCCAGATTCAGTTTTGGATTTATACTTCATAGGTCCTGACTTCACAGAGACCTTTTCTAAAATGTAAATGCCATGAGGAATATGGTTGTTTCCATAAAAGGACAAAAAATAGAAAAGGAGTAAAGAAATCAAATGTTGCAGAAACCTGAAATTTCATGTATCCAACCTTGCTGAAAATCATCACCTTTTCATCTTACTTGGCTACTTCTTTCTAATGGCACCATTTCAACAAAAAATCCAAATAAAATTTGTTAAATCATGTTAGAAAATGACTGAGTTGCTAGTTTGTTATATTTATTCTGTGGATTGAACAGAATACAGGTTTTCCTTTGAGGAAGCATTTGCCCACCATTGTACTTCCTGAATCAATACCATTTTAAAGGTGCCACTAGGTTAATTTATCTTTTTAGTTCCATACACTTGTGTAGTTTGGCAGCTATAGAGGTCAACAGAGATAAATCTATGTTTCTTAAGATGAAGTGGTTCTGAAAAATTCAAAGTCACTCTAATTACAACCACTCAAAGCTAAACATCATTGCAGCGTGCCTTTCCTTTAAAGATTCTTGCAGTGTAATGTGACTTCAAAATGAAGCAAGTCATCAGTTTTGTATATTCAGCAGGTTGAACTGACAGTCATCTGGAAAGCAACTCAATTTAGCTTTGAATAAAATCTATTGAAGTCGAATATCTTAATTTCCATTCACCAATAATTATACTGCTACATAAATTAATCACCAAACACGTTTGAGGCTGTAAGAGTGTCTATTCCCTCTCTCTGAACCTGGAGTACAGAGAGGGATCTCTTCTATGCCAGACCAAATAACTACAAGCTGCTTCCCAGCCTAAGTTAAGTCTTCACACCCCCAAACCCCACACTCTACCCGTTGGGAAATGGGGACCACGCTGCCACCACTCAGTAATCACCCCAAGACCATGGGGTGGGGTACCTTGACACCCCAACTCCCCCTTTCCCTCTCCCTGAGAGATTGGGACCCAGACTGCTCCCCCCCTTCTAGCCTGAAGGTAGAGAGAGACAGACTCCGCACTCCAGCTCATATACTGTGAGCTTGTCACTTAGACCTACTCTCCTTTCCCCCTCCCTTTCCAGCCTGAAAGCAGAGAGAACTTTAAGGGAAATAAACCAAACGCTCTTTATAACTAAAAAGATTTAATAAAGAAAAGGGAACAAAGCATGCACTTACAATACAACTTCACAATCTAGAGTTCTCTAACTTCCCCTCTGAAAAGGTTAGTGACACTCTAAATAGGTACAGAAACTTATGAAAATCAACATATTACTCACAGTACAGCTACTTATGAATATAGGAAGGAAAGTAGAAGTTTTCTCCCTCCATAGCTAGAGGCGAAAAAGTGGGTCTCTTGCCATCTGGGACGGCAGGAAAACTGAAAACTAAAACTCCCTCCTCTCTGCCTCATGGTCCGGGGCTCTTACGTCACTCCCTCTCAGGTAACATTAACCCCATACAGGCAGAACAACACTCTCTAGCACTTTACACTTATGACAGAGGCTAATAGGGTGTGATGTCCATGAGGCACTAATATGCACCTAAGCAAGTGAAGTTTTCTTTCTGTCTTTCTATTAAGAGAAATCTGATGATATTTCTATACTGCTACAAGCCACCCTCCATCCCCACTCACACATAAGGGATGTGTGGGTGCCTTGTATTCTGCTTCAGAGAAGAGGTCTTTATCACTGACTTTTCTTGACCTTTTCAAGAACAGAAACAGGCTAGGGTAGTGCTGATATACTTTACGTTTGTCTTTAAATGCCGATCGCCATATCCAAGGCCTGTCATGCTCGCACATCAAAGCACGATTTAATCAATCACAGTTCTAAGAGGATTTTCCTGCTATCTGGCCTAAGTTTTTCCTTCTTCAGTATCACCTTATTCAGGCTGGTCCTCACTGAGGGGGGGGGGGAATCGACGGCAGATACGCAACTTCAGCTATGGGAATCACGTAGCTGAAGTTTGCGTATCTGCCACTGACTTACCGCTCATCCCCATGTCGGCGGCAGTCAGCGGCAGTCGGTGGCGCGCTTCCCCCAACGACTCCAGCTTGCGCCTCCCAGCGAGCTGGAGTTCCGGAGTCGACGGGGGAGCTCTGGGCGATCGATTTATCGCATCTTAGCGAGACGCGATAAATCAATCGCCAGAAGATCGATCTCCGGCAGTGCTCGTGAAGACAAGCCCTTCTTCATCTTGGTTATGGCACCATGGCCTTCTCTAGACATTTGTGTTATACAGGCTGAGATCTGCCCCATCTCTCTGTGTCTATGCACATACCTGTTAACATTTTCCATGTTTTTTGAAGTGAAATATTTTCAGTTGGTTGACTGAGTGTGCTCCAGTATTTCATGCTAAAAGTTTATGAGGCTTGAAAATGCTGAAGAATAATATATTCAGACAATCAATTGTGTTAAGTTTCTGGTATGAGAATGTTGTGCCATATGTTTTCTTTGTGGCAGCAAACCACAGTAAGAATAAAATAGAGTGCCTGTTAAATCCAAAACATGGGTTTATTAGGGCAAACCCAGAATTAAAATGAAAGGGGATAGGCAGCTACTTACAATATAAAAATAAATGGAACAAGTGAAACAGGCTACATGGCGGAGTTTAGCTCAAATGTTTTCAACCCTTTGAGAATTCCTCGGTGGGGAAAACTGAGAATGAACCTAATAAAAATAGATTACTTTTGTGGGTGTGGGGTGGGGTGAAAAATACATGCAGTTTCTCATAAAGAAAATATGAGCCCTTAAGTTTCAGCCCTAAATTACTCCGATCTGTTATGTCTCTGAAGACACTAAGAAAAAAAAACACCTAACAATCTGGGAAATGTCCATTCTCTTTATAGGGAGAACAAAACCTAAGCATTCTCTACAATAACTATCTAAAACACTACGGTTTGCCATAAAAGTTACTGCCTTGTTTGATTATTGTAACTTTGGAGAAACTTCTTTAACTGCATGCTGGAAACACACAGTAACCAGGGGATGAAATTAGCCAATAGACCCTGCAGGATAACCAATGGCATGATAGCTGCCATTCTAGACCATCACTTCCTCACTTTGACAGCACTCAGGAATATACAGTCACTGGCTGCATACCTTGTAATGGTTGGAGGTGTCAGGACTCTAACCAGCATGAAATTCTTTCCCATGACAGGAAGTTAAAATAAATCCATCCATAATTGTTCCCTTCAAGTGCACAATTCAGTGTTGGTATCAGGAATCCCCTTGCAGAGAAGGTAGAGCAGTAGTTTCTAATTCAATGTCTTCCTCTCAAAGTTCCAGGTACCTTTTACTTGGACTCTTTGGCCTGGTCTACACTGTGGGCAGAGAGGGATCAATCTAAATTACACAACTTCAGCTGTTATTCACTTAGTTGAAGTCAACATAAATAGATCTACTTACCACGGTCTCTTCACTCTGGTAGGTCAACTGCTGACACTCCCTGGACGACTCCACCTGTGCTTCTCGCTCTGGTGAAGTACCGGAGTCGACGGGAGAGCGCTCGGCAGTCAATTTATCGCATCTTCACTAGAGGTGATAAATCAACCCCCGCTGGATCAATTGCTCCAGAGGTAAGTGTGGACATGTCCTTTGACTGTTTATTCAGATCTGAGCCATACGCAGATCAGTTCTCTTACAGACCTTACACTGGCACAACTACAGTGGTACAGCTGTGCCACTGTAAGGTCTCCCATGTTCTATGCCGGTGGTAAAGAGCTCTCCTGCCAACATAATTAAACCATCCCCAATGAGCAGTGGTAGCTATGTCAGTAGGAGAGCATATCCCGCAAACATAGCACCGTCCACTCCAGTACTTTTGTCAGTGAAACTTATGTTGGTCCAGGGTGTGTTTTTTCATACCCCTGACTGACATATTTTTACCGACAAAAGTGCTAATGTAGACAAAACTTAATAAGTGTTAATATTAAGGGATAAAATACAACGATTCACGTTATTTTCCATCTGTATTTCATACTAATAACCATGAAAGGACCTTCAGGAATAGAGTGTTCTGTAAATAAAAATTAGTAATTAGGCATTCCAAAACCAAGGACTGAATTGCTTTTGTTTTTGGATTGACTGTTTTATGTTTTTTCAAACATTGAATAAACTGTGACGTTCATTTCACAAAGTGTGTTTACTGCATTTCATAGAGATGCTTACATGCTGAAAAATCAGACTTTTGAGCCATGTCTAGACTAGGAGCTTTAGCAAATGCATTAGCTACTGTGTATTAATTAATCAAATATTACTTATCTAATGCAGAGAAAGATGATGGTGTTTAAAAACACATCAGCTGGCTGTGGTGAACCATAGTGGTTAAAGGAACCAGCTGACAGAAAGAGCAGATTGAAAAAAATATAAGTGTTTCATCAAAAGCTTTGGGAAAAGTGAGGTGGTTTTTTTTTTAAGATTCCAACAAAATAATGTTTTTCTTTTGAATGTTTAAATTTCTTTTTGGATAGAAAAATCCAATTGTCCTATATTTTAAATGCTTTCTCCTTTTATTGATAATGGAAAAAGAGATGGAGAAGTTTTTTAAAAAGTCAAGAGAAAGTGATAATTTTTTTTTATAATTGCAAAATGAATGGATTTTTTTTGTTGTTGAAAGGTCAAAAAAGGGTGAAAATTTTGTTAAGTGAAACTTTCCCACAAAAGCACATTCATTTCTCAGAGAGAAGCGAGAGACAGATTACAACTTCCTGTATCATACGGCATTGGGAATGAGGGAATTATGATTGGTATTTTGGATAACTATTACATACTAATTCTTACATTGTGAACTTTTCATTTAAAAAATTCTTCTTCTGACCTAGTCTTACTACCATAATGAGACTGCATGTTTGTAGTAGCCATGACTTTGGTGAAAAAAAACACAAATGACTTTTAGGATGCCTGCCACCCACCCACCCTATGACTGAGCAAGGCCCCTTCATTAATTTTTAGAGGCCCAGGTGGATGGAAGTCAGTTTAGATTTTTTGGAATTTAGAGGAAAGATTCTCCTTGCTGACACTCAACAAAATCCTAAGATTGGCCCTGTGCATAAGGGTGTGAGGTCTCTGGGTAGGCCTGGTCACCCACATTATAATTTGACTAGCCAACGTTGAACTGTAAGAGCCTGAACTTACATCACTGAAAGTCAATGAAAGTTTTGCCATTGACTTCAGTGAGGGAGGACCAACCCTTAACTTACGGTATAGTACCCCTATGTTACGATGATGCATCAGTTCAACTGAGTGTCCTGAAGTAATATTGCTGTGCTGATACCTAGTAACTTCATGTCTTTCCTTCCCATTCATTTGTGTTGCCCAGATCTCATTCTATTGCTACTCACTCTGTACAGCTAGTCCTGCCAATGGCAACATTAAATAATTTTGGACCCAATTTACCAAAGTACATGCTTAATTACCAGTACGGTCTTAAATTTCATTCAAAGGGATTTCAACATAGGCTTAAAGTTAATCACATGCTTAAGAGATTGCTGAACGGTGGACATTGTTCTTGTTCTTGAACACTGAAGATGGTAATATGTTTATTCTTACCCCGCTCCTGTTGATCTAATGCATTTACTTTGCAAACAAATCATGTGTTTTTCTTTGTGCCTTTTTTATTTGTACTTACTGTCTGGCATCCAATATTAAACAAAACCAAATGTTTAAAGGTAAATAGACAGATTGCACATATAACAAAGTAGCAAACATTACCTGGTTTTTAAAAAATAAAATAAAATTAACCTTTAAGCTTTGTGCACTATTATAAAGAATAGTTTACATTAAAAAAAACAACCCAGCACTGTCAGGAAAAATCCAGCTGGGATTTCTTATCTCATTTGAAAATATGATTTTAGGTAAAAATAGGATCTTGGCAGCCCAGAACCTATATAATCAATTGGTACCATATTTCAATATAATAGAAGTAAAAATAAGGGGTTACAGTGGAGACAAACTAAGACCCCAGTCTTGTAAACACTTTATGCATGTACTCAACTGTACACTTGAGACTAGGCCAATTCAGTTCAGTACAACTACTCGTGCTTAAAGTTAACCCATAAGAACATACATGTATGTATGTGCAGGATTGGTGCCTTAGTTTGCATCTGAGTGTTGACCCTGTTTTGGACATTGAGGAAAAGCAAAAAATTAAGCTTATGTACAGTTTTATTTCCCCATCACATAATACAGTTATCAAATTCTAGCTTCACGTTTTCAGGCCTCTGTTTTGTTTCCATGGCAAATTCAGTTTAAAGTTGGGGTAAAAATTATTTACTAGTAGTTGTTTTCACTTTGCTCAAGCTAAGTCTTTTCATTCTTGGCTATGAGCTAGTAAACATAATAATGAATGGGAGAGTGAAGCGAGCTTTCTAGTTCACTGCTACTTCAATGAGATTTAAATATAAACCTATTCACGATAATACTATTTGAAATACTACTACTACTAGCCAGAAAGCAGCAATGTGAGTTAGTCCTGCAGAGGCTTTTATGCATCGTCTAGGACAGGGGTCGGCAACCTGGTGTGAGCTGGTGTGCTCAGTCTTCATTTATTCAGTTAAATTTAAGGCTTTGTGTGCCAGTCTGGAAGGGGCGGGGTTTCGGGTGGAAGGGGTTGGGTTGAGGGGTCACCCCACACCCGCTTTGGGGTTTCCCCCGCAGGCTTCTTCCAGCCAGGGTCTCAGCCCGCTGCCAGCCTGGATGAAAGAAACCCAGGCTAGCAGTGGGCGCTGAGTGGTGCAGGTGGGGACCCTGGCTGGCAAGAGGCCAGCAGGGAGAGTCCCAGAGCTTGGGGGTTTCCGCCGCAGGCCCCTGTGAGCCAGGGTCTCAGACCGCTGCCAGCCTGGATTCCCTACACCCAGGCTAGCAGTGGGAGCTGAGTGGGGCAGGTGGCGGGACCCCGGCTAGCAAGTGTGATTAAAATTGCGATGAATCTAGATCAATTTTTTAATTGCAATTAGTTATTTGTATTAATTGTGTGAGTTAACTGACATTAATCACCAGCCCTACAAAAAAGATAATGTAACCTGAGCTGTAGCATCTTTTCTATATAGTTCCCTCAGTGGTCCCAGGAACAGCTGCAGCCAGGAGTTACTAATACAGCAGCTCCAGTGTAGCTGCACTGCCAGGGAGCTGGAACAAAGGCTGTCAGATGCCAAAGCTGGGTACTGAGAAGGCACCAGGATTTTTTTTTTTTGTAGTGGGGAGTGGAGGGCGGGCGCGGTGGAGAGGAAGGGGATAGAATGGGCAGATGGAGCTAGGTGCCTTACATATGGGTCTATATGATGGGAGAGAATTCTTATGGAAGGGTACTGTGCAAGGAGCACCCCACCCACTGTTTTGTTCTTTTCCAGTGGTGGCATGTGATCTGGGTCATGGCTATCTTGCTACTGTGAATGTGTAGTTTAGTACTTTCTTTACAGAAGCACTCAGTTAATCTGGCACAAGTGCAAAGGAGCTACTGAGATACACAGGGGTGTAAATAAAATCAGAATCTGGTTTTTGGTGTGCATGGTGATCAGTAAAAAAACAGCACTGTGGTTGTGCAGTACATAAATTTCCCATTCATTTTGATGTTGCGCACTTGGAAGATTATGCACGAGACAGGCTAAGTGAGAAGTTTTAAATCCAAACCATGGTAGATATCTAAAACTGGCTTAACAAAATTGACATGAAGTTACATGAACTACAAGCTGAAAGCAAGCTTGAAATATATCAGGCCTAACCGTTATTTTAGCAGAAGCTTATAAGCTCCTGAACACAGGTCTGTTATGCAAGTATTTTAACATCATTACTGGAACATGATGGGCCCAAGTCCGCCATCTCACACTGAAAAGTACTTACTCGCATGAGTAGCTGCACTGAAGTCAAGGAATCTACTCTGATTACTATTTACTATTTAAGACAAGTAAGGGAGGCCAAATCAGACCCTGTATATATAGTATTTTTAGTTAAAATAATGAATGGAGAACAGCTGTTTTGCTTCATAGCTGCTGCATAGCACATATTTTAAATGATAGTTAAAAGAAGTATTTCTTGCAGTCCACTCTTTGACTTGGGAAAAGATGACTCCATTAAGAGATTTCTCACCCAGTAGGCATTAATCTAAATAGACTATAACTTGCAGTAAAAACCAGCATTGACCACAAATGCATATTTTTTTTCCGGGCCATATAAATGGCTGTGGCACTAGTTGGGAAAGGTTGCGAAATGTTTAAAAATATCTAAACTGTTTTGGTTGAAGTACAGCTTTCTAAACTGTGGGCACTTTATTGGGGTTTGTTGATCAAGCAGTTCATATTACCCAGTTTGTGTTTAGAGGTGTAAACTATGCATACCATTCAGTCAGCTCAGAAACGGCAGAAGGACTTAACACATTTTCCTTCACCACATCACACTTTCTTCTGGTTTGGTCTGGGTTTGAAGTCTGCTTTTAGACTCTAAGAAATATTTGGAGAATGTGATGGTTACAGTTAAACATATTCTCACTGAGAATCTATGTGTTAGTAGATGGCTCCTCTCCCATAGGAAAAACAGCACTTTGTATTACAAAACAGAAATGGAAAAGAAACTGAAAGGTGATTATAGATATTATAGACCATTTAAGGTGTATAGCAAGTGTCATTTTCTATATATGTACGTTATGGAAATAGGTTGGATTCTTCTGGAATTAAAAACACTTGGTGCAAAGCTTTAAAGTCACGTAATTAAATCTACATTGAAAAACTCTTCCTTACTAACTCCAGTTCTCTCAGGTTAGGGTTGGTGTTCTTAATATATTAAGATGTACTTACAAATCTCATAATAAGAACAACATTACTTTAAAATAAGCTGTATGGAGCGTTGTTGTAGCTGTGTTGGTCCCAAGAGACACAAGGTGGGTGAGATAATAGCTTTTATGGGACCAACTTCTGTGGGTGAGAGAGACAAGCTTTTGAGCTCGACAGAGCTGTTCTTCAGGTCTAAATTGCTCAGGTTTGGGGTAATAAAAAAAGTGAACAATTTTTTTTAAAAAAGAACCACACTATGATACATTTATATACAAAGATGGCTAGATTCCTGTTCCTCACTTGGTTACTCCAGTTGTGTATCAGTGTAACTCCATGGTGAATCAGAACCCAGAAGTCTTCAAAAGGAGAGAATCATTTTGTCAACATGTTTTTACCTTGGTTTGCTCCCATTATACTTACAATTACACTGAAAGTAATAGATTTATATTTGAGCAAAAATGAAATAACTGTCCTGTAGGGAGCATGTGCGTCTGGCAAACCAGACCGTGCCCTCTCCTTGACCCAGAATCGCTGCCAAAGCTTTTATCATAACGGATAACCCTAATTTGGACTTCCTCCTTATATAATGGAAAAGTGCTGACATGCACGGAAAATACAGGAGGGGGGATGGCTCACAGCCATATCCCCCCTGCACGCCCCCTTCCTGGGAGGAGGGGGTGCGGGGAGTCCTTACCACCAATGAGAATGGAAGTAAACAAACGTATCCATCACTGTCACCTATGCTTCCTTATGCTGTTTGCATGTAATAAAAACCGGACCCCCGAAAGCTTTCGGGGTTCTCTCTCTCTACCGCAGTCTTTGTCCGTCTGGTTTCTTCCCGCATCTGGTGACCCCGACGTGGTATCGGCGTACTCCGGTCCCCCGACTCATCGGCTGGAAAAGCCCTGGTGCACCACAGCGTTCGCGCTCTCTCGTGAGTATGGGGGGAGATTTATCTGTGCAGCAAAAGGCTCACGCGAAAGAGCTTTTAAAACTTATCAAGCAAGCCGGATGTGTAGCTGCCTCACAGAAACATCTGGAGGATTTATTGCGGTTTGTTGAATATAGATGCCCGTGGTATTCTGATAATGGCTCCCTAGACATTTCTGATTGGCACAAAATCGGGGAGCAGTTCTTTCGGGAACCACGAGCCCCTATTCAGCACATCCTCCTCTGGCAGCACTGTGCAGATGCAATAGGGCGACTGCGGGCGGAGGCGCCCCCTGTTGCATCTCCCTTACTCGAGGTGCAGGCACCCCCTGCCTACCCTCGTGTAGTGCCCCCTTCCCCGAGCGCTCTGCCTCTCGCAGCGCCTAGTGCTCCTCCTAATTCCCCTCCCCACTGCGGCTCAGTCCAAGCCGCCCTTCAGCAAGCCCGAAGTGCAGGACAGGATCCCTTACTGGATGATTGGGAGGGGGAGCTCCCAGCTCTGTTCCCCTTAACGTATACACCCATCCCCGATGATCCAGAAGGGCGACAGCGAGTGAATCACAGCTATGTAAGTTATTCAATCATGAGAGAACTCAATAAAGGGGTTAGAGAGTCAGGGTTGCACTCCACCTATGTTATGGGAATTGTCGAGGGACTCGGCAACGCCTATGTAATGGTGCCAGACGATTGGAAACAGCTATTCCGCATGATCCTGTCCCCCGCCCAATATGTCGTGTGGGACAATGAATTCAAGCTCGCCGCTATGGCGATGGCCACTCCTGCCAATATACCTGATCAAATCTATGGGGCTGGTCAATTCGCTACTGTCGTACAGCAGGCTGAACTCCCGCAGGAGTCCTTCCAGCGCACTGCGCTTTGCGTCCAGCGCGCCTTTAGGCGAGTCCCAGCCTCTGGTAAGCCCCTCCTGTCATTCACTAACGTCAAGCAGCATGCTTCAGAGCCATACCACCAGTTTGTGGATCGGCTGAAAGAAGCTATTCACAGGCAAATTGATAACCCCGATGCCCAAGCTGAACTCCTTATGAGATTGGCACATGAACAAGCAAATGCTGATTGCAAAAAGATACTCCAAACTGTCATTCACCGTGCGCAGTATACCATTGCCGACATGATCCAGGCTTGTGCAGAGGTGGGCACGCAGACACATGCTATGGCCTTGCTAGCCGGGGCCCTCCGGGCTGGCAATAAGCCAACAGGCAATTGTTTCAATTGCAAAAAGCCGGGACACTTCCGTAGTGAGTGCCGGGCCCCTGGGGGTGGAGCCTATAGGGGCGGAGGGCAGCCCCCCGGGAGGAAAGAAGGGGGCCGTCCCTCCAAAAAGTGCCCCTGGTGCAATAAAGGGTATCACTGGGCAAACCAGTGTCGCTCTAACCCGTCGGGAAACTTCCCGTCGGGCCCCCCCCCGGCCCCGGTCTAAATGCGGGGGTTACTCATGCCGGGTCACAGCTGCCTCCGCCAGCTACTAAAGGCAGTGCTGGGATTGATCTGATTAATATGCAAGATATGACCTCTTCCCTCCCCGGGGAGGTCCTGCTGATGCCAACGCAGCTCACGGGTCCCCTCCCCGGGGGGACAGTCGGCATCATCCTTCCCCGATCCTCTGCCCACCGACGCTCAATCATGGTTGTCCCAGGAGTCATTGACTCTGACTACACCGGTACTATATTTGTTCAATTCTGGGGCCACCTTCCCCTAGCACTCAGCAGGGGAGAGTCGTGGGCTCAACTTCTCATTTTACCCTATTGCACACCGGGAGGAACCGTGAACACCGAGCGATATGGCGGCTTCGGGTCCACCAGGACGGGACCCGATCAGGAACCCTCTTTCCACCCGCAGGTCGCTGCGCTTATCCAGCAAATTCAAGTTCGTAAGCCAACTCGTAAGTATGTGATTAACGGTAAGGAGTTGGATGGGTTGCTGGACACCGGTGCGGATGTATCTGTAATTGCCCAGCAGAATTGGGACCCAGCTTGGCCCTCTGAGGTGGCTCCCTCCGTGTGGGGAGTCGGAGGAAGCCAGTCGTCCCGCCGTAGCACCAGCTGGCTCTCGGTGTGGGACCCTGAGGAAGCTAAGGAAATAGCTCAAATTCGCCCTTGTATACTGCCAATTAACATCAATCTTTGGGGCCGAGACCTGTTGTCACAAATAGGGGCCTCTCTTACAGCACCATGATTCACCCAACTGCCCTAGCATTAACGTGGAAACCGCACACCCCTGTGTGGGTGGAGCAGTGGCCCCTGCCTTCCGAAAAATTAGAAGCATTGACGCACCTGGTCCACGACCAGATCGTCGCACATCACCTTGAACCCTCCACTAGTCCCTATAACACTCCCGTGTTCGTAGTCCGCAAAAAGTCAGGTAAATGGCGGCTGCTCCATGACCTCCGTGAGATAAATAAAATCATAGAACCCATGGGACCCTTGCAGTGCGGTACCCCAAATCCAAACTTAATTCCACAAGATTATCAGCTCGCAGTTATTGACCTCAAAGATTGTTTTTTCACTATACCCCTTCAGGAGCAAGATAAAAAATACTTTGCCTTTACCGTGCCAGTCCTTAATAATTCCCGGCCCACCAAACGCTATCAGTGGACAGTCTTGCCCCAGGGTATGTTAAACAGCCCTACCCTGTGCCAACACTATGTCGACCGAGCTCTCCAACCCTTCCGTGACAAATTTCCTAAGCTCCTAGTATATCATTACATGGATGATATCCTAGTAGCAGGGCCCACCTTACCTCCCTCGTGGCTAAGTGACCTCCAGGCTGCTTTAAGTTCATTTGGCTTGCAAGTAGCCCCGGAAAAAATACAGACCAAAGATCCCTTTCTGTATCTAGGTCACAAGCTGTTTGCCTCATACTCGATCCCAACCATTCCTAAAATCCAAATCCCAAACCCCGTGACTTATGTAGTCCTGCAACAAATTCTTGGGGCTGTTAATTGGCTTCGCCCCTACTATCGAATTACCACTGAGACCCTCCGACCTTTGTTCTTAGCCCTCACACAAGGCAAACACCCCTCCGATCTCATTTCCTTACAACCGCAACAGTTAGCAGTTGTGGATCAAGTTAACTCTATCATGGCCCGCCAGTGGGTAGACCGTGCAGTCGCAGATGTCCCTTCCAAACTTATCTGCCTCTGTGATACGCTGCAGCCATGTGCTGTTCTCGCCCAGGAGCCTCCCTCCTCTCCTCTCCGCATACTCGAATGGTTGTACCTCCCTCATGCCCTTCCCAGTACCCTCTCCCCTTTAGAGACAATGATTGCCCAGTTAGTCACTAAAGGTCGATTGCGCTCCCTTGCCCTTTTTGCCATTGACCCTATCGAAATTGTTCTCCCAATACCACTTAAACAAACTGCTGCGGCCTTTGCCTTTTCAGATGCCCTGCAGCTCGCCTTAGCTAGCTTTGTTGGCCGTCTCTCCTATCACACAGCCAAAGACCCTCGCCTCCACATCGTGCGGCATGTCCCCATGCAATTTGAATGCTTGTTCACCCCACTCCCTATCACAGGTGCCCTAACAGTTTTTACCGATGGTAGCCCCACATGCGGCGTCATCTCCTGGTGCATCGCCGGCGTGTGGTCTTCTCGCTTTACCCCACCGCAAACCACACCCCAACGTGCCGAACTAGCTGCCCTGTGTTTAGCCTTTTCACACTTTCCTAATGAACCCCTCAATGTTATCACTGATAGCTTATATGTAGCCAATATCGGTTCATGTATTTCTGGTAGTTATGTTTCCCCTGTAGTTGATTCAGCACTTCTGAGTCTGTTTCTCACTCTGCAATCTCTCCTTCGCTCGCGTTGTCACCAATTTTTTATAGCTCATATCCGCAGTCATCAGCCCCTTCCCGGTTTTTTGTCTGAAGGGAATGCCCATGCAGATGGTCAGCTCCGCGCCCTCTGGCCTTGTTCCCCCATAGAAAGTCATGAACTCCACCACCAAAATGCTAAGGCCCTTGCTCGTCAATTCTCCCTCCCCCTCTCTGATGCCCGTGCCATTATCCAACAATGCCCACAGTGTGCCCTTCAACACGCCTACCCCCCCATCGGCGTGAATCCTCGTGGCCTCGGTGCCAATCAGCTTTGGCAAATGGATGTTACCCACTTTCCCCCCTTCTCCCCATGGTCGTATCTGCATGTCTCTGTGGATACCTATTCTGGCTATTTGTGAGTTACCCCGCAAAAAGGTGAAAAAGCTAAGCATGTTGTTAACCACCTTGTTCGCTGTTTTGCCGTAATGGGCACTCCCCAGCGCCTCAAAACAGATAATGGCCCTGCGTATTGCTCATCTGCTCTCGCTGATTTCTGTACGCGCTGGAGCATCACCCACACTTTTGGCATCCCCTACAATTCCAGGGGACAAGCCATCGTCGAGCGTGCCAACCGCACCCTCAAAACTGCCCTTGAGCGTCAAAAGCAAAAAGGGGGAATCCCCCCTAGTCTCCCCGAGAAGGAGGAATGGCTTGCGAGTGTGTTATTTACGCTTAATCATTTGAACCTGCTTTCATATGATTCTCGCTTACTTTCTCGAACACAGAAACACTTTCAACAGACAGAGGTTCTACCAGCCCCCTGGGTCGTCTACCGTCAGCTACCCGGCGACTCGTGGAGCGAGCCCGTCCCCCTTATCACCTGGGGCAGAGGGTACGCAGCAGTCGCAACAAAGACCGGGCCGGTGTGGGTTCCTGCCAGATACGTAAGACCGTGGGTGGCCGATGGCGTGGCACCAAGGCCTAGCAAATCCCATCCCCGACTTCAACCTGAGTCTGACTCCCGACCCGATCATTCCTGTAATTTGCCAACGCGTTCGCGGGCTGCGCAACCCACCGATGACCTGGGGACACGTTAAAAAACTCGCCGGGCAGGTAGACGCTGCCATGAAGGACTGTGGACTAGAAAAAAACCACAGAGAATTGTATTGTGACAATTTTTGCTTGCCTGCATTCTAATTCGTGTATAATAATGTGTATGTTGATTTTCCTCTTATGCCCCCCAACCCATGCTGTCCCCTCCTCAGGCTATACAGTACCCCCCCGGCGCACAGTGCCAAATCTGTGGGAGGCATTTGCCACCACTTTAAACCAGTCTGGCTTTTGCCTGACACAACAGGTGGCCGTCGGGCAGATATTAGGTACCTGCCTTATCCCTGTTTGCCACGAGGCATCTGACATTGAAAGCAGTACTTGGTTTTATAACAGCTTAGAACCCAATAGTACTATCCGTAACCTAGGGTATTCAGCTTATCACAATTGGGGAGCTCAGACCCCACGAACCCCAACTAATGCTATTGTCCTTGATACACCATACGTAGCCAGTCACAATGTCTCCTGTGCCCGGATGGTAAATTGTACAGCGTCCACCTGCTACTCCCCTCAGCCTCAGTCCCTTAACTGTCTCACATATGTTAACATTTCATACCTATACAAACACGTCCTCCTACCCCCAGGTTGGTTTTGGACGTGCTCAGGCCTAACATTTAGTTATATCCCGGCCAACCTTACCCACGGGACCACCTGCTGCTTAAGCAGGCTCTCCTTCATCTTACCGCAACGCCACCACCTAGCCCGACGTAAGCGTGCAGCAGTCCCCCTGGACTCGTCTTGTAATGCTCATGTCTCTTTACTCACTAAAACTGAATCAGTTGCTTTAGCCGTCTCCCTAGTTGGTGTTCCCGGCCTTGCCTCACGCAACAGCCGCAACATCAATGCCTTAGCCTGTGCAGCTGTTAAAGCTTTGAATTCTACATCCACAGCCATTGCCCTCATTAATTCTGAGCAAGTAGAACTCCGTCATGGTCTTTTACAAAATAGAGCTGCCATCGATTATCTTTTATTGTTGCACCATTATGGATGTGAAAAGGTACAAGATATGTGTTGTTTTAATATTTCTGACCACTCACACGCTGTAGAGAATCAGCTGTTAGTGATCAGGAATATTACCTCTCAAATCCAAATTCATTCAGATCCATTCTCTCAGTGGTGGGACTGGCTCTCCTCTCTCCTCCCGGGCTGGAGTTGGCTCCACCAACTTATTACGTATGGTGGTCTAGCCCTCCTCCTCCTCATCTTTACCTGCTGCGGTATTCAGTGTATTCCATCCCTAATCACTATGTGCCTCCAGGGTTGTCCCTGGTCCCCACGCACGCACGATAAAAGCTTTCCCTTTTAAGCTCCAAAGCGAAGAAGGGGAGATGTAGGGAGCATGTGCGTCTGGCAAACCAGACCGTGCCCTCTCCTTGACCCAGAATCGCTGCCAAAGCTTTTATCATAACGGATAACCCTAATTTGGACTTCCTCCTTATATAATGGAAAAGCGCTGACATGCACGGAAAATACAGGAGGGGGGATGGCTCACAGCCATATCCCCCCTGCACGCCCCCTTCCTGGGAGGAGGGGGTGCGGGGAGTCCTTACCACCAATGAGAATGGAAGTAAACAAACGTATCCATCACTGTCACCTATGCTTCCTTATGCTGTTTGCATGTAATAAAAACCGGACCCCCGAAAGCTTTCGGGGTTCTCTCTCTCTACCGCAGTCTTTGTCCGTCTGGTTTCTTCCCGCACTGTCCAAATGGTATTTTGTGATGTTGACCCTATGGAATGAAAGTCAGAACATAAGAGTAGCTGGAGGGTCTTTGAAATGTCAGCAATTGTATGCTAAGTGGAGGATAGGTATTAATGGCAAACTTTTAGACATGCAGTTCCCTGGTAAATTATACTTAGGAAAAAAGTAATAATTATTTAGCTGGATATATAAGGCCAGAGCCTTAGCAGGAGTAAATTGGCAGAGCTCCAAGTCAGCTGAAGGTCAGGCCTGTATTTTGCATATACCATCTCTGTGAATGTTCTGAGGCTTTTAACCCATACAAAAATCTCTCTAATTTTAGTGATATGTGTTCATTTGTAGCCTGCCAAATTCTGCAGCCAAGGGGCCAGATCAGTTATCTGAGTAGGCCCAGCGATGTCAGTGGTATTGTTTGGGTTGGTAACTGTGCACCAGTGTGAGAAAAGTCGTCACAATCTGGCTCTTGGAAAGGACTGTGCAGGGTTTGCAGGATCTGGCAGTGTTAGGATGAACAAATGGCTACAGTAGCTACTGAAAACTCACAGGGCCTTTCCATCCCTACAGTGGGGTACTTCTGGAAAGTTTCCAATTACCATGAAGGCTACCCTTTTGAGATGGATATTGCTTTGTTCCTTTCCAGCCTCTTGCAAAAGCCAATGAATCTTGGAGGCTAAGCAAAGGTCCCATGTCCTTGTACTGAATTCCAACCCTCACTGCTGTCTTGGTACCATGCTTTAAACATTTATTAGAAGTTCACTGATATTGTTCTGGTGGATTGAATTTGGTCCAGAAGCTGTTTCAGGCATTTTACTCACTGTTACACAGCAAAATCCTTTATTTAGAGAATATTATTATGGTTGCAAATTAAAAAGAAGGAAATCATAATGCATATGCACAAGGGGGGAAATTAAGATTGTGCAAAGGCAATCTTCATTCGCCTCTCTTCCGCATATGCATTTAATTACATAACTTCTCCCTCATTCAGAGCACGGGATGGATGGTGTTCACTTCAAGAGTAGCTATTCAATATTTGTTTTATCTGTGCTGTTCAGCATGTTACCATTGGCCTTATTTACTGGCCACTGTTCAAACCCTGCTCTGAAGACAGAATTATTAATTTCCTTGTGAGTTTTTTATAGAGCTTGTCACTATCACATCAAAGTGCTTTACACACACTGATTTATATTCACAACCTCCCTCTCAGACTAAGGGGGTTGTATCCCCATTTTAGATATGTGGAACTGAGGCAGAGAGAGATTAAGGTCAGAACTGTGCGCTAATTTTGGATGTTCCATTTGAGGACCTTAGGACTTGATTTTTCAGAGAAACTTAACATTATATAAGCACTCCATTTGCAGCCGTGTGTGCTCAGTATCAGGTTTGGCACCCAACAAAACGAAGAACCCACACTCAGTGATCTCCTGTGAAAAGCTTGGTTTAAGTGGTTTACCCTCCATTACGCAGCAACTCCGGCAGAGGCAGGAGTAGAATCCAGTTCCCCAGAGCATCATTCCACTGCCTTCACCATGAGACCCTCCTTTTTCTTTCTGCAGTCCCCTGGCTCATTCACTACACATCTTCCAACGGGGGAAGAAGGTGGGGGGCTCTGCGACTGTGGGGTCCATTTCCATTCCCTTGTCCATTCAGGCCTCTGGGCGGTATCCATTGACTCCTTTAGAAGAGCAGTAGGAGCTGTCTGGGGTTCTCTGCTCAGTGTCCCCCTCTGAATCCCTTTTACCCTTCTCCCAATCTGGTTTCCTCTTTCCTTGTCTCCAGAAATCCTGAGCTGAGGGGATGGGCCTTTACTTTTGTGTGGACCTGCATTTTCCCGCACTAGTACTGTCAGGGGAAAATTAATGGCACGTCTCTCCCCCTTACTGTACACTCCGGATGGTAGTGGCGGCGTTGAGGCAAGGCGCTCACAAGCTGTCAGAGACCATTGAAGAAACACACAACTTAACTTTGATCAAAGGGGAAACTGAGGCACCCTCCTCTCGGTCAAGAAAGGGGGTTGGCAGCAGCTCCGTTTATTATCAGTACCAAGCAGACTTTTATAGAGTATATTCAAAGGGGAGGGGGAATGGGTGGAGGGAGGGAAAAGACCTACTTGAAGCATGCGCATTAGCAAACCCTTACATCATGCCTAGGTCACTGCCCTCTTGGGGCACCTGGTGTGTAGACCTTGAGACCGTTTACATGATGCCAACAAGCTTATGAATAAGAGTCTATTCATTCTCTTGCGAAGTCGTTACATACATATAATGCTATCTGGAGATATAACACATTAACTCATCTAGTGAGGCCTACAGCCTGTGATTGTCTAGGCAAGGTCACATTCTCGGTATAGATAACAATACAGAAACAACTTGTTGTGCAGCACTATTACACTGAATGTCTAAAGCCTCAAGCGAATGCTTTGCAACTCTTGGGGGTTTAACTATGTGATTGCTGGTGAGGAAGAATACACGGGGAGAAGGAGCAAGGGAAACTGAGTCGGCCCTAACAGTACTAATACTACACACCTTCCAAGTTCTGCAGTGGAGATCCTACAGACAACTTCTTTTCCTACACAATCCTGACTGATCTGCAGAGCAGGTCCTGTGCTATTGAGGCAGGAGTCCTGTGGAAAAAACACTAAGTGATCATGTAATTAAAGACTGTAGCAAAATGCATTCCCACAAGGAGGCCCAATTAAGGTTGTGCACAGGAAACTTTACTTCTGACATTTTCTAACTTTCAAATGGTTGCCTCTGCAGCTTTAACATCACACTTTCCCACTGGATTTCACAATGATTTGTTGGAAAGCAGAAGACGGATGGGGAGACTCGGGAATCTTAGGTTCCATTCCAGAGTCTGAAGGGGGGTGTGCTCTAGTGAACACAGACTTTTTTGCCCCCCGCCCCAAGTTTGACCCCTTCTGTCCCAATCCCTATCCAAGTCCCAGTCTGGACTTTTCTCAACCCCTGACTCCTTACCCAAAAGCTGGTCTTCACTCCTCAGGTTACTCATCCCATTCCCAGTGTTGTTGCCCAATCAGTCTTAGTGCCACCCTCTGGGCTCATTTTCTGAGCCACGAGTCTCTACTTCCCTTCCCAGCTCCCTGTCTCTTCTTCTCTCTACTTCTGGTCTCCTTGTTCAGCTCCCTCTTCTTTGTTCCTTGTCCAATCTGTTTTTCCCATCCTCTGCCATTGACTATCAGTTGCAGTCTCCCTTCCTGGGCTCCTCAGGCATTCTCAGTCTTTGAGGTCCCTTCCAGTCCTATATTTCTATGCGTCACCCCACCTCATCTCTGGCTCCTTGTCAGTCTCTCTGCTGAGCCTGTCCCAATTCTACCTCACACTTCATGTCTAACTCTCCTCCCCCTGCTCCTGTTCCCTTAGCACTGGTTCCAAGTCCCATTCTCCTTGTCCAACCATTCCCAGTCTTCGTTCTCAGTTCCTCATCTGATCTGAGAAACCTTCCATTTCTCTCACCAGCTTCCAGTCCCAGTCTTCTTCCCCCAACCCCTTCCAGTCTGAGAATCACTTAACTCATCTCAATCTATTCCTTTTCCTCCTTCCAGTCCAGTTTTTGGTCCCCTCTGCATTTGAGTGGCAGCAGCGGTGGTATTGAAAGCAAAGTAGAGACATACTCCTTGCTCGCATTTCCAGTGTCTGGCCCTACCATGGCCTGGAGCAGCAATTACAGGGAAAGTTCTTCTGACCCTCCTTAAGTGTTGCACTAGAGCAGGGGTGGGCAAACATTGGCCTGCGGGCAACACCCACCCCAAGGGACTGTCCTGCCCGGTCTGGGCTCCTGGTCTAGGAGGCTCCTCCTGCCCCTCCCCCGTTGTCCCTTTGCAGCCGCACAAGACGCATATAGATGGTCCTGTTCAACATCTGTAACAGGTTTTAATAGCTTTGTCCAAGGTAATGCGTCAAAGGCCTCTTCTAATCACGTTGTAACCTGATAATTATCAATTAATGTGGGTCACATAACATAAGGACACTAGCTTTGCAAGTTGAAAAAGGCAAAAGGGAATATACTTCAAAGGAAAAATAAGTAATGGAAACAAGCAACCAAAGAAGATTCAAACTTGTGTGTGTGTGTGTGTAATATTTTTTCATAAGGTTGAACTGTTTCACTGTTTTTTAGCATCTTTTGAACAAAAATCTTCCCATCCCACTTCAATATTAAGCTCATGTATTTTATGTCTGACAGTTTGTGGTTAAATTCATTTATTGTGATCAAGACAATAGAAAATAACATAACATATCACAGTTTCTATATTGACCTCTTGCAGTGGCCCAGAATCTCAATACAGTTCAGGATGTTCCTTTTATTCTGTTTTTGATTTTCCAGTCTGATGCAAATGTTTAGTGACCTTTTATACAATCTTTTGAAGGCTGATTTTCTTTATCTAGTCATGTGAAGATGAAAAACGTGTCCTCTAACCTATTGCCTGATGCAAAACCTCAGATAACCATGATGTATCAGTTGTTAGAGCAGCAAAGGAGACAGCATCAGGAGTATTAACATGATGAACAGACTGCACTAGGGCAGTTCTCTTGGTTATGCTTTTATATTGGGATATTCTTGCTTCTAATTTATATCAAGAGAGGATGTTTCTAAAGCCTATTAATATATATGCAGTAAATTGTGTTCTGCTCATATATAGTCTTACCAAGTTCACTTATAAGACCTAAGAATATTTCCACTTTCTTGCATTTGAAATAATGATTTTACTCAAGCATTTATCTAAATCTCAAATGCTGGTCCTGATATAGATCAAAGAATAATTTGGGTGTAAAGGTATACAAAGAAAATGAATACAAATGATAACATGTATGTCTCTCTATTATCTTCTATATATGTAAAAGTCAAGTGATGTATGTATGTATGTATGTATGTATGACAGCGAACTCCTCCCGCACCGTTTGAGCCAGAGACTTGAAATTTGGTACAGTGAGGGGTCTTGGGGTCTAGATGCTGGTAAGGGTCGAAAAATTTTCGGATCTCACCTCTGACACCCCCCCAGGGGTGAAAGTCTTTCAGGGCCAATCACATCGGCTGGGCGGTTAGGTGGTGATGATGTCATAATCCCCCCTCCAACAGACACCGCACTCGCTCAGCTCGCCCCTCCCTCCTCCAACGGAACCCCAGAGATCCCTCAGTTCTCTGCCCCTCCCCCTCCCAATGGAACCCCGGAGATCCCTCAGTTCTCTGCCCCTCCCACCTCCCAACGGAACCCCGGACTCCATCAGCTCTGTGCCCCCCCCACCTGCGAAGGTCCCCGGAATTCCTCGGCTCTGGGCCCCCTCCCCGCCTGCGACGGATCCCAGTTGGGTTTGGTGGGATGGTAAGTGAGGTGGGGGTGTCGGGTTTGGTCGGGGGGTGAGGTGGGGGTGTTGGGTTTGCTTGGGGGGGTCAGGTGGGGGTGTCGGGTTTGGTCGGGGGGGTAAGTGAACCGGGGGGTGTCGGGGTTGGTCTGGGGGGGGGTGGGAAGGTGTCGGGGGGGTGAGGGGTGAGGTGTGGGTGTTGGGTTTGGTCTGGGGGGGGGGAAGGTGTCGGGGTGGGTGCCCAGACCAAACCCGACACCCCCCCCGGCTCACTTACCCCCCGACCAAACCCGACACCGCCACCTCACCCCCCCCACCAACCGCAACACCCCCTGATCAACCCCAACACCCACCCCTCACCCCTCACCCACCCCGACACCTTCCCACCCCCCCAGACCAAACCCGACACCCCCTGCCTCACTTACCCCCCGACCGAACCAGACACCCCCACCTCACCCCCCCCACCAATCGCAACACCCCCAGACCAAACCCGACACCCCCCGGCTCACTTACCCCCCGACCGAACCTGATGCCCCCACCTCACCCCCCCACCAATCGCAACACCCCAGACCGAACCCGACACCCCCCGGCTCACTTACCCCCCGACCAAACCCGACACCCCCCACCTCACCCCCCCAAGCAAACCCGACAGCCCCACCTCACTCCCCCCACCAACCGCAACACCCCCTGACCAACCCCAACACCCCCACCTTACCCCTCACCCACCCCGACACCTTCCCACCCCCCCAGACCAAACCCGACACACCCTGCCTCACTTACCCCCGACCGAACCGGACACCCCTACCTCATCCCCCCAAGCAAACCCGACACCCCCACCTCACCCCCCCACCAAACCGCAACACCCCCTGACCAACCCCAACACCCACACCTCACCCCTCACCCACCCCGACACCTTCCCACCCCCCCAGACCAAACCCAACACCCCCGGCTCACTTACCCCCCGACCGAACCCGACACCTCCACCTCACCCCCCCACCAACTGCAAAACCCCCGACCAACCCCAACACCCACACCTCACCCCTCACCCACCCCGACACCTTCCCACCCCACCAGACCAAACCCGACACCCCTCCGGCTCACGGTGCACTGTGTAGCACACAGATTATTAAATACACTGGTCGGTCGGGGGGTGAGGTGGGGGTGTCGGGTTCGGTTGGGGGGGTCAGGTGGGGTTGTCAGGTTTGGTCGGGGGGTAAGTGAGCCGGGGGGTGTTGGGGTTGGTCGGGGGGAGGGGGTGGGAAGGTGTCGGGGTGGGTGAGGGGTGAGGTGTGGGTGTTGGGGTTGGTCAGGGGGTGTCAACTGTCTGCCCCCTCCCCACCTCCGACTGACCCGAGCAACGCCGGGCACTTATGCTAGTGCTTTATATTACTGATGTGACAGTATCACTTCATCACCGTTTTCTGCACTGTACAGTGTATTTCCAAACAAAAACCTTTGTAAAAATGAGGTGAAAGTGTGTTGAGCCAAGTCCTGCTATCACTATCCCATTTATGTTTTCCCCGTGCCCCAGATTTTATCTGATCAAACTACATGCCTGTTTTTATCTAAAAATTCAAATACTTATTTTTATCTTTACCAACATAGATACTGAAGGCTACATTTTTCATAATGAAATCGTATACTGACTTTCATGTTAATCTCTCTAGCGTATTAGCCTCATGTATACTAGGATGAACAGTGATAAACCATTATTTTTTTTAAAAAAAGTATGCATTATTTTCTGTCATTACCTTCATTTAACACCCCATGAAGTACAAAAAGTCTTTCACTTCTCAGTTCTGAAGAAGCATGTCTTATGTTTCACATTCCTGAAACCTGTAGTTTATAATTAAAAGCCAAATAGATATAATAGTATAATAATCTTTTAGTAGAAAGGTCTTCCACAGCAGTGTTGTCGTGATGGCTTACCTGTAATATATCACTATCAATATTCAAAAATGAGAAAGCAGGTGCATACAGAAAAGAATGTATAATGTAATGTATAAGAATGTATAATTATACATTCTTTTCTGTATGCACCTGCTTTCTCATTTTTGAACATTGATAGTGATATATTACAGGTAAGCCATCACAACAACACTGCTGTGGAAGACCTTTCTACTGAAAGATTATTATACTATTAGTGTTCGGAATGTAAGTTTTCAACAGAGATAATATAATTGTTCTCCATATAGCATATTCATGGCTTGTATTTCCTTCCAGAGAAATCTCCTTTTCATCCACTGCAATACATTAAAACAAAGCACATTTATATAGAAGTATATTGCTGCAGATACAGGTGGGTAAATGGCCAAAGTTTGGAGGTTCACTTTAGCTAGAATAAACACACCTGAATTTGATACTTCAGCTGAATCACTTAAATGTTTAAAATTAGTAGAGACAGCTTTTCTCAAAGTATTTTGGCATTTCTACTCCCATTCTCAGAATCATAAATGACATGGTCAACTAAACTTTTTTGAACACTAAAAACATTTCCATTCAGATTATATTTGAGTGTTGATTGAACACTCTAGTCAGTATCTTTATCTTCTTACCATTAAGGCATGGATGGGAAAGTGAGGGAGAGTGATTGACACATAGCCATTAAAATTTGATTTATAGGACACTACATGATGCCTATACATTTCTGATGCCCATCCAAACAGCAGTAACATATGCAATTGTTAGTTTCCCTTGCACCTTTGCATTTTTTATGTAAAATAATAGAAGTATTTTTAGATAATAGTCGATTCTACCAAGGACAAACTTACCTACCACAAAGAGCTGAAGACTGAATTCAACACAATACCATATCATATCTGTATTCTGCATTCACTGTCATTCAGACTGAGAAAACTTGGGTCTTCTTCAAGGCATTTCATTATAAATGCTTCAAAAATGTACTCATTTTTCAAAAGTTTTATTGTTAAGTTTGAAGACTAGACAAGGTCATACTGGTTTTACATCATCCTACATGATTAAAGTATATACAAAACATTTGAATGTTACACAGCTTCAAAGGTTGCAAAGGTCGTTGTGTCTGAGTTACTTCTGTACTTACTGACACATCAGAAGCCAGCACTGAATATTGTATTTCATATTTGTTGTATAGCAAAGATACACTCATTAGTATCCTTAGTCTTCAAAACTCACACTAATTTGTATGCAGTCATTCCAAAAGAGAAAGTCAACCTAAAAATCAGAATCAGTTGACGAGATAAGCCCTTAATAGAACATAGATCAAACTAAGCTTTGTGCCTTGTTTTATTTCTCAGGCTATATAGCACATCATAGAGCTATAGAAAGGTGAAGCCAGCCTACAAATATTTAACTTGTTCAGGGTGAAATTTAATTAAGAGAGCAATTGACCTCCAGTTTGGTATCATTGTTACGATTTATATAAAAATTAAGGATTATTTCAGAATGTTTTCCCACCCTTTCTGAGAAAGACATATTCTCTGCTCTTTTTGTGTATGGAACTCCCATTGCTTTTAAGAGGGGCAAATGGTAGAATATGTTCCCTAGTGACAATTAATTTTATGCAGATAAAGAGTAAAAAAAATAGTTAGAAGAAACAATTCTTAAATAATAGGCCAAACCTGGCTCTCAGTTGCTATGTTAAATCTGAAGTAACTTCATAGTAGTCAATGAAGTTATTTCAGTCTTATACAGCTATCACTTGGAGCAAAATTTGGCTTGACGGCTGTACAATGCAGTTTTAAAGAAAGCTTTCCGGCAACTAAAAAATCGAATGATGTCACTAGAAAAATCCCCAATACCGTATTTGAAAATGTAAATGCATCAAATATGATTAATTTATAAATCATCACAGAGCACTATCATAATGTATTGAGCTTTCTCTTCAGGCTCTGAAGAATGAATTGAGGAAGGCTGACAAAAATAAATAGATGGAAAAATTCAACTCTTTGAAATATTATGAAATAAGAGAAAAGTCTAAATTCTGTAACAATGTTTTTTTATGTGCTGGTGAAATTGAAACATAATTAATCACTGAGTCAAGGCAGATTACTTCAAATCCAAACTTAAAAATGTAAAGTACAAGTAAACATATATAAATTACTTATGAACATGGCAACTAAATTAAAAAACCAACAACACTAAAACAAATTGCTGACTTAGAGAACTAACTTTCAGAAATGGCCTCTCCTTTAGTGGGCAAAGTCAGATAAAAGTCTATATGTTATTATTTATTCATACTATTAAATGCAGGTACAAATTAGTGCTCATAAAGGAGGCTAAATTGAGACCCCCTTTAGATTTCAGGCCAGAAAAAAAATCAAACATTACCACCCAACAACTCTTTTGTGAAGACCTAAAGTGCAAAACATGGGCAGTATGTAATTTAACTATATGCCAATCCCCCATTTTCCAACAGTTTTTGCTCTTTAAAAATGTCATTATGATTGACTTTCTCTTTAAAATTGTTCACTACAATTGAAGACCACTCCATATATACATCATTAAGGAATGCTGCTAACACAGTTACAGACGAGACAGTAACAGTCTAGTGGCTTTTGTTATGCAGCACAAATTAAAAAAAAAATTAAAAAAACTTAGCAATGTTGCACAGGACCTCCACATTTCTTACACATACTTTCTTTTACCTTTAGAGGACTCTTAATGAAAATCTTTGAAAATCCAATGTCTAAGCCTTATAAAATAAATACTTGTATAAATACAGCATAAGGGTTAAGGAATTTCTAGTTATTTTTAAAAATACAAGTAATTGGAGACGTGTTTCAAGCACACCTCCACAAATCAATAACAAATTTTTGTTTCAAAAATTCCCCACAAAGTTTGAAGGTCTTTCAAAGTGAACTTTTCTCTTTGTGGCAAATAAGAGATTATATGCAGGCTCTGAAATTCAAACAGTTTTGCTTTTGAAGGAAAATTTTCCCCTTTGCAGATTATGGGACAACTACTTGTATATCTGGGAAGCAGCCCCCGGTTCATATTTCAGTGATGTTGTAGCTTCAATAAAATGTAACGGTGACAAACAGAAATTCAGCATTATTTGTTTATAACATGCAGCACTACCTATCTACATCAGCATGTTATGAAATTAAAGTAGTGAAAATAGTCAGCTATCTAATGTAATCTAAACAAAGTTAGTTTAGATAACTGGACCACCTCCTCACCCAAGAATTTGAGAGTAAAGTAATAACGTCATAGTACTTTGAATGTACCTTTAATCTGAAAAGCTCAGTGATTTACAAAGGGGAGTATCATCATCTCCTTTTACTGCTAGGGAAACTGAGGCAGAAGTAAGGTGACCTGCCCGAGGTTGCACAATGAATAAGCAACAGAGCTGGCATTTGAACAGAGGTCTTCTGAGTCCCCATTTTATGCTCTACCCATACATTGCCTCACATGCTTTAAGAGGGATGTGCTCATGTGAAACTTTCACAGAGAGCTAGCATAATGGACACTACCCCACAGAGGGTGACCAAAAAGCCCAATTTTATAGGGACAGCCCTGATTTTTAGGTCTTTTCCTTATATAGGCTCCTGTTACCCCCCACTCCCTGTTCTGATTTTTTCACACATGCTGTCTGGTCACCCTAACCCCGCACATAGCTGTGAACAAGTGCAGTTGGGCTGCAGCCGTCCAGCTAGTACACAACAGTAGAGTAGTGGGTGTGGCCTGCCGCTCCCCTCTTACCATGCTCTGGGGTCATATGCTATCTGTGGACTATATCCCTGACATGCCCCATTTACAGCATTCCCCTTAGGCTGTGTTTGTTCCTTCATGCATCAGACATGCAGCTCTTCAGCAGCTTCTGTCCTTATGTGCCTGCAGACGATACCTTAGAACTGGGTCCTAGATGAATAGGATGTTGTTAAAACAATGTAACATTTCTGGAGGGACTAGAAAAAAAAGTAATTCTGTGAATAATGTAATGAGATGGGTGAATTCTTGATATGGGCTTAGTTAAAAAAGCTCAGAGAGGTGGATGGGTGTGAAGACACCCTTCAGTTAGCATAACCCGTAAGGCTAAATTCATCACAATCCCTCCTCACCAAGATAAAAGGGCTATTGGTTTGGGTGAAGTGCCAGTGTGTGTGAGGGAAGGGAGCACAGAGAACAGAAACAGAGGGACAGAGGCAAAATGGAAGAATGCCAAGCAGCAGCCTGTGAACAAGGTGAATGACCCTGGAAAAAAGCTAGAGAGAGGGGTATGTGAGAGCAGTGAAGGCTAAAGAGGCTTGGAGTTGTAAGCTAAGAAACTTCTTTCATTTCTGATTCCTCCTGCATTCGGAGAAGCAGGATCTCACACATTCCTTCTAAATAAGAAAGATTGTGTCAAAGAAAATATCAATCTACATAATTTTTTACTCCCAACTGGAACATCCCCAAGGGTCAGGGCCCTGAACTTTGAATGGCCACTTGATCGAAAAGAGGAAACAATGAGAGACAGTGAACAAACGGACACATTTAGCCTCACATTGCTCACTGACATGCTAGAGTCAGGAGGGGATCTGAAGAGCCCAACATTTACATGCTCCTCTGACAGTACTGAGTTCACATTCTGCAGGAACTTCCTGGCCAGTACCATAGCGGGAGAATACCAGGGCAGTGCCGGGGTTAGGAAAAGGGAGCATCTACTCCCTGATTTCACATGTACCCTCCCTCACTAAGACTAAAGAGGCTTCTGGGCTAAGTAATCTCCTGGGCAGCTCTGTGGAGATTGGATACCCAGCCTTGAGCAAGTCAGAATAGGGTGCCTATTAATGCTGTTCTTGCAGCATAAATGTGCACCTTTGTGTCCATGCTAAAATTAGTTGGGCCTTGAATTTGGTCCACAGTGTCTAATCTCAGTCTTCTTGAAAAATCAAATTGCAAACTGAATTCACAAATGTTACTTTAACAAAGTCATTAACTCCATAATATACTGATAGTAGATTTTGTTCCACATACAAACGGTTCAGTTCTTTTAAAGAAAAACAATGCTAGCAATGAGATTAATGTAAAAAAGACAGTGACTATATGTCCACAGCATGCATAACATGAAGTAAACTGAATTGAAACAAAATGTAGTTGCATGGACTCTGTAGTTTAAATAAAAGTAATGAAAGGTAGTTTGCAACATCACAAGTATCATATACCACAGAGTATCTTCCTAAATGTGTGTCATAAATACTGACAATGTTTGATAGGCACAAGGGAAACAATATAATGCAGTCATCCCAGAGAAAACTTATTGCTAAAAGCTGCAGTATCTCTTTTTGCAAGTAAGATGACAGTGCGATTTGCAAACAATGTGTCAGCCCAGTGTTTCTAAAGCTGAAAATGATATTTTTCATGCCGTTTCTCCTTCCTTGTAAAAAGGATGCTGCTGTTCTTCCCCTAACACATTTCAACCAGTGTGAACAACTCAGAAGAAAACAAGAAAGGTAATTGAACAGCGAAAGGGACAATACTGTAACAGATTTAAAGGGCAGAATCAGGTTGGATCCTTTAAAGGGCAGGCTTAGACCTCCTTACAAAAGACAGTTAGCGGCCTACCAAAAAGTGAGCACTTTTTCATGAAAAACCCATTCAACTTCCTACAGGTTTTGCACAGTTTCTTCTACAGAGATACTTTTAGGAATATAGAGAATTGTGTTGTCAAACAGAGATCCTCTTCAGTCCTCTTCTGTGCAGCCCAACAGCTCTGACCGTAAAGTGATCCTGCCATACCATGACCAAGGGAGGATCCTTATGTGCCGTGCATATATTGGTGGGTCAATGACATTCTTTCTGTGTGTGTCATTGTCAAAATTTCCCTGGAAAACCTAGAATGCAAGAAATAAAAAATATTATTTATGCCTGTGTTGCCCTTGGTGAATTCTAGCTCATGGAAGAAAAAGAGCTGATAAAAGATGTATATTTCCCAAAGTAGTTTGAAAATATGCTGATTTAGGAAAGTATAAGTTCTCAATATGGCAGCAGGGTCTTTTTCTCAGCTAGGAATTACTCCTTGCAAAGCTTAAAAAGGCCTCCAAAAAGAACTGGGTCAATAATTGAATAAATAATACAATTTAATTAATTTATAAAAAGTATTTTAGTAAGTTTACCATCTCCTTTGAGGGTCAGGAAAGTGCTTTTTATAATTATCCCAGATACCAGAAACAGAAGATATGTCATGCTGAAATAATGTCAATTTACCAATGGGGGAGTGTTGCATGACTGCATCAGCTTTGCTTAGAGCAAGGATTCACAAACATTTTCCATAGCGTGGACTTTCTCCCCTCCTACTTCAATAGCTGGACTGTCTCTCTTCCTGTTTATAATGTCCCTCTGGCAACTAAAGCACTACAACTGCCTAAATGAAAAATTAGTATTAAGACAGTAATGTATTTCTAGCATCTTTGAATGTGATTTAGCAGTTGGACATAAGGTAGAAAACCAGCATCATGTCACCAACCAACTCTTTGTGAACCACTACAAATGCTCCATAGGCCACCAGTATTTCCACAACTACAGTTTCAGAAGCTCTGGCTAGCTGGGACCCCAAGAAGTGATGCAGCAATCTGATATAGAACAGTCCAACTGGCAAATGCCAGCATTGCCAAACTCAAGAGTTCAAAAATCAGAAGACAACCCAAACCCAATTGCAACTTAAAGTTCATATTGTATGTGTTCCTGCTAACATGCTCCAATCCTGCACATGTGCTCTGTGGCACCCTCCACTATAGCACTACGTTTTTTAAAGAGCAGGAAAGTTATAAGAAAACACATCCAGAGGCTAAAGGAATCCAGAGACATAGATATAGAAGTAGGAGAGGCAAGGAGGACAAAGGCAAGGGGAAGAGGCAGAAGATGGACCAAGCATGGGGCAAGTAACAGGAGGAGGATTGTGAGAGGCAGGTTTAAAGTGCTTTGATGGGAGAATTTAACTGTATCTCAAGCGATTAAGGGATCTTAATCATTTAATCTTAACCATTTGAGTTAAGAGCCTCTGGGTTCTTTATGAGGGAATTGAGGTGTAGAGGAGAAATTTGATAATAGGGATTAAAATTTAGTAAGATTGTAGGGTGAAAGTTTACCCCCAATTCACAAATGACGTAAGAAGGTGAAACTACCAGTTAAGTCAGTGGGAAATGAACTAACTCACTCCAGGGATAAATTTGACCTTTAGCCATCTACAGGATGAGCCATTGTTATATTTATTTCTATTTATGGTACTTACATAATAACCTCTACCATAATATCTGAGGGTTTTACAGTCTATAATGAATTTATCCACAACACCTCTCTGAGGCAGAGGAGTACTATCCTCAGGATTTCACTGATGGGAACCATGCAGATAGAGACTAAGGACTAGTTTTTAAAGGTATTTAGGCACCTAAAGAGATACAAACAGAGACTAGGGACACCATTCCTTACCCATTCTGACTAATAGCCATCAATGGACTTAACCTCCATGAATTTATCTAGTTTTCTTTTAAACCCTGTTGTAGCCCTAGCCTTAACAACCTCCTCAGGCAAGTTCCACAGGTTGACTGCATTGTGTGAAGAACTTCCTTTTATTTGTTTTAAACCTGATTCCCATTAATTTCATTTGGTGGCCCCTAGTTCTTATATTATGGGAACAAGCAAATGACTTTTCCTTATTCACTTTCTCCACACCACTCATGATTTTACATACCTTGATCATATCCCCTCTTAGTCTCCTCTTTTCCAACTGAAAAGTCCTAGCCTCTTTAATCTCTCCTCATATGGGACCAGTTCCAAACCCCTAATCATTTTAGTTGCCCTTCTCTCACCTTTTTCTAATGCCAGTATATCTTTTTTGAGATGAGCAGACCACATCTGTATGCAGTATTCAAGATGTGGGCGCACCGTAGATTTATATAAAGGGTAATAAGATATTCTCTGTCTTATTCTCTATCACTTTAAAAATAATTCCTAACATCCTGTTTGCTTTTTTGATTGCCACTGCACACTGCATGGACGTCTTTAGAGAACATGATGACTCCAAAATCTTTTCCTGATTAGTTGTAGCTAAATTAGCCCCTATCATATTGTATGTATAGTTAGGGTAATATAATACCTTGAATGTAAAATTATTTTTGAAGTTCTAGCAATCTGGCATCTCGAATACAGAAGAATGGCCACACTGGGTCAAACCAAAGGTCCATCTAGCCCACTATCCTGTCTCCTGACACTGACCAATGCCAGGTGCCCCAGAGGGCATGAACAGAATGGGTAAACGTCAAGTGAGCCATAGCCTGTCGCCCATTCCCAGCTTCTGGCAAGCAGATAAACTTGATATAATAAATGATAAACTTTAATGGTAAACCTCTCTTCCATCCTCTTCCTGAAAGATAAATTTGCCTTATAAACTGGAACCTAGTTACTATAGAGATAGGCACATTACAAGTGCATGTGTAGTTAAAATAGATTACATTAGACTAGCGAGATAGACTACTGAGAAAACAACACTAAGGGCTAATGAAAAAATATATTTATCATAGGAGACCATTCATAGACTGAGTGCAGTATTCATTAGATAAATCAGCTAGAGCTTTGGGATAACAAGATTGCTTCTGACTTTAAGTTTCTTTCATGGCACTGTAACATACTATAAGGCAAGCTTGATCAACAAATGTTTCACTGTAGCAAAAAAGACCTCAAAACTTTCAAGCTGTAGCTAACAATGGTACTAGCATTATCCCTATAGTGTATAGTAATGGTAATAGCATTACCCTATTGAATAATTAAACAAGCTAACAATGATAAAGAGAGACAGATGAAAAATAATATTTTATTGCAATTTTAAAAGTTTTCTGCAAAATATTGGTTGAAATTTCAAAATATTTTACCCAGCGCTGATGGTTATCAAGTATAAAAAACACTGCAAAAATTTCATACCACAGAGCTGATAAAATTTTTAGTTTTTTACTGTGGAATATGTAGATCACCGTAAAGGACCTTTGTACCTGCAGAATCCTGTGCCAATGCGGAACCCCACTGAAAACAAAGGGGTCTGTGCTGGTGTGTTGGCCCACCCATGCAGATCTCCATGCAGAACTGGGGTAAAACATGCATTAGACGACAACAAAAACACATCTAATTCTTAATTAGATGAGAGCTGTGTAATTGACCAACAAAAGGGAAATTTGAGTTAGGGAAGTTCTTTTTCTAGTGTATTGGCATGTTTGTTGTACTTGGAGCAAAATAATATGTTTAAGTCTGGAGTGCAGAAATTTTGCAGTTTGATACAGAATCCATCTCGAAGACTATTGTCTGATTTGCTAGTTCACATTAAAGTGTGGCAACTCTGGAATTCATCTTAGTTTATCTTCAAGTTCCATTGACGAGCAATTAATTTGTTGAGATGGACCAAGGCAAATACCTTTAGGGAAATAATTTTGTCTTTAAATGACTGAGGTTTTGCCAGCATCTATGGATGAAACCATCATAAATGTAATCATCCCACAGCAAATTTACTTTGCTGTTCCATTAGCTCTGCCATAATCTCATGGAAAATTTATTGTGGGAAAATTATAACTCAATTTAACTAAATTAATACAAAACACAAAACCTTGAGAATATAGATGGAATAAGAAATGTATATCTAAGTTATCAAATATCCCCAAAGACTCTACTTTAATAGTCAAAAGTATGGTTTTTGGTTATCTTCAACAACCTTTGTTATCCAAAGGCCAAGTATTCAAAATTGGGTATTTAAAGCTGGACAACTAAATCTATTTTTATGCATGTAACCAAAAAAAAAAAAGGGGGGGGGGGAGGGGTGATTTTCAGAAATGTCAAGTACCCACAGTTTCTCCTGACTTCTTTGGCTGTTGTGGATGTACAGTTTTTTGGAAAATCATATTTAGATGCACAGTTATGGATTTATGTTCTTGGCCACCAAATTTGAGAATTTTGGTCAATGGTTGTTTCAAATGACTATTGACCATTACGGAACCCCTCCTTGACATATTCAAAAACTTAAATTTGCAACCAGAACAACATCCCATGTGTAAAAAGCTGCTCAAGAAATAAAGTGATATTATTGGATCCAAGGGTTTTAACTCTTCAACTTGCTTCCAAAGATGCATAAATTTAACAGCTCTATACATTCATATTGTTTTCCATCATTCTCTATGCGAGCCAAAGACCATTGAAGTCAAAAGGAGTTTTCTATTGACTTTAATGGACACAGGACCTGTGCCGTCCATTGGGGGAAAAAAAGGAAAGATAAATTGTGTTCTGGTTTCCACGACCTTGGACTACCTCACAATTTTTTCTGTCAGCCACGTGAGAAGAACTTCAACCACATAATTTGAAATACAGTGCTTTAATTGTTATGGGTAGGTGAACTTTTAAAACTTCTTAACTCTTCATGTTCTTTTATCCAGATTCTATCAGTCTTACTTATGCTGAAGAGTAGTTTACTCCACAAGTAGTACAAGTGAGATCAGTGTGGCTTCTTATGGATAAAAGTATTACTTTGTGTGGGTAACGATAGGAGAACTTGGCCTTAGTTGAATGTAACATATCCGACAGCGGCATACAATATGGCAACATGAAAGACAGCTGCTCTGACAAAGGCCAGGTCGGGTTGACCTAAGATATGCAGCTTCAACTACACGAATAGCATAGCTGAAGTTGACGTATCTTAGGTCGACTTACCTCGGCATCCTCACGGCAGTGAGTCAACCACTGCCGCTCCCCCGTTGACTCCGCTTCCACCTCTCATGATGGTGGAGTTCCGGAGTCGACAGGGAGAACGCTAGGGGATCAATCAATATCCATGGATCCAGCGGGTAGTGTAGACCTGGCTAAAGACACATGCAAATATGTGAGAGAGTATGTGCGAGTATACTGAATGTGTATCTGCCACCTGTGTATCCTGGCCCTTTAGAGCTGAAAAACAGGACACAGCAGTTGTTAAAATTATGCAAAAAAGGTCCAGTATGATACTTTAAGAATGACAACTTATTTTATAATTGGAGTCTACTCAAATGAGACTAAAAACCTGGAAAATATATCATGGGATGCTCTGCTTGAATAAAATGTTGGGTTTTTAAAAAATGTAAAATGTGTCCTTTATCTATAATTGGGGTATACAATTAAGTTGCCTTGCTTTTGGCAGTTACTGAAATTTTCAATAGAGTTAACAATGTTTTTATGGCACAAACAACAAATCTAAATACTGACAATGTAGGATGACTCATATTTTTAAAAGCTAAACAAATACCTTATGACAAAACTTAATAATTTAGAAGAAAGGTCTAGATACAAAATAAACTGGAAAAAAACACCCTGAATTATAGCTAAATAATATATCATGAATAGTTTATGCTTTATTCTCAAGCTTTCAGCTAGTATCTGTTTTATGTGGCACATCAGCCTCAGGCAATCTTTGAATAGGCAGTTGCAGTGGGAGGGAATGTTTGTGGTGGAGTGTCAGTGAATGTGCAGAAGAAAACAGGTGTGCCCTGATTCTCACTCCCCACAGAAGACCTTTCTAGATTACATTTCAGGTATAAACCTAAATTAGATTAAAGTGGCAGCTTGGCCATAAAATAAAGATTTTTTTCCCCAAAAAACAAATTCTAGGCACCATTATATTTATGATGCTGGAGGAAGAAGATAAACTAAAAATTGACTATCAGTTCCCAAAACACTCTTGTTGTTAATATATTGCCTATTGTAATATTTCTATGCTAAGCAAAGTATCTGACTTGGACCCTCTATTAGAAATGCATCCCTGCTTGGATTAAATTGAGATAAAAAAAGTGTTGCTTATGCTTCTATTTAGAGTTGGAGTCAGTGTAGATTAGAACTCAGCTGACTGGCAGCAGTTAAAATGGCAACAAAGATACTGTTCCATCTTTCAAACCTTTATTTTTACATTTAAAAGCATGTTGCATTGAAAAATAATGCTTAAAAGCCGTATTCCCTTCTGTTTAAAGCATCTAATTTCCATATTGCAAATTCACTGAAGATTATACACTCAGCAGACACTGCATTTGTAAATTTGAAAAGCTACTTTTTTTTCCTTTTAAAGTAGCACTTTTAGTCTCAAAGAGAGAAATGAACAAGAACAGGTAGAAATCAGTAAAAGTCATTTTAAATTTCTCTAGCAACTGTGCTATCATTAGCAGACGTCTGGTTGGGTATTAATTCTGTTGACTCCAATACAAGATGGTGAACCACATTGCTGGACTGGGCGAGAGGTCTTCATTTCCATCTATATGTACATAAGCAGAGAGAAAAAGCAGTTCTTCCCCTGACACTGGCATGTGTTGGGTTCCTTTATTCTTCAGAGTGCTCATAAAGGTTTCACTCTTGGCCACCTCCTTTCTCCTTCTCCTATAACACTATGCCAGTAACAGGCTTAGAGTCAGGACTGGGGTGGAGTGTGGATCTTTACATGGAGATGGCATGTGGTACCCACAATTGGTAGGCAAAAGGAGACTGGGATGACCATAAGGACGTTTGCCCTTGCAACACTAGATGGCTCAAAAACATAAATTTTCTGCTTAAGTATACCACACTAGCAGAAAAAAGAATTGGCTCCTATAATGAATCTAACCCCTTTTTTCAATTTCCCTCCTGTTTGTTTTTGTTGTTAGTATTTTTAAAGTTTAGATTAATGTAAATATATGCATTTCAGGATACAGACACATGCAAACATATGTATTTTTATGTAGGTATCGCTCTGTCTCTCTCACGTGCGTGCACACACAAAAGCAACTTTCGTGGCTGGAATGTATCCAACTTCCAAAATTTTTGTGTGTCCTTTATTTTTATCATATTTGTAATGGGTTCAAGGGAGAAGATAATTTTCAAATAGGCAAAACACAGAAAGGCGATCATGTAGTATTTTTATTCAGAAATGGCTAGTGATGTCACTTGGTGGGAATTTACTCCTTTGGATGGAGTTTGTGAATTGTTCAAACTGGCAGGTTCAAAGTAAAAAGTAATTTTCAGAAACTGGGATTATTACAACAAATCAAAGCCCTGATTTCTCTGTGAAATAACAATGCAGATTCAAGTGTAGGTACTGTCAGCATAAGCACATAATTTCTTCTCACTGTCATAATAGCATGTGGGTACAAAAGCCATTTCTCAGGAAGGCAGGACATGAAGTATATGGTGAAACTATGACCTAAAATTTATAGGGCCAGATACTCATCCTGTGGAATTGGTATAGCTCTATTGAAGACAATGGAACTAAATCAATTTTCATCAGATGAGTATTTGGCCTGTAGTTTTAAAGAACAAGACCAACATCTTGAATTACACTGGAACTAAATTAAAGGATACTGGAGTTTTGAGCTGATACAGTAAGTTCCCTGCGGCCAACAGGGCAGCTTTATTCTGCACAAGCTGTAGTGTCTGAGTTGCATTAAAGGTTAACCTCCAGGCAAGGGTTTACAACAATCCATTCTGGAGGTGACAAAGGCATAGATAACTGTAGCGAGAAATAGTAATAATCATCCTCTTCAACACTGATGAAGATGCACTCTTAGCATCCAGTTCACCTGACATCATCAAAGATTCATGAATACCTCAAAACTGAGAAGAGATGGGCAAACCCTATCATGTTCACTAGACATCATCCCCACAATATTCTCGAGTCTAGATACTTCAAAACAATCAACTATCATCACCTCTGTCTTATCTGGAATGAGAGTCAGTCATCAATACTCTAAGAAGTATTGGGTCAAAAGACAAACCTACCAATCAGATTATTTTATCACATAACAGGACACGTCTCTTACATAAAACATTAGCTGGTATATATTATACAAGAGATTTGCAAAATAGCTATGTCCTGATTTCAAGAGGATGTTTAAGGATAGAGAGACAGAGAGAAAATAGGGATGTTATCAGAACCATAAACTAGGTAGTAAAGTAGATTATTTTGTAATCACTCTAAAATCAACATCTTCAATACCCTACAAAAAAGTTTATACTTGAAATTTTTTTTGTAAACCATCTTGTTTATTTTTTAAATGTTGCGATGGCAAGCCCTTCTTAAAGGCATAATTGCAGTTGTGTTAGCTAAATGCAAAAAGCTTGTAATGTAATATCCTAATATCATTTCTATATAAATAGTGAAATGATTTATGTACTAACCTGATATCTAATGAGCTTGATAAACTAATTACTAATGTAAGAAGCAATTTAAATATTGAATATTTATATTAATGGGGATTTACCATCATCATCCTGGCAAATCCCACAGGGATGTATCCTCCTTGCAGACAGAACACCACCTGGATCGGTCTTTGGTGAGATGTTTGAGGTGGTCTGGCTGCATATCCAGTTTATGTCCATTGTTGGCACCCCACAGTGTTTACAGGGAAGGTGGCACCAGCTTGTCCAGTAAGAATCTGGATGTGCAGCATCAGTTAGAGTCTGCAGGATCAGTTACATTGATAGGAAGATCATTTCAAGACATCCTCAATTGTTCGTTGTCTGTAGTCCCTCTTCCATTTGAAGAGTGGCAGAAAGTTGTGTTAGTGCCACCTTCCTTCAACAACGAACAGATCTGGATTGCACTCCATTAGCTGAAGTCTAGGTAGGCACCACGGGTTTGTAACATTACCCATGAGTTGCTGAAGGCAGATGAGAGTATTGTTGAACCATGGCTGCATAGTCTCTTCCAGGCCATCTGGAGCACTAATGTAATCCCCAATGACTGGAAGGAGGAGTATATTCTGCTTCTGTTCAAAAAGTGGGATAAGGATGAATATAGCAGTTCTTGAGGTATTACTGTTTTGCTGGTCACAGAGAAAGCCTTCACTTGAATGTTAATATCTTGAATCAATGATACACTTTGAGGAAAAGGTCAGGATACTCAGTGTAGTTTTAGAGCTGGTTGTTCTATTGCTGACTAGGTCTTTGCACTGAGACAGGCAACTGAACTTAGAAAGCATGTGCAACACTTTTCATAGACTTCCTTGTGGCCTTTAATTCAATGCATTGAACAAGTTTGTGGGATCAGAATCCCTAAGTCCAAAGCATAATTGATAAAAGAGCTCTATAAAGGAACACAGAACTGTGTTTGAGTCAATGGCAGATACATGGTGTGGTTTCCTATCTCCACAGGAGTTTAACAAGGCTCTCTTTTGTTACCATCATTTTTCAATGTTGCACCGATTGATTGATGGATAAGTTGAGGAGCAGCTGCCTGTAGTGTTGAGCTGGATACCATTCTACTTCAAGATCTCAAATACATTAATGACATTGTTGGCTGTTTGGTAAATTGCTGAAGCTGATGGTCAATCTGGTCAGGCAAGAAGCTCTTCTGTCTGCTTATTAATCCAGATAAAAGTAAGCTTCTGGCCATTACCATGAAGCAGCCCCCAGCTCCAGATTACAATGAGCACAGTATTAACCTGTCTGCACAGGACACTGAGCAGGTGGCAACTCTCAAATATTTGTGAAGCATCACAGACAGTAATGGAGGATGCTTGAAAGGTGTGGATACTTGTATAGCATCTGCTGCCGCCATGGTTTCAGACCCTTCAATGCCCTCTGTCAAGTCACTGTGACATCAACTTTGCTATGAAACTGCAGATCTAGAAAACTATGCTTATATGAACTCTATTGTATTGAAGTGAACTGTGGATGCTGGCTAAAGAATATTGGATTGATGTTTTCAATTCTCGTCATCTTCGTCAGCTGCTCTAGATCAAGTGGCAGAATAAAACTGGAAATGAGAATATTTAAAGCTGAACCAGCACTGGTTCAGCTTCAGTGGTTTTGTTGGTATGGACAAAGTAGAATGGAAGACCAACAAATTCTGAAGCCACTACAAGGAATGCCACTACCCATCCGGCAACCACATGGATGCCAAAAGTCTGGTGGCAGAATAAGATTGCCAATATAAACTGAATGGGGAATTAATTAATTAATACATAAGCAACCTCCTTACCCAATTGAGGAAGATAAAAAGAATCACTTTCCAAGAATTATGAACAATCAACTTCTTTAATAACTATTTAAGCTAATTATTTAATTTTAAAAGACTATTTTCAATAAAAACTTTTATATAAAAGAGAAAGAGTATTTGCAATTTTTAAAAGTGAAATTTCATTTCCTGTTAAACCCTAATAAAACTGAAGAAATATTTCAGAAAATGGACTGAATAAAAACAATTTTTAAAACTATAACTTTAAAGACTATCTGAGGCTTTCCAGCCACAACAGAACAAAGGTAATTAGAAGTCTGTGGCACATTCAAGAAGTATACTGAATATTCAGGACCTGAAGGTGTCATCAAAAAACAACCCATGAAGGCACAGGGCCAGTGAAAGAATTACAGCAATCAGCTATGAATCTAAACAAGACTGAAATTTCATGAAAATAGGAAGCAGGAGAATATAAAATTCTGAAGTGAGCACCCATTACTCCCACTCTCTGCTACTCTGCCCAAGCACTCCTTAACTCATGATATGCATCTCTACAAACAAGCTGACACAGACAGCTAAGACGATAAAGACGGTAACAGACACACAGGAGCAACAATAAAAGGCAACCTTCTAGTCTAGATGACAAGCAAGACTTCATCATAGTGAGATGGAAGTAGCCAAAAGCACTACTAGGTTTGAAAACTCTCAGAATGAGTTTATTGGCGTATTGAAATTGATATAGAATCTGGACATCTATATATATAAAAGTCAAATGGTGTATGCGTGCATGCATGTATGTATGCGTGTATGTATGCGTGTATGTATGAATGCTTACTCCTTCCACACCGTTTGAGCTAGAGACTTGAAATTTGGTACAGTTAGAGGTCTTGGGGTCCTAATCAGGGCAAGAGTAGAAAATTTTTCAAATCTCACCTCTGACACCCCCCAGGGGTGAAATTATTTAAAGGCCAATCACATTAACTGGGCAGCTGCTGTTCTCTGTGACATAGTCATGATGTCATAATACCCCCTCCAACAGACACCGCACTCGCTCAGCTCTCTGCCCCCTCCCCCCTCCAATGGACCCCAGAATCCCTCAGCTCTCTGCCCCCTCCCCCCTCCAACGGACCCCGGAATCCCTCAGCTCTCTGCCCCCTCCCCACCTCCGATGGAACCCCGGAATCCCTCAGCTCTCTGCCCCCTCCCCACCTCCGATGGACCCGAGTTGGGTTTGGTCGGAGGGTAAGTGAGGTAGAGGTGTCGGATTTGGTCGAGGGCTGAGGTGGGGGTGTCGGGTTTGGTCGGGGGGGGGTGAGGTGGGGGTGTCGGGTTTGGTTGGGGGGTAAGTGAGCCAGGGGTGTTGGGTTTGGTCTGGGGGAGTGGGAAGGTGTCTGGGTGGGTGAGGGGTGAGGTGTGGGGGTTGGGGTTGGTCAGGGAGTGCTGGGTTTGGTGGGGGGGTAAGGTGGGGGTGTTGGGTTTGGTTGGGGGTTGAGGAGGGGGGTCGGGGTTGGTCGAGAGGTAAGTGAGGTGTGGGTGTCGGGTTTGTTTGTGGTGGTAGGTAGGGGTGTCGGGTTTGGTTGGGAGGGGAAAGTGAGGTGGGTGTGTCAGGTTTGGTCTACGGGGGGTGAGGTGTGGGTGTTGGTCAGGGGGTGTTGGGGTTGGTAGGGGGGAGACGTGGGGGTGTTGGGTTTGGGTGGGGGGGGTGAAAATGTGAGTCGGGGTTGGTCGAGGGGTAAGTGAGGTGGGGGTGTCGGGTTTGGTCGGGGGGGTGAGGTGGGGGTGTCAGGTTTGCTCTCTGCCCCCTCCAACGGACACCGCACTCGCTCAGCTCTCTGCCCCCTCCCCACCTCCGACTGACCCGAGCAACGCCGGGTATTTTCGCTAGTATTTCCTAAAATTATTATAAGACCTTGGTCTCAGCTGACCATGAGAAAAGTGTCCCATCAAAGGCTGGGTTAACTCTCAAAAGTGTAATCTTTGTTGCAAGCTATCCACAAAGAAGCACACTAAAGACACTGTCAGAAGTAACCAGTTTGTCATTTGTGTTGCTTGGTTAATGCTGTATTTTTCTTTCTTTAACAATAAAATAGCCATGGATAATAATTGTGATTATTTTGCTTGATTTTAATTGCACTCTCCACAAAGGTATGTAAAAAGCCCTGACTAAAACAGTGGGGCCCTTCTCTTGGCAAGTTGAGACCAACATCTTATTTCCCCAAATTATTATGAGCCCAGACTTGATGTCTCATAGGAAAATAGATAGTCAGGTAAGAAGTTGTCTTAAAACAAGCTAATTAGCAAATAAGAATGTTAAATAAATTAAATATGATCATTTCTATAATTATCAATGTTTAGCCCCCTCTCCATGAATATGTGAGCTGACCATTCAGTGATTTACAGGAGAAACTGTTAATATCTTAAGTTACAACAGTCAGTCGCATCCCTGAATTGTCAATAAACAGCATAATAAATAAGAGCAGGATACCATTTCTTGTTTCTCTAGACTACATATTTTTAGTAATTTTGGGGATAAAACTGTCTGGTGCTTAATAACATATGATACCTCTTTCCATACAACATGACAAATGAAAATAAATGTTTTTTAAAAAATCTTTGCTTTACATTTGCTGTTGCCACTAATCAACAATGCACTGGACTTTTAAACCTGGAGATTTTGAAAAGCAAAAAACAGAGTGCCTGAAAAGTTCTCCCATATCCTCAAAGTTTTGGTATTAGCTATTATAGTATACATAAGCATATCAAGTATTGAATTTGAAAATGTGTAAAATATTATTAAAATGTGTCCATAATCTATACTTTATGCACAAAGAGAATCTATCAATATAAGTATGTCTGTTACAGCTTTCCTCCTATTCCATTTTGTTTCTTACAGCTGTCCCCTTACTCCATTTTGTTTTTGTTCTCCTGTGGCCGCCCCTCCCTGGCTGTTACGTTGTTTACCTGGGTCACTGCCCTTCTCAAAGGGAGGGCCCCTTAAGTTGTTTACCAAGAGCCATTGCCCTTCTCAAAGGGATGTGCTCTCACTTGTGCTGCGTGCTAAGTGGGACAACTGCCCTGTTCAAAGGGTTGGTCCTGTTATCACCTTGTTAAACCTGGGCTCGGTGTAGGGTAGGCAATGTCCAAAGCTGTAAGACCTAATGTGTTTTTGAGATACTGGGCATGAGTCATAGGCCTCATGTGCTTTTGAGTCATGAGGTGGAACTCACGCCTATGGTCCAGGACTCTGCCCAGGCATGTCTCTATGCTCACCTGCAGTTTTCCCCTGTGACAGAGGGAGCCTATCAGGATTACTGGCGGGGAAACTGCCTGAGTTTGCCTTTAAGAACAGGCATTTTTGAAACAAACATCAGAAAGGTTCCTGCATTGCTACCTGGTCTGATCAGCCAGGGGTTCTGGGGGGTCCTTTCTCCGCTCTCGTTTTATTTTTGAGCGTTCCCCCGTTTTAACCCCCCCCCCCCACGAAGAACGAATTGCTGCCTGAGAGACCTCCTGATTATCAAGACCGTGCCGAGCCCTCCTTGCTTCTTCTGATGCTGTTGCTGCTTCTGCCTTTGCTGCTGCCTTGGGGACTGGTGAGACTCCCTCTGTGAAACTTTCTATACTTAATTACTTTAGCTGCTGGCTCTGTTTCCCCAACACACAGACTCAAACTAAACCTCTCTTAAACTCCTTGGTCTGTGTCTTAAAACCTCTCTTAAACTCCTTGGTCTGTGTCTTAAAACCTCTCTTAAACTCCTTGGTCTGTGTCTTAAAACCTCTCTTAAACTCCTTGATCTGTGTCTTAAAACCTCTCTTAAACTCCTTGGTCTGTGTCTTAAAACCTCTCTTAAACTCCTTGATCTGTGTCTTAAAACCTCTCTTAGACTCCAACTAAACCTTGGTCTGTATCTGTAATCTGTTTCTTGCTTTGCAGCACCTTTGCTGCTAGAAATAAGCCTGTGCCTTCCTGGACTGTACCTGGGCACACACCACCCTGCCCTCTGAAACTACCCCTAGTATAAGGTGCACCCATTAGGTTAGATTTTGTCTTTTAGTCTAGATAAGTTGTAATTTCATTTTGCATAGCTGTAGTTAAGTTAGGTTTAGGAAATTGCTTGCATTGTACCCTGTAAGTTAGCCTTAAAGAATTGTTGCATTGTGTTTTGTTACTTGCTAATTTGTGTAGTTTTGGTTAAGTTAAATCATAGATAAGATTTTACTGTGTTTTGTATAATTGTCTCTCTGCTGTTTAAACTTGCAGCCTGTCTGTTCTGTGTCTCCCTGAGTTTAAATCTCCCTCCACCACATGCTCCTCTTTCCCCATCCCCCAACCTTACTTATCTACCACTTTCTTTCTCTCTCTCTCTCTCTCCCTCTCTGCTGTTTCAACTTACAGCCTGTCTTCTCTCTCTCTCTTTCTAGCATAAAACCCCATTGGTTACCCCCTTTCTCTCTAACACACCTCACATTTTACATTTACATTTTTACCTAAAATTGTTGGTTATTTAACACATTTTACCCATACTGTTAATTGGTTATATGCTGCTGTGACACACTCTTTACATAGAAATTGTTAGCTACCTGTTACATTTATACTTCAGTGTTAATTGGTTACCAACTGTATTGTACCCCACTATTGAAACCCCCTATCCCATTTACTAAAAGAAACCCCTCCCCAATTATCTACTTTAACAAACCCCAAGCCCCTCACTATTAAATTTTCCCTGTTTTCACATTTTCTTAATAAAGTTTATTTTGCACCCCACCTGTGTGGTAATTGCTCCCCAAGATCCCATATACCTGCTGGCAGGGACAAAGTAGAGTATTAAAATAATTATACATTGGCAATAATAAATTAAGCAAAATTAATACAGAAAATGGGCCAATTTTTTAAAAAAATATGATAGCATCTCATTTCACACGTTGCAATTAGCCTCTGCTATCAGTTGCTAAGGAGATTGACTGGAAGTATAATTTTCACCATTTATATTGCTAGCCACCTGATTTGCTTACAGATCAGGCCTACTTTTAAATATTGTAATCTCTGTCTGCGATTAATTGTTCCTGCAATTTCTGATCAGGATTGACAGTGCCAAATTCTGGGTGTAAATTTCAAAGCTGAACTGAGGCTCCTTTAAAAGTGTGGCCCTTTACATATGGCCAAGAAAAATGCAATCTTTAGACCTCCATTTGACATTACAATTGTCTTTAGGTTCTCTACAGCAGAGGAGACAATTTAAAAATCACATCAAAACGTGATTAAACAAAAAAATTAGTCTGCTCGTGCTTGGTATAAGTCGCTTTGCCATAAGAGATATAGTAAGCTACTGACCTCTAGCTGAGAAAAACAAGATAACTATTTTACTTCAGTTGTTGTAAAATACACTTTCTTCACACTTGTAGGTTGCTTAAACGTCAGTAATTCCTGACTGCAAAGAAAAAAAAATATTCCAGGGGTTTCATTCTAACTACTTACAATGAACAAGAAAGGCATATTTTTAAAGATGTGTTTTTTCCAGTACCCTTTAGTTTTCAGCTCTAGATGAGCTCAGTGTAGGTTTAAACTGAGATGATTGGCAGTTAAAATGGCAGAAGCCAGACAGAAGCAGCAGGGGCTACTGTTCTTGCTTTCACAGGTTTTCCATTTAAAAGTCTGCTTCACTGAAAACTCAAGCTAAAAAAACACCCACATTTCCTTCTCTTTGAAACATCTAATTTATTTATTATAGATTCACTGAAAATATATTCTGCAGATACTTCATTTGTAAATATGAAAAGCGGATGTTTTTCCTTGTTAAAAAAACACCTTGATCCATGAAGAGTCAGAAGAACACCACTAGGAATCAGTGTATTTTGCAATGAGATCCGATGGCAATTTAAAGACTGATCCTGCCAGTGGCTGAATATGAAGGGAGATGATCAGCACTTTACATTGAATGCACATTTATTTTAATGGGTTTTAGATCTATAATTTATTCATCATACAAAGTGACAAATCTTGTTTGGGGCTCAAGAGTAGGTCTCCCTTGGAGAAGGTTACTAATCACCAGTTATGGGAAGCAAAAATCTATGGGGACTCCCATAGGATACAGCAATCCTATCCTACTCAGGATAAGCTCACATCAAGACTACCATAAGGCTATCAGGCTGTGGTAAAAGAAAGGGGAAACATCAGTAAGTTTTGCTTGGTGCAGTAAAGCATCATTGAAAATATTTATACATTTTGGGCTAATTCCTGTGGACATCCTAAAAATTGGTTCTTCTGCAAAGGCTGGTCCCAGTCTCAGGAGGAGGATTTTGTTTTTGTTCCAAACTCTCTTCTGTTCCCTCTGCCCTGCCCCGAGTGCTGCTCAGTATTTCTTGATGGTGCTACTGTGCTACTATACCGAGGAGCGAAGTCAGGGAAAGCTTGAATGCATGTTCTCTTTTTCACTGTAATGAATGGAGTACTTTGCTATTAGACATTTGGTCTCTGGAAGACATTTCCTTTTTTAATGCAAAGGTTATAAACTAATATGAGTATGAAGTAATAATACTGGTAACTGTCAGATATTTTGGATACATTTATGGTACATCCAGGAAAGGTGAAATTATTGTTTCCTATTTTTACCTGACAACCAATTATACTAAACACACATCCATAATCACAGCTGTCAGTACCTTTTCAGTTTCATTGCTACAATGGCAGATTTTGTTTTTATTATCTGGAGTCTTGGAATTTATTGCAAAAGAAAGTCACTATGGGATGAAACCACTGAGATCTGCCATCTTGTTCTCAATGCTGTCAAATAGCATTTGAGAGAGAGGCAGAGAGACTTAAAACAGAACAATATGGGCCAGATTATGATACCCTACTCTTGCTGAGTGAATAGAATCTTTCAATTAATTGAAATCAATGGGTCTACCCAAGAGTCAAGCTATCACTAATTCCATGTCAGCAAAACTGTCCAGGGATATACCATAGTTTGTATCGTTCGCTCTTTTATAGAATGCAAAAACTAAAAATACAATTGATATGTGTAAGGTATGTTTATGGTTCCTTTTATAAAAAAAAAGTTCTAAGAATAATAAATACAAATGGAAACATTTAATACCCTGAAAAAACAACAATTGTTGAAAACATTCAAACCTTGAGGCAACAGTTACTTTAACTGCTAGAATAAGACACTCTGCTAACAATTTGGAACCTAAATATATGCTATGAATGGCCATTAGTGTAACTATGATCCAATTATCCATAACCCAGGAGAATGTTTTAATAAATAATTTCCATTTTGTCTGCATTTTAAAAAAATGATTCCCGTAAGCACTGTATGTACTGTAAACAACTCCATAATAAAAATTTGACCATGCTATTAATTCAGCTGTTTTCAGCCTCCAGTGTCAAGTCAATGTACACCGAACATTTGAAATTAAAAAAAGAGAAATTAAATATGTATGTATAAATCAATCACTAAGCCTACTCTTGAACACCTTTGGGGGGGGGACAGACCTCCAAATGGATGCAAAAATGGTTATTATGCTAATTATAATAACATATCATTTTGATTATTACAAACCTGTCTTTGCTTTTACTGAATTTTAGAACATATTTACAATTATTTTTATACATACAATGCTTGGAAAACAATAGCATGCATGCTTATATTTATGGTTGCTTACTTTATTAAATTAAAACATTTGAACTAATTGAAAAAACTCCTACGAAATCTGTTTTCTCCCATGAGAGGCACAAAAAGCATCAAGGAGAATGCCTCTTCCTTAGCCATAAACCTGTTGTGAGGGGGCAAGACCAGATGGCTATAGTAAAGTAATGGGAGACAGATATATTAGCCACAGGCTAAACATGTCCCTGTTGCCAGGATAAGCAAATGGCAGCTGCTCCAGGTCAATTAAGACACCTGGGGCCAATTAAGATCTTTCCAGAATGCAGGGAGGACAGCTAGACACCTGAAGCCAATCGGGGCTGGTTAGTAAAAAGCCTCCCAGTTAGTCAGGTGGGGGCATGTCAGGCGCTGTAGGAGGAAGTTGCATTGTTGGAGAGACTGAGCAGTACAAACCATATCAGGTACAAGGAAGGAGGCACTGAGGTAAAGGTGAAGTGGATCTTGAGGCAGTGCGGGCTGCTGTGGGGAAGTGGCCCATGGAATTATACACATCCTGTTTCTAAAAAGTCAGCGACCATAGCTGATACTATTAGAGTTCCTAGGCTGGAGCCTGGAGTTGAGAGTGGGCCCAGGCTCCCTGCTTTGCCCCCCTGATTAATCTCTAAAACTGGGAGACAACAGAGACTGTGCAAGGGAGGATAGCTTCTCCTCACCTCCCTTGCTGACTTATGATTAAAATGGCTGTGACCCTTGTCTCTAGAGAGAGAAGGGTTACGTGGAGGATCACGGTGAGACTATAAGGCTAGTGAAATCAGCCAGGAAATGTGGGACCCACAGCAACAAGGACAGAGCTTTGTCACAGAGTTTTATATGCATCATTTCTAGGTCCAATTGCACAGACTCTGGAATGCAGCTTTATAATGTCTATTTTGCTTTAATATTCTACATAGTTTGAGTTTTATATTATGTTAGAAAGATATATCTAAATGAGGTTTGTTGCTATTTGTCCCATGCATAGACTATGTGGTAGGAGTTTTAACTGAGAATTGTGGGTGAATGTACTATAGGATGTTAAACTGAAGTTAGTAAGATCGCACATTTTAAAAACAGCAGGTCCAGTGAATTTGTATCCAAGAGTTTTAAAGGAGCAGGCTGAGGCACTTAATTAATGCTGGACAATTAATGTTGATTTTTAGTAAGTCATGGAGCACTAGGGAAGATCCACAAGACTGGAAGAAAGCTAAGGTGGTGCCAGTTTTCTAAAAGGCTAAATGGGATGACCCAGGCCTGTCTGTCAGGCTGACACCGATCCCAGACAAGATAATATAATAAGTGCAAATAAGCCTGGGTTTATAGAAAATAGATCCTGTCAAATTATCCTGATATGTTTTTTGACAATACAAGTTTGGTTAATAAATGCAATAATGTTGATAATGTCTCAATAATATACTTAGATTTCTGAAAGGCTTTGACTGTACAACATTCTGATTAAAAACCTGGAATGTTATAAAATTAAAAAGAATGGGCTCTTCAGTCTAGGAGAGAAAGGTACAACACCATCCAGTGGCTGGAAGTTGAAGCTAGACAAAATCATGCTGGAAATGAATGTTAAATTTTTGACAATGAGGATGATTAACTATTGGAACAATTTACCAAGGATCATGGTGGATTCTCCATTACTAACAATTTTTAAGTCAAGATCAGATTTTTTTTCTAGAAGATATGCTCCAGGAATTATTTTTGGGACATTCTATGGCCAATGTTATACAGGAAGACAGAGAGGATGATGACAGTGGTTCCTGCAGTGTGATGGGTGAGAATCTATGAATTTAGATTATAATCTGTGGGAACTGTTTGGTTAAAAGGCAAACTACCAAAGGAATGTCATCTCCAGAAGCAAGTTACCACTGCCTTGTTAAGGGATGTGAATGTATTATTTTCTACAATGTGAAAGCAAAATGATGTGTGGTACCTAGTGTTTCAAGGTAATAAATGCTGACTCAGGAGTCTTCGGTTATCCTTTCCCTCCTTTCCTTCTGTTTCCCAGGAGAAAATCCACAATTTGAAACTCACAATCAGATTTCTGGATATATGCTTTGTAACACTGATTTCTTTTATAACGTCTAAAGTCTTCATTTCTTTAACATTAAGGAAAATATGCACAGTGGTGACATTTTTTGGTTACTTCTAACCTTATGTTTCAATTTAAAGGTGAAAACCTGTTTGTTTATTCACTAAATGCTTATGATGCAAAAGCTTCTTTTGTGATATTCTTTGGCAAATGTTTTTCATCTAAATGCAATAATCTAAAATAATAATTTACAGTACCATTACTGTCTGAGCAGTGATAAGTTTTATGTACCAATATAGAATCAAGTGACCTTGCTAAAACCGGTTACTAATATAAGAAGTCATTTGAGCATCAAATATTTATATTGATTGGGGAATTAGTTATCTGGCATTGCTTAGGTAACTTTTTTACCAAACTCATAAAGACAACAATAATCTCTTTAAGGATTGTTAAGAGACACAATGATTTTTTTGATGACCACTTGAGTTTAAGACTCTCTATAAGAAATTTTAAACACACTGTTTTGAAAGCTGAGACTTGTATAGAAAATGGGAATGTGAGCAACTTATGAGTATCTTGCTTATCTTTGATAGTGCTGTCCCCTAAAGGAGGGATAACTTCATGTGACTACTAATACAGTGGGGATTACATCCCTGGAGCAGTATGAAGAGAGAGCTAATTATGAAAATTTGACCCATCAATTCTTTATTCTCTAGACTATGTTGATATAAAATTACGTGGCACTCAACACCTTAAAACACCCCTTTCTCTAACATCTGCCATTAACATTTGCAAAAGGAAGAGTTCTGGAATTAATTTATTTTAAAGCATATTAAGACTGCTGATGCAATATTAATGAATAGGGGTGGGTATCTGATATCCTAGAATGATTCATTACCCCCAAAATCAACCCAGAGCCATTAGGTACAAAGGCAAGTTAAACAAAAAAGCTAGCACGTTGTAGCTTATGCTTATCAAAATCTCAGCAGGGTTGCTGTTCTCAAAACACAAACAAGCTACTTTTTATATGCATTCTACTGCAGAGTTCAAGGGAGGAATAATTTCAATAAATGGAGAACTGTAAAATTTTATGTCCCACATCTAATAGCTTTGGATCTGGCACATTGCATTGATATGTATGATATTATAGTATCAGTGAATGTCACTGTGGTATATGATTCCTTTCTATTCACCTTGACTTTTATCGGTGGAATTCTAGGCATATATATGCACATAAAACAGACAGTACATATTAACCTGCGGGCTACCAGCATTGAGGTTACTACTTTCTGTAAATGCAACCCAAATATCAATTGCCTCAGTATCTTACCTTATCCTTTTTCTGTTTTTCATCCTGGTAGATGGTCCAGTGCTCCCCATCATTACTGTAAGCAAGCTTATAAGAACCCACAAACTGTACATGACCAAAATCTTTAGCTCCTTGAGTAATTATGCCAGTCACTTTTGTAGGAACGAGGAGGTCAATCTATAAACAAACAAATAAGGCAGTCATACATAGTTGTAATATTTTAAATTCAGCAACTCACTTTGTGTCACACGAAATAAAGATACATTCTTGATCATGTCATATCAGCTATGTTGCCCAAGAGCGCAAACTAATTCAGGAAAGCCCTGAGTTTTGTGGAGGAACATGAGAGGCTGTAATGGTTCAGACCAAAGGTCCATCCAGCAAGTATCCTGTATCGACAGTGGCCAATACTAGGTGCCCCGGAGTGAATGAACCTAACAGGTAATGATCAAGTGATCTCTCTCCTGCCATCCATCGCCACCCTCTGACAAACACAGGCTAGGGACACCATTCCTTACCCAACTCAACAACTATTTAAGCTGATTTCCAAAATGTCTTCTAACTTAGATCAGTATTTTCCAAGATCTGGGATATACATATTGGATAGGGCTTCAATTCTCAATAAAGAGATTTTAGAATGGCTAGTGCATTATTTCTCTGGTCCTAGTTTTCAGTATTCATATGCTTCTACAACCTCAAAGTTAGGATTTCCACACAATCATGGACTGTTATATGGCATGTGCTGTTTGGACATTTTGTTTGTTTTGTGATGCATGTGAGTGTATAAATGCAGTCTACATTCCTTATTTTCTAGAGCTGCATATGGGTTCCTCTTGTGTGGAACTTTAATTTTAATTTCCCTTCTCCCCCTGCCCACCCCAGCTTGCAAACTAAGTACTAGATCATCAGCTGATATAATTTGGTCTGGTTCCCTTGACATCTGTGAAGCTACATTTATTTGGACCAGCTGAGGGCCTGGGGATTTCTACAGTTTTTTTGGGCACTTTAATTGCATCTATTGCTCAAAATATACTTACCTCTGTGAATTTTAGTTTTTGCCCCAGGTTAAATCATTCTCATATTTATCCTTATATGTTCTAAGTAGCAAATGCATTTTTTTCTTACAAAATACTCTCCGGCAAATGAGATGTCTGTGACAAGGTGCTCTCTGGTATGTAGCAGTGAGTCTCAGCTGGCCTAACCAGCTCAGTGCACCCTACACATTGTTGTCATGACATTTATTTAAAAGGCATCTTGGAAAAGTAACTCACTGATCATTAATATTCTTGTGTTTGGCAAACAGTGCCTTAGGTGCTGAAGCTAGAGGCGCTGGGGGTGTTGCTGCACTTCCTGATTGAAAGTGATTTCCATCATATACTGAGTTTACAGTTTAGTTCAATGGTTCTCAGCATCCCCACTATACAAATTGTTCTGCACCCCTGGACAGTGCCTAAGCCCTGCTGGTCCTTAGAACATGGTTCCACAGTTCCATTGTGTTTCCCAATGTAAATTAAGCTCAGTGGTTTGAGCATTGGCCTGCTAAACCCAGGGTTGTGAGTTCAATCCTTGAGGGGGCCAAGGATATAGGGCAAAAATAAGGATTGGTCCTGCTTTGAGTGGAGGATTGGACTGGATGATCTCCTGAGGTCCCTTCTAACTCTGAGATTCTATTATTCTCCGGTGTGATCTAAGACAATAAAAACCATATTTAAATGCCAGGTAAACAAAGCTATTAGGCAAGCAAGTTGAGGACAATGACCACTTAATCCCCATGGGGGTGGAGACTGTACCCCTAGGAAGACTTCCTGCCTCTTCAAACAGGGTGAGCTTTGGGAAGATATATGAGAAAGCAAAAGCCATTTATATCATCCTTCCCCTGAGGAGATAAAGAAACAAAGTGCTCTATGTTTAGGGTTACCAGATGTCCCAATTTTATAGGGACAGTTCCAATTTTGGGGTCTTTTTCTTTATGTAGGCTCCTATTGCCCTCCGCCCCCTCCCGATTTTTCATACTTGCTGTCTGGACACCCTATCTATGTTGGATCCTAGCTGAAGACTGGCCTGCCAAATTGGAAGAATGACTGTAGTGAGAAAACTACTTTGAATAAAAGATTCTAGTTTGTTAAATTGGACTTTAAACTTAGAAGCAGAGTTTTACTTTTGTTGATTTGTAACCTTTTCTATTCCTGTCTCTTCTACTTGGGTATCGCTTACAGTCTGTGTGCTAGTTTTAATAAATCAATTCAGTGATGTGTGTTGAAATGGAGGGTGTGTATTCACAAGTTAAACTAACAGGGTGATGATGTGTATTGTCTTTTTAAAGGCACAGTGGACTTGAGCAGTTACAGTGAGAGGTGCTGAACACAGCAGAAAAATGTTTTTGAAGAGAACTTGTGACTGGAATGATACTTGAGGTCCCTCTGCAAAGAATAACTGGCAGATGGAAGCCAGGGTGAGATTTTCTTGCTTGTATGCTGGCTGTTGGTTTCTGGATTGTGAGCCAAAGCAGAATAGCATAGAGTTGCAAGGCAGGTGATGACTGAATCTCTTCTATCTGGGTGAACCCCAAGGCATTACAATGTGTCACCAAAGATTTCTATTTTAATTCTGGAGCTAAGTACTCCAATTTAGGAACATGACTCAAACCCCTCCTGAAGTCAAAGGTAGCCTTTCAAGGTAATTTGCATTATTAGGCCTAGAAAAGCAATTTGATGATTTGCACTGATAAAAACGGAATTGCCAACGCTCTTAAAAATAGATGATACTTCAGAAAGGCAAACTACAGAGAGAATGCTATGAACAGGGATATTTATTGTTCTTGGTGTTTTGTGGCCAAGAACCATGTGCTGTTTCACTTTCCATTGTGTTTACTGTTATTCTTCCAACTTCAAGTAAAAGTTTATTGTTTTCTACTCATGATTATCATATGCCTCAGTTATTGGATATCAACTCTGAGACTCCTCAAAAGAAGTCTGATTTTCAGAAGTACTGAGTCACCCTCAGAAAATCAGGCTTCTCCAAGTTGGATGCCCAAAACTTCACACACTTTTTTTTTTTTTTTGGGTCAATGATTTTATTGTGAGAATAATCTGAGCTATCTAAATATTTCCCCTGTCATACTGTATAAATATGAATATATAGTACTATAGTAAATGAAACTATGAATACACAAGAATCAGGGAGGTAGCCGTGTTAGTCTGGAATAGCAGAGGTAACAAAGTCCTGTGGCACCTTAAAGACTAACTATAAAGTTTTGAAGCATGAGCTTTCGAAGTGGGTATTAGCCCACGAAAGCTCATGCTTCAAAACTTTATAGTTAGTCTTTAAGGTGCCACAGGACTTTGTTACCTATGAATACACACTACTGTGACACTTTTAGGTAATGAAGATCATTTATTTGGCTTAAGAACTACTGCGGTCTGAGTATCACTGAACTAAAGTTTAAGGGGCTTTGCTTTTAGGCACCAGTTTTTAGTATCTTGATCTTAATGGTCTCAAAGTAGTCTTCAAAGGAACGTTTCTTACATTGAAAATGGTCTGTTTTGTTAGTGCATGGAAAAAAAAATTCTTAAACAAGTGTGTGTTTGTTTTATAACCTTAAAGATAATCTAGATGGATTTCATAAATATTTTGTGGCCATCATATTCAGAGTACGTCTCATTGAAACTCAGAGCAGGGAAAAAAATCTCATTAACATTCAAAGGATATTTAAAAGGTAAAATCATAATCAACCTTTATTATTACACAGACCCAGAGTTAATAAAAATGTCCCAGTAACAACTGTTTTATGCTTACAGAACATATACAAAGGCCTTGTAATGTTGTTCTGAAAAATGATGTGGAAAGCTCAGGGGTACTTTGGTCTATCTTTTTCTTTTTTTTTTCCTAGCACACTTTCATGGTGCTAAATACACATTTTTTTTATTACATTGTGTTGAATAATTATACGGAAACAAGAACAAAATTATAAATAACCAAGGCTGATATTAACAAGGCATCAAGGTAACAGCTGTGCTACCACATGTTCCTTTAGCCTGTTTTTTTCTCCAAATGGCTACATCCTGCTTGCTTTGCAGGAGTATTTCCATTGAAACCAACTTGTATGAGAAAGGAAAGCAGGATTTAATGCAGAGTATAGACAAAATATCTGAATTAAAATAATTTAATGAAAAACATACCTTCCTCTGAGGAAGGTGGAATGACTATTCAGTTAGTCAATTGCAGAAACCAGGTTATCAAATGGATTACCAGGGAAAGAAGCTGAATTAACATTCTGTTGCTGTGTACTTTTCAGATTTGAATGTGATTAGCTGGATCACAGTCATTGCCTTCTTCAGTACAGCAGAATTTAGAACTTGGCAGAGGCAATATCCTGTTACTGATATGATCATTAACTGGTTACAAGAAGAACCATGAATTGCAATTTAATGCATACTTCGACAAGCTGCTGATCTAAAAGCAGTTTAACATCCTGGGATTCAAAGAACTCTCCTGGGCTAAACTGCTCTTTGTATATCTCCTTTTCCTGCTTTCTTTTTGTTACGAAGGCTACATCCACAAAGATACTTAGGGGCTTAACAGCCACTTTTGGTGCCTAAGTCCACCATTTGGGCACCAGTAATGTCCTCAAAACCACCACTCAGCGGACACCTGACTCTGTAGGCATCTAAATTTTCTAGCTGCCTATGTTTCCACTGGTGGGCATGCACAAAATCATCCAAGTCTGGCTAACATTGGGCTGCTCAGTATCCTAGCCCTGGCAGGATTTTTAAAGTAATGGTTCCCCTGCCTATCTTACGTGAGGGGACTGATCTGGTAGGCAAGCTCTGAGAATGCATAACCTTAGGGTACCCAGACCACAAGTGTGAAAAATCGGGATGGGGATGCAGGGGTAATATGAGCCAATATCAGAAAGACCCCCAAATCAGGACTGTCCCTATAAAATTAGGACATCTGGTCACCTTACATAACCCACACGAAAAGTAGTAGGCAACCAGCTTGGGAATTTCGAGAGCTGGCTGCCCAGCACGTGTGAGGGTATAACAGAATATCCAATAGCCTTGTGATAAGGGCACTCACTGGGGATGTGGGAGATCTAGATTCAAGGCCCTGTTCCAAATCAGGCAGAGCAAGGACTTTAAGGGTCTTCTGTATGTGGGGTGAGGGCCTTCGCTACAATAGGGTGGATCTCTTTCTCTCTGGTGTTTCTTGAGAAACATCTGCGTTTCATCCTCTAGGACACAGGCTGATCTGGTCTAGGCAGTGCACTACATAAGAGGGCTCATGGCTAAGAATCTTGAATGGATGAAGGCACCTCTCTTGGCTCATCAGTCACGTGCCTAAAGACCCAGATCGATGGGACTCAGTTCCCAAAATGCCTTTGAGAAGAGGAGCCCAAGCCCCTCCTTTTCCCTCTGCATTTCACTGCTAGCTGAGGAGTTATGGAGATTATGTGGTGCCCTGCTCAGTTCTATCTCAGGGCTGAAGATTCTACTAGGTGGTAGGGCACCGAGGCTTTCATGTCGCAGCAGTGGCAAAGTCCTTTGTGGATTTAGTTCTGAGATATTAAAAGGCAATTCAACAGTGGAAATGTGATTTGGAGGAAAGAGCTGTTTTATTAACACAAACACGTGTCTAAATATTTGTAATAAAATGCTCTAGATTGCTAGTAAATTGAGCAACTTAGTGTGAATTTTAAACAGTACTGAGTAGTGTTCTTGTTTTAACTATGTGGAATTGGCCCCGTTTGAGAATTCTTTACTTAGGGCTTGTCCTCACTGGGGGGGGGGGGGGGAATCGATGGCAGATACGCAACTTCAGCTACGTGAATCACGTAGCTGAAGTTTGCGTATCTGCCACCGACTTACCTGCTGCCCCCACGGTGGCGGCAGTCGGCAGCACGCTCCCCCGTCGACTCCAGCTTGCACCTCCCGGCGAGCTGGAGTTCCGGAGTCGACAGGGGAGCCTGGGGCGATCGATTTATCGCATCTTAACAAAATGCAGTAAATCGATCGCCAGAAGATCGATCCCACACCGCGGGAGTGAAGACCAGCCCTTATATTCTTTACTTCTAGTACTTATACAGTTGAACTCAGGATAGGCTGACCATATTTCCTTTAGACAAAAACGGGACATTGGGAGGGCAAAAACGGGACAGGGTGTGTGTGGGGGGGGCCATGGCCCCACCTGGGCCCCCCAGCACCGGGCGGGTGGGAGACAGAGGGGGGTCGGGGGGGATGGATGGAGGAATAAGCAGAACAGGGATGGGGGATGAAGAGGATGGAGGGAGAGAGAGAGAAGGGGGGATGAGGGATGAAGATGATGGAGGGGATGGAGGGAGAGAAGGCACGAAGGTGAGAAGGGAGAGGATGGATGGATGAAAGAAGAGATGGGGTAGGGAGCAGGGGGGATGGAGGAGGCAAGGGACAGCAAGAAGGAGGGATGGAGAGAAGGGAGATGGAAGAGGAGGCAGTGGACGGAGGGAGAGAGAGAAGGGAGGAATGGAGGGATGGAGAAGGGGGATAGAGAGAAGGAAGAGAGGGATGGAGGGATAGAGAGAAGGGAGGAAGGAAGGGATGGAGGGATGGAGAAGGGGATAGAGAGAAGGGATGGAGGGAGCGAGAGGAGGCAGGGGACAGAGGGAGAGAGCAGGGAGGAAGGGAGGGATGGAGAAGGGGGATGGAGAGAAGGGAGGGATGGAGAGAAGGAGGGAAGGAGGAATAGAGAGGAGGAGGCGGCAGCGGGCGGCGGGCTGGAGGAGGCAGCAGATCGGAGCTGTCCGGAGCCGCAGCCGGGGGTCGAGCGCGCTGGCGGGGGGGGGAGGGGGGGGGCTGCCGGCCGGGTTTTATGACTCATAATCACATAAATTCAGTTATGCGATTATGAGTCATAAAACATCCGGCCGGCAGCGGGCTGAAGCTGGACAAAAAGACGGGACGGTTAAAAAACATTAAAAAAATGGGACGTATGGTCAGCCTAACTCAGGAGCAAGTAATCATGTGTATAAGCATTTGTGGGATTGGGGCCAAAGTATAATAAGGCCAGATTCTCTGATCAGTTTAGACCATTTTGCATTGCTTACCCATTTACGAAGAAAAAAGTAGTTGTAACATAGGATGAAGTTTTCCAGCAGAAAATTCCTTCTGTGCAGGATGAAACATCAGAGGGTAGAGATGGCAAAGGTGGCTTAACTGTTCCTTATGCCCCCAGCACAAGTGATTTGTCAGAGGCAGCCTGGGGGCATGGCAGAGCTGAACTCAGCTATGTTCAGTTCTCAAATTATGCAATAAATAAGAGACCTTATGCCAGCAACATAAAGCTAGTTCTGGAACCTTCCTGATCTTATTTTCACTAGGACTGAGTGGCCCTGAACCAGGGAGTTGTAGTTGGCTCCCTGGGGGTACCACTTTCAACTCCAAGCATTTGATATGGTGGGAAATTGGAACCAATAAAACGTAGCAGCTACCAGGTATGCTGTTATATGCATTTGATCAAAAACATTACAGATTTAAGTTTATAAAGAAAAACACTTATTTATGATTAAAATGTAATGCTCCAGAAAGGACTTTTATAAGCTGTTTGATGGGAAGAAGCTTCTGCAGACTATTTTGTCAATTTTAACATGTTCCAAAGAGGACTTTTCTGCCTCTTTCCCTGTTTCTCTCTCTTTTTTAATTTACTATTAGATATTGTAACATATGTATTAGGCAAAATGATTCACTGATGCCCTGATTCTGGAAAGTACTTAAGCGTATGCTTAACTTTAAGCATGAACTTAAGTCCCATTTAAGTGAATGGAATTCAAATACAGGCCTGAACTTAATCATGTACTTAGCTGGTTTCCTGAACATGGACCCGGGTGAAAGAAACTTAAGGCACTTACCAGTACTTTGGAGTCCGAAGGAGGCGGGGCCTCTACTGGAAGAGGCGGAGCCTTAAATGCCCCTTTAAATCAGTATTTAAAGGGCCTGGGGCTCCACTGAAGTAGCAGCAGCTGGGAGTCCCAGGCCCTTTAACTCACCCTCAGAGCTACCAGCTGCTGAGGCGGCTGGGAGCCCTGGGATCCAGGGGCAATTTAAAGGGCCTGGGGCTCCAGCTCCCACTACTGCAGTGGAGCCCTGGGCACTTTAAATCACTGCCAGAGCCCTGGGGGCTCCCGGCTGCCACTGCTGCCCCAGGCTGTGGCAGACTTTTAAAGGGCCGGGGGCTCCATTGACATAGGGGCAGCCAGGAGCCCCAGGCCCATTAAGTCATCACCAGAGCCCTGCTGCCGCTATCCCAAGGCTACAGCAGTGGGGTTCAGGGAACTATTTAAAGCTGCTGCTGGGAGCCCGAGGCCCTTTAAATTGCCACCTGGGGAAGTCGGTCCTCCTGGTACTGCGCGCCGGCTTTTGCCGCTACACCATACCAGTGCATACTGGCTTACTTGCTCTTCTCACATGGACTGATTTAGGCATGTGCTTAGGTATTTTTCTGAATCAGTACCAGACTCCTGCAAATGGTAAGAGTGTTTCTTTTTTTTTCTTTTTTTTTTTACATTTCCTGTTTGAGGGTTTTTCAATTTAAGCTTAGACCCATAATATCATTTTAACATAATGTTTTGATATTTTTATTAACAGCTGTAGTCCCTTAGGCAGAACTACTAAACACAGTTCTTATTTTGTTCAGTCTCTGCTTAAAAAATGTTTCATTGGATCAGCTATTGAATATACAAAAATGACCCGTACATCAACAGATGGGCTTATGTGAATGTAAAAATTATATTTTGTAGAAGAGTCCTCTCCTGAGTATATGCTTTCTTGAGAAACGAGTATATATATGCAGGCTCGCTCTGAATGTTTTTGTCTTAATTTATACAATGGCTGGTTTGTTTGAGCAAGCAGCTCAGTTCACACATTGTTTTTAATCATAGTAGCAAATGGTATACATTGTAGCAAATGGTATACATTGTATTTTCAATTATGGCAAAACATTTCAGAAATTGCAGTGTTTGAGAGAGGAGGTGGTTCTCAAACTTTCTTTGTGTAGATTTCAACTTAAATTATATTGATACTTACAGCAGTGTGTAGAGTACAGACACTGCATGCCCCGTTAGCATGGGTATAAATAGCAGTATGGACAGTGAGGTACTGCTTGGGTGAGTAGAGTATACACATACCAGAACCATAGTGTATATAGCCTACATGGCTCTCTACATGCCCAAGCCACGCCTCTCACATTAACTCTCTTTTTAGAAGTGTGGGGGTCTCTGCTGGAGTGTTTCACTGCTGCCACAGTAAGACTCCAGCAATGGGGGAAAATTCTTCCATGGCCTTTTACTGCTATGTGTCTGTAGTTATTATTCACAGTGTGGATACAGCCTGCTTTTCACCTTGTCACATATCTGTATGTACCCTGAGCACCACTGCAAATGTGGACAAGGTCTTAGAGAGGTGGTCTTGTGGGACTTCACGTTCCATTCACAATCATGTGGAACATTCATGAAGACTTCCTCTCCTGCTAGCAATTGTATAACATCTATGTGCTAACTACAAAAATTGTTTATATGGAAAAGCAACATTGGAAAGCATTTCATGTATTTTTAGCTTTTTTATGCAATTTAGCAGCTGGAAACCAGGAAGAACCAGTCCCATATGACCAAAACATATTTTGTGGACTGCCGACAAACATGCTACAGACCACAATTCTGGAATCATGGAGGACTTCCCTACATGGTGGTGAGTTGGTGTCTGACAAGCCATGGTGTGAATCTGTCATGCCCCGGAGCGTGCTGTAGCAGCGTCCACATGGTGAGTTAGTGCATGGCAAGCTGGTGTGCTGTAGACTCTCACCCTGGCTTGCTGTGCACTAACTTGCCATGTAGACAAGCCTTTAGACGGAGAAATAAGTCACTTGAACTAAACTCTCGACTAATGCAGTTTTCTTATTATGGTTAATTTTTAGATGTAAGTCAGGACAAAAACAGAAACACTAAAATACAATATAATTTCCTCAGTACTTCAATGACAAATGAAGTTAAGGCCTCTTTTTATGTTACAATCACTGATCATTTTAATACCTGTGAATCTTTCCTATAGAAAAGAATTTTAACATACCACAATGTGCTAAACTATGACTAATCTTATTTTACAGATGCTTCAAATCCATTTTAACTCTAGGGCTTGGATTTTCAAAAACACCAAAGGGAGTTAGGCACTCAACTCCCACAGGAACTCAATGTGACTTGTGCTCTAAAGTCCCATATTTACTTTTGTAAATCCCATCCATAGCACCCAGATAACAATGTCATCTCAGTGGTTCACAAAGTGCAACTGATCGTTCCAAGATGCGGTGACTTCATTGGTAGCTGATGACCTTCAGAACCCTTCAGAATACACTCATCCCGTCTCAAGGAGAGGACATCACTTTGCAAGTTCAGGCCTTGTATACTGATTTATAAAGAAGAGATCACAAAGGGAATCAGGATGTGAAGGGCCAAGAGACATTGGTCTAAAAATCTGTCATTTCTACTAACCTTCGATTAGTCCTATTTGTGTTCAGACATATTTTTGTGTATTACCTTTAAAAAGGTTAAAGTTCATTTAAAAGCAGCTAAGGAGAGTAAAGTTCTTTAACTATAGTGTCTCTCTCTTGTCAGAGATGTTCAAAGCTGGTCACTGTTTATGATGCAGATACAAATAAAACAGTCCATAAGATTAATAAATTTAGACATTGGGCAGAGTTTAGAAGAAACTTTAGAACTGCATTAGAAAATTTAAATAGTTGATGAGTTTTGTTCATACCAGAAGGTGTCATATCAGGCAATGAGAATTCTTGTGGAGAATGTCAGAGAAATAGCAGCCTATAGTACACTAGTAATTAAAAATGAAAAAGGCATTCAAATAGCTTGAGGAGATTATGGGATGTCACAGTAGTAGCACATTATGCTGCCTTGTAGACAAGTTCTCCATTTGAAAGCTACTGCATTAGCTAACTGTGAAGCACATCACATTGGTAGGCAATTCAAAGGAAAAACACTCAGGAATTGCAGTGAATCCTCCCAGCTAGAGATAAATTGTTACAAATAGCCAGTGCTGGAAACTGACAGGGGAAATGGGAAATAATTTGTAGTGAGGAGATATTATAATGATACATTTGATGTGTGATTAAAAAACTCTACCTTTTAAAAAAAGGTTTAAAATTAATAATATATGCCACTGTTAAAAAGCAAAACCAAACCACAGGAGCATTGCAGAAATAATTGTAGAGGAAATAACTGCAAGAAAATGTAATTTAATTACTATGATTCTTTTTTCTAATAGGGGAATAACTTCCAAGATAGTATGAAAAAAATTATAAAACTGTCAGCCACATGTCAGCACATTAATGCCAAGTGATGGTCAAGTCTTTGAATACTATTGTCCCAAAGGTAGTATATGGCATCTTTTCACATAACTGGAATGCATGGCATTTTCTACATGATCCTGCAAAAAAAGTACAATTCATATTGCATAAGACAACCTGAAGGAAGAACGTGGTCACAAAACCGTGAGACCATTACTTGAGCATAACACTGATCAAATTTGTCATAAGCGTAGATATGGAAATCTGAGACAGTCAGCTCTAAAAATCAAAAGTTGGAATTTGCTGCAAGCAGAGCTGGTCAGAAAATGGGCTTTTCAGGAATTCAACTTTTCAGAAAAAATAAGCAAATAAAGTTTTCAGCTGAGAACCAAACTATTTGGCCTCAGATTGGAATGTTTTTGGTGCCTCATATTCCCATTTTCCTCTATGGACTGGAATCTCTGACTGGAACACCTCTCCCATGATGCACTATAGTCTTCCCTCATGTTGACAGCAACTAGTTGCAGCATGGCAATCCCTGTTCTTCATGAGTCCTGTGAGATGGAGCCTGGCCCATAAAGGAAAATGGGAATATGAGGAAACCAAGCTACAACATCTATGAGGCACCATAGAAGAAATATGAAAATCAAAATATTTTGGTTTTCAGCGGAAATATTTAAGTTCTTGGGCGTTTGGTTTCTTTTGACAAATAAAATGAACTTTTCTGCAAAATAGCACACCCTTTTAAAAAGAATGTTTTAATCAAAAATGCAATTTTGATGTAAAGTTTTTGGCTGGCTCTAATTGAGCTTTCTGCTGTCCTTGTGGGACCTGATCCAGAGTCCGCTGAAGTCAAAGGAAGTCCTTCCATTGACTTCAATGGGCCTTGAATTCGGGCCCTTAGTTTGAGAACCCTTGAAATTTGCATTGTAAGAAGCACCTTTTTGTCATGTATTTCATTTTGCCCAGGTAATTCTCACTGACATTAAAGAGAGAAGCAAAACCAATTGTGTCAAAATCAGTAATTTTCTGAAATTAAAATATCCTATTTTGAAAATATTTCATCACATAACTAAGCTGACCCATCAAAATGGGCAGGGAAGTGCCTTCTGCCTCCCAAACCACAAACAAACCAAGCCTGATGCATACTAAACATAAGCTAATGAACCAATATAAAACAGCCAACACTGGTGATGACAATAGCTGAAGACAAAAAAAAAAAGGATGACAACTGTATGAAAAAGCCCACAAAGATGACTACAACGGGAGTTGAACACACACAAAAACCCCAACCAATCAAGATCAAAATCACAGTAATTTGAAACATTCCAATTAGCTGCTCACACTTCCGTCCAATGCCTTTGTGGAAGATCCCAGGCACTTCAGAAATGGTACACTGACTTGCTCCATCATCTTTTAAATTTGATGATGGCAGCATGCTAGACCTGTTCTAAAATTCACAGAGAAATCTTCTGAGGAGATGGGCAGCCTATCCCCAGTTCAGCTGCATCAGGACTCAAATGGCCTGAATTGAATTCATGCTACTTAGATCTTTGTTTATGTGATTTTTTTAGCACTTTCTGAGCTTAACATAACTTTCATTTTATGTTGTTTTTATAGTTCCCACTGAAAATTGTGACAGGCTATGTTGGCATACCAAATGTTGGCATAAGTGAAGGGCTGTTATGAAGAGGACAGTGATCAGTTGTTCTTGATGTCCACTGAAGGTAGGACAAGAAGTAATGGGCTTAATCTGCAGCAAAGGGAATTTAAATTGGATATTAGGAAAAACTTTCCGATCATAAGGATAGTTAAGCACTGGAATTGGCTTCCAAGTTCTGGCTGTAGAATTGGCTGTAGAATTTCCAGCATTGGAAGTTTTTAAGGTGTTAGATAACAATGGTCAGGGATGGTCTAGGTAGACTTGGTCCTGCCTCGCTGCAAGGGGCTGGATTATATGACCTCTCAATGTCCCTTCCACCCCTATATTTCTATGATTCTAGGGCTGGAGACTCAGTCCCAGAATGGAGATTCCTTAGTTCTACAGAAGGAGTCCTCAGTATCACAGTTCACTCTCACAGTGCTTAATTGGGCAACTGGTGCAGCAAGCCCAGAGATGCTGGGACTATGAACTGTCAAGCCTAGAGGTGCTGGGGCTCAACCATGGCAAGTGCTGGCACAAATTAAGCACTGACTGTCAGGCCCCAGAATCAGTAAAACAGCAGTGCAAACGTGGGACTTCCTGTAGGCAAATGTAGGGCTGGGAAACCAAAGAATACCAGCAAAGGAGATATGATCTATGAGGTGTAATATATTTGTTAGTTTCAGAATGGTAACTTCCCCATCCACACAAAAGTGATGGTAGAGGGATTTATGGTTTACAACCAATCATTGGACTTGGTTTTGTGCTGAAATCAGTAGAAATCTAAGTGGTTTCAAATTAGTTTTGATTTGAGATTTTGGGTTCATTACGTCTTGCAACCAAAAGCAAAATTTCAGGAGTGCAAACTCTTTGAACTGAAACCTAAAAGAGTTTGAGAAATCCCCCCTGAAAAATGAAACTGCTGAAAGTACAGAACAACTCTCTTCAGAAGGAAGATAATGTGATGCCTTTGATTGGAATACTGATGAATGTTTTAATACAAATGTTTAGATCACCAAGGGTCTTAAGAGCAAGGCACAAGCTGTTTGTTTTGTTTTTAAAAGGGAAAAAAAGCTTGTTATGTTCATCCAATAAAGAAGTTTATTATTTACCTGGTCTGCTTTTCTCAGTTGACTAAATACAGCTACAAATATTTTCTGCTGTACACAAAGAAGTCTTCATAATTTATTACTATCTGTGCTGAATATCAGCAAGTAAACTCAATAAAATTTTGCACACAAGATATTTCAATGATAATAAACATAACTACTGAACTGTTTAAATACTAACAAAACCTCATAGGAAGCAAAGTTAAATTTGCTGAGAAGATGAGTGGTGGTTAGTCTGAAAGACCCTTCTCTTATTTACAGGCTCGTACTATAGGAGTCATCTTTTCATAGTAACTGTAGCCAAGACAGCATCATTCAGCCATTCTTTTACAGAATGACTTCACCCATCTGTCAGCCAAGATTATCATGCATAACCTGTTTCTACAGCTATGCCGCTGTAGCTATAAACTAAAAATGACAAAGCCATGTTAACAGACCTTGAAAATAACAAGCCTTACAAAATACACTTGCCAGAATAACAGAACAAGCTTTTGTTTTCAATGATAAAATGTTAATGATCAGTAGAATTAAAGGAACAAATTGGTGTAATACACTTAATGTATCTCCTTCAGTAATGTCATGGCCCCTTTTAGTTAGAGAAATATAGGCACAGATTTCAAAAGAAAATGAGTTTCTTCTTCAATTTAAGTTAAGTGACTAGATGCTTTTAAAACAGTATTCCCATATGTACTATCTTGCATAAAATTAAAAAGATCTATTAATTCTCATCCTTCAAGGAATAGGAAAGTCACTTGTTATTGGTCAGGATGGACATCTCCAAATACTTAATATACCATTACACAGACAGACACCTGCTGGAAATGGGCATGGTTCTGCTGACAGGACATTTTCACTGTGGGGAGATTGATTCTGGGACTCAGTTCTCTCCCTGGTCCAACTCAACCCAAACGTGTTGACTTAAGCATTTTTCATGTTTATCTGCTATTCTTGATATCTAAGGAAGGAGTGGAGTGAAAAGGGTTTGAACAGGGTCTGAATGATTTAATGATTAAGATTAGTAGTGGATGAGAGAGATTTACCTAGTTATTCATCCAGAATATAATTTTAGGGTGTGGCTATTTAAAGAGGTGTAGCTTCAAATTGTTTGTACATGAACTCCTCACTTAAAGTTGTCCTGGTTAACGTTGTTTTGTCGTTACGTTGCTGATCAGTTAGGGAACATGCTCATTTAAAGTTGTGCAATGCTCCCTTCTAACATCATTTGGCAGCCACCTGCTATTTCCACTGCCCATGAACATATCTACCTCAGGCCATTCCTTCTCCAATCACCTCAGAGCAAAGGGAAAAAAAGATGGGTTCTGTTGTAAGCCTGAAGAGTTATTAAATCTGGGCTCTGGCAGACTAAAGTGGGAGTGAGTTCTAAAACTAAAGACCTCTAACAGATAATGACTGCTAAAGTTTCCCCTCACATATACTGAGGAAGTTCCAACTTAAGCATCTCTGATCATTTCAACTATGGCGGTATATCACAAGGAGATAAACCAGGTCCTGAGCCATTTAACCAAACTGGTTTGTGCAGTTACATTGACTTTGGGGGCATGACACAAAACTATATAGACTGTTGAGTCCCTTCAAACAAAACAGAACCATTTCATTTGCAATCCATTTCAGATTCCTATGTTTAATGCCTAAACTAAAGACTATTGAAGCATATGGTCATTGTTATTAATGGGCTTTAAATCAAAGCTCTAATGCAGAAATCTGAAAATACATTGGGAAGTCAGGTAATGTATCAATTAACAAGTTTCAGAGTGGGAGCCGTGTTAGTCTGTGGGCTGGTCTCTACGGGGGGGGGGGGAGGGAATCGACTGTAGATACACAATTTCAGCTATGTTAATAACGTAGCTGAAATCGACATCTCTATAGCCGACTTACCTCCCATCCTCACGGCGGTGGTGGTCGGCGGCGCGGTCCCCCGTCGACTCCAGCTTGCGCCTCTTGAGGAGCTGGACTTCCGGAGTCGACGGGGGAGCCGCTGGTGATCGATTTATCGTGTCTTAACGAGACGCGATAAATCGATCACCAAAAGATCGATCCCTGCCGGCTCAAGTGAAGACAAGCCCTTAATCACCAAAAAAAAGGAGTCCTTGTGGTACTTTAGAGACTAATTAATTTATTTTGGCAAATAAATGTGTTAGTCTCTAAAGTGCCACAGGAACTCTTCATTGTTTCAATTAACAAGCGTTAACTAACAGTTATAAATTCTAATGTACCTACTACACAAATGGTTTCTGACATGTGTGTTGCTACCTGTGTTTAAATCAAAGGGTTAACTAACAACAAATGTTTATGTAGTGCTTACACAAGAATGCACTGTGTTGATTAACAAGTTAAGTAACATTTAAAAACATGACAAGAAAAGCATGTGTGGACCTAATGTGAACTTCCTGGGGACTTCAAATTGCAGCGAAGGAAATGTTTGAAAGGAAATTTTTTCAACTCACAAAGGTAAAAAGTGGAAAAAAAATACTGAAAATAACAATGTGCATTTCTTTTTGAAGAAAGCAGTTAATGGGCCAAATTCTGCCTTTAGATATGTGCCTATGATCCCTACTGAACTTAATAAGAACTACATACATGCAGTTCAGGGCAATATTTTGCCAGAAATTTGGTAGGACAAGGAGATGCTCAATTATTAATAAAGTTGAAAAATTAACATTACAAGTTAATGTCTACTGTTTTTTAAAATTCCCCTTAGGAAAAAAAAGGGTGGGACTGAAATCATGAGACTAGCAATTCTAAGAAACCATTTTTCTGGGCAAAGCATTTTCCTTGAAAATCAAACACATCCCTCTTCCCTCTCCCTCCCCCCGAGTTTGCTGCTTGTAGATTCATCCTTTAAATGGCTCCTGCAGCTCTAGCTATGCCAGGTGAGTGCAGGTCTAGCACACGAAAACACATTTACTCTCCAAGCCTCCATACCTTTGTTACAGCCTTGCAAACAGAGAATTTCTCACTCTACTTAGAACATGCCTAGGATGTTGTGACAAACCCTTTGCCATCCTCTAGTGATTAAAAAAAAATAACTGTAAAAGAATGAATCAGGAGAATAAATCTGAACATCTACCAGTAGCATATTAGCAAAAAGCCTAAAGAAAACATGCCCTAATATAAATCAGGGTACAGTGGAAAGCAAAATATTAAAAGGTCTGGTATACTGAAATGCAAGATCTTTGGCTCATCACTGCATAAGTCTGCTAAATGAAGGATGGTGGGGGTATTGGGGGAGGGAGGAGGTTGTTATTTTGTTTCACATCCAGGATTCACATAAAATATGTTGGCTTGAAGTTTACAACCTGATTGTGCCCATTAACTGTAGGTAGACATTTCTCATTTGCAATGATTCCTAACTCTTTGCTATAAGATAACAGGCAAAGTACATCTATTCCTGCAGTCCAGATCAACAATAATTTGTGCACTGACATTTAAATAGCTTCATGTGCTTATCGGGCTGCTCAATAAAACAATGCAATTTCCAAATCAACTGCCACATCAAAGGTAGCAAATGTTTCTTCTGATGCAGAAAACATCACTTTAAAGAAACACATGTACCAATGGGATGTTTACATTTTTCTAGGCGTAACACTGGAAATATGTTTCTTTTCACTGATGGATTTTTGCAGGAAATCGTTTGGAAATTGTTTTTGGCACAGCAGGAAATAAAGATAATTTTTAAGCTGTTATCAATAGACATAACCTTTTCCTCTCTTCCAAATGTCATATTAGAGAGACAAGGTGGGTGAGGTAATATCTTTTATTGGACCAACTTTTATCAGTGAGACACACAAGCTTTCAAGCCATACAGAGCTCTTCTTCATGTCTCAAAGGTACTCTGAGGCTATGTCGACACTGGCAATGAAATGACAAAACTTTTGTCTTTCAGAAGTATTAACCCCTCCCCCATCCCAAAACAAGTGCCAATGTGAACAGCATGTTGTTAGCAAGAGTGTTCTCCTGCCAACAATGCAAACACCACTCTATGGGGGTAGAAGTTTTTTGTTGGAGAGCTGACAAACAGCAGCCATACTACACGATTTTTAGTGCCACGGCTGTGGCAACCTAGCCATGTCGCTAAAAGCTGTGTAGTGTAGATATAGCTTGAGCATTACAGATAGATGCATTGTTTAGCATAAGTAGTTAGCACATATTCTAAGGAACTACTCCAGGTAGAGTGGCCTGTTAACACCTCTGCAGTCTTAGGACAAAAAGAGTGGGTTACAGATTGTTTGGACAAAGTGTTTGTTGTCCAATGATGGAAATGATGTGTCTAGGGTGGATAGCTGAGGACTTTCCATTGTCTTGTAAATATTTGGGGCAGGCAACAAGGCCATAACTGAGAGAGATGTTGGTGCATAGGGAAGTGACATCCATGGTGGGAAGGATGCTGTTCTAAAGGAAGGTTGTTAATGTTGTAGACTTTGTGGAAAAAGTCAGTTGTGTTCTGGAGGAACATAACCCTTTGTGTGGTGAGTATTTTGAGTATGGTTTCTATGAGTTCTGATATTCCTTCAGTAAAAGTGCTGTGGCCAGATATGATGGGCCTGTCTGGGTTCCCTTATTTGTGTATCTCCCTCATAGATTTCCACCACAACCTCCACAAACACCACCTATCTATTAAACTTTCTGGAACACTCCCACACTAGCATCAACTTCCTGGACAACATAATCAGCTTAAACGATAGAACGCTACAGACATTCATTTAATAGAAACCCACCACATCTATTTTCATAGATTCACTAACTACGCCAAGCACACCAAAAAACAAAAACAAAAAAAACAGTTATCTACTGCCAGAAGCTCATATACCACAGACTATGCTCCAAGAAGAAAGTCTGGGATATACACACTCTAACACACTTAAAACCTCCTTTACCAAACAAATGAAGATACTCCACCAGAGAAGTAGATCACATCATAGAACAGGCCAAACAATTTTCCCCCAAGAAAACCTGCAGAAATAAAACCCACTCTGACCACACATCCCCAGTTGTCACTTCATGTGCCATTCCACATTGGAACCCATATGGGGTATCATCAAAGAGCTACAACCCATATTCAGTGGGGACCCAATCCTGAAAGAAATCTTTCCTGAATGCCCATTTATGTCTTTTAAACAGCTCTCCAAACTCATCATTAGAAGCAAGCTCTTTACCAACTAGAACACCAGATCCTGCCAGAACAACAGATGCAAAATCTGCAGACATCTCTTCACTGTACAATAATCAACACCTCCACAACTCACCTTTCAAGATCCATGGATCCTACACATGCCTATCACAACATGTGGTATACCTCATTCAGTGCATTAAATGTCCCAATAACAACTACATGGGTGAAACCAGATGATCTTTACACTCTTTAATGAACTCACACAGGAAAATGATAAAATATGTTTTTTAAAATTACCCATGAGCGAACAATTTTCAAAAAAGTGAAAAGTACAACCCGCATCACAGCAAAAGGCAAGGTGGAACAGATTGTTTAGCTTAAGAAGTTAATACACATTCTAAGGGAACGTTTAAGGTAAAGTGGCCAACTAATACATCTACAGTCATAAGACAAAGACTAAAAGAGGGAGTTAGTGGGTTACAGATTGTATAATAAGTCATAAATCCAATGTCTCTGTTCAGTCCATGATTTGTAGTGTCTAGCAGAGTTATGAATTTAAGTTCCCGGGCTCATTTTTTGAAAGTGTTTTGCAGGTTTCTTTTCAACATGAGGACTGATAGGTCAGACATAGAGTGATCACCTTTTGAAAATTGTTCTCATGCAAAGATCTGTTTTCTTATTTTTTAGCCTTGTGATAGAGGAGGGTCAGAGAGCTGTGGTAGAGTGCTTGAGGGGAGATATGTAAACTCAGAGCTAATTGAGGTGTGGCTCCTTGTGGACTAGGGAAGCTGGCGGCAGGTTGATTGGAACACCTGCAATCAATTAAGGCCCTGTTAAGAACCTAATAAAACCCCCTGCTTCAGGCAGATAGGGGAGGAGGAAAGGAGTTGGAGCAGTGAGCAGTTTGGAGGAGTTGAAGCAGTTTGGAACCAAGAAGACCCAGACTCTAGGTAATGAGACCCTGGCTTGTGTAGAGAGAGGGCAGGAAGCCCCACAAGCTGAAGGGTAGGAGAGGGAAGTAGCCCAGAGGAAGGAATAGCTAATTCAGGTGGATTACCGCTATCCTCAGGGCCCCTGGGCTGGGACCCGGAGTAGAGGGCGGTCCCGGGTCCCTCCCTCTCCACTCCCCTCCCCATGGATACTAGTGGGGCAGTTAATACCCTGTTCAGGGGCAGGAAATGGTGCCCTGAACCCCTCACAAGGGAAAGCACGGGATCCACCATAATAGTGCCAGTAATATGCCACAGCCTATTCAGAATAAACTAAGTTTGGGCTTTATTGTTTTCACTTCTCTTAAACTGTGGAATTGTTATCTGGATTTCACACAACACACATGCACAATATGCAGATTGTTTCCATTCTTTGTGCTGGTTCTTGGTTCTAAAAGATTTCCCCCTTGACACTAGCTTTGCATCCTGTATAGCTATTTCATGTCTTTTGATTAAGTATTCCTTTGGGGTAAATTCAGTTGTGATCAGATCTGAGCAGAACAAAATTTGGACGTGTAAGCAAACAAACAGAAAGACACCTCTCCCCCCAAAAAACTCCCCCACCATACCTAGAAGTGACCTGGAGAGAGTACAATAGGAACTACAGGAAACAAGGGAGATTGGGTACTAAAAACCAAAGTTCTACACCCAGCGAGAGGAAATAAACAGCACAGCTATAAAATGGTAGGTAGTATGGGAGCAGATATAACCAAGCAGTCACACCCATAATTTAAAGGAAGTTCGTTTTAAGGCAGGGGTCTCAAACTCAAATGACCATGAGGGCCACATAAGGACAAGTGCATTAGCCCGAGGGCCGCATCATTGACACGCCCCCTCGCTGTTCCCGCCCCCGCCCCCACTCCACCCCTACCATGACGCCCCATCCCTGCCCCGCCTCTTCCCACCCCTTTCCAAACCCTTCCCCAACGCTGTCCCCTTCCTGCCAGCAGGGAGTGCAGGAGGTGTGCAGGATGTGGCAGGGGGCAGGGAGTTGGTGTGTGGGGTGCAAGAGGGGCGAGGGGTGCGGCAGCAGGTGGCTCAGGACAGGGAGTGCAGGAGGAGTGCGGGGTGTGGGGAATGCAAACAGGTTTCTACCCAGTATCAAGCGGGAGAGGGCGGGGGAAGCTGAAAAAGGCTCTCAGAGAGGAAGAAAGGGACATAGGAGCGGACCTATGCAAAGGACCCAAGTGGGGGTGGGGGAGCTGCCTTATGTCTTCTAGCGCAGGGTTGGGCAAACTTTTTGGGCCGAGGGCCACATCGGGTTTGGAAAATTATATGGAGGGCCGGGTAGTGAAGACCCTGCCCCCTATCTGGCCCCCTCCCATGTCCCGCCCCCTGACTGCCCCCTCAGAATCCCTGACCCATCAAACTCCCCCGACCTTGTCCCCTGAGTGCCCCTTCCAGAGATCCCTCACCCCTGACCACCTACCAGGACCTCACCCTCTACCCAATCTCCTGCTCCCTGTTCCCTGACTGCCCTGCCCCCTATTCACCCTCCCGCTCCCTAACCATCACCCTACAACCCACCCCCTATCCAACCCACCCTGCTCCCTGTCCCCTGACTGCATCCGCCCCTTATCTAAACTCCCCCTCCCCCATCCTGGGCCCCCTTACCATGAGGCTCCTAGCTGCTCCGTGTGGCTCCAGAGGAGGGGGACAGCGCGCAGCTCTGGCCCCCGGAGTGCTGCTGATGTGCACAGCTCCTGGGGAGGGGGTCAGCGCCCAGCCCTGGCCCCCGGCGTGCTTCCGGCGCAGCGTGGGTCCAGGGGACAGCATGCAGCCCCAGCCCCCAGAGTGCTGCCGGCGCGGCACTGGAGGAGGTGGAGAGCACGCAGCCCTGACCCCAGGAGTGTTGCCTACCCAGCGTGGTTCAGGGCGAGGGGGGAAGCATGTAGCCCCGGCACCCGGAGTCTGCCCGCACAGCTTGGCAGGCCACACAAAAGAGTCCTGAGGGCTGCATGTGGCCCGCGGGCCGCGTGTTTGAGACCCCTGTTTTAAGGTAAAGTCAACAACACCACAGACACCGATGTGTTTTATGTCATTCTGTTAGCTGCCCAAACTTTGCACAATACTTAATAAAATGCCTAAACTATTAATAGATATTTGTTTTCATTTAGATTACATAAGAAAAGGTTCCTATCCTAGAAATCCTTGTTATAAATTATAGTCAGACAGCAAAATAGCCATATTAAAAATACAAACACACACTAGCATTTATCAATCCCTTCCATCCCCAATAGCCTGGGGAATAGCTGAGCTTTGCAGACTGCCTGAAGATCAACAGAGTTGGGCAATTATAGATTAAGGAGAGAAATAATCCAAATTTAAGAGTCCCCCATGGAAAATGCTTGCCAGAAACTTCCTCTTTTTCATAACAAGGGAGTCCTATCCTGTGTGTGCCCAGTGACTGCAGCTGTGCTGCACTGATAGAGTCCCATTTGATGGACTGGTCTTAAACCAGTCAGGGCTTTATGGTTCAAAGCCAACACCTTAAGCTCCTACTGGACATGAACAAATAGCCAGTGCAGATCCATCTTCCTGATGTCTTCAGGAGAATTCCTTGGCCTCCTTTGATTCTTGGCCTACCATACCAGTAGGGTATGGATGGCAATAAAAATAAGCCCACTCCCTTCTGCAAGTCCTTAAGAACAGTCTTCAGGACCACAAGTAGCCCCTTCATCTATCATCTTGAAGTAGCAAGTTAAACACTTTTTTGTCCTACTGCTGTCCCTTTAACTATGTATCTGAGATACCTCAACATGCAGAGGGGGTTAAAAAATATAAACTTTTCATACACGATCTTATCAATAAAGTTAAGGATTTTTTAAGTTGCCCAGCTTTGTTTTCTTGACATGTATGAATAAAAATCAGAGTATTATGTTACAGTTATATTTTATATGTGCTATTTATATATATATTTCTTCTTATATTATTGCCTATTATACCAGTTTATAATCCTTTCCTTATAACCTTGTCCTTGCCCTCCCCTTTGAAAACCAATAAAAAGAACTTAAGCGCCCCCTCACTTCATAAAAGTTTATCAGGCACTGAAAAATACATTTAACTTGTTGACAGAAATGTTGTTACCCATAATTAATGTAAACCATATGCATCTTAAATTTACTATTAGGACGGTAAGAAATTTATTTCACTACACAGATCACATTTCATTTACGTATAATATACCAGCCTGGGAAAGTATCAGAGAAGCTAAGCTTATTTCATTACAGCAGTCAAAGTGTAATGATCCTAGAGAAATATGCAACTAACCTTGTGGTACTTTCAGAAGAAAACACTGAACTAAAAGAAGTAAGTCAGGGCTGCCTCTTGCCAGATTTTTATGTTCTGCTTACTGTGGTGCAATGGCATACATTTTGTTTACTGCATAAACACCAAGAAGAACTACAGCTTTTCTAAAGGGAAAATAAACAGGAAAACAAGGAATAGGCCATACTTTTTATAGTGTAGGTCTCAGTAAGGCATTATGAGTCTGATTCTTCATTAGAGAAACCAATGGGAGACTTCATACTGATTTTAGCAGGAAAAGGTTCCAGTGATTCAGATCATACCACCTTACAGTACGCTGCAGGAGGTATTGTGCCTTAGAGGAGCAAAATTCCTTCCAGGGCTCCTCTGCACACCTGCTGCTGCACATCTCTATGGGGTAAAGGATTCACAGATGCCAAGACCTGAAGGTTGGGTATGGATAGCAAACTCAAGGGAACTCCCTTGCTACTTCTCAGAAGGCTAATGGAGGGGATGGCAGGGTCCCCACCCGCTTTGTGGTGATGTGCATTCAGAGGGATATAGAAGAAGGCAGCAATCCATGCTTTGCCCTGAGTGTGCGGCCTGAATTGTGACAGATCCTTACTTAAACCATGCAACAGGGAAGACTCCTTGTTTGCTTTAACTTCACTGTACACCTATGTAAGGTTAGTCACAATTGAGTAATCACTAACCTGAGGGGGGAGGGGACAAATATTTTGTCTTTGTAAAAGGAAGTCTGGACCAGAATTTTCTCTGCACTTCAGCAGAATAGCTCTAATGTAGCTGTACTGTGAGGATAAAACATTTTGTCTAATTTCCAGTTTCTTTTGAATAACTTCCTACTATGCGAAATACAGGATGTTTATTATATTGTCTAAAGCCTCACAAATAGTCAGACCATGCCAATGTAATATTGTAAGATGCTTTGAAACCATCCCACTGCTGGAGTTCTGGTTAACTGAAGGAGGATGGGAATTGAAACAGGAATCCTGGAGGTGAAAGTTTTTCAAGAGACATCAGCAACGAAGAACATTGCCATGGGATAATGATCTCCTGCAGCTACAGACAGACTGAATGCAAGAAGAAGTAGACTTAATCAAACAGTGATCCTGTATCTATTAGAGTACCTTTATATCAAATAACTGTAGAACATTGTGCAGGTTCTCTCTACTATCCTGAATATCAGCATAGTGATTAGCTTAGACAACAGATTTGTTCTCTTTCCAGATATGCAATAACAGTTTGGTCAAATGCTCAGTGATGCACTGGAAATTCTGGCCCCCATTAACTCAGTGAAAGTTTTGCCATGGGGCCAGGATTTCACCCAAATTAACTTCAGTGGCTGCTGGATCAGATTCTCAACAGATTTCTGAATGACTGATTTGTATTAAACTTACAATTATTTTCAGCTATCTAGTACTCACTGGCTAGCTCAGATTTCATTTTAAAAAAAGAGCTTTCATATAATTTTCTCCTTGAACTGAAAAATCATTAGTTGAAAAATTATGTATGACATTTTGACTTCTCATTACGGTAGTGGTGGCTTCCTTATAAATACTTGTAAAAATAAAATTAATGATCATGACAATAAAACAAATGATGATGATGATCTGAATTGGACGATTGGAAAAAAAAAGAAAAGAAACTTGTTTAGTCTGCCCATCTTTAAAAAAATGGAAGAAGGAGAACCCAGGGAACTGCAGACCAATCAGCCTCACCTCAATCCCTGGAAAAATCATGGAGCAGGTCCTCAAGGAAACCATTTTGAGGCATGTGGAGGAGAAGGTAGTGATCAGGAACAGTCAACATGGATTCACCAAAGGCAAGTCATGCCTGACCAACCTGATTGACTTCTATAATGAGACACCTGGCTCTGTGGACGAGGGGAAAGCAGTGGATGTGTTATTCCTTGACTTTAGAAAAACTTTTGATACAGTCTCCCACAGTATTCTTGCCAGCAAGTTAAAGAAGTATGGGCTGGATGAATGGACCATAAGGTGGACAGAAAGCTGGCTGGATTGTCGGGCTCGACGTCTCCATGTCTAGTTGGCATGTGGTCAATGGCTAGTCCAGTGATCAATGGCTCCATGTCTAGTTGGCAGCTGGAATCAAGTGGACTAGCCCAAGGGTTGGTCCTGGAGCTGATTTTGTTCAACATGTTTGTTAGTGATCTGATGGCATAGATTGCACCCTCAGCAAGTTTTCAGATGACACTAAGTTGGGGGGAATGGTAGATACACTGGAGGGTAGGGATATGATACAGAAGGAACTAAACAAATTAGAGGATTGGGCCAAAAGAAATCTGATGAGGTTCAACAGGGGGAAGTGCAGAGTCCTGCACTTAGGATGGAAGAATCCCATGCACGGCTACAGACTAGGGACCGAATGGCTAGGCAGCAGTTCTGCAGAAAAGGACCTAGGGGTAACAGTGGATGAAGAGCTGGATATGAGTCAACAGTGTGCCCTTGTTGCCAAGAAGGCTAATGGCATTTTGGGCTGTATAAGTAGGGACATTGCCAGCAGATCGAGGGACATGATCATTCCCCTCTACTCGACATTGGTGAGGCCTCATCTGGAGTACTGTGTTCAGTTTTGGGGCTCACACTACAAGAAAGATGTGGAAAAATTGGAAAGAGTCCAGAGAAGGGCAACAAAAATGATAAGGGGGCTGGAGCACATGACTTCTGAGGACTGGCTGAGGGAACTGGGATTGTTTAGTCTACAGAGGAGAAGGGTGGGGGTGGGGGGATTTGATAGCTGCTTTCAACTACCTGAAAGGAGGTTCCAAAGAGGATGGAGCTTGGCTATTCTCATGGTGGCAGATGACAGAACAGGGAGCAATGGTCTCAACTCTAGGTTGGATATTCAGAAACACGCTTTCACTAGGAGGGTGGTGAAGTACTAGAATGGGTTACCTACCCATTCCAGTACTTCACCGTCCTCCTAGGGAGGTAGTGGAATCTGCATCACATAGAGGTTTTTAAGTCCTGGCTGGGATGATTAATCAGTGTTGGTCCTGCTTTGAGCAAGGGGTTGGACTAGATGACCTCCTGAGGCCTCTTCCAACCATAATCTTCTATGATTCTATGAATTGTCTTAAAAAGAGGTTATTATCTCATCAACAGTCATACCTAAAATAGTTATACTGTACATTATAACCATGTACATTTTCTTTTATCACTTCTGGCAAAGACTCTCTTGTGAGTCCATCCAGGGGAGCAAGGGGAAATAAGACTTCCTCTTACTCTTCTGTGGAGTGGGAAGTGTTGGCCCTACTTCCCATCCAGGACTGGAGAGGAGTGGAGTGGGTGGAGTCTTGCCTCCACCATAAGGGCACATGATGCACCGGCCAGCACAGCTGGGCCAGCATGGTGAAGTAGCAGATTACTGCCCTCAGGAGCAAAGGGGAAGCTAGGAAGAGAACTGTCCCTGGTCTGCTCCTGGAGAGGTCAGTTATGTGCTGTGCCTTACTCAAGCAAGGTTCGAAAGTGACAACTTAGCCCTATCTTTGTATATAGCATAATGGTCAAGCAAATGGATTGATTGATTGATTGTCAAAAATGGACCTAGCCTTTCTTCAGAGGTGAATAAAACCATCAGTTTACTCTTGAATCTATTTAATGGAAATTCAAAACAGTTTAATCTCCTGTTTGGTAAATTACTTCTAAAAACCCCACTGCCATAAAGTCTTCGTTGAGAGACTTCAGTGTAATCACATCCTCCTGCCCTAGTGAACACAGTAGGGACTTGTCAAACAGGGCCAGAAAGAGATTAAAATATATGTCCAAATCTGATAATTTGGGAAGGATAGTAAGCTACTTTAAATAGGCAGTCATTTATGACAAAGCTGGCTGCATTTGGATTTGGTGATATAAACCTGTATGGCTGTGAATCAGATTTTTGTAAATTGCATACATTAAACTAGTGAATATGCATATTTGACTAGTTTTATAATGTTGCTTCTCTTTTGAAGTGAAAGCTTTGGATGCATATTGCTTTTGTATATTTGCAGTGTAAATATCTGGCTGCTCTGTGACTGTATAAACATGAACGAGCCGTACATCATTGACACCTTTGCAGGTTGTTTGGCTAGCTGCAGTGATAAATAGCTTCATTGTTGCTTGCAGGCTAATAAGATCTACATATCCTTATTTTACAAATACAGTCATTGCAGCCCACTTTCAGTACCAGAGAAAAAATAACGACCTTGATCTAGGGGTCTGTATTTAAACCTGTGATATTCATGAATCATGATAATATTGTGCAAATCATGGCTACGGCAGCAGGTAGAAAGCACTGCCTTGTACAACTCTCATTGTTACTGAAATGTCAGCTATGCATCCGGAAAAACAGAAGACCAAACAACAACATACAAGGACAGGGTGGCATATGCATATTAAGGGTATGGCGTATGGATTGGCCCATCAACACGTGGTGACATACGGAGAAGCACAGACAGAGGGCTAGCATTCCACAACAGATTCTAATACTGTGGTTGATATATGCTTTGGGAAACAATGATTAGGAATCTATTCTAAATGTCTATATGATCGAGATGAATGCAAGAGGTGCAATTGCATGTGATGCTGTTAAGAGTTGGTTGGTTTGTTTGTTTAAAATTCACCTAACTCCACTTTGGCAGCTGCATTGTTTTGTCACTAATATCCTCAAAGACAACCAGTGTCCCTCTGTATTTGAGATAGAGGAAGTGACAAACTCAAACTAAGCATCAGAGGGGTAGCCGTGTTAGTCTGTATCAACAAAAACAACGAGGAGTCCGGTGGCTCCTTAAACACTAAGAGATTTATTTGGGCATACAATTTTGTGTGTAAAAAAATCCACTTCTTCAGAGGAGTGAAAATTACAGATGCAGGCATAAATATACTGACACATGACGAAAAGGGAGTTACCTTACAAGTGGAGAACCAATGTTGACAAGGACAATACAATGAGGGTGGACATGGCCCACTCCCAATAATTGATGAGAAGGTGTCAATACCAAGAGAGGGAAAATTACTTTTGTAGTGAGCCAGTCACTCCCAGTCCCTATCCAAGCCCAAATTAATGGTGTTAAATTTGTAAATGAATTGTAGCTCTGCAGTTTCTCTTTGAAGTCTGTTTTTGAAGTTTTTGTTGTTGAAGGATGGCTACTTTTAAATCTGTTATTGAATGTCCAGGGAGATTGAAGTGTTCTCCTACTGGCTTTTGTATGTTACCATTCCTGATGTTTGATTTGTGTCCATTTATTTTTTTCCGTAGAGATTGTTCAGTTTGGCCAATGTAAATGGCAAAAGGGCATTGCTGCACACGATGGCACATATCACATTAGTAGATGTGCAGGTGAACGAGCCCCTGATGGTGTGGCTCATGTGGCTGGGTCCTCTAATGGTGTCGCTAGAGTAGCTATGGGGACAGAGTAGGCAATGGGGTTTGTTACAGGGATTGGTTCCTGGGTTAGTGTTTCTGTGGTGTGGTGTGTAGCTGCTGGTGAGTATTTGCTTCAGGTTGGGGGGCTGTCTGTAAGCGAGGACTGGCCTGCCTCCAAAGGTCTGTGAGAGTGAGGGATCATTTTCCAGGATAGGTTGTAGATCAGTGATGATGTGCTGGAGAGGGTTTAGCTGTGGGCCATAATTGATGGCCAGTGGTGTTCTGTTATTTTCCTTCTTGGGCCTGTCCTGTAGTAAGTGACTTCTGGGTACCCATCTCGCTCTGTCAATCTGTTTGCTCACTTCCCCAGTTGGGAAGTGTAGCTTTAAGAATGCTTGATAAAGATCTTGTAGGTTTTTGTCTCTGTCTGAGGGATCGGAGCAAATGCAGTTGTATTTTAGGGCTTAGCTGTAGAAAATGGATCGTGTGATGTGTCCTGGATGGAAGATGGAGGCATGTAGGCAAGTATAGCGGCCAGTAGGTTTCCGGTATGGGGTTGTTTATGTGGCCATCATTTATTTGTACTTTAGTGTCCAGGAAGTGATCTTTTGTGGACTGGTCCAGTCTGAGGTTGATGGTGGGGTGGAAATTGTTGAAATCAAGATGGGGCTCCTTCCTGTAGGTCCATATAATGAAGATGTCATCAATATAGCGCAAGTAGAGGAGGGGCACTAGGGGATGAGAGCTGAGGAAGCGTTCTAAGTCAGCCATAACAATGTTGGCATATTGGGCCATGTGGGTACCCATAGCAATGCCGCTGACTTGAAAGTATAAGTTGTCCCCAAATCTGAAATGGTTGTGGGTGAGGACAAAGTCACAAAGCTCAACCACCAGGTGTGCCATGGCCTCATCAAGGATACTGTTTATGACAGTTTATAGTCCATACTTGTGTAGAATATTGGTGTAAAGACTTCTGCATCCAGGGTGGCCAGGTGTTTTTCAGGAAGATCACCAATGCACTGTGGTTTCCTCAGGAAGTTGGTGGTGTTTCGAAAATAGCTAGGACTGCTGGTAGCATATGGTCTGAGGAGAGAGTCCAAATAGCCAGATAATCCTGCTGTAAGAGTACCAATGCCTGAGATGATGGGGCATCCAGGATTTCCAGGTTTATGGAAGCAGACAGAATACCCTTGGTCAGGGCTCTAGGAGTGAGTCTGTGAAGATTTTTTTCCTGTTCTATGGCAGGGAGTTTCTTGAACAGATAGTGTAGTTTCTTTTGGTACTCCTCAGTGGAATCAGAGGACAGTGGCCTGTAGAATGTGGTGTTGGAGAATTGTCTGGCAGTCTCCTGTTCATAATCTGACCCGCTCATGATAACTACAGCAGCTCCTTTGTAAGCCCCTTTGACTACAATGTCAGAGTTGTTTCTGAGGCTGTGGATGGTGTTGCATTCTGTACAGCTGAGGTTATGGGGCAAGTGATGCTGTTTATTCATAATTTCAGCCATCTACAGAAGCACTCTGTGCACATCTGTGGAAGCACTCTGTGTAGAAGTCCTTTCTGTCATTTTGACAGTCAGGAGGAGTCCACACAGAATTCTTCTTCTCACGGCGTTGGTAGGAGTTTTCTGTGGGTCAGTGCACTGTTCAGTGGTGTGTTGAAAATATTCCTTGAGTCGGAGATTGCAAAAGTAGGCTTCCAGATCACCGCCGAACTGTATCATGTGCTTTCTGATGGGGGGCAGAAAGAGATTCCCCGAGATAGGACAGACTCTTCTGCCGGGCTAAGTGTGTGGTTGGATAGATTAACAATATTGTTGGGTGAGTTCAGGTACCACTGTTGTAGCCCTCTGTTGGAGTTTAATTAGTTTACTGTCATTTTTCCTCTTTACAGAAGTAAAGTGTGCATTGTAAATTGCTTGTATCGTTTTTCTAAAGTCCAGTCATGTGGAAGCTTTTGTGGAAGGTTGGTTTTGTATGAGAGTCTCCAGTTTTGAGAGCTCATTCTTCATCTTCCCCTGTTTGCTGTACAGGATGCTAATGAGGTGGTTCCTCAGTTTCTTTGAGAGTGTTTGACACAATCTCTCACTGTAATCAGTGTAGTATGTCGATTATAATGGATTTTTTATTTTGGTGGTATGATGTCCATCTGGTTGTACTTGGAGAAGAAGATAATGTCTGTCTGTATCTGTGCGAGCTCAAACTATAAAATCTACCAACATTATAGGAAACTTTCACCCAAAGGTTTAGGCATGGTATGGGGAAAATGTAACCATGTGGTTTATAACTACTGAATTCCCAAAAAAGTATAAGAATTTGACAAATATATCCACTTTAAATGACACTAAGTTTTTCTTTAGGTAGATAATTCTAGCATTGCTCCGACCCTGGTAACAAGACTAATGGAGTCTCTCAAGTATTACTAAATATTACATACCATATCCAACTAATGAATCTGGGCATTATCCAAAGTATCAAATATTTTAACAAGAAGGAATAAATAGTATCACCACTTTATCACTGTTGCTGACTGCTCATCAACTCTTGAAATATATTCATAATGCCTGAAGAAGTTCAGTAACAGACAGGTTCACTCTGAATTGCTGGAAGGAAATTTAAATTTTGCTAACTTAATTCTCCAGCCATCAAGAGACACAATTCAGAAAGTCAGACCCCATTATATTAACAAGAATGAAGACTTCTTTCGTCATGCTGATAAAAAATTAAGTTTACCTGACAGCTTGTGAATTTCTCACTTGTCCATTCTTGAGAACATGTGGACACTAATAGATCCACCCACTTCATCATCAATTACTCCCAGTAATGCACTGTATGGCTTACTCCAAGGACCTTTGTGGGTGCAGTTGAGGATATGTTGAGATTTATGGAAAAAAAACCCAAAGTGAAGTGAGAAACTGATTGCTGGATGTTAATTAATATGTATGATAGCCAGAATAAGCAAACTAATTGTTAAGAGTGAAAAAACTCAAGGAAGTCCTGCACTGATGTAAAGTCAGAGGAGGTAGGTTTGTTCATTTTCATGAAAACTGAAGCACTGATTGGACGAATAAAGTTATTCTGTGGCTCACTTGATTGCACTCATGTTTTTGAATAAGTATTAGGTCTGATTTTTGTAATATCTTTAATCCAACATTATGAGGTTATAAACAATTCATTATTGTTTCAATATTGCATTTCTGGCATTGACAACAGGATCTTTTTGTAGTATGCTAGTTTGGCTTTATAGAACTCCTGGAGTTCTGAGCTGCCCCAGGTAGAGGGGGCCTCACACCTGTCAGAGACCTCCATGGAGCTGGAGCTCTTAGTCTCCTCCTGGACAGTCAGCCCCCCTGCTTATTTTTAGTAAAAGTCACAGACAAGTCATGGGCTTCTGTGAATTTTGGTTTATTGCCTGTGACCTGTCCATGACTTTTATTAAAATATTCGTGACTAAATTTTAACCTTACTGATTACTCTAGCTCCTACCTTAACAGAGGAAACATGCATGCCAGAAGGCTAGCACTTCTAGAACGGATGTTGTAAGGGTGGGAGATGCAGTAGTTGTGGTAATGGTAAGTTTTGTACCTATAGATGGAGGAACAGACTGTATTTTTTCCTTGCTTTTGTAGTTTTGAGTCAGCATCTAGCCCAGTTTCCTGTCTTCTGCGAGTGCCAATGCCATGTTTTTCAAGGGAATGAACAGAACAAAAAATCGGGGGGATAACTCAGTGTTTTGAGCATTGGCCTGCTAAACCCAGGCTTGTGAGTTTAATCCATGAGGGGGCCATTTAAGAATATGGGTCAAAAATCTGTTGGATGATTTAATTGGGGATTGGTCCTGCTTTGAACAGTGAGTTGGACTAGATGATCTACTGAGGTCCCTTCTAGCCCTGATATTCTATGATTCTATGATCCATCCCCTGTTGTCCATTACCAGCTTCTGACAAACAGAGGCTAGGGACCCTCAGAGCATGGTTTGTAGAAGAAAGGGTTTTGTTTTGTTTTTTTAATGTATGAATATGCATCTGGCTTTGGGCTTATTCACTGCCGAAGGCACACACAATCACCTGTGGGACCAGTCACTCCCTTATCTGACAAATCAACATTTTGGGGTGTTTTTTTTCCATTATGAAAAAAATAAAGTTGTCAGATCCTGCAAGCCTACACACAAGGAATTTTCACAGATTTTTATGAGATTTCCATATGCGGGGAATTTGTAGGAATAATCTCCAAATCCTAAAAATATATAAGTAAAAATCCTTTTGCTGTTTAGCTACAGGGGCTGGAAATAATTTTCAGTATGGTATGAAAAAGGCAACCTGTATTTAACTGGACTGACTGCATGAGTAAGACTCATCTGAGTAAGGGTTGCAGGATCAGCCACTAAATTCCTTACAGACAGCTCCTTACTCCCCATATCAAAATGCACACAACTTGGTTTGGGTGGGCTTCTCTTATGTTCACAATACAATAACCTTCAAGGAGACATTGTTTAACTTGGATATTAAGTGTTCTGTAAAAAAGCATTTTATTTCGTTTAATGAGTTAGTTAACGGCAATTTCAGAGCTGCACAAATCCTACCAAATAGCTACTGCAGACTTCTGTTGGCAATATCATACTAAATTTTGTGTAATAAAATAATTAAACAACAAAACAATAGAACTGCACTCAAACTATTTTAATCCCGTCCATGTGCATATTATGTACTATGCAGAGAAAAGATCTGTGCTTTAAGAGCAATGTCTGGGTGACAATGTTGGCATCAGCTTGTCTCATTAAGATTTTTTCCTTTCATCTCTGGGACCCACTGCTCAATGACACTATGTAAAATGACAGGTTATTATATTACCTAACAAAAAACCCCATAAAGTCTCTATTCTGATATTTAAGATTACATTGCTTAAATGGCTGAAGTGTAATGCTCAAATTAAATTTACATCTTTCTGTAGAACTGAAGAGCAGATTAAATTTGAATAATTAATTTTAATGTTTCCATTTATGTCTGCCTGCATTAAAATTTAACTTGCTTATAACTTTTTATGTAAGGAAGAGAATCTAATTTCCAGAACTCAGGACTTGTTTCAATCAAAACAATATGAAAGGGCTCAGGTACTCTGAGACCCCTCCTATAACTGTTGTAAATCGATTATTCACCATTTCTGCCACCCTGAGTGAATGTCTATGATAGAAGACAGACACTTTTATAACTGAATTTGCTTTGGAGTTATATTTCACTTGACGGGACACCATGAAGATTCTATTGATCTGTACTCTTTTTTTCCCTTCAAGAATGCCACTGCAAAATTTATCAAGTTGATTTTTCAGAGGGTCAAGTAGTACAATATTCACATCTATAGTTAATATTTATTATTTTTTGCAGGAAAAAACATTTTAAACAAGACCTCTCTGCTGCTGTGCAGACCATTGTTTGAGCAAAAAACAGCCATGTTATAACAGGATAATGGAATTAAAAAATAAAATAAAAAATCAAGAGTGCAAAAAGACATCTCAGTAGAGGGGACAAGAAAAACCATATGGTGTATCATGAGTTTGGCTTATATATAGAATGGCCACTTTACTCAGATGTTTCCAAAAGAATGCCAATAAAATCCCTATACTAGGTCACACCATCATGTTTTATATATGTGATATACTTAAAAGGAAAAACTATTTTAGAGAGTAGATTTCTTTTATTTATTTTTAATTCCTGCTATTTTTTCTGTACGTTTCCTGTCCAGCTAGGGTACCTTAGTATCATGAGGCTAACTGAGCTACTATTGGAAGGAGAGAGATGTAAACATATTAGATGTCCCTGGTAATAGACTGAAATAGCTTTTCTAAAATCATAAACCTAAGGTCTTTCCGGGCTGGAAACAATCACTGTATCCTGTGAGGAAAACAGGCTTCCCAGCTCCTCTCATTTGAAATAAATCTTAAATACATAGCTATGATGTATCACAAAATATTAGAACAAAAATCTGGTCCTGGTTTGAATATCACCAGTCATGCAATTTAGATCAGTAAAATTTTGAGGGCAGTGAGAAGAATAAGCAATATGGTTTAAAAAATATTCAAAACCACCACCACCAAAACGGGTTGCCATTTTAAAGCTACTCCAAAGTTTGCATTAATAGAAGCAGTCCTCCTATTGAAGATGGATTTGTGGGCAGAAAACAGGCATAGTTATCCAAGGAACAGGATAAATGCATCATATGCTGTGTCGAGTTGGAATAAGCCCCGATGTTCCCTGCTGGAGGCCTCACGGCCCTGTCTCACCCCACCCCAGAAAAGGACAGTCACAAGAGTCCTCTAAGGGTATGGTTAGACTACAGATTGTAGCGCGTTTTTTTAAAGCGCTTCCGTATTTAGCGCAACAGGTGTTGCGCTAGAGGCTGTGCACATTGAAGCCCTCTAGCGCCAAAGAATGAACACATTTGCAGCGCTTCTGGAGGCAGTGAGAGTACCGCGATAGGGCAGGTATCCCACAGAGCACCTTTTCTGGCACAGTGCCTTGTGGGGAAGGGGGCGTTTTTTGCGGCCATTCTGACAGCCAACCTGACACCCCTGCCGCCCGCAGCGGCAGGGGACCGGACAGCCCTGCCGCCAGCAGCGGCGGGGACCCGACAGCCCTGCCACCCGCAGCGGCAGGGGACCGGACAGCCCTGCCGCTGGCAGCGGCGGGATCCCGAGAGCCCTGCCGCCCGCAGTGGCAGGGGACCCGGCAGCCCGCCCGCAGCCCTGCCCGCAGCGGCGGGGACCGGGGCAGGGGTGGACCTGGCAGCCCTGCCTCCCGGCAGCCCTGCCGCCACTGGCGGGGACCCGGCAGCCCGCCTGCAGCCCTGCCTGCAGCGGCGGGGACCAGGGCAGGGGCGGACCCAGCAGCCCTGCCGCCACCAGCGGGGACCCGGCAGCCCGCCCACAGCCCTGCCCACAGCGGCGGGGACCCGGGACAGCGGCGGGGACCGGCAGCCCCGCCACCCGCAGCGGCGGGGACCCGGCAGCCTGCCCGCCCGCAATGGCGGGACCGGGGCCAATGTTTCAAATTTCCCAGGGAATGTGGGGGAGGGTCTGATGTGGGGTCACCTGAGGACGGACAGAAGAGTTTTTAAATGCTGGCCAGAGAGGATGTAATGGGAATTCTGGGCCAGGGTGCTGGACGCTGGAGGCTCATTATCACACGAGGGGTGTACACATTCCCAACCTTGCGCTACAGCGCTAGCGCTAAAAGCCTTCTGCCTCTCGAAAAGGTGGTTTAACACTAGCGCTTTAAACCCTGAGTAAATGCGCAAAATGTGTCTTTCAGGTGTGTATGGTCAGATAATTATAGTGCTAATGGAGGGTTTTAGCGCTATAAAGTGCCAGTCTAACCATGCCCTATTATGTTTCCTAAACTATCTGTGTAGGATGCAACTAATCAGGGGTCAGCAGGCTAGTATAAAAAGAGCTGCAGGTCCAGAGTGGGGGCTTAGTTACACTTGCAGATGGAGAGTGCTTTGGGTTAAAACAGCTTTCGGAGAGCGCACTAGGGAAAACGCCACAGTCTGTTCACACTGACAGCTGCGAGTGCACTGGTGTGGCTACATTTGCGGCACTTGCAAGGTGCATTATGGGGAGCTATCCCAGTGTTCAAGTGGCTGCAATGTGCTTTTCAAATGTGGGGTATGGATTGTGACAGGGAGCATGTTGTGTGTGTGTGGAGGGAGAGAGAGAGGGTTTCTGGGGGTGCTGAGAGTGTGTCAGCACACTGTCTTGTAAGTTCACCCTTCCTCGCCCCATCTCTCTCTGACTCACTCAAAGCAAACGGTAAATGTTTGCTTTGCCCCAGAGCACATAAGCAGCCGTCTGTCTGAAACAGAGCTTTGAAAAGGCACTTCAGCATTCCTGCAGCCGATTTCACAACAATGAGAAGAGTGGCCACTTGGCTTAAGGTGATTATGGGATGTGTCCAGAGGTCAATCAGAGTGCAGTAACACAAGTCCTCGTTCACACTGATGCTGAAGCGTCTCACCCAATACGCATCAGACGTTATCCCTCTCGCCCAGGTGGAGTAGCAGGACCGCTCTAGCCAGGGTGACAGAGTGCTCTACATGCCTTGCTAGTGTGGACGGGGAGTAAGGTAGAGCACTCTGGGCAGCTTTATTGTGGTATACCATGCAAGTGTAACCAAGGCCTGAGTGCAGAGGACTTAAGATGGTATTCCTGAATGGCTGAAGGACCTCCAGGACTTCAGACATAGCAGTTCCTGAGGGAGACCAGGGGAAGTGAAAAGGAGCTCCTGGTTGGCTGCTGGGATTCCATCAGGATGTGGCCCAGAGGTAAGGGTGAAGAATGTGTTGGGGTCATGGGCAAGGGCCCCAGGGAATCCCAGAAGCGATGCAGCTTAGATAAAGGGATATAGTGAACAGCTGCTATCTATAGTGTCCATGGGCTAGGACCTAAAGTAGAGGGAGGGCACAGGTCCCGCCCCCCACATTAGCTACTGTGGAAGAGGCCTGGACTTTGATGCACCCCAGAAGGAGAACTGAACTGTTTTAGTGGCCTAGCAGTAGAGCTGGGGCTAGAAAGACCCAGAGGGGGCAAGGACATTGCATCCACGGAGGGAGACCTGGACTATGGCTTAATACCAGGGCTGAGATCTTTTTAAAGACTGCTGGACTAATTAAGGACCTGAGCCCAGGGAGGGCTATAGGAAGAGAAAGGCCAACTGAGGATGGACCCCTGTTGGATGTGTATCCCAGAAGGGGGTTATCTATTTGTTGTTTCATGTAGAGACTGTGTGTGATGCAGCCGGAGGGACTCACTGGAAGGCAGAAAGAAAGTGCTGGCATATGCACTCTGGCAAGGGTCAGTGCCACCCCATTACACATTCTTATACAAATTAGTATACATATACCACCACCATATATATTTATTAATATCTTTATATAATCTATATCTATATATATATAAAAGAATACACTGTTGGACCCAATTAGGTGGATCAAGGTCGTGATCTAGTAAGGTACCCCAAATGGTGCCAATTTAAAAAAAAAAGGCTTCCTATTTTGGTGGATTTTTGTGTCACATTGTATAATATCACCTTGCTCTGGAGCCCCTTTGGAATGCAGAGCTTGGGCCCATCTCTAATTTTCTAATTCATGGGGAAAGGAGGACTGTAGAATTTCAACGCGTCAGCGTGGTTGACTCACGGTGCCACTCTAGGTTTGCAAACCCTGCAGGATTGTCCTGGAGTCTCCAGAAATTAAAAATTCATCTTTGATTAAAGATTATATCATGTGATGAAACCTCCAGGAATCTGTCCAAACAAAATTGGCAAACCTATTCACCACACTGTCCTGCTTTCATTCTTTGGGCCTGGTCCTCAAAAGCATTGTTTGACAGTTGAAGATGCTTAAGTCCTCTCAAAAGGCACTCAAGCACATAGCAAGTTGGGGCCAATACTACAAGGTGCGGAGTGCTCTTCACTATCTGAAGTGAGGGTGCCCAGCATCACATAGGAGGGCTCAGCATCTTGCAGGACTGAACCTAGAAAGTCTGTGTATACTGTATATAACATAGTGCCTATGAATAATTTACTTAAAAGTATTACTAAGGCCAACCTTGGTGCATCACAATGTACAGTCAATTTAAAAAAACCTCAGATAAAGGAAGACATGATGAGACTTTATTCCTCTAATTGTAAATACCATACCAATCCTCTCTAGTGCTGCTTTGAAGACACTACAAAAGAATCTAATACTCATTTGCAGCAGTGCCTTTGGGGGAAAAAAAGGTTATATCTTTAGTACTTCTTAGTTTAAAATGATATTAAAATATTCTATAAATTCCTTTACACTGTAATAAGATGTTCCACAAAGGCAGGTTTGAAAAGTGTCCTTTCTGAGGATCAGAAATATCAGCATTCTTGGGGTTTTTTTCAGATGTATTTTCCATTAATTAGTTATGTGTAGAAATAATTGTAAAGATATTTTACTGTTTAATTATACAACGAGAGGCTCTGTTCAAACAGGATTAATATACGTCATGTTTAATTACATACAAGTTCTAAAAGGATCACTTCAACAATAAAACTAATTAACGTTTAGTTACATATAGGGCATAATTAGAAGGGCATTTCAATTAGACGGGCATTGTAATTTATAGAAATAACTTTGAAAATACTTATTGTTTTTATATTCCCCAGTCTCAGACTTTTTTAAAAAGAACGAACTCAGGAAAAAAAAGGAAAGAATTTGCACATGGTGACAGAAATGCTGATAAATGACTATATGCCAAGAAAAGATTTAGATTACTTTAAAAATAAAACAATTTTAAATTTAGGCTCCATGTCAGCTCTGTACGACTATCACAGGGTAACTACGACCAAAGATTATGGCCTCAATCTGCAAAAATTGACATACATGCTTAAATTTATGCACATTGAGTAGTTGCATTAATGTTTATTAGCTACTCTCAGTTTGTAAACTTAAGCACACAGGTAAGTCTTTGAAGGATCAACGATAAGTGAACATGATCTGCCACTTTACATTATAAATCCCATTAAAAATCAGGTGCTTTTGAACAAGACTAAGGTAACTGAAAAAATCTTTAATAGCAATATTTTTCATTATCTATTGTCATTTCTTTTTAAAATTCTCTTTGCCTCTCTCATCTACCAAAGTTAGATATTTTTAAATCAGCGTGTAAGGCTAACTTGAATCCAAAGTTTTAAAAGTACAGGCCAAGGAGCTCACTGGATGGTTAACTGGATTTTCAAGAATTCTGGGGAAGTTCCAGAAGCCTGGAAGAAAGCTAATGTTATGCCAATATTTTAAAAGAGTAAAGAGGATGACCCAGGTAATAATAGGCCTGGCAGCCTGACATCGATCCTGAGAGAAATAATCAAATGGCTGATAAGGGACTTGATTACCAAAGAACTAAAGGAGGATAATATAATTAATGCCAATCAACACAGGATAAGGAAAAAATATTCTGTCATATTAATTCAATTTTTGTGTCTGTGAAATGTGATTATGGATTTGGTTGATTAAAGGTAATAGTGTTCGTGTAACATACTTGGACTTGGTACAGCATAGCATTTTGAATAAAAAACCTAGAATACACAAAAATATCATGGCACGTGTAAATGGATTAAAAACTGGCTGACAGGTCTTAAAATGTAATTGTAAATGGTGAATCATCATCAAGAACATAATTTCGTTGAAGAAAACGAGGAAGGTGCCACCAGTACTCCTTGTTTTCTTTACGGATACAGCCTAACCCGGTTGCTAATCTTAAACCTGTCATAATTTCTTTGGTTCTTTGCCCTATATTATTGAATGTTTATTAGTGACCTAGAAGAAAATGTAAAATCATCACTGATAAAGTTCGCAGGTGATACAAAATATAAGGGGAAATACCAAATAATGAAGAGGAAAGGTCACTGAAAGAAAGCAGCAGTCTGATAAGATGGTTGCAAGCAAATAATATGTATTTTTATATGTATAGTTGTAAATGTTTATGTCTAGGAACAAAGAACATAGGCCTTTGTGACAGAATGGGGAACACTATCCTGGGAAGCAGTGACTGAGAAAAAGACTTAGGGGTCGTGGTGGATAGTCAGCTGAATGTGAGCTCCCTCTGTAACACAGTGGGCCAACAAGGCTAATGCGATCTTGGATATATAAAGGGGGGAGGTTATATTAGCTTGGCATTTGGCGCTGGTGTGGATGTTACTGGAACACTGTGTCTGCTTCTGGTGTCCACAATTGAAGAAGAATGTTGATAAATTGGAGAGGGTTCAGAGAAGAGCCATGACTAAAGGACTAGAAAATATGCCTTACATTGATAGACCTCAGATCAATTTATTTTGCTTAACAAACAGAAGAGTTAAAGGTTGACTTGATCACTGTTGATAAATACCTACATTGAGAACAAAATTTTATAATGAGCTCCTCATTCTAGAAGACAAAGCCATCATAAGATTCAATGGCTAGATATTAGAGCCAAATAAATTCAGTGTCATGCTAAAAATAAGGCACTGATTTTTAATAGTACGGGTAATTAACCATTGGAACAACTTATCAAGGTTGTGGTAGATTCTCCATCACTATCAACTTTTAAATGTTTTTCTAAAAGATATGCTCTAGTTCAAATAGGAATTTGTTCAGGAAGTCCTATAGCCTGTATTGTGCAGGAGGTTTGACAACATTAACACAGTAGTTCTTTCTTGCTTTATAATCTATGAGTGTTTTCTAGCAAGTTTATTTCCCCCATATCACATTTTCTGATAGGGAAGCTGCACTTCTACTACTTGAGGATCAAGCAATGTAAATGCTATTAGTAGGGAGAAAGAATGGTCTAATACTGAAGGGAACATTCCTGCAAGTTATTAAGGAGTGCTCAGTAGTAGTTGAGGGTGCTCAGCTCCTTCTCTGATTGGGTGCCATATATCTATATGCCTTTGGGACGTCGGTGGAGTTACACCAAGTCAAAATCTTCCTCTCCAACTGGTGTGGATGATCATCTTTGTTTCTGGCCACTAAAAGAGGCTACATCTAGCACAAGGGCTTCCCTCACTTGCCTCCTTTTATTTGTCTTTTCCCCTACCCTAAACTTTGAAAACACACATATAATTTCTAGATAGGGAAATTAAGGCCTGATTCTCTCCTGAAGAATCTCCAAAATATAGAACAATGTTTAATAGCAACATTCACCCTGAACTGTTATCTGTTAGTGTTTTGGCAACCTCTAAAGAGTGGAGATTTCCAGATCTGCAGGTCTCCTGCATTTGGGCAGGAAGATCTCTTCAAAAGGTGGGGCGGAAGAGGGGGGCTGGCCAAAAGTGAATATTTGCAAAAATATCAATTATGGTGGTGAGTACTCTACTTAATAGTTCCCCATACACAATTTGAAAGTAAAAATGGATCTGTCTGTATCTACTTTATCTAATTCAGGGACTGGAATCCTGTTAGGAAAAGGCATCTCAATTGTTGAACAAAAATGTTGTTAAATCAGCCAGATTCCTGTAATACAGCCTCATTGTATTAGTTAGTTTAACAACAGTAGTATTATGAATACAATAATTAGAACACAAAATAAATACAAAACTTCTTTCAGTGCAAAGTAGCTTCACAGTTCTTTTGCACTATTTTATATTGGCTCTATTAGTGGAATAAAGAAAGTAGGGCAACCAAATGTCCTGATTTTATAGGGACAGTCCCAATGTCGGGGTCTTTTTCTTATATAGGCTCCTATTATCTCCCACCCCCTGTCCAGATTTTTTCACACTTGCTGTCTGGTCACCCTAAAAGAAAGTAAGTGATTGCCTTGCACAGTTATAACACTGGGGAAGAACTTAAATCATCCCAGATATAGACAATATTATATATGTTAGAGGAGCTAATGAGAAGTACCAAGATCCAACAGCAAGAGCATTAAACTAGAGGACAGGAGTTCAACTCCAAGTTCAGATACTGGCTTGATCTTTGACCTTAGCCAAATTGCTTTATCTCTCCATGCATCTTTTTTCTCCTCCCACCTTTTGTTTAATTTAGACGGAAGGAATTTTGGGACAAGGACTGTACTGAACTATACATTTGTACAGTGCCTAGCATAGTAAGGCTCCTGTCTTAATTGCAGCCTGTAGATGCTGCCATGATAATAATAAATAGTTAAAACACAACTAACCACCATTTTGCAATGCTACTGCAGGAAGAGAGTAGGAAGGATAAGCAGCATAGTTTACACCCTCCTTTCCATCTCCCTCTAAATTATTTTGACCAGTCTGCCTTTTTCCTTTAAAAAAAGGAAAGAAAGTATGGCTTTGTTATTATAAATGGACAAAAAGCAGGGGAAATAACGATGCTTCCAGTAGCTCATAAATCATTAGTGAAAATCAGTGGAAAATATGGCTATTATTCAATTGTTTGCAGTGTAAAACAAATGAAAAACTTACTAGCCTTTGCATTAAATTCTGTGTGCCATTTTCAGCGGGTTCTATTATTGGTATCGAGCAAGTGTGAGATCTTTATGGTAAGTACTCAAAAACAATGAACACTTTAGAAGTCTAAGTACATCCACTTTCAGAACAACTGGAGAGCTTCAGCTTATGCTCCCTATTTCTTTTTATCAGAATCAAAACCCGTTGTTGTAATGGAAAATTTGTCATTATTCAATTTCCTTTTGTCTGCAAGGCGGTGATACACAGAGAGGAATGGTAAGTGTGTAAAGGAATTGAAAATCTTTAAAGCTAACAGTGAAGCAGCTTCACCTGCTTAGGGAAACTTCTCACAGATATTTATAACCAAAGATGAATGTGTTATGTTTAATAAATAGCAGTCATTGTAACAAAGTCAACTCATTATATTTTTCTACAAAAGCTTTGAAAAGAAAGAATTGGAAACATCATTCATTAAGTACAGTACGAGACTATGCCATGGAACTGCTTTTACTATTATATCTAACAATACAGTTGCTCAGCTGTTCAAACACACCTTCTCTTTCAGAGCTGTCTATTAGATTATCATTATAAAAGGTAGAACCCAAAGAAACAATCAAACTGTTGCCTCCTGCTGTTGTGTATTTCATGGATGCCTAGAGACAATTATTGCAATATGAAGTTTTTGAAGACTTTGCCCCACACGTGTTTTTAATAATCTCATTGAAAGTGGCCAGTCAATATAAAATCAGTGAGATTACTGAGGCCCTGGACTTTACTGCCTAAAGACATCGTTAAAAATCTAATACGGAATAAACACAGATTTTTATGCTGCCTTATTTAAAATGATGGCTTAAATTCAATTGTCACTATAAACATGTTCATAAAAAGAACTGGGAAGCAAAGTTTTGCAGAGTTAAAAGCAATTCTGGAAAGGGAAATGCTGCAATGTACACTTTAACAATACTATTGTGAGTAATGGAGTTTGCTTGAAATGATATAAAGGAGACAGTGACCTCAGGAATAGATATCCAGTGCATAGCCCAGGTAATCTCCTTGGAGATTTGTCGCTGATTAGTTCAATTAATGGAAGTGACACTAGCATAGCGAAGGCAAGGCAACATGCTTTGCAGGCATTGCTAGATACAGGCATTGGGGGAAACAGAAAATCAGTGGGTACTTACCATGTGGCAGTTATAAAACTATAAATGTGTAAATATGTGGTCATTTTAGATTAGTATTGTTTTATTTCCAATTGACTTTTCAATATAAAAGAGAAATGTAGCTGTAGCCAATAGAGTCAGTGGGTAATAATCCTTGTCATATGACAGGAGAATTAATCTGTTTTAGCCCTGACCCATAATGGGCAACTGGGGCCAGGAAATAAATATTAGTCTCTTAACAGAATGCCTGTGTGTTACATCCTTATAAGTCACGAGGTTATAAGGTAAGTCAATGGGTAAGACAATGGGTTATAAGGTAAGTCATGGGAGAGTGTCTTCTATCAACCCAGCACAGTGTAGACACCACAGTAGGTCAGCCTAAGCTATGCCAACTCCAGCTACATTATTCACATAGCCTAAACTGCATAAATTAGGTCAGTTTACCTCCTTAGGGTAGACAAAGCCTAAGAAAACCTTTCAGAAATACTCATTAGTTGGTCTTTGGAACAACTGGATGGAACAATTGCTCTACAACCTGGCACTGCGATCAGGATGATTGTACAAAATATAGAGAATCCTTTAAAGTATCCTATCCAGTTGGCTTTTCCTCCCATTCTATCTAAACTAGAAGTTGCTACATCTACTAGTTCCCATAACTGAACCCAGCTTGGGTTCTAGATCTAGAGAGAGCATTAGAACAATGATCATAGAGATTATTCAAGATGTAGTGAGATCATTAGAAACAATGTTTATAAACCCTACCCATTTCACATGGAAAAATCTGAGGAACAATATCAGTGCCTCCTACCTCAACATATGAACAGATAGATTCCACACCAACACTTTAATTTCTTCACAAACGATACAAAAGTAAGAGTCATTCACCCACCCACCATTCATCACCTCTGTTCATTAAATTGTTCCCACCATATTAGGTCTTTCCTCAATTATCTACCTTCCCATCTTTGATCATTAATGAACTAAAAATGAAGAACTGTAGCAGAAATACAACAAATTACAAGACATAGTCATGAACTCCTGTAAGCAATGGATGAATGAGGGAAGTAACAGTGGTCATGCAATTTTCTCACCTACCCCCACACCTCTGCAAAACAACCAAATCCACTATATTTAGAGGATACCAGATCTCCTGCTGCAGAGAGAGCACACATGCAGGAGAAAGGCTTTTTGTGAGGGTGCACAGGAGAAAGAATTGGCTTAGATTTTAAAGGGTTTTAATTCCTCTCTCCTATTCTGGTGGTGCTGGCTGAGCTTCAGTGGAGCTGCATGGAGGGATTCATCTACTTTTATGATATATTATAATTAAGCTTACAATTTCCACCGGATACTTTTATATTTAAAAAACCCTGTCATAACATGCTGTTTATGTACTGCAAGCCTTCTAGAAGTCATATAATTTCATTATTTTGTTAATTACCCAAATTGCTCTTAAATTAGCATTTTTCCTTATTCCAACTTTCAGCAGTTTTTAAAATTAGTCAATGAAGAGAAAATATACTTCTGATTCACTGAACCCATTTTAATTAAACAATTGGCCTTCATTTGAATTATAAGATGATGCCAGAAAGAATATTCTTAGTATTAAAATTAAAATCAACCCACTATTATATTTAAATATATCCTCTTACCTAAGATAGTTTTCACTCCAAAATAAATTTGTGAAATTATAAGACTAGCAATTAAAAGAACCCACATAAATCCTAATACAATAATAATTCATTCTAACACCAAATATTTTTCTGTGAAGCAGTATATAGATTTCTGATGACACACTGACTCTTTGTCCATGAGGAAAACCTACGCTAAATTTTCCTGACACAATGAGATCATAAAAAGTCAACCAAAGAATGCAGTAATTTTTGTTTAATGACTCGTGTTAAAAAGTCTCTATTATGGGACAATCATAAACAAGCTATGTGCTTTCATTTAATGGTTTATTTATAATCTGCAATTCTACTGCACAGGTTGGCAGTTGACAATATTTATAGCATTAAGTTTTGAATTTTGGAAATTAAGGACCAAATCCGTATGGGCCCAATCCTTGGATCCAGATAAGTTGTACTTGGCACACGGGGAATGGCTTTGGGGGTTAGGGGAAACCACCTCTATGATCTTTCTAGATTTTTCAAATCTGGAGCTAGCTCATCCCCTAAATAAAGGAACAACTGAAAACCCTATTGTGTATGTAGATAACTGGAAGAAACAAGTTTGGGAAGTGGCATTGATTGTCTGAAATCAATGGCGAGATGTCTGAATTTGCAACCTGACCCAGTCACAGGGACTAGATATGAAATATCTCTGAAACAGCAAGAGGAGTTGGTATCTAGTGCAGCAAGCAATGTTGACAGGCAAATCAGAGAAGTAAGAAAGAAGGGAATGCTTTTAAGGAATATAAGCTATTTCTTTTTAGGTTTGAACTAGGCTGAAAACACGATGAGACGTCTACATCGAGATACATTAAATAAACTATTTCTTTTAGTTTAATTACATTTCTTTTCTATTTTTAATATATCTTGCTTTTAGTGAACATATCTTGGTTCTTGTTAAGATTACCATTACATGCGTAGTTTCAAAAAGATGTCTCCCAAAAAAAGACAACCCTTAAAGTGACCTAAATAAGAGCTCTGTGTAAGCTTCAAAGCTTGTCTCTTTCATCAACGGAAGTTGGTTCAATAAAATATATTGCCTCACCCACCTTGTTTCTCTAAAATCCTTAAAGAGAAATGTTCATGAATGGAAAGTTTCTGAAACCTACTATCTCATCTCAGTCTTGATCAAGAGGCATAGACTATGGTATTCTATGTCATTAAGTTGTGTTTCCATTTGCCTAGGAAATGAGGGACAGTCGGGAGTAGTTGGCCGGGGTAATGGTCAGTTATTGAATAGAAAATTAACAGATGCTCTTGCATGGCTTTGAAATAAGTTATCTTCCTGTAGAATAAAAATGTGGCCCTACAGCAGGAGGAAGGATGAAAGATTCCATAAGACTCGGGATTTTAACTCAAAGAGAAGTCCTCCAGAAGGTGCTTGGGGAGTACATGATGTATTCATCTATAGATTTTAAGGCTAGAAGAAACCATGAGAGTCTAATCTGACCTTTAGTGTAACTCAGGCCATTGAATTTCACCAGAATTTTCCACACACCCCTTTACCAAATTACTTCTTCCCATAATTAGTTATGGATATGGGGTAATAGTGGGTTTTGTTGGGAGGCTAGCATCCTCAAGTGGGAAGACTTACAGTTACAATGCATGTACAACAGTTGTGGTTATGATAAGGTGCATGCCAGGAGGTGGGGAAGTAGACAGTATGTACTGGGGTGGCTTAACTCTTCGTTTCCTTGTATTGTGGGTTAGCAACAAAGTTTTTCCTATGTTAATTTCCAAGCTTTAAAATTCTTAAAGGTGGAGGGTTTTTTAAATTTTTATTTATTTTGGCTTTTTTTTAGAGAGCACATCTGCATAAAGACAGAAACTTAGTTGCTGTTGGAGAAGATTTTATCCCAAATTTCCTGTGAATCAACAAATGCCCATAAATAGTCAAAAATGTTTATTCACATTACACAAATATGTTGGCAAATACTGGAATATAAACTTTCAGCTACGATGAATACTGCTGCAAAATTCTACCTCGATGCCTCAACGTGGTTCAGAGGTGACCGTAGCTGTTCGACAGTGATGGTAGTGAAGTACATGCTCCAGCAGGTTTAACCATGCTATCAAGGTGTCAAACCATCAGCCCAGCTAGGGGGTTGCTTCTTTTACAGAGGGACATACAATCCCTCTTTCTGAGGCTGTAAGCGAGCTAAGTTGAGGAGGTAAATGTGCCACTGACAGCCCAGCCAGTGGGTGACTGAAAACAATGGCTAAAACAACACGGAAAAGCAAGCAGTTTCCTGTATGTCCCTTGATCCCCACTCTGGCAGTGGTGAAGCATTTGATTGACAAGAGGCTGCAAAGAACCTCAGGTGCCAGGCTGCCAAAACCAGACAACTCTCTCAGTGTGCAATTATAACTGCAGAACACTAATGAGGGAAGAATTGATAAACCATCTCATGGAGGAAAGGGAAAAAACAGCCTGTGATGTGATGGGTGTTTGCAAAACACTACGAAAGAAGGAGATGGAGGTCAGCTGGCGGGATGGAAGCATGGTCATCCTAGGAAAAGGAGAAGGCACCAGGACAGTTGAAGGAGTCGGATTCATCATAAACAAGGAATGGTCTTTGAGAATCATCTCATGCCATTTGAAGTCATCACGTACTGGACTGCTATACCTCTGACTGAACCGAAAGAGTACTCTCAAAATCACTCCCAAAAGGGCATGCAAAGATGATGATGTGGAAGGATTCTACCAGGAGCTGGAGGAAGTCGTCGCTCAGAGTTCCACATATATAATTGCGATGGGAGACTTTAACACCAGGGGCTGAAGAGGGAGAGAAGGCAAAAAGTTCATAGGAAGATATGGTATCGGAGAATGAAGCGCACAAGGAGAACAACTAGCTATATTGGCAGAGACAAGGAGAATGTTTATCAGTAACACCTGGTTCCGAAAGAAGCCCAACAGGAGATGGACCTGGATAGCACCAAACGCGAAGACAAGGAATGAAATTGATTACTTTCTGATCGATAGATGGCACATCATGCAGGATATTTCGCTGGTGCCATCATTCAACACCGGCAGTGACCATTGCTTACTGAGAGCCAGACTCACGTTCAATGTGAAGGTGGAAAAAAAGGCGCTGTGTATGGCGAACAGAAGGCACCAACTGCTTTCGACGAGGCAATCCTGAAGGAAAACATTTCCAGGGAAGACTGGAGCCTCCTGGACGACCGTGATGACGATTATGAGAACTTTAGCAAGAGACTGAAATGGTGCGCGAAATCAGCTGAGTGTGAAAGACCAAGACGACCCAGTGGAAGAATGTCAGCGAATACAAAGATTTTGTTGGCGAAAAGGAGGAAAATGAAACGAAATTGCAGTGACAGATTTGGGTACTCCCTTCTCTGCAACCTCATACAAATGAAGCTGAAGAAAGACTTCGAGAAATTTTGAACCAAAAAGCTCCTAAAGTCTGCTGAAGATAATAACAGTCTCAAAAAATGCAAACGGGGACTGGTGCTGTACAGGTCATCATTATCAGCTTTGAAGAACAGGGATGGAGAATCAGTAACTGATTGAACAGAGATGGGAGCAATCTGCAGCGATTTCTATACCCAGCTGTTTGAATCTCGCATAGACTTCCCGATGCCATTATTCCAACAAACTGATGAACATGGTTCTCATTAGCAAAGTCTGTCAGTCCATCAAATGAAAGAGGGGAAGGCTCCAGGCAAGGATGGTCTGACCGCAGAAGTGCTTAAGGTGGGAGGTCAGGAACTCTGGAAAGCTCTAGCCCAAAGGTTCAGACATTACATGGAAATTCAGAAGATACCATCCAGTTGGTGAAAGAGTCCAATTCCATCTTGCTGCATAAGAAAGGCGATAGAGAAAATCTAAAGAACTATCGACTGATCTGCCTGCTTTCACATGTCTATAAGTTGTTCACCAAAATAATAACAAATCGACTGTTGTGAAAATCTGGATGAATAACAACCAAGAGAGCAGGCTGGTTTTTGAAGGAATTACAGCACGATGGACCACATCTTCACTATAAACCAACTCCTAGAGTATTCAAAGGAATACAAGTTCCCTTTGTGCATTGCCTTCGTGGACTACAAGAAAGTATTTAACAGTTAGAGACCAACACCCTTCTTGAAGCTCTTTCAGAACAGGACATCAGCACGAAATATATCACATTACTAAAGGAAGCGAACTCTGGCTGCAGCATGATATATCGTCATTTGATACTGCCCTCTGACTCCCCATGGAGAAAGGTGTGAAACAAGGAGATGGTTTCACCAAAATTATTTGCAGCCTGTCTCAAATCGGTTTTTCAACGAGCAGACTTGAAAGGCGGGATTAGCATCCATGGTGAGCAGCAAAACCATCTTGCTTTTATACATTTTTTCCTACAAATAAGGTTTTACTAGATTTTGTGAAAGCAGCATTGTGAAAAAGCAGACACTCTGTTAAAAGATTATGAGTATAAAGGGAATTTCCCAAAGGGACCAAAAGAAAAGAGAAAACAATAAGAAGACAAATTTAAATGATGGGTATATCCTCTTTCCTACAGAAAGTGTTTGTGCACATTAATAACTGAAGCATATGAATTCAGAGGCATTGGATTACAGTACAAAATAACTAGCCTGTGCATTGAAAATTCCAATGGTTTAATGCCTCTGGTTTTACTGAAACATAGTTAGCATTTTCTAGGAAAAGTACCAGAAATATAACAACTTCCAGTCATCCATAGCATGATATATTAAGTTAAAGGAAAGAAAATATTCATTCTCCCATGAAATGTTCTGCAATCGTATTCTGAAAGTTAAAAACAAAACAAAAGACTCCCTTCCAGATATAACTTGCCTTATAGACTTCTTGCATATTTTAACAAGAAATAAATAGGCATACGTTTTACTGGACTGATGGAAAACCTGCCAGCAATCAAATGAATGCAATGTTAATTAATTTGTGCACTCAAGTTAGTTTGAGGAAAGTGAAGAAAAAGAGAGGAAAAAGCATTTTAAACAAAACAGAAAAGGTTTGAAAATAAGAAATGCTGTAATTTCCTCTGTTTTGTAGCCCTCTAACTCCATTACCAACTGTAGACAACGACAAATTTATTGTCATCCTTGATAGAATAAAACATCACCGAGCATTTCTTTATAGCATCTGAATGCCATTGGCTCCCTTGGATCAGCAACAAAGACAAAATTACCCTAGATCTGGCTTGCCTCTCTTTTTTGGTGGAGAGACACTTTTCCATTCCTTCACCACAAAACACAATAACAACCACTTCCTCCTGAAAAAAACTAAAATGACTTAAAATATTACTGTATTATGACAGACTGTTTGTAAAAAAAGTTCACCAAATCCAGACATCTTTAATTATTCAAATGATAAATAGACAATGCAGTCACTACTTTTCTCTCTGCGTATAAGCTTAGAGAGGAGATAGTAATCACATTGCTAAATTGCTTAGCAACTGTAGGTTAAAAAAAGCTAATAAGTTATAATTTATATGTGAAAAGCTTGCAGGGGGTTAGTTAGCAGCACACTTCTAGTGCTATTGAGGTTTCATGCTGAGAATTCCATTCCAAACTGGCAGTTATCTCAAAACACTGCAACATACAACAGTTCAGAAATGTAAATGTCACAATGACTGGTCAAATAGCAACAAATCACCATATGGAAGCCTATCTTTCCCATTAGCTTACTAGCAAGTCTATAAATCACTTTCAGACCGAAAACAACCTTTGTGAACAGCTTCATAATTAATTTGTGTGTTGAATTAATCTTACCAGATTCAAAAGTGTTGGGGGAAGGTAATTTTGAATAGTTTCAATTAGACTAAAGTAACTCCTAGGAGCCAAATCTGCTCACCTTAGGCAAAAGTTTGAGTAAATGGGATTTGACCCAGGGAGTTTTGCTAGGGCTGGGGAACTGAATCTCTCTCAACAGGCAGTCAAGCATCCAGTACAGTAATCCATAGCCCCTATTTGAGTCAATTAGCTGTAGTAATACTCATGACTCCTAGGTGCATGATAAATGGTTGGAGGGGAAGATTAGGTGAATTCAGTTTGGAGACCCACTCTCACCATGCCTGTCTGCACATTGGCACATATTGAACAACAGTGACATAGTGCACTGAGAGATGCTGGGATGCAGGCACCCAAGTTTGGGCTCTCTGGAGCCTTATCTCCCATATGCAGCTGATCTAGATGGGTTCCACTACTGTTGTTCCCTACATACCCAGATGAGAAAAGCAAGATTTGACTCTAAGTCCACATAACGTTCCAGTACACGAAATATATTGTTGTGGAATAAAAGACCACTCTTATATTTTGGATTCAGAAATTAGCCTGAGGCCTTTATTGCAACCAGACATCGATGCTGGGGAAGACACAGCAGTCTGACACTTACAAGTGCAGATCTGGCTATCTCCTCCCCTTTCTAACATTTCACATGATTTTATAGATCCTTATTAATTATGCAAACATCATACATATGGATCATGCAAGCGTCACACATCTGCATGACACTTTCCGATCTGGAAAAGTCCCAACTTTACTTTCTTGTGCCATATAGGGAATGAATGCTACCAAGTACCAATCAAATCATAGTATTAACATAAGTTTCGATAAAAACATGTTTTTCAGTAGGAACTGGGTAGTTGTGGTCAGCTTATCATCCTACAAGGCTAAATGTGGATATTTTTGTGGTTAGAAGGAAAGCAGATTTAAACCATAATTCTTTGCTCTTTATAGCAGGCCTCATGTTAACTTGACTATAATTTTAGGCCTGAAGTAAAGCCATCCTAAATTTGCTTCTACAATATAGAATAACTAAGAACATCAGTGAAACAGTGAAACCTTACCTGCAACCACTGTGACTGGTCACTATGACCTGAAGTCCAGGCATTCACTTTGCCTTGTTTGTCTAGCCGGGCTTTCCTAGGTTCCCAAGTGAACATGTCCATGTTGAGTGTTCTGAAAATGCTGGAGGCAGTAATCTGATAGTCCTGTATATGCCCTGATTTCATCCCCAGAGGTTCAGAGCAACCTAAAAAGTGAAAAGGAATCCATGAGACTATTTACTTCAACACCGTGCCTTTTAGGGTCTTTTTTTTTGTTTGTTTTTGGTGGTGATATAACCTAGGTTAGTGAGTCCGATAAGAAATGGTGGTGATATAACCTAGATTAGTGAGTCCGATAAGAAAGGGAGCCAAGCTTGTTGACAGATAGATTAGAGATGGGGAAAACTGCAGCGTGCTCACCTTTCCAATAAATGATGATTATGATATGTGAGCCCTGGCGGATGGATGAGCCATGTTGGCAGAATCTGGTTCTAAATACAGAGGGTTGCAGGAAAAAAAAAGCCAGGGCAGGAAATAAATGTTCATTTTATAGTTGGCTGGTTGCACAAGAATAGAAAGTGCTTGTTGGCATATTAACTGCACTTATTGCCTCGCTTAGATAGAACTATTGTGCTTAAAGTTAGACCCATGCCTAAGTATAATGCTGAACTGGGGCCAAAGAAAGGCCCGTCTTTTGATCTTGCTAAACTTTATTTAAATAGAAACTTGTCATTAAAAAGGGGTGGTGGGGGGGATCAGTTCTGAAACCCCCATCCCTCTAAGAGTGCATTTCAATCTAAGATAAACAACCTGGAATTAGACTTCATTAGTCTGTCTTTATGTGTAATTGCACTTGGCTTTCCACTGAGGCAGAGTTGTTCTGATGAGCCCAGACTGTGACAATAGTGCTGAGGAATGGTGACCTTGAAACGGAGATGAGACCACTGAAATTAATTCATTTTAGTAGCTTTCACAGTTCTTTGAGCAAAACAATTCCTGGTCATTCTGGCAAGGATTTATTCTAAATTGTGGTTCCAGAAATGGAAAACGTAGAAAGAAAAATCTAATAGACTAAAGCACCCAAGACAGGATTTTCTATTTATTTTCAAATCTATCTGTATCGGAAAAGGGCAACAGTGAGATTAATGCATTAACTTTTAATTTCTGAATCTGGTTTTGATGTCACTAGAGGACCAAGAATTATTTAACTCAGACTGTTGTGATCTATCATTCGGGGAATGGGATGACTATTGTTTATACAGTAAAACAGGAAGCCAGGTAAAATCATCCCAAAATGAATTTACTGTAGCAATCCCTGATGTGAAAAGTTGACCTCTTTTGACAGATAAAGAATTTGCATGTGAGAGAGCGGATAGGGGTCAAGCATTACATTTATGTGTTATAACCTTTGCTACAATAAACCTTGAGAGGGTTTATATTGGCTCACTAGCTCATTTACTTTTGCTCCAAGACACAATCACAGTGTCTGTAGGAAAGCCACAAAACAAATCTAAATCAAATCAAACTTCATCAAAAGCAACCAGGCACAAACTATTTTATTTTGCTTTGAAAGTTCTTCAGCTGCAGATGACTGAACTCTTGCAATTTCAAGCTTGTTATACAGTGCCTGTCCAGCATAGCCTACTAGATAGGGCACTGAACAGGAAGGCAGGACTTGGAGCCCTGTGTCCAGATCCCAGCTCTGCCATGACCTGCTATGTAACCCTGGAGAAGTCACTTGACTTCTGTATCTGTTGTCCCTTCTATCCTTTGTCTGTCTTGTCTAGTCAGGCTGCAAGCTGTGGGTGGGGCACACAGCCTGTCCCTCAGTATGTGTTTGTACAGTGTCTAGCACAATATTGATTGGTACTTCTCATGTAAATAAATAATTATAGAAATCACAGAAATGAAGCATTGGAAGTGACCTCTGGTCATCTAATCCAGCCCCCTGCACACAGGCAGGACCAAATACGCCAAATATATTTAGATAATCACTAACAGGTGCAAGTCTAACCCGTTCTTAAAAATCTCCAATGATGGGCATTCTACAACCTCGCTTGGAAACCTGTTCCAGTACTAAAATATATTCATAATTAGAAAGTTTTGCTTAATGGGTAACTTAAATGTTCCCTGCTGCAGATTAAGTAGACTATTTTTTGTTTTACCTTCAGGGGACATGGAGAACAATTGATCACCATCCTCTCAAAACTAAAAATGTCCAGTTGTTTTAACCTTTCTTCATAGATCAGGTTTTTAAACCTTTTATCATTTTCATTGCTGTCCTTGGACTCTTTCCAACTTATCCTCATGTTTCCTAAAGTGTGGTTCCCAGAACTTGACACAGTACTCCAACTGAGGCCACACCACTGGCAACTATAGTGGGACAATTGCCTCTCATGCCTTACATATACCCTCTATTCTCTACTCCATTATCCAAATAATTAATGAAAATGTTGACTAGTACTGGACAAGGACAGATCTTTGCAGGATCCCACTAGATGTGTTCCTCCAGTTTGAAAGTGAACCACTGATAACTACACTGTGAGTACAGCCTTTCAGTCAGTTTTGCACCTCCCTTATAGTCATTTCATCTATATCACATTTCCCTAATATGCTTATGAGAAATTCATGTGGGACTGTCAGAAGACTTATAAAATCAAGATACATCATGTCAATGGCTCCCCCATCCACTAGGGCAGTCATCCTGCCAAAGAAGGAATTTAGGTTGGTTTGGCATTACAGTAGACTCTCGATTATCCAGGATTGGATTAACCAGGATGTGGATTAACCAGGATGTCAAAAAAAATATGCACAACTCGCAGGGCCAGCTCTGGCTTTGTTGCCGCCCCAAGCACACACACAAAACAACCCCACCAGGGCGCAGGGCAGCCAGTGAACCAACACTCCCTCCCCCCCGGTGCAGGATGGCTGGTGAATCAACCCCTACTCCCCATATTTCCTATGGATGGTGATTATCCAGGATTTTATTAACCAGAATTATTTTTTTCCCTATCATCCTGGATAATCGAGAGTCTACTGTACTTGTTCTTCACAAATCAATGTTGACTATTCCTTATAACCCTATTATCCTCTAGGTGCTTACAAATTGATTGTTTAGTAATTTGTTCAGCATATCAAAGCTAAACTGACTGGTCTATAATTCCCTGGGCCTTTTTTGTTCATAGTTGCTATGTTGCCCCTTCTCCAGTCCTCTGGGATCTCACCTTTCCTCCACAAGTTTTCGCACATAATAGCTAAAAGTTCAGAGGCTGTTTCAGGTAGTTCCTTAAGTACTCTAGGGTTAATTTCATCACACCTTGCTGCCTTGAATACATCTAACATATTTAAATATTCTTTAACCTGATCATTCCCTGTCTTGACTTGCATTCCAGTCCTGTGTTTATTTTTAGTTTTGTTAAGCATTTGGTCACTACTTATCCTTTTAGAGATAACTGAAGGAAAATAGGCATTAAATACCTCACCCTTCTGTATCCATTTGAAGTAACAAATAATTTGATGTCATTAGGTACAAAAATATATATCCTATTCTAAATACAAAGAAACAAATTCAACCATGCTGTAACACCACAGATGTCAATGGAATGATACCAGGAATGAATATTTCTAAACCACAAGAACAAAGCAGTTTTATGCTATGACAATGGTTGTTGGAAAACTCACCTGATAATTCACAGCCAAGAAGTTCCATTCTTAGAGTACAGTGTCTTCTGCAAACCTGAGGATATAGTCGGATATATTGTGATTTTATTGGAGGCGTGAAAGAATTGGCATAGGGAGTGTTGTTGTCCACATTTCCATGGAACACCTGCGACAGAAAAAAAAAATCATCACCCATTTCAAATAGTACTAGGATGACAACTGGATCCTTACTTTATCTTCAAGGACTCATATATTTCTAGGGTGACCAGATATTCTGTTTTTATAGGGACAGTCCTGGTTTTGGGGACTTTTTCTTATATAGACGCCTATTACCCTCTACCCTGTTTTTTCACAGTTATGTGGACACCCTATATATATCCACTTCCTTTTCTAGGCTTCACATCCTGTTTGTCATGATTTTCCACATTTAGAGGCTTCTCCTTCATCTATGCTGCCCGATCTAGCCTGATTCAGCAGGGTATTTGAGCATAACTTGAAGCATGTGGGTATTTCTATTTGTTAACTTTAGTAGAACTACTCAACTAGTAATACTCATGCTTAAGTAAGGCACGTGTTTAAGAATCTTGCTGAATTGGGACACCTCTCTATCTCTCTCATGCTTCAGCTACTAATACACTGAAATCACATCTTCCCTTCATCTTGTGTATTAAAATGTCCCTGTTCATTTTAGTCTGCAATTATTAACATTGATTCCCACTTATTTCTCCCTCCCTCATTTAAGAACTGATCCAACTTCCACTGAGTTCAGCTGAAGAGAGTCCACTGACTGCAATGGGATTCAAATCAGGGCCTTAAAGGATTTTTCTATTCTCTCTCCCTCATTGTAATTAGATATTCTTGCACTTTGCTTCCTCGCCTCATTACAGTCTTTTCACCACAGCATTTCCTCTGCCTACATGACAAAAGAAACTATGTCCAACTCTATGAAGTGTCTTACTTCTATCTTACCTCTCACAGTAAAGCATTCTGTGCTGTTTTGTATAAAAATAAATTCTAAGTAAACTATAGAAAAAAAAATTTTTACAGGAGGAAACCACTTTTGCAATGCAGAGATTAGCACTGATGAAGAGGTTCTTGGGTGTTAAGGGTTAACATTAATCTGCCAATGTACTAACACGAAATTGAAAACAGAGTCATGAGTAATTACTGGTAAACTAATTAAAATGAAAATCAGTTAAGTGTAATAAACTGGATTATTCTAGCCTGGGGACACAGTGTTTATAGAACCATCAATTAAAGAATAATAAAGTCTTAGCTGACATAAAGTGGAAATGTACTGCTATGTTTTCCAGAAAAAAATAATAAAGCAACACACATAAAAATGCTTTCTCTTTTAGATAACTAGACTCATCTACTGAGATACCTTTTGCTTTTAGAAGTCAGATATACCTAGGAATTTCATTCACACACAGATGACTCAGTCTTACCATATCTTCATTGGTGCCCTTTACTTTGTATGTCACCCATGACTTCCCATCATTACTGTATGCAATTTTGTAAGATTTTATATATTCTGGGCTTCCAATCCTCTTGGCACCTTGAGTTATAACTCCAGTGACTCTCATCTTCCTTTGCAGGTTTATCTGCAATAACAATATAATATCATTGGTAATCATCAGCGGGAAACAGTTCCTATTATGACACTAAATTGTTGTTCTGACTCAAACAACAAAGAAACCAGTGCTTCATTCTGTAGCATTCTGATCGATTGTCTCTACATTTCATTTGATCATACATGTGAAAAATCAATACTTTCCCCCAAAAGATACATACTGTATTATTTGTATATGTGCTGCAATGGCTTCACAGCTAAGATTTAATCTTCCATTCCATTAGAAGGCTAATTTTGACCCAAACTGTAATATCACAAGAATCTTCATTGTCTGGTCCTTTGCCAGAGTAAAATTTTTTGGAAAGGCTGAGGCAAAACAGAATAGGAATTTCCATCATTCGGGTGTTCCAAAAGAAAAAAAAAAGTCAGTGTTTGACCTTTCAAAAAAGATCAAAAATGGATTGATCTAAGGACTCGAAGTGGAATCCTGGCTCCATGGCATCAATGGGTAAGCTCCCATTTGAGCATTTGAGAGACTGCAAGGCTCATTTCCCCCCATTACTAATTGATAAACATTTATACAGCTTTCCCCTGGAAGGACTTTATATATACATGCATACAGTCAGTGGGATTCCCTCCTCATACATCAGCATCATTCCCTTGCCTTCAATGGATTTACACTTGATTTACATCCTTATAAGTGAGAGGTGATGCAGGCCCCCCAAAGTTACAGCTTGGGGGCCTGATGGTCTTCACATATACATTTATAAATTGGTAGTAACTCTACTGAAGTCAATGGAATTACACCACTGTAAAACTGGTGTAAGAGGAGAATCAGGTCCAATAGATTTACAATCAAATTTGACGTACAGCAATTCACAGTTCCTCAATCCTTCTGGAAAAACAATTAATAAAACAGCAAAATATGTTGAAGTGTCCAGGGGGACTGACAATTATACTAACTGAGAGGAGTCTTCCAATTAAGGCAAAATGGATTTGTGCTCAGTACATTGGAGTATAATTTAGCATGGTGTCTCATTACAAAAAGTTGCCTAACAAGGGTGATTTAATACACTTGTCACTCTATATATGGAAAATCTTAAACATGCACCAGTCACATAACCCTGCAATATTTACAAAAAACAAATCAAATCAAACAGTGCCCTCCACCCCCGAGTCTGACAAGTAATAGCTAAGTTAAAGAATACACAATTAAGCTAACTTGCCTTCCAGCTCCATTGACGCCCACCATAAATTAATGTTCAGGGTAACTAAGAAACAAGTTAATTCATATTATATCTTCTTTGACACTTTTATTCAAATGGCTAACAGTTTTCCAACTGTACTAACAGTTCACTCACATTTATACAACTGATTTTTTTTTATTCTAATATGGCTTTTTTGTACAAGTCTGCCCTCCAATGATTTATATTGTAAATGTTAATATAACTAACTAAAGCTTTTTGCAACCCATCTCCCTAACACCAGAGAAACAGTGGCTACTAACGGCATCCATGACTGCAACAGCAAAGACTAACTAGTAATGGAAAGAGGTTACACTAGAGGAAGGTCTCCGGTGGGGTATAGAGAGCATACTGATCAAGCTTGCAGATGACACAAAGTTGTGGGAAGGGTTGCCAACACTTTGGAGGACAGAGATAAAATTCAGAGAGGTTGGACTATGGACAATAAAATGAAATTCAACAAAGACAAATATAAGGTGCTGCACTTAAGGAAGAAAAACCAATTGCATAAATACAGAATGGTGGATAGCTTGGTAGCAGTACAGCTGAGAAGGATCTGGGAGTTGTGGTGGATCACAACCTCAATATGAGTCAGTCAGCAATGCAAAGCTGTTTCAAAATAAGCAAATATAAGAGAGGTATAACATGGAAGCCCTTGGAGGTAATAGTACTACTCGACTTGATACTGGTTAGGCCTCAGCTGGAGTCCTGAGTCCAATTTTAGTCACCAATGTATAGAAAGGATGTAAAGAAAATGGAAAGGATCCAGAGGCAAGTGACAAAGAGAGAGAATGCAAGCCATATGAGCAAAGGCTGAACAAACTGGGTCTGTTTAGTTTGGAAAAGAAGAAATTAAGGGGAGATATAATAGCAGTCTTCAGATACTTGAAAGGCTGTCAGAAAAAAAAGATTGAGAAAAGTTGTTCTTTTTCACCACAAAGGGCAGGACAAGGGACAATGGGTTCAAACTACAGCATACAAGATTTAAATTAAATCTCACAAAAAAATTCTGAACTGTAAGAACAGTAGGACAACGGAACAGACTGCCTCGGGAGATTGTGGACACTTCTTCACTGGATATTTTCAAAAGGAGGTTGGATAGACTCTGTCTTGGATCTGCATCTTGGCAGGTGGTTAGACTAGATGACCCTTGCAGTCCCTTCTACCCCTATGATTCTAACCCTTTGACACTATATTCCTTTGAGGCTCCTCCCCCACAGATTTTGAAGATTTGAATGCTCTTGGAGGTAACATTTCAGTGGGTTTTTTTTTTTTATAAAAGCATGAAATTAAAGGGTGCGCCTGCCAAATGAGTATCCATTAAAACTTTAGCCGTACCATACCCTTGCCTAATTAAAATAGTTACTTTCTTTCAGGTATGGTATCTGAGCAGTGCCTGACCTGTGACCTTGATACTTTTTCAGGTATTAAGGTCACAGGTCAAGCATTGCTCAAATACCATACCTGAAAGAAAGTGTCATGTGTTCCACACACATATGCCTACCTCCATATCCATGTATTTTTGGTTATAAACTATGCCTCCTTTTATTTAGTCCTAAGTTTTAACAACTCCCCCCCTTTTTTTGGCTTTCTGGGTCTCTGTTTCTGCTCTGAACCTCTGAGAATTGGCTTTCAATACTGCTGAGCTTCATGCAGTTTTGCAATCAGATTTAAAAATAAGGAATTGGATGCTATACAATATGCTTGATTTAGGTCTCTATGTTCCTTCAGTACTTCTGAGAAAACCCCCAGGAGGGGAAAAAAAGTACCTTGAAATTCCCAGAACTTTCATAGGGGCTGAATTGGACAGGTATAACTCCATGAAGTCAAAAGAATTGCAGCAGAAGAGAAACTGGTCCATAGTGTTTGTGTTCTGTTATGACCTTTATGTTTGCCAAGCCAGAGCCTAGCAAAATACAAAATATTACAACTGTGCAGTAACTGTAACTAAAAGCAGTAGGTGAAAGCTTTCGTACTAAGTGTGTTTTAGTAGGAAATAAAGTTCCCAGTATGGAATGTGAACTAGCGCTTTTAGCGATACAATTTAAAAAAAACTTCAGTTCTCTATTGTAATTGTGAAGAAAAACAACTCAAGTTAATTGTTAGACCTTAGGCTTTTGGGATACAGAAAAAGCAAGGACAGAGGAAATAACATGATACGTTTTAATTATATAGGTATTTGTGAGTTAAAATAAAAAAGGAGATGAAAGGAATTAAGATAACAATTTGACACATCATTTTAAAAGATAGGAGTTTATTGGCATAAAGAAAATTAAGCATAAAAACTAATATAGATATCTAGACATAACAAGGATGGAGAAAATATACCCTGACAAAAGAAACTCAGACTATTAAAGATTAAATGCTGGAGGAAGAACACCATTTATGGAAATTTTGATCTTTGCCCTGAAGAATTACTAAGAGCAGGGAAAGGGATCAGTTCCACAGTCTTTATTTCCATAGTCTTTATTCAGTTCTAATATAATATGGCATACAAAAATAATTCCTCTGTTACTCAAAAATTATGGGTCAAATTCTGCCATCTTTATTCATGCTGGACAGCAGTTGCAGAGACTCGTTGAATAAGGTACTGTTCAACACTAGTATCAGAATCTACCACTAGGTGACTAATTAATGCAGTCTTAGTAGAGAAGCTCATTTGCGACGAGGTCATGCAATCCTTATTCATACTGGTGAGCACTTGTAAATGTGAAAAGTATTGAAAAAGTAGGGTTACTTGTGTAAGTAAGTGTGCAACAATGTAAGAGTTGAACAAACTAGCCCTTATAAAATAATTCCTGGGCATTCCATTCAGTTTATGGGATATAAACCTAATTCAAGATCTTTTATCACAACAAGATAAACAATCGGAAGCTCCTAGAGCTGGTGGATGCAGTGGGATGGGGACAGAGCTATGTCATGCCTTACTGTGCACTGGCCAGGAGGTATGACCTGGTACTGGGCAAACAGTTGTTTAAGGGTGAAGCAGGTTTGGGTCTTGTCTACTCTCCTGGAGGCATCAGGACTGAATCTACATTCATTTACACCAGCTTCACACTAATGTAACTTTATTATCTTCAGTGAAGTTAATTCCGATTCACTGTAGAGTAAGTGTGAAGTAAGTGAAGAAAGCAAGAAAAAACTGGCCTGTGTCTGAGTCAAGCTCCCAATAGAATGCTGTGTCAAATCCTCCACAAGGCTGTGGCTCATGGGAGGTGGGGTACTTAATTCTCTTAGACACTTTTGAAAATCTCACTCAACCTTGAATTTTTTTTCATCCCTTTGACCTTTTAGCTAAAGTCAGGAACAGTAATCCCTGATAATGTTACGGCAAACCTGGTGGCTGAACTTTGTCCTCACCCACAATTATTTCACATTTGGGGACAATGTATACCTTCAAGACAGCGGCATTGCTATGGATGCCTACATGGCCCCACAGTATGCCAACATTTTTATGGCTGACTTAGAACAACACTTCCTTAGCTCTCATCCCCTAATGGCCCTACTCTACTTGCACTACACTGATGACATCTTCACCAAGGTAAAGAAGCCCTTGAGGAATTCCACCATGATTTCAACAATTTCCATTCCACCATCAACCTCAACCTGGACCAGTCCTCTCAAGCGATCCACTTCCTGGACACCACAGTGTTAATAAGCGACAGTCACATAAACACCACCCTATACTGGAAACCTACTGTTCACTATACTTACCTAATGCTCCAACTTCCATCCAGGACACATCACAAGATCCATTGTCTACAACGAAGCTCTAAGATACAATTGTATTTGCTCCAATCCCTCTGACAGAGACAAACACCTACAAGATCTTTATCAAGCATTCTTAAAACTCCAATATCCACCTGCTGAAATGAAGAAACAGATTGACAGAGCCAAAAGAGTACCCAAAACTCACCTACTACAGGACAGGCCTAACAAAGAAAGTAACAGAACACCTCTCCAGCACATCACCAAAGATCTACAACCTATCCTGAAGGACAAGCCCTCACTCTCACAGATCTTGGGAGACTGGCCAGTCCTCGGTTACAGACAATGCCCCCAAAATGAAGCAATACTCACCAGCAACCACACACCACAGAACAAAAACACTAACCCAGTAAGCTATCCTTGCAACAAAGCCCATTGCCAACTCTGTCCACATATCTATTCAAGTGACAACATCATAGGACCTAATCACATCAGCCATGCCATCAGGCGCTCATTCACCTGCAGACCTACCAATGTGATATATGCCATCATGTGCCAGCAATGCCCCTCTGCCATGTATATTGGCCAAACCGACGGTCTCTATGCAAAGGAATAAATGGACACAAATCTGACATCAGGAATCAGAACGTTCAAAAAACCAGTAGGAGAACACTTCACTCTCTCTGGTCACTCAATAACAGACCTAAAAGTGGCAATTTTTCAACAAAAAAACCTTCAAACACAGACTCCAATGAGAAACTGCAGAACTGGAATTAATTTGCAAACTGGATACCTTTAAATTAGGCTTGAATAAAGACTTAGAATAAAGAATTAGGCTGGGTCATACACAAAATGTAAACGATTTCCCCATGCTAGTTTTCCCCTACCATTACTTACGCCTTCTTGTCAACTGTTTGAAATGGACTATCCTGGTTATCACTATAAAAGTTTTTCTTCTCCTGCTGATAATAAGCCCACTTAATTGATTAGTCTCTTAGTTGGTATGGCAACCACCATCTTTTCATGTTTTTTTTCCCTCTCTCTCTCTATATATATATATCTTCCTACTTTATCTTCCACTCATTGCATCTGATGAAGGAGGTTTTAGCCCATGAAAGCTTATGCCCAAATAAATTTGTTAGTCTAAGGTGCCACACATACTCCTCGTTTTCTTTTCAAAAAAGTGTTTGCCTGAAAATGACAACATCAGAAAGAAAAGATGTATAAAGTTTTACAAACAATGGAGAATATGGGACAAATTTTTAAAACAAATTTAGGCTTAATGCAAGGCATGTGTATAACTTCTTGCACAAGTGTGAGTAAGCTTATGCACCCACGTGTGTGTATAAATACATACATGGGTTTCACATCAGGGTCTCAAGAACAATATCCTGTTAATACTTTAGTGATGTAATTCATTAAGGCAGAGAACAAGTCGAAACAGAGAACATGTGGAGAAAATAAATTATTTTTTGTACTCCTTGCTTGCCATTTCAAGATTTTCCTGTCTGTTGTGGCAGCTCCTAGTGCTCCCCACACAGTCATCTATATACATACATATTTCAGTGATATCTCATGGCTAAGGTTGTGCATGTATGACTCATATCTTTGGTTCCAAAGCTATAGATGACAGATTTCTTTATAGATTTTAAATTCCCTAATTTTTGTTAACTTTAAAATGAGAGGCTATTGGCTCATTCAGCAAAGTAGTACTTAAGGTGGATGTGGCTGCTAGGAACACTATTAAAGATCTGATTTACAATTTTGGCCTTGGGATTTGGGATACGCAGGAGACTTGTTAGCCTGCTGAATAATTTGTTATAACTATTAGTAGACGTGTAAAATGTAAGAAGGTCAATATTCATATAGAATCCCAAGCATGGAATCCATTTTCTCCAGGTATTATACAGAGTCTAAAAACTTTTCTATGTGCAACATAAAAGGGGGAAAATTTGAATAGCTTTTCCTTCCTCTTTTGACACACAACTTAACATTCAGAATAAAACAAAAAATTATCTTTTATCTTGTTCCAATTATCTTTTTTATGCTTCTTTAGGCTGGTCAAATTATCTCTGCTAGGCTCTGAGATGGTGATCTGTGGGCTTGTTCCATGCAGCTCAAACAGGAGACACGTCTAATGGGATCAGGTTAAAGTTTATATGCTTCTGCAGCCCAGGATCAAATACTGGCAAACTCAACATGCAAAAAACCTGCACTTGACAACAAAGATGTTCACTTGACTTGACTACATTATTAAATTCAAAAGCGGTGAAAGATGAGAAAACTTGCTTCCTTTAGGTGGGAAAATATGTGCAGTGCTCTTGGCCAGGATTCCTGATCATATTCCCCTCACTTGATATTGTACAATTATCAATAACAATCTTAAGAAGTAAGCAGTACAAAGACATTTTGGATTTATGTTTGGACCAAACTACTAGTCTCAACTCACAGGAAGAATCCATTTAAAATTTCCAAAGTTGGAAATATATTGGTTTGGTATTGGTATTGGAATATATATATTGGTTTGGTATTGGAAATATATTGGAAATATATTGGTTTGTGAAGCCTCATTACTAATCCATAGTTTATGGCAGATTTTAGTATCCTGCTTTAGTGAGATAGAAGTCTATTGTAATGACTAATTCTCCATCTATTCCAGTACTGAGTATATTTTCCACTAATCTTAGTATCCTTTATGCAAAAAAACAGGGTTTGAGTGGGGACTGAATATTACCAGAATGGGGAGATTCACCAAAGAAGCCCTTCCCTGGTGGCCTTATCAGTTTCCCAAAGACTGAAGTTTTAATTTTTCTTTAAATATAAAATATATTTTAAAAATCAGCTTTCTGGTAGAGGCAGATGGAAAATGTTCACAACCATTTTCTGAGGAAAAACTGGGAAAATTTTACAGAGTTTTTTTTGTGTGACCACCTCTAATTTTCACCCTGAATGGTTGTGAAGACTACAGTTGGTTAAAACTGAATATCTGTTTCACGGGAGGGTTTTGGTAATTTAGAATTTGTATGCATTCTGAATGGGAACACAACCATATTAATTTCCCATAAAGTGATATGAACTACTACTACTGACATATCATATGGCATAATACAATAATTGAATTTATTTTATTTTTAAAATCATTAAGGAAACTGCTACTTAAAGTAGATTGACAGAGCTGTCTTATTCGCTAGTTCAAAGTGTTTCCAGTTTGTATTGTAAGAAAAACTGTTTGACATGGTAAAAAATAATACAATAATAACGATATAAACATTGAAATATCCAATAAAATAAAATCCCACCAAAAATTTCAGAATTTCCCAAGTCAAAAATTTCTGAAAAAATTTTCTTTAGAAAATATTTTTCTGCAAAAATAATTGTTAAAATAAATACATTTTAAAAAATCCATTGACATTTTTTTTTCATCACCAGGTCTAGTGAAGTCGTCACCCCAGTGGGCAAAGTGAAGCAACCACTCTAAGGACAGAATGACTGCCATTTCCTCTCTACCAACTCAAGAGGCCACAAACACGATAACATCTGTGGACCCACTGTACTGGGAGGGAAAGGCTGCACAACAGGACTCAGCACCACTGCATCTGTGTGGTCGGAGGCCCAGGGGCCTTATCCGGACTTGCCTTTTTGTTGAAGTCACCCACTGCACTACCGGTTGAGCTGCCCCACTGGCACTAGCAATACTGGGAGAATTACTGTACACCAACAGTGGCCTATGTTTTAAATATTTGGCATCTTTAACTGGTTTGAGCAGAGTTAAATGACACAATGGTTAAAATGCTTATGGATTGTCTACACTGCCACTCCAATTGTCTGTACTGTGGTGGAGCTGCACCAGTGGTAATGCAGTATCAGAAGTGTCAGTGTAGATGAGATGTCCGCTTGCTGCTATGACTCACAGGCTGAGGGCTTACACAATCATTCCTGACTAAGCCCTCGGGAGAAGGGTTCCTTTTTCCCCAACTCCATTTCGACCCTCTGTGCAAAGCCAATTTACTTGAGCTTTGTATGGGGATGGAAGGGTGACTAATGCTGAAGCCTAATTATGCAGCAAATTAAATGTCACCACGATCAGTTATTTCACTGCTCATCATTTTTGCCAGCCGTGAAAACAGCTCAGTAGAATACCAACACTTTTTCTGCGCCTCCAGTTGGACCCCTGAAATGGACATGGGTGGAACAAAAATAGCTTTCAATATATTTTAAAAAAAAGTGAGTAACATTCTTCTTGTGTGGCTGATACATGATTCTGATAAGTATATCGTTTTCAAATGTAGGCACCTAAATCTCATAAACAGGTGTCCCAATACTTATTTTAATTGTCCAAATGCCAATCTGAGCACCCCAATGCAGAACTGAGTATCCCAATTTAGGCTCTAATCTTGCTCCCACTGAACTCAATGCAAAATGTCTACTGACTTTAGTGGCATAAGGGTAATTTGGCATTAACATAGTCAGAACAGTTATAGTGTTTCCAATATATATGAAAGAGAGACATGACAAGAGACCTATTGCTGTAGCACAATGAAGCACTTAGGGCTGGTCTTCACTCGCGCAGCATGGGATCGATCTTCTGGAGATCGATTTCTCGCATCTGATGAGGACGCGAGAAATCGATCGCTCGCAGCTCCCCCGTCGACTGCGTAACTCCAGCTTGCTGGGAGGCGCAAGCTGGAGTCGACGGGGGAGCGCGCCGCCGACTCCCGCCGCCGTGGAGACGAGAGGTAAGTCAGCTGCAGATACGCAAACTTCAGCTACGTGATTCACGTAGCTGAAGTTGCGTATCTGCAGTCAATCCGCCCCCGTAGTGGAGAAAATGCAAACTTAGCTACTCAGGTGCCTGCATGATAGAAGTCATTACTTTGTGCTGAAACATTAGTTATTTTTTAAACTGGTAGTGGAAATAACAATGTAGTCTGAACAATGATTCTTCTCTGTCAGTGACTTCACAGACTTTGGCTTGATCCCGAGTAGGGTGACCAGACAGCAAGTGTGAAAAATCGGGATTGGGGTGGGGGTAATAGGTGCTGCTATATAACACAGCCTCAGATATTGGGACTGTCCCTATAAAACTGGGACATCTGGTTACTCTACTCCTGAGAGATCTGAGTACACAACACTACACTGAGGTCAAGGAAAACTGCAGGTGTTCAGCCACTCTGCATCACATTAATTGTTAGAAGCTTTATGACAGTCACTTTTTTAGCTTCCTTCTGCATTGCCAATACGTGAATACATTGTCAGCGGACCACGTACAGATTTATGATGAAGATGTTATTGACAGTATTACAGAGAGTGCTGCATTCCTAAATGCTGACTCAGGATCAATTACATATCAAGGCAGAAAATCCACAAAGAATAATGTTAAAAATGACACTAGAGCCTACTGAGAATAGGAAACTTTTTATATTTTTCATTGTCATGCATAATGTGGGGGTGGAGGGAGGGCAGGAAGAGAGAGAAAGGAGTGAAGGTGTAGGGGAAAGTAGGAAACATTTTCTTTACACGATTGTGCTACAAATAATATGAGAAACCATGGTAAACATCCAAGTTCCTACACGACAGGCAATGTGATATATAAATGAAAAAATAAATATAAAAAGAGTCTTTTAATGCTAAGAGGGTGACCCAGCTGAACTCAATATAGAGACACTTTTATAGGGATTGTTCTATATTTTCCATTAGATTTAGGATAAATACACGGACATTTTCTGTTAACTCCAATTTGTTGTATGAGCAAAAGCCCTCTTGACTTATTCACTTAGACCCAGAAAAGCCTTTCCCCATCTCTGCTACTGCTTCTTCAACAATCTATTGCCTCTGTACAGTGCCTACCACAACGGGGACCTGAGCCTTGACTGTAGCTCCTAGACACCGTGGCAATAGAAATAATCAATCATCAGCCCCAGCCCCCTTCTGCACTCATTAGTAGATTCTCCCCATCCAAGCTCCCAAAAGCATGTGCTTAATTATAAGCATCTGAGCATCTTGAATTCAGTGGAAGTACTCCTGCTTAAATTTAAACGTGTGCTTTCCTGTGTCATGGCCGTGAATTATCTCATTGACTTCAATGCTACTACTCACATGAACTTCACCCTCTGTGCATAGATCAAAGTACATGTGAAAAATCATAAATAGGGAAAACTTGAGTTTGTGGTTTGTAGCATTAAAACAGAATACTATATGCTATGAACAACAGAAAATGCTCACCTCATTTGTTTATTGCTGCAAAATTCCACTTTATGCCTCAAAGAGTTTACATAATTAGACTTAAAAACTTGCTTGGTTTGTTTTTTCTTATTATTAAGATATTATTTTAGTCCCAAAGTAGTCGTTATGAATCCCATTAACTGGATGATATGAATTATTCAGCTACTGGCATATTTAGACTATAGTCTCAATAAGAGACCCATGTTGTTCAGAATTCTGTAGTCCTATAAAATTTCACCTCATTTGCAAAATATTGATTGGGGATTATTAACTAACTGCAATTCTGTTAAGCTAAAATATACTACATATTAATTACCTTATTATTATTAAAATTAATTCTTCCAGATATTCCAAACTTGTAAATTCTATATGAAATATTGGCATGCTAGCACCTCACAAAATAAGCAAAGAATACTTAAAATGTCAGTAAAGAATGCCTGAACAAAATTAATCAGAGAAAATATTTTAGATTAGTTTTTATTTCCACACATTAAATAGGTTAAATCCATAGTCCCCAGAGGTTAAAAGGCAGGCTGTTTCTACACATTCAGGGTCACATAAACAAAATATAATCTCCATTTAATTTCAACATAGCCTAGGGATGAAAAGCCCTCTCCTTTCCGCGGGGTGTACAATAACAATAAAAGGTCACAATATAAAACCTTAAATATAGCATGGAACTCTTTCCAGGGCAGACACTTGATTCATTGCTTCTGTGACAGAGACGAGAAATACCTTCTATTCCAGGGGTGGGAAAACTTTCTGGCCCAAGAGTATGAAAATTGTGTGGTGGGCCAGGAATGCTTATGAAATTGGAGGGTGGGGTGCAGGAAGGGATGAGGGCTCCGGCTAGGGGTTCAGGCGCTGGTGTGTGGCCAGAAATTAGGAGTTCAGGATGCAGGAGGGGGGATCGACCTAAGATACACAACTTCAGCTACGAGAATAGCGTAGCTGAACTCGACGTATTTAGATCAACTTATTGTGGCATCTTCACGACACTGAGTTGACTGCTGCCACTCCTCCATCGACTCTGCCTGCGCCTCTCATGCCGGTGGAGTATCGGAGTCGATGGGAGAGAACTCAGGGGATCGATATATCACGTCTAGACTAGATGTGATAAATCGACCCCCTGATAGATCGATCGCTACCCATCGATCCGGCAAGTAGTGTAGACATACCCTAAGTCTTGCAGATTGTTTTTCTGCAACATCTCTAAGATATGGCCTTTTCTATCCATTCATGTGACTAAATCTCATATCACAATTATTGGAACATCTTTTTCTCTGGCCTCGACAAATGCAGTCTCACCCCCCACTCTATCCAACACTTATACTTAGATTGTAAGCTCTTTCGGGCAGGGACTGTCTTTTTGCTGTGTTTGTTCAGTGCCTAGCACAATGGGGTTCTGGTTCATGACTGTGGAACCTTGGTTCTATAACACAAACTGTGCCATACCTCACGGAATCCTTCATCTTTGTCTTGTAAAACAGCGCACACATTGTTGATGTTCAATAAACATGAACAAGAACAACCAACCATAAACCTGGAATGAATCAAGACACCAGTGGAGACGCTTTCCCCCAGCTAGGATGAAAATAATTTTTATATATTTGGTGACATTCCCTTGTGGTGATACATCCTATGGCATTGCCTACTTTTGTGAAATTTTTTATTATTAGTAAAAAAAAAAACCTAACACTGCAGAAAAAAAATAATCAAAGGGAACACTTTGATTCTCTCCCCTTCCCCACCGCCAAGAGAGATATTTTTCTACGACAGAAGAAAACTGAAATACAAATCAAGTTTCAACATCTAGGCCCCCACACATGTGTGTAAGGAAACTGTACAGTTAAGTTCAATTTCTTTTTAACCCTTGTTTTCACCACAAAAAAATGTGGATGCAAAAGAGCTGAGAATTTTCAAGCTGCTTCTTATACAAAGCCAAACCTCAAAGGTTCCAATCGAAAGCTCACTGAAGTCAAAGGAAGTCTTTTCATTAGCATTACTGACTCTGGACTATGCCCTAAAAAGAATACACCTTATTTTTTTCTCTTTCAGAACAACTGGAAGACAATGGATCTAACTTAAAAATGCATTGCTTGATCTAGGTTATAGACAGCGCAAGGGTGAGCCCCATGGGATGCGAGATTTTAATGATAACTTTCTGTTTTTCACTACTGTAACAATATAATCCTCTTATTCTGTGAGTGCTAAAATACTCATATGGTTGAGGAGATGCTTTCATTCCATAGTACTGATCCTCTAGAGATGAAGTTCCAAGGAAGTCCGAGGGATTTTTGAGATGGCCTGGGGCATGCAACTGTGAATACATTTGCAGGGTTGGTGCCTAAGTTGCCAATCAAAAGCTGAATTATTTGACAGTTTTACAATTTTTTAAAATGTAATTTCATTTGTTTGTTCCTTCCTTGATGTAGGATAACGTAAAAAGAGAAGTGACAAAGAGTCCTGTGGTACCTTAAAGACTAACTAAAATATTGAAACATAAGCTTTCGTGGGCTAATACCCACTTCGTCGGATGCATGCAGTGAAAGTGTCCAGGGGCAGATATAAATAGGTAGGCAAGAACCAGGTTAGAGATAACAGGGTGGGTCCAATGAGGCTGAACCAGCTTGTTATCTCTAATCAGGGAGGGTGAGGTATTCCTCTAGCAGCTGAACTGGCGGTGTGAACAGCGAGAGAAGATAAACTGCTCTTGTAGTTAGCTAGCCATTCATAATCTCTATTCAGCTGATTCATTTTCAAATTTGATACAATTTCAGCTCTGCAATTTCTCTTTGCAGTCTGGTCTTGAAGTTTTTTTGCTGCAATATGGTGACTTTTAAATCTGTAATTGTGTGTAAAAAGAGAGTATCTTTTTAAAATTTCAACTGTAGCACAAGCACATTTGTCAATGAGCAATGTTTGCTTTGCCAAGTTTGAAAGTAATTACTTAAGTCACAAAATTTTATAAATATTTGACTAACGCATACTATTCAAGAGAGGTACATCATCTTCTTACTGATTTAGGCACACACTCATGGAAATATTACTTGTTTATTTCATTCAGTGTATGACTTTTCACTATTCTTAAACTATTTTAATGCTAACAAAGTTGAGTGTAAAAACCTGTGAAGTCAGTGCTGAGATTTTAGATGCACAAAAGACATTTAAAATTATTGCTCTTACAACAACTCAACCACACCCTGCAGGGAAAGAATGCATAAAACAAATAATAGAGCATATTACTGAGAGTATGCACAGGTGAATCAAGTTTCCTTTGTTAAGCAAATCCTCACTTTGAACATACTGTCTTTTGAGCATCTGAAATCTCAACCCAACTTTATTTAAAACATTAAATGAAGCAGCATTTGGCGCAAAAAGAATAAATTATAACAAGAAGTTTTATTCATGTGACTTAGGCCATTTAATACAGCAGCTAGTCATATCAGGAAAGGAGTTAGCAGAAGGGCTTTTTCACTCTGCTACTGGGAAAGAACACTTTATCCCATGTTTTAACAGAAAAAGTACAGCTTTCCTCACCCCAACCAAAAGAAAAGGAGCAAGTGCCTAAAGACTAAACAAAGACATGGGGCAGATCTTCTGCTGATGGAAATTGTCAAAGATCTGCTGACTTCAGTGAAATCATTGGAGCTGTGACAATTTCCACTAGCTTAAGATATGCTTCCTGCTTCTTGCAGTTCAAAAGACAAGCAGGGCAGCAAATTAGGGCACATTCAAACTCACCTCTTTGCTGGTTTATATTCCTCACCTGCCAGGTAATCAGATGTCTGCTGCCAATTACACTTGTCTAAATTCCCCCAAGGAAATCCAGCTATTTTATTATGCCTGACTGTTGGACTGCTGAAAGCAAATGCAGAGCTCCGGTAGAGATTTTAACACTTCGCTTGTCAAGCATTCCCTGGGGTGCCAGCTCTCTTAAACAATATATAGCTACTCTATGTGAGGCTAAATTTGATAAGATTAACTTGCCACTGAAGTTTTATATCCTACAAAAAAGTGTATGCTATTAAATTATATTAAATATTTAATCTATGAGGATGGCACGGTGGGGTTTTTTTTTTTTTTTTTTTGGAAGCTGATACTCCAGTATTCATGAGTGAGGAAATGAACTTTGACAAAATGGATGGTTTGACAGATGGCAGTTTGCTTAAGAGCTCTTCCTACCAGATGTCTGCATGAATGTTCTATGAGAGCTCTGTGTATTTTTCTTTTTTATCATTTTATTAGCAAATACTTATCACCTGGTGCATATTTGCCCTGTGGAAGTTCTTGATGATTGATGAAGAAGGTGAAAACTTTTTCCATCTGACCTTTCCCTCAGCCCCACCCCCCAATGGGGGATGGAAGTGGTGGGATTTAGAAAGTCTGCATTTTAAATTCATTTAATGTTTTGGTTCCTTCTTGGAAAAACAAAACAAACAAACAAATGCAAATGATTACAGCTGCTTTAGTTTTAAAATGTTAATGATATGAAATATATGATACAACTTACTGTTTAGGCATAACTCAAGCAATGACTGTTCCATGGAGTCACGAGGACTACTCACATGGTTAAACATATGTATATTAGTAGGTGTTTGCAGATTAGCAGTGCAGATACCACTGTGATTGGTATCCTAGAAATGCATGTAATACTCAGAGAATTTATATTTAGTGAGTTGAAAGTCTCTGGCTATAGATAAAAGGGGTAAAAAAAATAGAGGTGATATCCCTGGTAGGGATCCACTATAGATCATAAAATCAGGAAGAGGACATGGATCGGGCATTTCTAGAACAAATAATAGAAATAATGAGAACATGAGACCTGGTAATAATGGGGGACTTTAACTACCCAAACAACTGTTAGAAAAATAACAAAGTAAAGTACAAAATGCCCAGAAAGTTGTTGAAATGTTTTGGGGACAACTTTGTTGTAAAGAAAGTGGAGAAGTAAGTAGGGGAAGGGCCGGCAACAGGGGGGGTACTACGGGTAGAGCTGTACCGGGCCCCGCACTTTAGGGGGGCCCTGGTACAGCTCTACCCGTAGTCATCCAGCGCGGCTCTCCTCCGGATGAGCGTGCGTGTCCCCGGCAGGAGCAGTGAGCCTGGCCGGCGGCAGCGGTGCAGTCCGGGGGAGAAAGGGCGGGGGGGAGGGGAGAGCAGCAAGGGCGGCTCACGCCGCTCCCGGGCTCTCACTCCCGCTGCAGCCAGCTGTCAGCTGGGGGGGGAGCGCCGGCTGGGCGGGGGGGGGGGCTGGGCTTCCTCCCCCAGGTGCTGTCAGCTGGGGGGGGGGGCGCTGACTGGGCTGGGGGGTGGTGGCTGGGCGGGAGGGGGGGCGGCTGGGCTTCCTCCCCCAGGCGCTGTCAGCTGGGGGGGGAGCGCCGGCTGGGCTGGGGGGGGGGCTGGGCTTCCTCCCCCAGCCGCTGTCAGCTGGGAGGGAGCGCCGGCTGGGCTGGGGGGCCCCCCAGCCGCTGTCGGCTGGGCTGGAGGGGGCCCGGCTGGGCTGGGGGCCCCCCAAACTATCAGAGTAGGGGGCCCCCAAATTTCTGTCGCCGGCCCTCAGTAGGGGGAAAGACATTCTAACTAACAGAGAGGAACTGATAGCGAATCTAAAGGTGAAAAGCAATTTGGGTGAAAGTGACCATGATCCTACTGTTTCACATTTCCTTGCAAAACCCTACAGTGACAACACCTTCGCTCACTGGGCTCAGCTACCTCCTCCATATCCTACAAAGAGTGTAGGGTCCATGAGAAGCTGGACTTGAAAATCAATTGCAGCTGCCTCTGGTACCTTGTAGGCTGGGAAGGTTATGCCTCAGAAGAGGGATCCTGGGAGCCAGAATCACAAATCCATGCCCCTGACATCAGGGCAGCCTTTGACGTGACCCATCCAGACAAAACGGGGCTGATGGAGGGTGCCCCCAAAGTGAGCTGGGTTAAGGTAAGGTCCAGTGCCTCTGGAAACTTGCCACCCCACAGCAGCTGTAACCAGTTTGCAATCCACAACCCACTGTGGACACAGACCATGGGAAGTCCCTTCTTAAGGGCTCTGACAGGCAGCACCCTTATGGAAGTGTCCAAGCAACAGCGTGGATCTCCTGTAGCTATTACTATGATTTCTGCTCTTGAACTGGTAGCTTTGATGTCATTTTGATTTGGCTTCTCCTGATCCAGACCAATGGCCTTCGTCGCAATAGAGACAGTTTTACCATATAAAAATGATGAACTGTTTCATCACATCATTTACTTTAAATACATTAAAATGCATTAAGAAATACACAGTAGCTGTAGCAAAAAGATTGTTTTAACTAGCATTCTTATACTATTATCACATTTTCTAAAACTGACAGCAGCTGCAGTTAACATGAAGAATATATCTTTTTAAACTATTAAGAAAGCAAATTTTCACTAGCATTATGGTAATTAGGGTGAATAGCCAAACAATTATAGACCAAATAGTGTTATGGCAATATCAAGGCTTGCTAACTTCATGTTAAGTGTCTTTTTGTTTTAGTTGTTTAATCAAAAAATAGCATACATTTTAAAGACCGCCTTTATAACTACATATAAGAGATTACTTTAAAAATCTAATTTTAAATGAAATAGTAATTTTCCATCAGGGATAACTTAGAAAGGATCATTAGAGTAAACAGTAAATTAATGTACTCAGTATAATGCAGACATTGGGATATAGGCTGGAACACAATTGTGATGGGAGCAGAATACTTTCCAGTCCTGGGTTGTGTAAAAAAAATATTAACTTCTCACAAGACCGTCAATGTATCTATTGGGTGAAAAGTTCTATTCTCTTCCAATTCTTATACCACACCCATTCACCATGGCATCTAAGCATATAGTATGCAATGCAACTATAACTTTTACAGTACGTACATCTCAAAAACATGAGAATGATATTTGTAAAATAATGGCTTTTTAACGTTAACATCCATGCCAAAGTCCTGGGGCAATATTCACATTTGGCTACAACCTTTCCTCAAGGTTCTCAACATATGTTAGCATGTTATGGTAGGTATTCCTCATCTGTAAAGTGAGGGTGGTAAACTGAGGCACAGATGTTAAGGAACAGATTTTTAAAAACCACTTAGTCCCCTAGTGGCATTTTCAAAAGCATCTAGGTGCCCTAATTTCTATGGGTTGAAGGCACCTAGATACTTTTGAATATCCCAGGAGGCACCTAAATACCTCTTAAAAATCTGGCCCTAAGTGAGTTGCCCAAAGTCACATAGTGAGTGTGTGGCAGAGCAGGGATTAGAACCCAACACTCCTGAAAATTTATCCCCCACATAACTGCTAGAAATACCAGCTCCCCTCTGCTATTTCCCTTCATTTGATGCTATACTGCAGAGTTCAGTTTCTCTTCCCTCATAAGTAATAACCCATGCCTCTGTAAGTTTCTTTGGCCAAGGACATTTGGATGGGACACTGTAACAGGGTGGCTTGCCCATGAGCAGGAAAGTTTGGGGCTAAGCCTGCCCTAATCACAAGGAGTTTCACCTGAGTGGAATCAGGGGATTTTTGTAAAAGACAGCAAGTGACTAATTGAAGGAGAGTGTGAGAACAGGAGCAGAAGGCTGAGCTCCAGCCAGTGAGGGCTGGGAACTAGCACTTCAGGTAGATCTTGTGATTTAAGACTTTATGTTCAATTATTTTGTGATTAAGGACTTTGACTGTATCCACTATTAAATCAACCCCAGAAAGGGGTACTGTAAGGCACAAGAAATAGGATTGTCACCTTTCTAATGGCTGGAAACTGGATCTCCTTCCCCTTCTGAGGACCCCACGCCCTGCCTCTTTCCCTGAGGCCCTGCCCTTTTCTGTCTCTTCCCCTCAAGGCCCCTCCCCTGTTGCTTGCTCCTCTTCCTCACTCACTTGCTGGATTGTCTCCACATCCCCCCATCCCCGCTGGACTCCCTATGCTCTGGGGCTGGGATGGAAGCTGCTGTAGCCTGACAAGGAGCCTGCCTGCAGGTAGGAGGAGGATCCAGCTGAGGAGCGGCTGTGGCTGATTAATGACCTGGTGCTTATGCCCATCTACTGATAACCGGGATTTTGGTGTGTAATCAGTACTTGTGACTGGACACTGCCAGGGTCCCTCTATTGACTGGACTTTCCAGTTGAAAACCGGGCGCCTGGCAACCTGGACACAGAAACTAAAAACCGGACTCTCTGGGTAAACCCCAGACTGGTGGAAACCCTAACAACAAAGACTATCCAGAGGACTTCAGGGGCCTCTAAAGGGGAAGCTAGAGGCTGGGCACTGCAGAGACACCATCAGCCACAAGGGGGAGTTGGGTGGCAGCCAACCTGTAGGCCACACTGGTATAGTAGACAGGATCTCTGAAACCCCTCCTCTCAGGGAGGGAAGTAACAATGGTGCAGGAGCAGATAATAAGATGGAGGAGATACCATAGTACCGTGTGACAACAGGAGACCCAGGCTGTCCTCTTGCAACTTCTGCAGGATCAGCAAAGGAAGGGCTGTGGACAGCCCAGCATAATCAGCAGCCAAGGCAAGAGGCTCAGTACTGTCGACAGGAGAGATACATGTTGCACTCCTGTTTCCAGGGGATGGTTCCAGGACATAGCATTTGAACCCCCCAGGTGGTGACCTGATTCCAGGGGATGGTTGGCCCAGAAATGGAGAAACACTGAAGGATGGATCCAGGTGGAAAGGAGATGACCCAAATGCTTTCAGTGTGGAAAGGCCAGGCACATTAGGCAGATCTGCACTGTGAAGAAGCTGCTGCGGAAAGCCCTGCAGAACAAGGAAAGATAATTCCCCAGTAAGAGGCCAAGTGGGAAAGAGTGCAGAACTAATACTAAGACCAGGGGAAGGAAAGAGGAAAAACACCACTCTTCAGAATGAGAATCCTACAGCACTGGGGCATGCTATAGTTTTCTGGCAGAAATGCAAGAACCACAGAGAGACACAAAGCAGGGGCAAGGAAACTGGGTTGGGACGATGATCTGGAGCAGCTCAGGCTCCAAGTAAAAGACCTGAAGCAAGCACAGAATGAAAGAAGTTAAGGAGCTTATCCTGCTCATGTGTAAAGCAGGGCAGCTGCTGGCATGGGTCAAAGAGGTCAAGAAACAGAAAATGGCAGCTGAGAGAGCATAGGAATAGGACATACATCTGGGAGCTGAGTAAGGGTGAATGATACAATGATGGCAGAACCTCCTACAGTTGCCAAGAGGTGCAACTAAGGGGGGAGGATGTGAGATGGCCACTTTCTCTGGCTGAGAAGCATTAAGTAGAGCTGGCTGTTTTGGAAGGACAAGCTCCCTGATGAGCATCAGGCATCCCTAGCAGAACGGGATCACTTTCTCATCATGGTTAGCAAACTGGAAGGGGAATTGGAGACTCTCAGGCCCAGACCCCAAAGCCAAAGGTGTAACTGAATGGGGAAAAACATATTTATATTTCCCTAGGTAGACTTTTCCAAGGTTCCAAGGGCAAGGTTCTAAGGGGTGAGGATGGCATGTAACGAGGAGCGGGGGGGTTGGGGATTCTGAGGGGGCAGTGAGGGGTCGGGAAGTCAGAGGGAGTCGGATGGGGGAGGGGCCAGGATGTTTGTGGGGGCACAGCCTTCCCTACCCGACCCTCCATACAATTTTGCAACCCCGATGTGGCCCTCGGGCCAAACGTTTGCCCACTTCTGGTCTAAAGGGCAAGGATGGTATGTGATAGGGTGGCTTTCCCCTTAATGGTTGGAGGGCCTGGGGCTAGCCAGCCATGATTACTAAAGGAGGAGTGGATTCCCTATGAAGAGCAGCAGGTGGCTGCAGCAAGGCGGGATGCTCAGAAAACAGAAGCCTGAGAATCTGTAACTGGCTTGAAGAAGCAAGAGTTGCAAGGAGAAAGACTGACTCTTGCAAATATTTTGAATTCTGCTCCAGCTCTGGGAAAGAGGGCTGGGAACCCCCCACGTAAGAGGAGAGAGACACTGAACTGGGACTCCTAGAGGGGCATTGTATATTTGAGGAGTGAATAAAATGGACCACAGATGGGGAAATGTTTTAATTTCCTTCGAATGCTGTTGAGTTTAAAGAGCCTGGAAAAAAAGAAAACAGGCAGGAACCTGTACAGCAAACTCTGGTTATTAGATGGTGGCTGAACCTGCTACAGGCACCTGTACCTGCTTGTTTATACCAATCCTCATTTGGCTGAGGAAATCTTGGATTTCAACCTTAATAACCAGCACACAACCATGAACCCCCTTCTAATTTCTCTTCATATGTCAACCCCATTTACTTCTCTGGGGCCCCCTTTACTGTTGGTTTAATGATGGAGGAGCGGACAATATTTCCTGATGGATGCTATTCAATAACCAAAACTTACTTATGCACAATGTTTTCCATCAACAACTAACATTTACCAGCAGTTACCACCCAATAGTATGAGACATGGCAGGGGTTGGGCAGGCTACCAAAGCCCTTGTTGGAATTGGTGGGGGGATGATCTAGTAAAAGCTTCTGAGAGGGTTCTTTTATTGTTTTTAATATGTTTTACTCTGTGATGCTTTCATCTAAAGAATAAATGTGTTGCTTAAAAGGATGTGTGATAACTTATAAGTGCTAGCAATTATAGCTGTTCATAGCCTTTGGTGAGAAAGCAAAGCACAGATGCTGGTCTGTTTAGGGAATTGCTGGTTTGCTGCAAATATTACTGTGTAATCAGGGAACTGTGTATCCTGGAAAAACCTCAGGAAGAGTGAGGAATCTCAGGGAGAGTGAGAGGAGGTTCACTCTCCCTGAGAGAGGAACTTCAGGGAGAGTGAGGAACTGCGAGCCTAGGGCTAGTGCCCTGGATGGTGCAAACATGTGGAAATAAGGGTGCAGTTGCCCTGAAATGTGACACTTTTTTTAACAATGACCTTGAAGAAAAAATGTTAAAAAGCAAAAGGTCGAGAATCTATCCCTGAGGATCCCAGTAGAAATACCCACTCAATGATGAGTCCCCATTTACAATTACATTTTGAGATACAGACACCAGCTTTGAATCCATCTTGCTGGCTAAAATGCCGTACAGATGTCTAAGAATATTCCATCAATGCTATCACCGTATCAATAAAACCTGTAACCTAAAAAAAAAAAGTTAGTTTGACAGGATTCATTTTCAACAAACCCACTTTAATTCTTTATTAATCAAATCCCTTATAAACTGTTCCATAATCTTGCCCAGGATCAATGTCAGGTTGACAGGAATTCAATTAGCTGGGTCATTCCATTTACCCTTTTAAAATATTGGCACAACTTTAATTGTCTTCTAGTCTTCTGGAACTTCCCCAGTGTTCCAAGACTTATTGAAAATCAACATTAGTGACTGAGAAGCTCACTGGATCAACTCTTTTAGAACTCTTGAATACAAGTTATCCAAACCTGTTGATTTAAAAATAGCTAACATTAGTGGCTGCTGTTTAACATCTGTTTAAGTTACTACTGGAATGGAAAATGTTTCACCATCAAATGACTACATCACTTTCCACCCCAACAGAAAAAAGATTTTATTGTGCATTTGTCTCTCTTGCATTATTATTGACAAATCTTTCATCTCTATCTAGTACTGGAACAATATCACTGTTATAATTATTTTTGTTTCTAATTTATTTTACTTAACTGTGCTGGCCATAGACTTCTCCTTGTGTCTCTTTGCTTCCCTTATCAATTTTCTACAATTCCTAATTTCTTGTTTAGATTCATTACTATTAGCTTCACCTTTCTTCCTTTTTAGAAATAGTTGCCTTTACTTTCCCTCTAAACCAAATTATTATTTTAAAACCAGAACATCTTTCTTTCTTGATTTTTTTGGGATTGTAACTTTTTGGGCATCTAGTAAAGTGTTCTTAAATATTTCCCTCATCATTCCTATTTTTTCATTTTATATTTTTCTCTATTAGGGAGGTTCATTTCAGTATTTTAGGAGATAAGAGGTATGAACAAATAAATCTGGAATGGCTGCAGTAAGGGGTTAGAGTAGGAAGATTAGAATGCTTGCCTGCTGGAAGCGGTAGAGGGCGGGGGGAAGCTTATATCCTACGCCCATAAAGCAGAGGGGCTAGCAATGGTAAAGAAAATAGCTCTGATCATCTCTAGCCAGAAATTATTAAAATAAAAGTATAAAAATATGAATGTTTCTCCCCTTTTAATTAGAAACAATAATCTCTGGAGTCACTAATGAAGCAGTAAGTGGTTAACATGGATGTTATATTATTAATATTCTAAACCTATAAGGAAAATCAAAGGTCAGCAGAACTTTAAAAAAAAGAGAGAGATGACGGAGTTTGTTTTTAATTTGCTTTCAAAAACATGGTCATTGACCTTTTAAATTGCCAGCCGATTACAAGCATTGTAGTGTCATTACTAATTACATGCTGGGAGCATAAATTTAAAATAGCAATTTCAGTTTTCAGTTCATCAGGAGAATGCAGGAAAATGAAATTGCATACTAATTAGTCCATGTGTGTCAGACACCTGAAAGGTTAGGGGGAAAACTGCACTCATTACAAGTGAGTTATAAGCAAAGTACTCAAAACCTTTCACTTGACGGGCTGTAGATAAATAAAGAAATTAAATGACAAAAGATAATAATGTTACAGGCAAAAATAGCTAGGGCCTGAATATAATTATACTTTGTGGGATTTTGTCCATTATATAACAACTTCCCTGAGAATTTTCTTCACATTGGAAACTATGATAAAGAACACCCTACTCTTTTAGGTTCATTGAACCGTACATTAATTTGCTTTCTACATATATATATGAATCTATAAATGATTTTCTTGTTTCATACCATTCTGCCTAATCTCTGTGAAACATTCATTCAGTTTCTGAAAAGAAAAGAAAAGCCATTTGAGAGCCCAACTATTCCATCATTCAGACCACCATCCAGGGGATGCTCTCATGGATCTCCGCCATCCTGCACACAGACTGGATGAGGTCAGCTGATTCCACAGCACTGAGTTCCACTGCTACCACCCTGCCCTGGATCCCACTGGGAGCCTTCTTCAGGGGCAACACTTACAGATGGGGAGGCGGAAAGGGGTCGGCTGAGGATGGAAGGCATGTTCCTCATTTCCCCCTTTCCCTCAAGAACTGCAGGAAATTGGCCAGAAAGTTAATAGATTCCAAGGCTAGAAGGGACCAATGTGATCCTCCTGTACAACATAGCACATAGATCCATCCCAAAATAATTCCCAGAGCAGATCTTTGAGAACAAAATCCAATCTTGATTTAAACGCTGCCAGTACTAGAGTCTTGATAAATTGTATCCTGTCTTCCGACAGTGGCCAATGCTAGGTGCCCCAGAGGAAATGAACAAGAACAAGTAATCATCAAGTGATCCATTCCATGATGCTCATTCCCATCTTCTGGTAAACACAGGCTATGGCCATCATCTCTGCCCATTCTGGCTAATAGCTATGAATGGACCTATCCTACATGAATTTATCTAGTTATTTTTTGAACCCTGTTATAGTCTTGGCCTCGCAACATCCTCTGGCATAGAGTTGCACAGGTTGACTGTGCATTGTGTGAAGAACTACTTCCTTTTGTTTGTTTCAAACCTGCCTAATAATTTCATTTGGTGAAATTCTTGTGTTATGAAAAGGAGTAAATAATTCTTATTTACTTTCTCCACACCATTTATGATTTTATAGACCTCTATCATATCCTTGCTCAGTCATCGTCTTTTCCAAGCTGAAAAGTCCAGTCTTATTAGTTTCTTCTCATACGGAAGCCATCCCATACCCCTAATCATAACCTCCTCCTTGTTAACCTAAATAGATAGACTCAAAGATGTCAATCACTCTAAGGCAGCAGTTCTCAACCAGGAGTCTGCAGCTCCATGGGAAGCCATGAGCAGGGTTCAGGGGATCCGTCAAAATAGACCAGGCTTCAGCCCCGGGCACCAGAGCTTGGGCTTCAGCCCCTCACTCACTGCAGTGGGTCATCCAGCCTGTGGGTCAGCACCTGCAACACATTTCACACTGAGTATGTAAAATAAAAAGAATATTTTGTTTTTTTATTTTTATACTTATATTATCCTTTTCTTGTGTGTATTTAACTGTATAACTATCAATTTAATACAGTTTTTAATCTACTGGATATGCAAAAACACAGTTGTGGCATAGGTGGGTCATAGACTTTTTATAGCCTGTTGGGAGACCTCAGAAAGGAAAAGACTGCTCTAAGACATATTTTCTAATAATTCTGATGGCTATTCTCTGAATTTTCTACTCTCCAGTTTATCAACATTCTTCTTGAATTGTGGGAAACAGAATTGGATACAGTATCCAGCAGTGGTCACACTAGTGCCAAAGATAGAGGTAAAATAACCTCTCTACTCCTACTTGAAATTCCCCTGTTTATGACTTCCACTGCATGCATCCGATGAAGTGGGTATTAGCCCACGAAAGCTTATGCTTCAATACTTTAGTTAGTCTTTAAGGACTCTTTGTCTCCCCTGTTTATGTATCCTTGAGTTGCATCATCTTTTTTTTTTTTTTTTTTTTTGCTATAGCACCACATTGTGAGCTCATGTTCAGCTGATTATCCACTGTGAACCCCAATCTTTTCAAAGTCACTCCTTCCCTCATATGGTTCCCCATTCTGTGACTATTAGCTACATTATTTGTTGCTAGGTGTATGCATTTTCATTAGCCATATACACAGAATATTGTTTGCTTGAGACTAGTTTGCCAAGAGATCCAGATCACTCTGAGTCAGTGACCTATCTTCTTTGTTGTTTACCACTCTAATTTCTGTGTCATCTACAAACTTTACCAGTGATGATTTTATGTTTTCTTCCTGGTCATTGATTAAAGAATGTTAAATAACCGAGGGCCAACAATGGATCCCTGCCAGCCCTCACCGGAAACAGACCTGCTTGATGATGCTTCCCCACTTGCAATTGCATTTTGAGAGAAAATCAAGGTAGCTATAACGGAGATCTATCAGCTAGCTAATTTTTAATTCATTTAATGTGTGCCACGTTAATTTTAGATCATTCAGTTTTTTTTAATCAAAATGTCATGAAGTCAAATACCTTAGACAAATCTAAGCATATTATGTCAACACTATTACCTTCATCAACCAAACATTTCATCGCCTCAAAAAAAAAAAGGCAATGTAGTTTAACAGGATCTATTTTTTTCATAAACACAGGTTGATTGGCATTAATTACATTATCCTCATTATTAATCGAGTCCCGTCCCATATCATCTGCTCCATTATCTTGCTTGGGATTGTTGTCAGGCTGCCAGGTCTATAATTACCCATGTGATGCCATGTACACTTTTTTAAAATTGGCACAATATTAGCTTTCTTGCATCTTCTGGAACTTTCCCAGGGCTTCCAAGACTTATTGAAAAGTAACATTAATGGTCCAGCAATCTCCTTAGCCAGCTCTTTAAAAACTTTTGGCTTCGAGTTATCTGGACCTTCCAGTTTAGAAGAAGTGTCTCCCTTGAGTAGCTACTGTTTATCATCACCCAGAGGTACTAGTGCAATGGAAAAAATGTTATCAAAATGAGAGACTCTATCATCTATTTCTTCCCTAAATACAGAATATTTATTGTACACTTCTACCATTTCTTCATTATTGTGGACAATTCTACCATTTCCATCTACTATTGAATGAATACCACTGTTAGGATTCTTTGTTCTTAATATATTTTAAAAATTCCTTATTGTCTGTAACTTTGCTGGCCATAGATTTCACCTTGTGATCCTTTGCTTCTGTTATCAATTTTCTACAATTCCTAATTTCTGATTTATATATACTATCAATTCCCCTTTCTTCCATTTGTTATACATTATTTTTTTACCATCTGTTATAGCTACCTTCATTTTCTCTCTAAACCAGGTTCGTTTTTCAACCAGAACAACCTTTTCTGTCAATTGTGGGATTGTAGCTTTTTGGGAATTTAATAAAGTGTTCTTAAATTATTCCCAGTTATTATTCATATTTTTCTGATAAAATCCTTCTCCCCAGCTGATCTGATTCATAATTGGTTTCAGCTTTGTGAATTTGGCCCCATTAAAGCACCAAGTATATATGTCTTACTGGACTGGACTTTATTCTGCTTGCACATTGTAAATATGATCAAGTCATGATCGCTTTTACCCATTAATATTTATTTCTGTGCTCAGTTCCTCTTATCTGTTAGGACAAGGTCTATTAAAGTTAATGCAGTATCAGGCTATGTTAACTTTCTCAGAGCCTTCACCAGAGTCTGCATTTTTAGGGAGATTCTAAGAGAGGTGCTAGATTGGCCTCCTATGGAGTCTATCCTCAGTTAAAGCTAGATTGTTGTTAGGCACAACCCTGTAGTGGAGGCAATACAGAACACCACTTACCTTTGGTGACCGTTCGGAGAGACCAGGGATTGCAATGAGAAAATTAAATAAATTCTCCCAGGCTCTTGTGCAAGGGTGAGGTCTGAGACTCCTGCTGCTCCAATCCTTTGCTCGCCAACTTCCCCCAACTCTGTGCACCCATGTGAGGACCAGGCAATATCTGTCCCTTAATGAGTATTTTACTGGTCAGAGAATGAAACGGGTCCAATGCAAAGTACAATGCATGCATGAAATCTGATTTTCCAGTGGTTCATCTCTCTGAGAAATCAAAACCAATTTCCAGCAGAACCTCAAAGGCATTTCTCCTCGACAAGGACTATTTCCCTTCCCAGTTTAGAATGTTTTTATCCCCAGCTATTTTAGCACTAAAGGTATTCAGAAAAACATTGCAAGGTTTTTGTATTTATATTTTATGGGAATAAGGTATTTTTATTTTCACTCTCCTACTGAAAAGTAGCTCAACAATTTTTCTTCAGGTGCTGAAACAGAAGTTACCCTTCGGTAGAGATAAGCCCTGGCAAATTTCATTTCAATAAGTGAAAGTTTCCAAATGTTATGACTGACTGAAAACAGGTTATAATGGAAATGCTCAGGCAACCTTAACTATAGATATCTCTAGTGCTCTGGCTATAATGAAACTATGGAAAATATCTAGCCTTAGAAAATGCAACACTACCTGTCAGTGTTCACACTGAGCTTCAATTTTTCATGTCTTTTCTGAAAAATCCACATAATAAAGTGTAGTGAACCTTATTTATGCCCAGGAAGAATGGCTGGAAAGGATCTGTTCCAAGACTCTAGATAAACTGCTGCAGTTTCTAAGAATCCCCCTCCAATCATGACTACCTTTCATTCTAAGTGCAAGGGGGAGATGGAGGGACAAAGTAAGAAAGAGTCACTTGTGAGAGAGGCAAGAAACACTACTTAATGAATTATTGAAAGGCTCATAAATACCATTGTGATAAAAGTTGTATAAGAATCAGAATAGAATAGAATCAACACTACCTAGTGTTATCTGTCAGCTCTGTGTTCTTGGGGAACCAGAGCACAGTTCCCAGCATTACTGGTGAATATAATAAAACAAAATATAATGAAGGCAAGGCAGTGAAGATAATGAAGGCAAGTTAGCCCTATGGGCTACAGTCCTTAGAAGAGCTGACTTGAAAACAAGAATTTAATTTCACATAAAAGACCTTTTATATATTTTTGTGAAAAAATATATACAAAGAGAGTGCCCCATAAAGAATAGCTAAAAGCCCAGGGTTAGGGCACTGATATAGGAAATGAGAAACCTGGGTTTAAGTCCCTGCTCTGAATCAGGCAGAAAGTCCCACTCTAGTTGACTGGAGACAACTTCCCTCTAGCAGAGCCTAAAAGGATAATTTACTACTTCATGTTCCGATTTTACTTTTAAGTTAGGTTCTGACTCCAAGAACATATTTCTTCCCATTGTATACATTCAGGAAGTTCCAATTCCCTGCTGGACTTTATAGAAGGAAACAGATCTTAAGATACTTAAGATGTTTGGTTTTGCACTATGTAATTATAATAATAATAATAAAACAACATAGGGTAAAATTTTAAAAATATCACTTGCTCCTAAATATCACAGGTGGTTTTGAAATTTTTACCTGTGAGAGATTTTGGATCTGAAATTTAGGTAAGTAGGAAAAGTGCATATAACACTTGTAAACATACATTGTACCTACTAGTCAGTAAGTATGTAGCTAGACAGAGAGGATACAAATAGAGGGTCCAACCTTAAAGTCCCTCCCTGTGCAAAATTCACAGTAAAGCAAATGAGAATTGTGTCTGCAAAAAGACTTCAGGATTGAGCCTGTGGCTTTATCAAAGGCTGTCCATCAACAGCTGCTGCTGCTAAATGTTACTATAACTGCACTAATGAACAGAAACGTGGCATATCTGAAAAGTTGACTCTTTGATAAGAATCTGTTTCTATGTCAGTTACAATGGAGTATTAGAGCACGTCGTGTTTTTATAGGAGTTGTATATTTTACACAAACAAAGAAGCTGAAATTAGGATCCTCTCCCACCTCCCCTTTAATCTAGGATGCATTTATGAGAGTGAACAAGAATCCTGCTATTAGTTTACCACTTATCTTCATCAGTTTCTTAAATGACTCTGGCAATTGAGTCTAGGAGATTTTTTTTTTCACTCCCACAACTCCATCTGTTACCTGAATCCATGGCCATCTGTCATTTTCTGCAGCAGTCCAAGCATTTACAAGACCCTTCTTATTAAGTCGTGCATAGTACGGATACCATTTCTGGAGCCCAAAAAGAGCCCGATGGGTGGATGATGCAGTAATTTGTTGGTTTGATACAATTCCTCCTTCTATTCCCAAGGGGCCAGAGCATCCTATGAATGAAGAAAGGGGAAAAATGAATACACCTGAAATGATCGATTACTCAGATTCATGATTGACATACTTGGAATAGTGGTTAAATTAATCCAGGATGCTACTGGTTTCAAATATGTTATTAGTGGAGATTTAAAGCATCTGAGTAGTACCGTACTATCAGCAGAACTGAGCAAACAGTGCAAAACATTGTGAACAGTTAATTACATTCAACAACTGATTAGATTAACTTCATGACTCCTTTTTGTTTGCTTTCCACAAACATTTAAAAGTCTGAGGTTTATGAATTCAAGTATTCACAAAAATGAACTGCAAGCCTGAATGCTGCAATATTTGCTAAAAACAAATTCCAAATCGTATAATTACTGTAAAATTGGCATTTTGCCATTTGTGCTGTGATGGTTAGTCCTCTAGCCAACACAGTGGGAATTGCGAATATTGTAATAGAATATATAATTGGAAATTTGCGCTGCATTGGTTAGTTACATAAATAACCTTATATTAACTCAGGTCCTGGAGTGGAGCTCTTTTGTAGCTAAATGATGCAGCACAAGATGTATATTCAGTTGCAATATTTACAATTTTATTACAAACTTTCCTATTATGCTCATCACCAAGGTACTTGAGCACCTCAAGAATGTTAATGGATTGATTCTCCTAAGACGCCTCTGAGGTACTATGACATTTGCACATGATTGGTTATGCAAGTCATTCAGTCAGGGAACAGAACCCACAACCACAACACTTACATGAGTAACCAGTACAGAGAAAAAACGGACTGTTCAGACTTCGCAAATATTCTGCTGACTGAGAATAATTTGCTGAAAAAAGATGCAAATCATTTTGATTTTTTTTCTGTTCCAAAACAATTCACAAGGGGAAATTCATTACATCAGTTATTTGTAACTTATTTGCTTAGCTCTGCAAATGATCCTCTGCAAGTTTGTGGGCTAAATATATCTGGGTAATTTGAAACAGGACAGTAGAAAGCAGACATTTACAGGCATTGATCAGGACATACAGCTGCATGAACAAAAGACACAGGGATGGATTTAAGTGACCAGCTGCAATTTTATTAATTTATCACTGCGAAGTCAAGCCAGGCACCCATTCCCTGCTCTCACATACCAGGCATTTAACTGGGTCTAACAGTGAGTTATTGGGCTCCCTCCATATAGCAATAACTCAGGGTAAACCCTCCTCGGCCTCCCCGGGGACTTAGCTCACCTTCGATTTCTCTCCCACTCTCTAAAATGAGAGGATAGAGGTAAACAAGAAGGGACCTTAGTCTGCAAAAAATTCACATGCCCCCTTCTACTATAGGCACAAGGTCCACCAGCAAAATCTTGGGTCTCACCTCTGGGAACTAGTCCTTTTAAAAAAACTTTATCTGCACTAGCCACTGGGGGCAAGAGCAATCAGCTTCATTGCATACCCCTATCCCTACCGCCTGGCACCTATTTCCTGCCTGATCAAGCCCTGAAGGTCGCAGAGTCAAATGTCAGCCTCTACATGTGACAGATGAACTCCATTAACCCTAAAATTCTCAGGCTCTGTGTTGCAAGTGTCCCTAAGTGTGATCCCTCAGCCACGTGCCTATAAAATTATGCAAGCCACTTTACAGTTCATATTTTTCCAGTCCCTGTTGATGCTCCCTGCCAATTTCACCTTATAAGCATTTTTGACCAAATCAGAACATGCTCAGCCAATTCCCCATCCCTCTGAATCCTAATTCTTGCAAGCACCAAGCTAAGAGGGACGAGGCGCTTTTGCAAAATCTCAGGTGAGTTTACATAGATGGGGCAGAAGGGCATCAAAGCCATTTAGCTCTGTGCCATCAACCCAATGAAAACTAAAGGACTCAAGGAGGAGAGGCCAGACTTATCCTGCCAAGAATGTGCTCTTGCAGTCTCTCCTCTTTCTCCTCCAATATCCTGCGGTCCTATCAACATCCCCTCCTGTTGATCAGGGAGAAGGGAGACATTTTGAACCATATTTGCAATCTGAATATAGGCATCACCACCTTAAGCATTAACTGAGAATGAATTCCTAAGCGTTGTTTCTATAAAATCCTTACTACACACTGTGATAAACTTACAAATAATTTAATTCAAACAGACGGTGGGGAAAAATTGACTATTGCAATGCGCTCCCTTTCCCCGAAGCTGTGGCAGGGAGACAGCACTGGTAGTCAGTGGCAGCATGATCTCAGGCATTATTATATATAACTGACAAATGAGATAAATATAAAACAGATTGTAGTTGTAAGTTGACTTTGGGGTGAGGGATAATAGGCCTCTAAAATACTCTGAGGGGCTCCATGCTTATTGTTTTCCAAATGAAAAAATCTGCTCACTGTACAGCTACAAAACATGCTGGATGAAATCCTGCCCTCACTGAAATCAATGGCACTGAAATCAACAGGACAGGATTTCATGTGTTATTTCTACCAGACAAATTCAGTGTGAAATCTGGAAGCCTTGTTCTGTTTTTTCTGGGTCATCCAACACCATCAACATAGATTCTGCAATTAGAGCTTAGTTAATAATTCTGTGGATGCTGCATGAATCAGAATGACATTCAGTTCACTCTCCCCCAGCTGTATTGGTTGCACAGTGGTAACAGGAGGAAAAAAATAGTAAAACCTTCTCTTTGTCACTGGCAAAAGCAGACATCACAAAGAATGAACCTGAGGAGAACTGTTAACGATGTGCCATTTTTACACAGGAAAATCCAACTTGTAAATTAAGAATCAGAGAGGTAGCCGTGTTAGTCTGGAATAGCAGAGGTAACAAAGAGTCCTGTGGCACCTTAAAGACTAACTATAAAGTATAGAAGCATAAGCTTTCGTGGGCTAAAACCTTCTCTTTGTCACTGGCAAAAGCAGACATCACAAAGAATGAACCTGAGGAGAACTGTTAACGATGTGCCATTTTTACACAGGAAAATCCAACTTGTAAATTAAGAATCAGAGAGGTAGCCGTGTTAGTCTGGAATAGCAGAGGTAACAAAGAGTCCTGTGGCACCTTAAAGACTAACTATAAAGTATAGAAGCATAAGCTTTCGTGGGCTAATACCCACTTCGTCGGATGCAAGCAGGGTTTTGGACCCCTTTCTAATTTGTTAAAATAATCCCATTGATCCTGAGAATTGTCACCCTTTCAAGCTAGAGGAGGATTTTCTAAAAAAATATGGGGCTTCAAAAGTTAATGTTTCTGATTTCTGCACAAAGAATTTAACTTCTTTATCAATTCTGACATTGAATTATTTTCTTTTTCTTGCCTAAACCAAAAACTTTTTCTTCTAGTTGATTCAAAATGATGTTTCTGAAACTCAGTGTAAACTCAACATGAAGTGTCAAAATTATTTGTTGAAAAATGTCAAAACAAAAATATTTTGACATTTCTAATTTTTTTCCTTCATTTCTTTTTTTTGTAAATATTTTAATAGTGTCAGTGCCTCCCCAAATGCATATATCAGGGAATTTACCACACGGCTCTCTCAGGAACTGCAGTGGCAAAAGGAGCAGGGACCGTAGCAGCAAAAGGAGCAAAATGTGGGGTCACCAGGTGGCCACATGCCGGCAGCTCCTTCACTGTGGCTGTACAGACCCCAGACAGGAGAGGCAGCTGTGTGGAAAGGCTGGAGGTTGGACAGCCGTGCCGGAGGAGGTGCCAGCATAGGGCTGCCCAGCAGCCCCATGTTCTGCTCCTCTGTCTTTCCGATATGGCATATCAGCAATAAATATCTTAATGGTATGGCGTACAGTATTGTACCACCCTACTTGTAACAGTGAGTACAACACTTTCTATGCTCCATCAACTATGACCATATACCATCTGAATTATATGTTTTCCCTAGCTTTTGGGGGATTACTCCTAAAATCCACAGCTAATTTCTAGATCCAGAGAATATTTATTTCACTATATACATTTCTTTTTGTAATTGCACTTGCCTTGATGTGTCGAATTGTGTTTTGACAATTTGTTAAGGCCATGTCTACACCTACAAGCTTATAGCGGCAGAGATGTACTGGTACAGTTGTGCTGCTCTAAGATCACTCGTGTCATCACATTATGCCAGTGGAAGAGAGTTTGCCCACTGACATCATAAAACCAGCTCAACCTGTAGCAGTAGCTATGTTGACAGGAGAGTGTTTCCCCCACAACATAGTGCTGTGCACATGAGAATTTATGCCAGCAAAACTTATGTCACACAGGGGAGTGTTTTTTCACACCCTTGAGTGACAAAAGTTTTGCCAACATAAGTGCTAGTGAAGACATGTCCTAAGAATAAGACCCCAAATTCACAATTTGTAAATGAAAAAATCTAAAATACAACACTGGAGATTTTTTTTTTTAAACTTCAATGCATTTTCCAAAACCTACTAAATGAAATACATAGCAAACATTAGACTAGACATTCATTTCTTGATAAAGATAGCAAGGTATATAGAACAATCAGAGAGATATTTGCATGTGCAGTTGTAATTGTTATCCAAGGTAATATTCTATAACATTAGATATTTTCAATTCCACCTTCTAAGTAGGACATTCAAGAAAGAACGGATCATACAGATAAATGCCTCCCATTACAGAGGCACATCAATTCTATTAGCAAAATGGAATGATTGGTTTATCTATTATTGAAACAAAAATAGCTGAATTACACTTTTGGTTAGGATTATAAAAGGTGTAGGGACAAAATTCTACTCTCAGATCGAGATGACCTCTCGTGTTCTGTATTTTCCCATATTCTGTTTCTACGGGAGAAGAATATTAGCTAAGATCTGCCATGTGGATCTGAGATCAGATATTTGCCTTTAGAGAATATGGAGTTGCCTTATAGTTAAAGTTCTCTCAGAAATTGTTGACTTGGTCATGAAAATAAACTCAGTTGTGAATTACTTTAAAATCATGTTTTAAGATAATCTGTTTTAATTTGTGCAAGAGCTGTAAAGTTCCAGTTTGCATTATGCAGTGTTCTGACAGTTCTCCCCAGATAAGTTACAGCTAACAAATTAAAAAAAGGAGTTACCTTATTAATTGTGAAAAATCCTTGTTCTTTAGCTCAAAATATGCAAATGTTACTTTATTTTGTTGTGCAAATGCAAAATTTAGAAACATTCTCATTTGCACAATTACAAAAGCCACATTTTATTTTTTCTTTTAAACAATGATTCTCTCAAACTTCTGAAAAATCTCAGCTGAAGCACACCATACATCAAGTTTATGTCAACTATTTGCATCATGGGAGTATTGGTAATAGGATAACTGCTGCACAGGATTTGCAATGTGAGTCATGATTTAGATATTTTAAAGATTTCTTTTCTTTTTCTGCAAATTAAGATCTAAATGAGTCTGTTTAGTGCTCAGATGCTATGACATGGTGTTTGGTACTAAAAGTGAAAGAAGAAAAAAAACAAACCCAGAACTTTTCAAGATTCTTCTCTTTTTAAACAAAGCTGAGGTACATATTTTCCCCCCGGAACATATACAAGCCGTACTCTCTCTTGGCACCTCCCTATTACAATTCAAAGTTAATTTAACAGAATTCATGACAAGATGAGAAATTGGAGCCTCAGAGGGAGGCAATTGCTTCACTAAAGTGAAGCTGTGCAATGCAGGCTGGTCAATGCCCGTCAAAGTAGTCATGCACGTTTATGAGGTAATGCTGTCATATCTGAGTGACAGTAAAGCTTGATTAAAAAAAAAACCTGTGTGAAAGTTGAACAGCACATTCATGATGTAGAATACGGTTAGGAAGATTTTCTCATCTGGAACTGTTACTGGAATAAAAAGAGCCAGTGGCAAAATACCAACTCTACCAATATGTTTTAATCCCTGTCAAACAACTGGTGTACACCAAGTGCAGCACCACTGTTGCTTCTCTTACATTCATTAAAAATGAACCCACACATGCAAACACTATGTACAGAATTCCCAAAATAAAAGGAATGCCAATAAACCACATAGCCATGAATGGAATCAAGAAAATGTAGGAATTAATGCAATATATTACACCCTCAAAAACCTAGAGAGTTGAGAATCAATTTACCCTTTTAATTCTCCTAATAACCAATCAGCATCAGTTTGGAATTAAGATAAGCACTAAGGGGTTGCTTTAGCATACAAGACAACAGATACAACAAGAGCGCAGGATATCAGCAATATGAATAGAGAAACAATTGGCCATCTTTCTTTCAGATGGATATTAATATGGAAAAATGATATTGATATTGACCTTATTAAATAAAGGGGCAAATCTTTTTAGGAATGATTGAAGAGAGAGTAATAATAGTAATAAGCAAAAAGATCAAGGAGTAGGTGTTAATTCACTGGACAAACATGCTTACTCAAGTGGATTTAATGCTGATTTCTATAATTTATTTCAAACTAGAAGTTAAGCAGGGCCTCCAAATGGTTTAAATGTTGATTGAAAGTGTGTAGACTAAACCCTTGCAAATAAGGGTCAGATTTCTTGTTTCTTAAAATGACGTCTGGCTGATTATGCAGCATGAATTCATAGCTTTCATTTATTTGGTTGCTACATCTCCAGAAAATGTAATAAAAACAAACAGATTTAAAATGGAAGGTATGCAAAAAACAAATTTACTCTAGACATTTGCAGTCCCTCTCTTCCTCCAAGCACCTCATTTTGTGGAGTGAGATTACTCTGGCTGTTCTTAGCACAGCATGGTAATTACACTGACCACAAAGCCTGACAATGGGATTACAGATGACCTCCGATATTGCAATAATTAATGCTGATTCATGCATAAACTTTCCTCTGTGCAATACAGTTTGTTTTATATAGGACACCACTCTTCAGACAACACTAATATTATAAAGGATCTGATTATATGATTAGGCACAATCAGTTCTGTAGTTTATTACTTTCCATCCATACTCTTTATATATGATGGACTGCTAATGTGGGAATTTCTAAATCCACAGAACACTAAAATCCTCTCCTCTGTGCAAACAAGATTTGTGCAGGAGAGTTCTGTACTAATTTGGACTCAAACAATCTTCCCTTCCTTGGTCTGCAGTTTACCAGTGAAACTGCTTCATCACTACAGTAACCTCTGCAGCAAGTGAACCAGTATGGGTAGGAGAGACTTGCATATTTGATCCTTTAGTTATGTTCCACACCCCCAGGACTCCTTTAGGACCCAAGAATACTGTGCATGGAACCATCACAGAGCACATAGGGCCAGACTTTTAAAAAAGTATTTAGGCATCTATCCTCATTGAGATTTAGGCACCTAGGTGTTTTTGACAATTAATTTAAGCATCTATCTGTATATTTAGGTGCCTAAATAACTTTAAAAATCCGGCCCATAGTTTCTCTGTGGTTTGTCCCCATCATGCATTAGAACAATTGCAGCTCTAATATAAAAGCTGATCAGTGCTTTTAGAGCTTTCATTAATAAGAACATAAGAACATAAGAACGGCCATACTGGGTCAGACCAAAGGTCCATCTAGCCCAGCATCCTGTCTACCGACAGTGGCCAATGCCAGGTGCCCCGGAGTGAGTGAACCTAACAGGTATGATCGAGCGATCTCTCTCCTGCCATCCATCAGCCCCCTCTGACAGACAGAGGCTAGGGACACCATTCATTACCCATCCCGGCTAATAGCCATTTATGGACTTAGCCTCCATGAATTTATCCAGCTCTCTTTTAAACCCTGTTATAGTCCTAGCCTTCACAGCCTCCTCAGGTAAGGAGTTCCACAGGTTGACTGTGCGCTGTGTGAAGAAGAACTTCCTTTTATTTGTTTTAAACCTGCTGCACGCCAATTTCATTGAATGGCCCCTAGTTCTTCTATTTTGGGAACAAGTAAATAACTTTTCCTTATTCACTTCCTCCACTCCACTCATAATTTTATATACCTCTATCATATCCCCCCTTAGTCTCCTCTTTTCCAAGCTAAAAAGTCCTAGCCTCCTTAATCTCTCTTCATATGGGACCCGTTCCAAACCCCTAATCATTTTAGTTGCCCTTCTCTGAACCTTTTCTAGTGCCAGTATATCCTTTTTGAGATGAGGAGACCACATTTGTACGCAGTATTCAAGATGTGGGCACACCATGGATTTGTATAAGGGCAATAAGATATTCTCCGACTTATTCTCTATCCCTTTTTTAATGATTCCTAACATCCTGTTTGCTTTTTTGACTGCCGCTGCACACTGCGTGGATGCCTTCAGAGAACTATCCACAATGACTCCCAGGTCTTTTTCCTGATTGGTTGTAGCTAAATTAGCCCCCATCATATTGTATGTATAGTTGGGGTTATTTTTTCCAATGTGCATTACTTTACATTTATCCAAATTAAATTTCATTTGCCATTTTGTTGCCCAATCACTTAGTTTAGTGAGATCTTTTTGAAGTTCTTCACAGTCTGCTTTGGTCCTTACTACTTTGAGCAGTTTAGTATCATCTGCAAACTTTGCCACATCACTGTTTACCCCTTCCTCCAAATCATTTATAAATAAGTTGAATAGGATCGGCCCCAGGACTGACCCTTGGGGAACACCACTAGTTACCCCTCTCCATTCTGAAAAAGTTCCATTTATCCCTACCCTTTGTTCCCTGTCTTTTAACCGGTTTTCAATCCATGAGAGGATCTTCCCTCTTATCCCATGGCAGCTTAATTTACGTAAGAGCCTTTGGTGAGGGACCTTGTCAAAGGCTTTCTGGAAATCTAAGTACACTATGTCCACCGGATCCCCCAGTAATGCCAGTCACTAAAGCTCTCTCAGGTAAATTAAATTTGCACAGCAAGGTACATATGAGATTGAATAGAAATGCCTGTACTTCTCCCTTCCGTTATTAAGTTTTAACTTGGGTTTTATTTTTAAGATACCCCCAAACTATCATAATCATTCTAGGTATTGCAGAAAAATATTAACAATAATTTTCCAATTGTTGTAAACTTAATCAGGGTTGAGTTTGGTCTAATCTTTGGAAGCCTGTATATCCACAGCCAAGAACGTTGATTAAAAAACCTGGCCTCTTACACACGCTGACCTAGATTTATTAAAATGCATTGTCCCACTGGAGCACAATTTCCTTGGCAGGTCATGCAGAAGGATGCAGCCAATGATGTACTGACCAGTTGAAAATTCTGAAGTTCTGAACCTATGCCTTGAATTAGCCACATGGACAGAATGAAAGTGGCCCATGATATTTTCTTAAAAGTACTAATCAGGTACTGTCAGATTAAACACAGTTTGTGAAAAAAATATATACTCACACACACACACACACACACACTTGTACCCAGTGTGTCCAGTGAAACCCAGCATTAATGCACTAAAATATTTATTTTTAAAGGTATACAGTAGTCAGATAACTCCTCTTGTAGATAGAATTGGAAAGACAAGACACCATTACATTGAAAGGTCCCCTGCATTACTTTAGCAAACTTATGAGAGCTGCAACGGGAAAAAATGGGACTATCACGTCAGTACAATTAACATCCCTCCAAGACATTCTGACAATGAGACTCTTCACTGGATTCAGTTGGATTACACTAGGCTTTTTGAGTGCTGAATCTCATTTTGCAGCCCAGGTACATTTTTTGTGTAATGTGCTTTAGTTTTTTTAGAAGAGCAGCAAAACATATCTTTTAGAAAAATGACAACAATATTGCCAGTTACAAGACACATTCACTGAGACTGTTTAAAAACTACCAGCTGCAGTAATATGAATTCTGTATTGTAATAAAATAGATGTTCTTTGGAAAGAACTAAAAAAAAATAAAAGGAGCTCTTTACAATATAGTGCTGATGTAAAATGCTAAATATGAGCTATAACCACTGTAGAGAACCTGAATTGCATGCAAATAGCTATTATTTAAATTCTGCTATCCACAAGTTACAGTTTTCAAAGCCTCTAAGGTGTTTCTATCTTCTACCATAAAATATATAAGTTCTTCATAACTGGAAACTCAGATATCAGAAGTTATGTCCTGATCCTGCAAGATGTTCCATGTAGGTGAACCCATGCACATATTTGTGAAAAAAAAAATCTGCAAGCACCATGCTACAAATGTAGGATTACACTGGGGGAGGCAGTGACCTACATTAGGGTTGAAATTCAAAATCAATATTTCCACACTCACTGTTCTCCATAGGCATAAAATATGGTATTTCATTAAATGATTTCATAATGTGTACAATAATACAAAGTCTACTTTTGCAGCTGTAGGTCTTAGTATAGGAACTGAATTACAAATTCTGCTTAACAATATTAATATTGTATCACACATGAAGCTCTTTTTTCACCTAATTTTGGGCACTTAGCCTAGGTACCTTCAGTTATGGAACTGGACATCAATACTTAGACCACACTTTTCACACATGGGTGCCAGTATATGCACCTACCATTACAAACAAAATAATACATTTCCTTCCTGGATATTAAATAGTTTAGACTGCTCAATTCATCAGATGATATGTGTGACAGGCAACCCGTGGGCCAGGAGTACCGGCCACTGCTGAGTCAGAGTTGGGCCACTGAGTCCCTCTCCCCTAGCAGCAGCGGGAGTTTGGGTGAGGATTTTAGGGCTGGGAGTTGGGGCAAAGGATGGGGTGCTTGGACAGTGCTTACCTGGGGGGATCCCTGGAAGTAACAACATGCCGCTCCGATAGCTCTTAGGTGAAGGCGTGGCCAGGCAGCTCTCCGCGTTGCTTCTGCCTGGAGGCACTGACCCTGCAGTTCCCATTGGCTATGGTTCCTGGCAAATAGGAGCTGTGGAGACACTGCTCTTGGTGGAGGCAGCATGCAGACTTGCCTGGCCAAGCCTCTGCCTAGGACCTGAGGTAGGGGGATGGTGCTACTTCCGGGGAGGTGCAGAGCCAGGTAGGGAACCTGCCAGCCTCACCAACCCACCAGCATATGTCATGGGCTGCACACTTTCCTGGTCCCTCTAGCAACTGTATGGGTTCTGGGTCACACCCCTCCCCAAGAGTCCCGGGCTGCCCCTCTCACCCCAATTTAATCAGGGGTATATAGTACAAGTCATGGACATGGCCTTGAATTTTGTTTACTGCCCATGACCTGTCCATGACTTTTAATAAAAATACCAGTGTTTAAAAGGTATCCTTAATCATTATTTGTAATTATTTAAAATCGATCTTTATTTAGTTAATAAACCTTTTTTTTTGGTTTTATCTAAGCCAGTGAATGTTGGAATTGAAGTGTTTGGCAAACTTCATTTGAGATAACAGCACTTGTGCATATCATTTTCTATGAGCTTGTATTTTGCTGAAGGAAAGAGCTAGGGTGACCAGATAGCAAGTGTAAAAAATCAGGACAGAGGGCGGGGGTAATATATAGGTAGCTATATAAGAAAAAGCCTCCCAAATTAGGACTATCCCTATAAAATCAAGACATCTGGTCACCTTAGAAAGAGCTTAGCAGTACAAGACTCACATTTTTGGGGACAAGTCTGGTGGGGAGTTTGCTTGTGTTACTCTGCAAAACAATTCAGGTGTGGTTTCCTAGAAGCATTTATATAATTCACATGAGAGTGATTTTGCATGCTAGAGGTTGTGTGGGAACAGACCAGGAGTGGTTGTTCTCACAGCAAAGCAGTGTAAAAGGTGCCCCAACTGGAGAATTGAGGGAACACAGCTGTTCAACCATCAAGATTGTGCTTGGGGGATGTCACAATAATGCAGACTATAGTGGAAGCCTCTGCACTTTTTTTGGAACTATCTGGAAGCTAAACATATCGCACTGGTGACAGTGGCATGACCATGCAGTGAAAGACAACAGCAATGCAGCTCTGTTATAATGCAGATGCTCAAAGTAGCATTGTTAATGATTTTGTGAAAACATAAACATAGAATTTCTTGACGCTATTACAATTAAAGTTTTATCCTGTGTTTTCATTAACAGTGTTTTTAAAAATATAATTTCTTTCTTAAATGATAATATGTTTTAAATAGTGAAAAAAGAGGAAGGATAGAGAAGTTCAACCAGAGGGGCAGTAGCTGTTCAGTATGAGAAACAACAGAAAAAGCAATCTAGACTGGCACACAAAAGATGTGAATTCTACAGAATCTTTGCTTCCAAAGGTATATTTTACTGTATCCCAAGCTATTCACAGTTTAGGTTCTGATTCTGTAACTTTCTGTGCTCTGACACATCCTGGGGCCTAGACACTGTCCCCTGGCAGTCAACGGGGAGCTGCTCAGGCACAGATTTCCATCCACATTCAACATGTTGCGGGATCAAGACTTTAGTTCATGGCAGATGTTGGATGCTGTGGCAATAGATTAGTGAAAGTTAGTTGAAGCATATATTCATAGAATCTCAGCGTTGGAAGGGACCTCAGGAGATCATCTAGTCCAGCCCCCCTGCTCAAAGCAGCACCAATCCCATTTTTGCTCCATATCTCTAAATGGCCCCCTCAAGGATTGAACTCACAACACTGCTTTTAGCAGGCCAATGCTCAAACCACAGAGCTATCCCTCCCCCCGTACAGTGAAGGAATATTGATAACAAGAATAGTATTGAAATACAGGTCCTCAGCATGACAGAAGTAAGCATTACAACCAAAGCAGATATCTAATTAATACAAAAAATCTCATTTTCCCCCCCATGTGAATTAGAGGCCACTGAACGCACTATGGAGAAACCCAAACATTTCCTCCCTCTCTCCCTTCCCATCCCTGCTCATAGTTTCCTTTTTTTCTTCTATCCAATTGCCACTCTCACATTCTATCCCTTTGTTTTCACTTCTCTTTTTTGACATCTCTCAGTTCTACCCAGTAGAGAGGAAGACACTGCCTCTGCTCTAAAGCACCTTCTTTCTGAAAAAGATGAAACAACATAGTTATCTGGTGCTTTATAGTCTAACAGATCTCAATGTAGTGCAAAAAATTTACACTTAAAAATATGTAGCAACATTTTTTCCTGCATCACCGCTTTCATCGGTGGGTTAACACAGATAGATTTCAGTGGGGAAGTGCCTTTTAAGAAGAGATTTAAAAGAAGAGAGGGAAGTTATTTGGCACACCAGGGGAAAAGTACGGTAGTTTCAGCATGAGCAACAACATAGATGAAGGCAGAAAGATGAATATATGAGAAAAAAACAATAGCCGCTCAGAGCATATGTGAACTGTAACTTCTAGATAAAATGGATTGCCATTGTGTTACACAGACGGAAAAAACCCCAGTTTACTAGATTTTGATCATTGTGTAAAAGAGCAGTGACTGAACTGCTCACAAAAGGACTACCACTGGCATAATAATATGTTTCAAGTTAAAACAGCCAACCTATCAATCCTCAAAATTTAATTTTTCCATAGAAATACCAAGTGACCAAGAAATACCACGTTCTGTCCATGACACATTTGGAGAGCAAACTGTAAATACTTTGATCAACTTTGTTTTGCTGTAAAATCAACATAGATCCCCAGCTAGGAAAAACTCTCATAGCTCCATTGACTTTGAAGCAACACTGATAAATACTGTAGGCCAGATCCTCAGCTGGTGTTAAACTTTAAGGACTAGCACAGTATGAAATATTCCTAGAAAATAATCTGTTCACTGATTTAGCCCTCTCTCTGTTTGAGAGGCATTCACAGGCCAAGCACAATTTTCACAAATCTGTTTGCTGTTTACATTTATCTGGCAAACATTGAATGTGAACATGTTTCAGCCCCAGTTGTTCAAAAACTGTTAGATGTGAGTACCTGATATATAAAAATATGTATTTAAACCACATGATTGTGTTACCTAATGAAATGGCTTTCTATTCCCTGAATGGAAAACCAGTATCTTTAGTAAACTGAAGGAGACCTTGACAATATCACTAGTGTTTGCCTTAGGGAGAAGATGGGAGTGTTTTTAGGGACAGGGCAGCAGAAGAAAGTCAGAGATATACTGGAGGTTGGGTTTTTTACCCTTTTACTTATCACAGAAATCTTATATTCTGGTAAAGTAAGTAGACTCTGCCTTTAAAAATATTTAAGTTTCTTGCGGCTGAGAGAGGGTAATTCATAAACCACTGGAAGCAAGATATACTGGATGTTTCCGTGTTGCATCCTGTTGGTGAAAGTCAGTGCCACACATCTTCTCTGCCTCATTTGTTTAATAGCTTCGTGCCTGGCCTCTGACCAGGGGTTTTAAGAAAACTGCCCCACTGCAGTATTAATGGGATAGTGTTTCAATATTGTTATGTATAGCATAGTACTCTTACTATGAACATAGTTTCCATACATATCAAATGCATTTACTGGCCTCTATTTTTCTGTCTTGCACCCTGTCATTTCCTTTGTTTTCCTCATTCATGATATGATATGTGATGTGATTTGATATATTTTTTGCAAACAGCTCTTGCTTTCTCTTTTCACCATCCTCTATTCTTTTGTCCCCTCGCTCCCAAACAGAGCCAAGGGACAGATTTACACCTTACGCACCCTGAGACACAGCATCGTCAGCGCCCTCCTTGCCTACAGCTGACCTTGGTGTTTTATATTTTAAAAAATTGAAACTTTTCACCCACTTTTAACTTGTAGGTGCCCCTAGAATTTTAGCATCCCTAGGCATGTTCCTACTGTGACTAATTGGAAATCTGGCCCTGACTGAGCATTGGCCTTGTAGGTGTTCTCTACAGGGGGAGGGAATCTCATTCAGAGGGAATTCTAAAGGATGTTTCCCCACTACCCTATTGCAAAACTGTAAAATGGACATAAAATCATTGTTTCCACAAAAGCTCTCTTCCTCTAATATCCTTACTCTACTTGCGCTATATCAGTGGTTTCCAAACTTTAACCACCTGTGAACTCCTTTCACTAAAATGTCAAGTCTCACAAACCCCCTCCAAAAAATGAATATTTCCGGGCATTTTCTCCTTTACCTGAGTATACATTATAAAAGCATTGCTCTTAGAAATATAAAATTTGTTTTATGATATGCTTGTTACACTATTATTATTTATCATTATAGTGTTTTTATTACATTATGAAAACAGCAACACTCTTCCAAGATCTCACTTTCATAGCTTGTATCACTTTGAATAAGCCTGTTATGAGACAAGGCTCCTATGTTTTACTGAGGAGTTCAGATGTGAAACAGCATGAAGGGATTTAAGAAGCCAACTCAAAGTTCCTCCTACACAAGCGTTCAGGTCTTGAGTAGTCCAGGCAAAAAATGCACATTACAACACAGCTTAAACTTGTTCTTCATCATAATTTTAAAAACAACACTAGCTGACTATTTAATTTTAAAAACAGCAAAAAATATCCATCTCCATTTCCATTTCTGATAAGGAGTCTTGAAGTTTAAATCTCTTCAGTGTAACAGATATTTGCTTTGATCTGCTTCACTCTTGGAAGTCCAGGAGCTCTGGGCTCTATCTGCCATTAGGGATTTTTTTTCCTGAGAATCCCTTGTAACATTTTGCGAACCCCCAGGGGTTCATGAACCCCAGTTTTGGAACCACTGCGCTACATTAATGACATCTTCATCATCTGGACCCATGGAAAAGAAGGCCTTGAGGAATTCCGCCATGATTTCAACCATTTCCATCCCACCATCAACCTCATCCAGGACCAATCCACACAAGTGAACCACTTCCTGGACACTACAGTGCTAATAAGCGATGATCACATCCACCCTATATGGGAAATCTACTGACTGCTATACTTACCTATACTGCAGTGTTAGCATTAGGAATACCCTAAACTGACTCCCATCCACATAAAAAAATATCTATCTCAAGTTAATATCTAGCTCAAGTGCTGTAAACCTGAACTAGCTGCCCATCAGAAGGTAGAGGATGATGTTTAAGTGCTGCTGAAACTCAAGCCAGGACTACACTGGAAACTTTACATTTCAAAGGAATGTGAAAAAATCCAAACCCGAGACACAGTCCTTCTCACCTGGCATAGACAGGGCTAGGTTGACTGAAGAATTTCCATTGAAGAATTTTTGCATTGACCTAGCTATCTATTCAGGGATGTGAATTAACTACAGCACAAGCGAAACACCTCCTGTCATTGTAATATGTTCATAGCTACAGTGATGTAGTTGCAGCCATACATTTAGGGGCTTGGTTACACTGGCGCTTTATAGCGCTAAAAAGCCTCCAGGAGCGCTATAACTCTCTAACCGTACACACTTGCAAGGCACATTTTCCGCAATAAGTCTCTGTTTAAACCACCTCTCCAAGGGTAATAGGGGCTTTTGCGCTACCACTATAGCGCAACGGTGCGAAAGTGAACATCCATTGCGCATTAATGAGCCTCCAGCCTCCTCCAGCCTGGCCCATAATTCCCATTCCAGCCACTCTGGGCATCAGTTTCAAATTCTTCTGTCGCGTCCTCAGGTGACCACACGTCAGACCTGCCCTTTAAATTCCCGGGGAAATTTGAAAATCCCCTTCCTGTTTGCTACAGCCAGGCGTGGAGTGCTCCTCAGGTAACCATTTTGCTTGACCCATGACTCCACATGCCATGCCTCCTCGCAATAAGCGATCTCCAGCATGGTCCGATCATCAGTTGCTGGACCTCATCAGTTGTTGGGGGGAAGCGGCTGTCCAGTCTCAGCTGCGGTCTAGCTGCAGGAATTACGATACCTATGACCTGATATCACGGGCCATGAGGGACAGAGGGAATGAGCTTGACACTCTGCAGTGCCGGGCAAAAGTAAAGGAGCTTAGGATTGCATATCGCAAAGCCCGCGACGCAAACAGCCGCTCTGGGGCAGCCCCTGTGTTTTGCAAGTTCTATAGGGCTCTGGATGCGATCCTGGGTGGCGATCCAACGTGCGCTCCAGCAACCACCCAGGACACTTCTTCCCAGCCCACCACTAAAGTGGGGGGGGGGGGGGAGAGGAGGCTGCGAGGAGGAGGAGGAGGAGGCGTCCGCGGCTGCGAGCCAGGGCACAGAGGAGTCACTGGAGACATGCAGCCAGGAACTGTTCTCAAGCCCAGAGTGCAGCCAGAGCGAGCCACAGCATCTGGCGGCTGCAGGTCCTGGGGCTGCAGCAACGGTTTGCGCAGGTACAGAAACTTTTCTATTGGGAGGGCTGACAGCTTTGGGGAGGGTGGAAAGGAATGCTTGCATGCTTGGCTACATGTGGAATAGTGCATTGATGTACTCTATCACCTCGCGGTAATCCTCATCAGTGATTTCTGCAAAGGTCTCAATAAGAGCTCTTGCAATGTGCCTGCGGAGGTTTCGCGGTAGCCCCAGCATGTTTGCTGTCCCGGCCACGGTCACCAGTCCACGCCACTCTTCTAAGAGTGGTGGGGGCAGCATCGCCGCACAGATGCAAGCCGTGTATGGCGCTGGGCGGAAGCCACATCTCCTTAAAATCCCCGCCCTGTCTTGCTTCGTCACCCGCAACAGAGAGATATCTTCCAGCACGAAAACCTACACAGAATGTTGGGAGAATGCTTATCAGACTGCAGTTCCCACTAACGCCCGCCGCTCCCCCAAAACAATAGTATAGAAAGGCAGGGAAACAGTGCTTGTCCCCACAACTCACCATGCCCAGGGATCCGTGGGTACCTCTGTGTGTGATATGGCTTATTTGGACAGGGAAACTGCACAGAGATTCAAGGAATGCGTGGGACTCCCCAATACTGTCTGTTGCAAACAATGGGATCTTGTGTTTTTACTGTGAAATTGTAACTTTCCCCAGCTTTGCCCTTGACATGCTCACCAGCTTTATCTGTGGCTCAAAAACTAAGTAAGATTCGAAGCAGACCGAGGCAGAGCAAAGAGGAGCTTCTGAAGCAAGTTCTGGAACAGGCATCAATGGACAATCGTGCTGACAGCGACCGGAGGGAGGAGGAGATGAGGTGTCGGGACCAGCGGAGGGAGGAACAAATTAAGCAGAGGGAAATAGCTCGCGAACAGCGTGCTGATAACCACGCTGACAAGCTGCTTAGAATATTAGAGCTGCAAGTAGAGACACTGCAGCGGATCGCTGCCGGTCAGGAGCAGCAGCCCCCTGCTTGCCACCCCCATTGTCACTTGCCCCTTAACCCTTCCCCTTCTGGCCCTCTGTCCCCTTCAGGCCAGTATCAACTGCTGCTTGGTTATTACCAGCCACAGCTGCCTCCAACCCCCATCCCTTCACCGACCAACCCACAGATCCAGCACCCTTATCCACTGCACCCAACCCCTACTAACAACCATAATCGCCCTCCGCAAAGTGGTTTGTGGGAGTACCACAATTCGGAGGGCATTGGAGGTTATGAGTCCAGGACATACGCCAATATCTGACTGACCCCTTTCCAACCCCAATTTCACACCCCTACCACCCTCAACCCAATTTCACACCCCAACCCCCCCAACCCAATTTCACACCCCTACCCCCTCAACCCAATTTCACACCCTACCTCCCTCAACCCAATTTCACACCCCTACCTCCCTCACATATTTTAATGTTTTTCAACTTTTATTTCAGATTATGAGAAAGCTGCTCAATAAATGAATTCTTTTTAATAAATGGGTTTCTGTTTTCGGTGCAGAAATGTGTGTAATAGGTACAGAAAAGCAAACACCTTATCCTATTAACAGACTGCTCCCTCCAAACCTCCCTCCCTCCCTCTGCAATTCCCATTAGAACTCGCTTTCAGCCAGAAAATGCTCCCTCAAGGCTTCCCTGATCCTTGTACCCTCGCGCTGGGCCCCTCTAATAGCCCTGCTCTCTGGCTGAGCATACGTGGCCTCCAGTTGTTGAACCTCCGAGGTCCATGCCATAGTGAAGGCTTCGCCCTTCCGCTCACAGAGATTATGTAGGGCACAGCACGCAGAAATAACCGCGGATATACTTCCCTTTGCCAAGTCTAGCTTGCCATAAAGGCATCTCCAGCGGCCTTTAAGACGCCCAAAGGCACACTCCACAGTCATTCGACAGCGGCTCAGCCCGTAGTTGAACCTTTCCTGGCTGTTGTCCAGGCTCCCCGTGTAGGGTTTCTGAGCCAGGGCATTAGAGGGTAAGCGAGGTCGCCAAGAATCACAATGGGCATTTCCACTTCCCCCACGGGGATCCTGTGGTCTGGGAAAAAAGTGCCTTCTTGCAGCTTCCTGAACAGGCCGGTGTTGCGGAAGATGCGTGCGTCATGCACCTTTCCCGACCAGCCTGCATTAATGTCAGTGAACCGCCCACGGTGATCCACAAGTGCCTGAAGAACCATGGAGAAGTACCCCTTTCGGTTAATGTACTGTTCTGCTAGGTGGTCGGGGGCCAGAATAGGTATATGGGTCCCATCGATATCCCCTCCACAGTTAGGGAACCCCATCTGCTCAAAGCCAGCCATGATGTCATGCACGTCACCAAGAGTAACGATTTTTCATAGCAGGAGGCGATTAATGGCCTTGCACACGTCCATCAACATGACTCCAACGGTCGACTTCCCCACCCAAAGTGGTTGGCTACCGATCGGTAGCTGTCTGGGGTGGCCAGCTTTCAGAGTGCTATAGCCACCCGCTTCTTCACCGGGATGGCAGCTCTCAATCTCGTGTACTGGCGCTGCAGGACGGGGGCGAGTTCAGCACACAGTCCAATGAAAGTGGCTTTTCTCATGTGAAAGTTTTGCAGCCACTGCTCATCGTCCCACACTTGCAAGATGATGTGATCCCACCAGTCAGTGCTCATTTCCTGTGCCCAGAAGCAGCGTTCTACGGTCGTGAGCATGTCCATTAAAGCAATGAGCAGTTTAGTGTCCAATTTGTTCCTCGGCTCTATCTCGTCTTCCTCTCCAGACTCATCACTACTGTCACATTCCCTTTCAAGAATTAACTCCGCTGCGCAGAGAGTTGTGCTGGCAACACTCGCTAGCATGCTCTGCAGCAGTTCGCGATCCATTACGGCACAGGAAAACGGATGACTGAGTGCGCGTGCCTTGCTGAAACCATTGAGAGATGGCGCCCGAGGTGGCCAGAAACACAGGGATTGCTGGGATACGACACAAAGCATCACGGGGAGTTGGAACCAGATGCAGAATGGCTGCAAGTGACGCCCCCCTTCCCACAAGGCACTGTGCCAGATTGGGAAGAGGTGCTCTGTGGGATACCTGCCCTATTGCACTACTCTCAGTGCCGCCAGAAGCGCCGCAAATGTGTCCATGCTTTAGCGCTGCAAGGTCTTAGTGTGCACAAGCTCTAGCGCAATACCTATTGCGCTATATGGGATGCGCTATAACCAAACGTGCTATAATCCTGTAGTGTAAGCTAAGCCTAAGTGTCACCATACTCCTTGTAATGCAGTGAAGATGCAGCTACAGGCTACAAACTAAAATTAGCACAACTCCTCAGCTGCTAATTCAATCACTCTCTATTGCTAATCAACTCAGTCTGCTTATCTGAAGTGTTTCTGTTTCACAGCATTGCTGTCCTCCCTTGAGCTATGATACCTTAAGTGGGGGAACTCAAGCAAACTGTTAACATGTATACATACTCTAGCAGTGGTTCTCAAACTTTTTCTTTTGGTGACCCCTTTCGGACACCAGGCCTCTAAGCGCAACCCCCCTTAGGGGTCGGGCTCGGGGGCAGGGCATGGGCCAGGCTTGGGGGGGGGGGATGTGCCAGCAGCCCCCCAGGGCAGGGGCTGAGCTAGGGGTGTGTGGGTGTAGGGGTGCCAGTCCCCCGGGGAAGGGCTCAGGGGAGGGTGCCAGCAACCCCCCGGGACAGGGACGGGGTGCCGCTGGCAACCCACTGTGGCAGGGCCTGGGGATTGGGGAGCTGCTGGCAGCCCGTTACGGCAGGGGCTGGGCCGGGGCTTGGGGCGCTGCCTGCAGCCCGCTGCAGCAGGGGCTAGGGCTTGGAGTGCCGCCGGCAGCCCGCTGCGGCAGGGGCCGGGTCTGGGGCTCGGGGCTCTGCCGGCAGCAGGGGCTCGCGACCCCCACATAATCAGGTCGCGACCCCTCATGGGGTCGCAACCACCAGTTTGAAAACGAATGCTCTAAAGGGCTTGTCTACACTGGCAATTTACAGTGCTGCAATTTTCTCGCTCAGGCTGTGTGAAAAAATACCCCTCTGAGGGCAGCACGTTTCAGCGCTGTAAAGTGCCACTATAGACAGTGCACGAGCTCTGGGAACCACGCTCCGAGCACTGGTAGCTCCACTCCTCATGGAGGTGGGGATTTTAGAGCACTGGGAGAGCTCTCTCCCAGCACTCTGCCGCAACCACACTAGTCATGTACGGCAACACTTTAACGTTGCCAGTGTAGAATAGCCCTAAATCTGAAGTTTGTAGAGCTGTGCTATCTTGAAATCAGATTATCTGAAACAAAAGAAAGTTTTTTTCCCCCAATTTTCTTTACAATATAAAGAAAACTCCACAGTATTGTCCACTTTTTTTTTTACACTATTTTTAATTTGTCAGTTAAATAAATTGTTAGCCACTGCATTGCCTGGCAATGAACTAGAAAATATTATTAGGTTTGTTTCATGTGTCCACTCAAAATATTACATGTGGAAGGCAACATCTCTAACAATTTGCATCAGTGCCAACTAATGAGGATACATACACTTTCAGACAAGAAAACTTTTCAAATACTGTTGGGTCAAGCCTCAAATCTCCAGCTCTCGATTTGAAAATAAAATGATTAACTGTGCTCCATGCAACTCAAGATAGCAATTCATCCCATTACTGTCTGAAAAACTACCTATTTGCCGATATGTTCAAACAGATTAAATGAATTTTTTGCTGATGTAGCATATAGGCAAAGAGCAGCACATTATTTTATTATTGTACTGGTCAACACTTTTTGTTGTGAGTAGTGTCCATCAAAACTAATCAGATATAAAGAAATTGGATGCTGTGGTCTGTTTCTCAATAATGCCATTACTGCTAAAAGTCTATCAATGTTTCCATTATAAAATCCCATCATCATAGTTTTGTAACAAGGTTGTAACTTGCAGTTTTGGCTATTATTTGGCCTATAAGATTTCAGCTGAGGAGAAAGTGTAAAAGTGAGATTAGGCCATTCTTAAATTGTATGAGCATTTTAAAAAATGGAAATTGGAGGTTCTTAGTAGTTTGCAGGGCTCCTGATGCCTAGAGATGACTGTTTTCCTCTGTTTTATTTTGCTTTAATGACTTAATGTTTATAAAAGTTATCACGAGGCTGATCCACCTGGATTCTGAAGTGTTTTCTATTCATTAAGCAAGTGCAGGATGTGTATCATCAGAATGTTCTCCACTGACCCACAAATGCATCATAATCCCGCCCTGGAAGAACACATTTACTAAATTAACTAAAACTTTAGTCTCTATAGCTCACACTATCTAGAGAAAAATTATGTGGTAATCTGGGCTGACTGTAAATAATCATTTAAGAACTGACATTGCCTGTGTGAGAAAATGAAAACAAAATTTATCATTGTTCCCTTATTAAATAGGAAAAGAAGAGAGTGAAAAAAAATTAGTGTCAAAACTTCCTGAAGAGTGCTAAGTAACTAACAAAAGAATTTAATCTCAATTTAGAGGAATAGTTGAAGACTATGCAAAACCAAATTAGAACATCTTAGTCTGGACAGATAAATGGAAACTTCAAACCTGATTCTCTTCCCACTTACGTTAATTACAAAACTCCAACTACCTTTCATGGGTAAAGGGTTGGACACAATGTATAGTAGAGAGGAAACAGGATGTAGGCAGTTGGTTTAATAAAATATTTGAGCTCCAGGTCAGGCAAACTCCATAAGAAGCAATCAAAACTCCAAAGGGATGCCAGGAAAAAAAGGCAAACTGTAAGCACTCCAGTCTACCAAGTTTTTAAGGTCCTGGGTGTTTCTCAGATTTCCTCAAACTGCTAAAAGACACTGCTAATTCAACACAAAGCCAGAGAACATGATTAAATGTGCCCAGTAAAAAGGCTGTGTAAGGCTAAAGAAGCAGCAAAAGCCTGTAAGATGTAACTTAGGTTTTAAGATGACACAATCCAAGAACTGAAACGATGAGATAAGAGAAACCAAGATAAAACTGGGAATGCTAGATACCATCCCAGGCATTCTCCTTTAAGAGTATTTCTGACAATGACCATCTGGAGATAAGTGAGAGAAAGAGGATTGTTGTAACAGGTCTGGCAGATCAAGTGAAATGGGATAGACTTGCTTTTTGTTTTGTACACCTAGCCTAACACACATCTCAGAATTTGCTTGTCACTTACCTAGTGGTTAGGGTACTAGCCTAGGGCTTGGGACACCTTATTCCACCAGAGACTTCCTAGGTTTCCTTGGACAAGTCCCTTAGCCTCTCTGTACTCTGTATTTCCCATTTGTAAAATAGGGTAATAATACTCCCCTACCTTACAGTCATGTTGAGGATAAATGCATTAACGATTGTGAGGTACTGAGGTACTATGGTGATGGGGCCATGTAGATTCCATAGCTGGATAGATAGATGACATTCAAAGTGCAGTTAAAATAACTCCATTTTAAGATTTTTGCAAAGCAATATAACTGTTTAACTTGTAAATCAACACTCCTATGCAATTTTAAGATTTTAAATCTTATCCTTTGCAATAGGTTGTTGTGAAAAGGAGTAGGAAACCCCCACTCCCCAGCCCATATAGAATAGAATTGTGCCTTACATATACCATGGATGGTTGGGGGAAAATGTAAGAGTATGCTGGAAGGACACTGATTGGAGCATTGACTATGTGGAAATAACAGATGGATTTTCAATATTCTTAGCCTGAAAAATTATTCAAGTGAATAATATTATCTTGCATTTGCAAAGCACCTAGCACAATGGCAGCCTAGTTCATGACCAGTGGCATACAACAAGAATGTAGTGGTTATGCCTAGAGGTTGGAACAGAAGTCAGGCCAAGCGGTTAGAACAGGATTTGGTAGCCAGGACTCAGAGCCAAGGTCAGAAATGGAGTCAGAGGCCAGGTAACAGAGCCAAGGATCACAGCCAGAGCCAAGAATTGGAGCTGAGGATCAGAACTGGGTTACTCGGAGTGAGGCAAGGCTGAGCTAAGGCAGGAGCAGGGCTGAGAACAAGCAGGTATGGGAGGTATCAGCTGTGGATAAATGGTTAGAGTAGTCTCTGAACTTCTTGTGTTTATGGTGAAGCAGACTCACTTGCTGAGTCTATTACTGAGACAAGGAGGATGAGGTAATATCTGTTATTGGACTAATTTCTGTTGCTGAGTTTGTTCAATAAGAGATGTCTCTCCAATATCTTTGGATCAACACAGCCACAATTGCATTGCTGAGTCTACCATCACCATGCACTGGACATCATAGATAATTCTTTGTCTCTCAGGGCCTTGAAGTAAATCAACATTTTCGACTCGGGCATATTTTCACGGCATCTTTTCCCCTTTGTTTCTTTTTCGCATAGTTGTGGCCATTCCTCTCAACCAATCTTTAATTAGATTTTTAAACTTCAGTTTATTTTAAAGGATCTCTACATGAATGTGCTAGTTTTTAATAGCATTTTTGCCACTTTGTCTGCCAGCTTGTTGCCCACTACCACTGCATTTACTGTGATCCATGCTATTATTATGATTACATTCAACTTTGTCAACTCTGTTGTTAATATAATGTTCCATTAAATATATCATTTCTGCTATCCAAAATGATATTTCTGATTGCCAGCAGTCCTGACAAGGAATCATAGACAGGTTGACTATGGTGGCTAGCTTCACATCTATGACACACTTTAATGCCACCATTATTGGCTTAAGTGCTGGTCTGCTCACTCTTCCAGCCAATCAGGTGGCAGAGCCAATAAGACAGCCTACTACAGGTCAGCTGTGCTTGTTAGGTTTCCTGGAGACTAACTCTGCTGTCAGGCCTGATTCCTGACAACCAGGGCTCCTACATGCTATGGCAATTCAAATAATGCATAATAATATTATCTATTACTATTAACTATCCCACTACCGCAGGGGTGGGGAACCTTTTTTCCGCCAAGGGCCATTTTGACCCTTATAAAGTCATCGGCGGGCCGCTCCCTCCCCCCCCCCCCCCGAAGCCCAGGCTGGCAACGGGAGCTGAGACCCCAGCCAGCAGGGGCCAGCAGGGGAAATCCCAAAGCAGTGGCAGGTGGAGTGCTTAGCCTTGCACTGCTTTGGGGTTCCCCCACTGGCCCCTCGCCAGCCAGCGTCCTGCCGCCTGCCTGACCTGCCCAGCCCGGTCTCTCGCCCCCCTCCCCCCCGAACCTCCTTCTCTCCCCCCCCAACTGACCCACCCAGCCCGGTCTCTCCCCCCCCCAAACCTCCTTCCCTCCCCCCCCCCAACTGACCCGCCCAGCCCGGTCTCTCCCCCCCCAAACCTCCTTCCCCTCCTCCCCAAACTGACCCACCCAGCCCGGTCTCTCCCCCACGCGCGACCGTCGGCTCCCCGCAGCTCCTTGTTTTGCCGGCAGCGGCCCACGTGGCGCGTCCCAGCCCCATCACGGAGCCGCCCCCGGCCGGCGGCAGCAGCGGCCCACATGGCGCGTCCCGGCCCCATCGCGGAGCCGCCCCCGGCCAGCGGCGGCGGCCTGCGTGGCGCTTCCCGGCCCCAGCACGGAGCCGTCCCTGGCCGGCGGCCACGGGCCGGATAAAATTCTTTGGCGGGCCGTATAAGGCCCTCGGGCCGGAGGTTCCCCACCCCTGCACTACTGGAATACAATTTCCAGTTTTGGTATCCATAATTTTAGTAGGATATTGATAAACTGGGAAAGGCTCAGAGAAGAATCCTTGAGTTGGGTATTGATGGACTTCTCCTCCCAGAGTCCATGTTAGGGTTGGGGTGACCTCTGCTAAACTTATGAGCACCTATGTAGTCCCTTTTATTGTTTTAATATGTTTTTTCTGTAGCGCTTTTACTTTCAAAATAAAATAACCATGCATATAAAGTGTGCGGTAGCTAAAATTCTGGGCAATCATATTGTTAATCATCTCTGAAAAGCAAGCAAGCAGGCAGACTGTCTCTGAAAAGGATATCACACAATATTCAGGGCACTGTGCAGTCTGGAAATACCCGTTAGAAAGGAGTGAGATGCGGGTCTTCACCCAAGAAAGGCCATGGCTAGGGAGCCTGAAGACTTGCTGAACCACAAAGGGGAAAATACAGGTGTAGTTGTTCCGAACTGTGACAACATTCTCAAAATTCTCTGAGGGAAGTCCTTGTGTTAGGCAGTTCAAACTAGATGGTCTGGTTTTATAATCGATGAATAGGCAATCACCTATGTTGAAATAATCTGAGTAGACTAAATAAAATCCAGTGGCAGGAAGACAATTTACTGATTGTTAATTGTTGAAGTCCAGGATTTATTTCAGATTAGAACTGTCCAAATTAATCATGTGAATAAATTATTCAACAAATTTAGCCTTTCTTCTTCTTTGTATATCATTTGCAAACTGTGAATAGTGTGCAGTTCATTGATCTAATTAAACCTAATAGACTCAATAGAAGTAATTATGATCCTTCCTGTTAATAACCCATATATAAATGACTCTCTAAGCAAGCATACCAATATATAATGAGTAAGTATATGACTTCAATTAGTTACCAGAACAATAAGAACATTGTTTTTTTTTAAAATGCTTTTATTTCAGAAGGGCTGTCCCTTAATTAAAGTGTGAGAGTTCCTTATTGAGTGCTTTGTTGGAAATTTAGATACTGACTGGTTTTACATACATCTCCATGGATGAGCCTTTGTTGTTAGTGGATTATCAGGAATAGTGGTCTTTATTATTTGGACTGACAGACTCATTTTACTCAGCCATCAGAATGACATGATGGCTGAGAGACCTGGATTATATGACCTAAAAATGAATGCCTCTGTAATCCATCACCAAATTTAGGCCACCTGGTCTCTAGTAATATTTGCTTCTGCTCCCCCAAAAAGAGACCAAATCCTGCTCTCAGAATAGTTCCACTAATATCTGGAAAAAAATACATGCAGTGATTTTAACTTAGAACAATGCCTAATGGACTAGGATAAAAATGTATAATAGTTTGTAGTCTATATATACATACAAGTAAACTACAGTGGCAGAGGAGCTGTTATGGGTTTTCATTCTCAATAATCCATGAACCAAAATAACTGTATTTACAAGTAGGCCTTGATATGTTAGACTGTGATGACTCAGAAGGAGTAACTACAGTCCATTGTGTTGATAGTCCTATTACAAAGTTCACAAGTAACCCTAGACACAAGGGAGCCACATCAATCATTATACCAAAGAAACATTTATGTGGCCTCAAGAACCTTGATTTAATAGGCTTCATTGTACTAATTATGACCCTGTATGTTACTAAACTGCATACAAATGACTCCCAAAGCAAATTTTAACACAATGGTACAAAAAAGAATTAAGCATTATGGGTGCTAGGAATCGGGATTCCTCTTACTAAGCATTAATAACCAACAGGGAAAATAGGACTTCAAAATTATATCAGTACTGTACTCAAATAAATGAGTGATATTGAGAACTATACCTGTTGATTGTGAATGGTCTAATTGTTCTGCTTTTGAATATAAAATAATATTTAACTTCCAACAATTCTGTCTGACTGAAACTAATCCACTTTTCTCAAGGACATTTTATAACATGTGCCCCATGCTGCTCACAATGAAATAAATGGGAGTTTTGACATTGACTTCAGTGGAACATGAGAAGGCTTTGTATGGATTATATCATGCATTCTGAGAAGAGAAATGGAATTCTATTTTAGAGCAATTTCCACTGACACTTATCATGAAGGAAACAATTTCCAGTGTCAATAGATTAGCATGAAAATAAGCTCAAGGTTTTTTCTGATTTGTTAAATTGTAACCAAAATAGTTAGGGCCTCTGCTGGTTCCCCCCCCCCCCCTTTTATTTATATAGGTTTCATAAAATAGCACTCCAAAGTTTTTCAGATGTCAGAGATGACAATGTTTAAAAATAAGAAGGGGTGGGGGACAATTCTTTATTACTTCATTATTCAATAGAGTCTAGACAGTGTAGAATTTGGCTCAGATCCTTTGGTGATTTTTTACATGGAAAATAACAAGTGATGTATGTTATTTTAGTTGGATTTAATTTGTTTGGTTTTAAAACTTATTTGGATGGATGGAGAATCAAGTTAGAATATGACTTAAGTTCTCACTCAAATTCAAAAAAAATCAAGGTAAAAAAAAGTGAAGATTCATTGTGGGTTGTTTAATCTGAATGGATTTCTATATTATTTTTCTATATGGGCTGGGTAGTGGTCATGGAAGTGGATGGAATTTCAATTAAAACATCCACAGTTGTGCCTGAAGAAATGGATGCTGGTGATGCAGTCAGATCAATGGATCAAAGGAGACACTCTTAGGAGCTGTATTTTTAATGGACTGGAGAGATAGGGTGTCGATGTGGGTGTCAGGGAGGTATAGGAGTAGGAGGCTGCAAAAATCAAGGTGAGAGCTGATAAGACCCTCTTGTGCACTAGATGGAAAAGAACAGAGCTTAGAAATGTTTTGGAGGAAGAAACAGTAAGAGTTGGACACATTCTAGATCTGAGTGTTCAAATTTGCTTTCAGATTCAAAGACATATTTGGAGAAGTTTTCTCCCCACTATTTGATCATCTCTCATTGTTATGAAACTAAGCACATCTGTGCTTATGTTGCATCTTTAAAATATTTACATGTAAAAGAGAATAACTAGAAAACATGGGCACACAAATATCAGGGCAAACAGGAATACAGAACTTATTTATGTTAACAGACATAACATTAGAAATTTCACCTGTGAACTGATCCTCAGTCAAGCCATACTTGGTTGGCAATACATTACCTACTGGGGTAGGAAGAGGGCCTGAAACATAAGTCTTTGTATCAAAGGCCTGGTTTGAGGCCTGAGGCCTGGGCTAAAGTAGTAGTAAAAAAATTGCTGATATAAAGCAAAATGAGGCTGTGAGCTAGAAGCAGGTCCTGTTCACAGAATCTGGAAAGAACCAGGCTGATATTGCAAAAAATATTGCTAGGCACAAAGCAGTCACACAAATGCATTCCAGAAAGGTGGTACTAATACACATTGATACTGACACATTCCCTTAAGATAGCAGGAACATGCTGACCCATCCTAAAGATAAAGTCAGGATGACAGTGTGATGGATAGAGAGGTACAAGGTGATGGGTTGTAACCAGATACATCAGAGGATGCCAACTAACTCCATCAGAGGGTCATAACTTGTTTATATTGATGTATAAAATGGAAACTAAAAGGGAATGCCTCTGTCCGGCCTAAGGAGGAATGGAAAGTCCCACCGTTTACTGACCTGGTCCATTGTTACAGGAATACATGTATTAGTGATCTGGTGGAGTCTGCAGGATACTAGTACTGTGCTTTGTTTGGCAATAAACCTGGCTAGATGCCTTCGTATCTTAACAAGTCTTATGGTCACTGAGCGGTTCATTCAAGGTCTGCTGTGCCAGGTGCCTGCACAGAGCTGGTACAGCATACAGAGGGAACACATGCAGCCAAACATCTCACCACAACCTCTACCAAAGTTTTGCTTAATTTCATACCCTAAAGATACCTATTTTATGAGCCACTGAATAGATAAGGTATGTTGAAGTTAAAAAAAAGGCTTTTACTATTATCTTAGTGCTATTACTCTTGTTATCTGGATGCCCGGATTAGACCTCATTGAAAATACCAAGGTCAGGGCAGGCTGTAAAAAGGAGAGCAGATTCTCCCAAAGACTGGTGGTTAACACAGAAGTTAGACTCACCAACCAGTCACCAACTGTGCTCCTGATCCCCTACACTGAGAAGATGAAAAAAGAAATCATAAAGCCCCTTTATTGCGTTCCAGTTCTCTGGCTCCCAATAAGCACCTCGGTCCAATAAAGTGAGAAGTTACTTAAAGACTCTGCTCACGTATACAAAATATTCTTCTAACTCCAAAGTGCCAGCCACATTACCAGGTCAATATCAGTCTGGATCTCACACAAAATACCACACTGCCAGCCAGTCCTTTAGAATCCAAAACTAAAGGCTTCTTATAAAAGAAAGAAAGAGCATGAAAGAGAGTTGTTAAATAGTCAAGTAATCAGATATTTACATAAGACTTCAAAGTCTATATATCAAGTTCCTAGCTGTATTGGTGAGTTTGCTGGCTTGAAAGTCCCCTGGAACCAGGGCCAGCTCTAACTTTTTTGCTGCCCCAAGCAATATATATATATTATATTATATTATATATATATATATTATAAATATAATATTATATATATATATATATATATAAAATAAATAAAGGGGAGGGAGGTGTGGCTGGAATGCCGCCCATTACAGATAAATAATAAAAGTGAAAGTGAAACTTGGATAACATGATTTCCCTGTCAGACAAATACTAACGTTTGCTGTGGCTTTACTTTAATTAATGTTAAGCAGCCTAGCAGTTTCAAGCAGCAAAGGTTTTTTTAAAGTCAACTTTTACTAAAATTGCATGTGATATTACAAATATACTCTACCAGAGGTGTTGGATGTGCTGGGGGGAAAAAACTCAACCAAGATAGTTTCTGAAACTTTTGTCACTTGCAACGGAAAACAACATCAGTAGTAGATGTATGTCAAGCTGACAGCTGTCTACCATGATAGATAAAGACTGGAACTGAGGATCAATCCCATCAGTCACCTCTAGCAAATGAAATAATAAAATGTTATGACAGACTTGTCTTTTAAAATCCAGAATACCACTTTCCTGTCAAAACATGCTTGTACAATTCTGAGTCTTAGTTAAAATGTAAGGCATGAAAGAAAGACTAAGGTCTCTATTTGTCATTAAAGTTTATTGTTATATTTTTTAAACGCAGAGATTCGAAAGTGACTGCTCTAATTGAAACCATACACACTGATCTTCCAAGCTATAGAGGGCCACCCAGGCAGGGCAGCTTGCTGGTTCAGGACAACAGTTTATCTGGAAGCTTGCCACCACAAAACTATGCCAGCACTTTTCAGAACTGATTGGCAATGACTGTGCTATTCCAATATTAAACTGGTCATAACCAAATAGCAGATAACCCTGTGGTAAATTATGTGACTTTTCCCCCACTTATAGATACAAATAACTACTAGATAGTGGAGAAATTCCCAAAATTTTCTTGTGATTTCTCAGCTGCTGTATTGAATAGTAATAATTCTGTCTGAAGTATCTGGCACGGGCCACAGTCAGAGATAGGATACTGGGCTAGATGAACCACTGGTCTGACCCAGTGTGGCCAGTCTCTTACTCTTAAAGTTGTGTAGCCTGTAGCTACATTCTGGCTTATTCCTTTTTATATTACCAAGTCTTTACTTGCAATTTATACTTTGTTTCTGTAGGAACTTAAAGAATATGCATTATTGACTAGACAAAGCTGTTAAAGTGCATATTGAGGCAATTTTAAAAATAACTCTGGGTACTGTAAATGCTCTTTGGGGTTTAGAAAATACTTTAAACTTGCATTGGCATAGGACAATAGACAGTAAACATCCACGTGAAAGTTCTCACTACATAGACAGAGAATGGCATTATATAGCCTAATGTCAGTAAGGAGACAGAAAATTGACTTAGCATATGCAGGGCCATGTTGTTCCTCCATTTCAGTAAGCAGATTTGGATATACCAGAATTCAGGTTGGGAGGAAATTGCTCCCCAAAGACATGTTTCCTCCAACAGTGTAAAAGCTAATTAAAGGGGCTTCACAAAGCATGGGATCAATAGGTATGGAGGATCAGGCCAGCAGTTGGGTTGGAAAATATAGCTACAAAGAATCTCCTCTCCTTCTGAGAAGCTTCAATCTGAAATTAAATTTGATAACCAAGTTATAGATGCTTGAAAATGGAATGTACTTCATAATAGAAGTATTGACACAACTTGAAAGCTACTACCCTGAGGGTGTGCCTCAATGCTCATATTAAATGAGTGGCTATCATGTAGCAAGGAGCTAATTAAATGTGTAAAATGTGTGATAAGGTCCTGGGGGCCTGTCTGAATAATTTACCATGAGTCTCTATCAGGTGTCTGAGTAAAATTCTATCCTCTACTGCCTAATCACTTTAAGGTACTGAGGAATGAATTTTCAAAAGTGAGATATTTCTGTAGTGTTCAAAAACAGCATGGTAAAAATGTACCCAGAGGTATCTGACTGAGGACTTTGTTTCAGTATCAGATTCTGAGAGTTTAGTCTTGTTTTATTTTTTGAGTCCAAGGCAAAACTAAAATTCCCATTTAAACATTGGACCTCTCTCCACAAACACAAGAAGCATGGAAAACAAGCAACACGAATCAGAACTGACACTAAATAATGGATGTTCAGATCTGCTAAATTGGGTGGGATGATTCTCCTAAATGGAATGTCAATATACATCAATGTAATCTATCAACATACAGAATAAGATGAGAAAGTGAAAGATTGGTAGCAGATGCCAAAAATATTTGATGGGGCTTGATCCTTTTCCTACTGAAGGCTATGGGAGATTTGCAATAGTGTTAGTCAGTAAGTGCTACAGCACACTGGTGAAATTCTTTAGGTGAGAACAAAGAGTGAAGAAAAAAAAAGAAACATATCATAAGCACCTGCTGCAGACTATCACAACTGAAGTAGAAAAAAGGCAAACTGTGTGATCCAACTCCCAAGGTGTTGAAAACAGCAAACTCAGTGTTCATTGGAGGTTTTAGCTATATAGATTGTGTTAGCTAACAAAAACAGCCAAACATGAATTAAAAGAGATTCTTAGTTGCCTGTAAGACAACTTTGTGATCCAAAAAGCAAGAGATTCCAACCTAAGGAACTGGAGCTGCTCCTTATTTATGGAGAATTTGAGACCAACTACCTGAAAGGGGGTTCCAAAGAGGATGGATCTAGACTGTTCTCAGTGGTACCAGATGACAGAACAAGGAGTAATTGTCTCAAGTTGCAGTGGGGGAGGTTAGGTTATATTAGGAAAAACTTTTTCACTAGGAGGGTGGTGAAGCACTGGAATGGGTTACCTAGGGAGGTGGTAGAATTTCCTTCCTTAGAGGTTTTTAAGGTCAGGCTTGAGAAAGCCCTGGCTGAGATGATTTAGTTGGGATTGGTCCTGTTTTGAGCAGAGGGTTGGACTAGATGACCTCCTGAGGTCCCTTCCAACCCTGATATTCTATGATTCTATGAAAGCTTAAATGAAGCTAGTGACTATTAATTACTAGGCTGCAGCAAAGAAGCAAGATATGGTTCAAAGAATATATGCCCTCACAGTGCTTGTGAGGGCACTTGATGTCAGGAAACCAAATGCTGAGGAATTAAGAAATCTAGTGAGTAAGATGCAATCAAAATGGCAGAGGTTTAAAGTTAATAGAATAGAAAGGGGCTCAGCCTTTGAATCCTGTGGAGAACATTTGCAGGCGAATTCTTTAAATTCTAGGGTAGGGGTAGGCAGCCTGTGGCACACGAGCTGATTTTCAGTGGAACTCACGCTGCTCAGGTCCTGGACACCGGTCTGGGCGGCTCTGCATTTTAATTTAATTTTTTTAAATGAAGCTTCTTAAACATTTTAAAAACCTTATTTACTTTACATACAACAATAGTTTAATTGTATATTATAGACTTATAGAAAGAGGCCTTTTAAAAACATTAAAATGTATTACTGGCACGTGAAACCTTAAATTAGAGTGAATAAATGAAGACTCGGCACACCGCTTCTGAAAGGTTGCTGAACTCTGTCCTAGGGATTACCTGTGTGGAGCTGGCTCTCTCTCCATGATACCTTTTCATTTCCTTAGGTAGCATGATTCTCCACATGCAATAGTAAGAATTCCTTTCTTGAAGGGGGTACAGGCACAGAGATAATGTTAATAATAATATGAGCAGTATTAACTATTGAATGGATTTCCATAGAATACTCAGGGAGTCTTTAGAGAATATGCTGTAGATTGCTCTCTAACTGCGACCCTAAAATCATCAGGAACTCCAACTCCAGGGAGGTCACATAGATGGGCTCAAACAGAGAGCTCCAGGGGGTAGAGGAAGGGGGACTAAGCATACTGCAGAGCTATTATACATCTTTGTGAAGCTTTCAGAGCCTTCCCATTCCATGTTACTCTGTTGCTCTTCTTCCTCCCCAACACCTTCCAGAAATAAGGACCATCTGGACTTCAAATCAGGTAAGTCCGGGTGGAAAAGATAAAGACAGCCAATAGGATAGAAAAGCAGAATGAGTTTAAAACTATCCAGACACTCTAAGGGATAAAGTGTTTTAAAATGGAAAACAAAATACTAAATAAGAAGTAGGTCCAGCAGAGCCATGAAGAAGTATGGCTGCAGCCTAGCCTGATCCCTTTTCCTGTCTCCATACTACGTCTGCACAGACAACACCAAATAAAACTCCTCAGCGTCAGCCACAGTGTCTGCACCAAAGCAGCACAAGCATGGTCTGTTCTTCTCAATCCACAGAACTTTTCAGCTGTAGGGTGTGAGCCCTGAAAACTTCTCTGCTACTCCCTCACACCAACACTAGCAGCAGAAAGAGTCTGAGGGCCGGAATTGCCTCACTAATTCATCTCCAGCCTAGCCTGCCCCTCCTATTACAATTATATCAGTTGCCATGAAAAGCTCATGGGATTTGTCAACTGGGCTCTCCCTGGATACTGAGAAGTTTGCAGAACTGAGGAGGGACGGGGGGACGGGGGGAGAATAACAGTCTCTACAAATCCGAGAGTTGTTTAACATGAAGGACAGAAATAAATCATTTAAGAAGCTATAACTAAAAGTGGTAAGATGACTTTAGGAAAAAGAAAATTTAGGAATAACTTCCTAGCATCAAGCTATATCGGGCTGTGGAATAATCTCCCCAGGGTAATGGCAGAAGCCCCATTATCTGGGACAACTTAGATGTAACACTAGAAAATGTACTAGAGCACAGCCCAACTGACAGGAAAATGGACTGGATGACATAATGTCTTTTTCTGCTCAGTCTTCTATGTTTCTGGTAGTCTATGATCTAGGTAAAAAAAATCTTTGAGCTGTCTGAGGTAATTTTTAGTCAGTAATCATGCATTTACATAATTAGTATAACCACATTTAATTACATAATTACTGTAAATATGCATAATGATGTAATTAGAATGTGTAATTACTACCTGTAATTACGTAATTAGACGTAACAACATAGTAAAACTCTTTATAACAGAATTGGGTGTTTGCAACCTTAACTACAGTGATGCTATTTGGAGTTGCTGTAGTGCACAATAATAATGTTGGTATATTACTAAGAGTCCACGTTTTAATATAACTGAACTAAAGCTAGTTTATGTTTATAGCTCACAAACAAATGATAAAAGTTATTAAAACCATGTTTAAGTGCTTAGGGAAGTTATAGTGAGCTCCCAAAACAAGGATAATTCAATGATCTGTAGTCAGCGCAGATGTTTAGCCACCTGTCCATCCATTTATGTTACCATAAAGTAACCTGAAGCATTATGGTTAGTTACAGACAGCAGTATGATCAAAATATTCTAAAAGTTTATTTTTCTTTTAAATTATACATAGTATAAATGTTGACATTAGCAGCTATATTGCATTCCAATTTCTTTTTGCATTCTCTCTTGGTATATATACTTGGTTTATATTCCTCACTGGGTTTTGCCTCCTATATATATTATTGGCAGCACTTCTCTTCCCCTTCCCCCAGGAGAATAAGGAACAGAATCTTGTAGTACAGGACAAGCTTTCACCCACACACACAGACAAACATTTGTAAGCATTTTTCTCATCCTGGTAATAACAATTTTTGTTACATATCTCTGTCACTACCCGTTCCAGAACATTCTTAAGAAATCACATTTTAAGTCATAATGAAGGTGTTTTTGGAAGTCTACATCAAGGTGACTCAGCAGGCTTGTGAAGCATTTGTGCTCAATAAATTGATACACATTATTATAATTCTTCCTAATCCAGCAAAGTTATCCTTTTAAATTCCCCAAGACATTTCCTTGCAAGGGGCCAGACTATGGAACCCTGGGTCACATTGTTGAGCACTTACCTACATGAGTAGACCCATTAAAACCAGCAGGACCACTCAATGAAAGAGCACAAGTGATTATCTCTTAAGTTTCAGTCCTTTTCTTCTGTATGACTCTTGCCACTGACTTCTACATATTGGGACCCCAAGGACAAATAAAAGGTGATGGCTCTAAAAAAGCAACAGTCCCTTCAAAAATCCATCCTTTATTATCTAATTATGATGTCCCATGTTTAGCAGCAAAGGGTATTGCACATATATGGCCTGAAATCCATGAAATATATATCTGATGGTTCTTTATCGTTGTATCTTACAATAAGGAGGAAGGTGTGATGCTCTGTACCTTTGGGGGAATACACTGCATCCCCAAGTTCATCCTTATAATATGATTGTGTGTTATCCAATGCAAAGTTTGTCATGTCAGGCATCTTTGGAAGGCTCATGATGCACTGAACATTGTTGTTATAGTAATGTAGGTTGTAATTTAATGTGTATAGTTATGAGGTTGAAAACATGTCCTCATGGCCTTAAACAAGCCCAGGAAAAACTTTCCAGGAGCAGAGAGGCAATTCACATCTCATCAGGGCATGTGTGGGACAAACCCAGCCCAGCCTCACAGGAACAAAGGACACTAGTCAGGAACAAAGGATCTGTTGTACTCTCGAGTAAGTCACCCCCCTTCCCTGGGATCAGTTTGGGACTACGATGAAGTAATGCTCACCTGTCTCTGAAGGGAAGGGGGAGCCAAGAGGGAAGAAAGAACACGATAAAAGTGTTGCACAAATTTTTCTATAAGGGGTTTTAATCCCATTCTGGTATCTTTTGTTAGGGGGTACTGCCTAACACAAATTGGGCCCTCCTTCTCCTTTAATGGTACTTTTACAGGGAGAACAGAGAGTGCTTTTGGAGGATTCCCATCTACCCATACGTTGGGATTTATTCCCTCCAGGTTGTTGATGCCCTCCTCTCGGGACATTTTATCTTTCTCGAGGAGAGCCATTTGATAATTTGAGCCTTGCTTTCCTGGCAGTTGTACCACAATTAGGTCATCATGGAAAAAGATTTCAGCCTGCAATTTTGTTAAGAGATCTCTTCCTTGCAGGGCAACTGGGCATGTAGAGGAAACAACAAAAGCATGTTCTAACATATTATTTCCAACTTTTGTGAGTAGGGGTTTATATACGGGGAGCCTTGCTTGCTTCCCTTCAATTCCTTCTATTACTACATGCTGCCCGCTTTCTTCAGCAGAAGGGGGTTTTTCTGGTATCATTAAAAATGTAGCTCCAATGTCCACTAGAGCCTCATAATTTTTGCCACCCACCCTAATTTGTACCATGGGATCTTTACAAGCTTTTGCCTGTAGGGTGGTGGTCTTAGACCCCGGTCCTCTTCATTCCTCCTCTCCTTCAGCCCTACCTACTCTTTCAGTCTCTCTCTTCTCCTTCCGCTTAGGGCAATCTCGTCTCCAGTGTCCCATCTCTTTGCAATATGAGCACTCATTTCTCCGAACTGACCTATTCTTTCCCTTCCTATCCTTATCTTGTCCACCTCTTAGTTCCAATTCTCCAGTTACTGCTGCTGCCAGCATAGCCATCTGCCTTTGTACTCTCTTTTCCGCCTTCTTCTCTGCTACTTGCTCCCTGTTGTTATATACCTTATATGCAATTTCAACCAACTCAGAGATCGGCTTTCCTGGGCCTCCCTCTACTTTCTGTAATTTATGCCTAATATCAGGGACGGATTGCCCAATAAATATTACATTTAACATTCTAGCATTATTAGGATCCTCTGGGTCTAAGTCAGAGAACTTTCAAAAGGCTTCATAAAGGCGCTGTAAGAAGGAAGAGGGATCCTCTTCCTTTCCCTGTCTAATCTCATACACTTTAGATAAGTTGGTAACTCTGGGGATTGCCTTTCCCAATGCCTCCACAATTATCCCCTGATATGTAGTCAGCATATTGCGCCCTCCCGAGACATTATAATCCCATGTTGGACTTTTCTGGGGATACATGTCTGCGGCAGTTACCTGGGCACCTGCTGCACTTGCCTTCTCCTGTGCTATCTTTTCGGCGGCTCCTAGAACCAGCCTTCGCTCCTCCGCAGTAAGGAGCGTCTGTAACATAGCTTGTATATCCCCCCAGGTGGGTCGGTGTGTTTGCATCACAGAGGCAAATAGACTCTGCATGCGCAGAGGGTCCTCTCTGAAAGAGGGATTATGCATCTTCCAATTAATCAAATCTGAAGTGGCAAAGGGTGTATATATGAAAGTGGTTCCCTCTTGTGCCACTACTTCCCTCATAGGCGCTTGTATTTTAGGTTTCACCTGACTGCGAGTATTGTACTTCGCTCGGCCAAGGCTAGTCATTTCCTGGATTTTTGAAGCCAATTCATCCAGCTCCTCGACCGTCAATTTATCCACCAGCTCCTGGGTTATCAGGCTAAGAGGTGATGCAGAAGCTGATTGGCTGTTCTGCAAGGTTGAAGCAGGATACTGGGGTGCAGTAGGGAAGGGAGCCTTACATTTATTTTCCCTACTCACCTGCTTCTCATCATAGGGTGGGGGACAAATGTGACCGAATCTTGGCAGATCTAACTGTAAATCCTCCTTTGCCTTTTGAATTGCAGGGAGTTTTTTACTCTTAGGGTCTTTGCCCATTGTCCACATTTGCGTGCAGCTTTTTCGTGCACATTTCATTAGCCACTTAGGTTTATTATCTAGAGTTGCAACCCAACAATCTATGTAGGGGTATTGGTCCCAATGACCATCCCCAGTTACTTTCTTATGGACTTCTTCAGCTAAATTTAAATCATATGTCCCAGAATCTGGCCATCCCAAATCAAAAGTAGTCCATTTTAATTGGCAAAACTTAATTAGTTCCAATTTATTCATTGGTGGTCCACCATAGTCTGATTTAAACTTGCCAAAGTTACGTAACATACAACCTAGGGGAGTGAGCGACTTCTCTTCCCGGGACTTACCCGACCACATTGTTACAACAACTGTTACACTAGGACTTTACAGACACAGACAATTAATCCACTCTACAGACAGTGCATTAATCCAGTCTTATCAAAGCCACTTGACTTTACAGACAGTGCATTAATTCAGCCTTTTCAAAGCTCATGATTGCAGCATTATCAAAGTCGCAAAACAAATGATAACAATGGGACTTTATGAGGTACTCACGTTTACTTCCCCTTTCCAGCCGGCGTCCTGCTTCAGGGACCTCTGCATCTGCCTGAGGCCAGTGGTTTTCCCCTGAAGTCCCGGTATCCCCAGGCGGAGGAGAGGGGCAGGTAAAACAGACCTGGAGCGCTCTTTCCCTCCTCTAATCCGTCAGGAGGATCCGGGAGTCGCGGAGATCTCCTGCCTGGCTCGCCATTTGTTGCACAAATTAGGCCATCAGCTACCTGGAAGCGCAGTCAATTCCCTTCCAAATAGAGGCAGAGGCTCAGAGTGAGGTTTGAAAGACAGGCAAAGTTTATTTTGTGCACAAAAGGAGCCACTCATTTTTGGGTTTTAACCCTGTGACTCCTTTTGTGCACAAAATAAACTTTGCCTGTCTTTCAAACCTCGCTCTGAGCCTTTGCCTCTATTTGGAAGAGAATTGACTGCGCTTCCAGGTAGCTGATGGCCTAATTTGTGCAACAAAAGGAAGAGACAATTGCCATGCTCTCTCTCTTTTACCTCCATCTACAGACACCACCACCAAGCGACTGAAGCGCTGATCGAAGGGGAAAGCCTTGCTGAAGGGAAATCAGCCAGCCTGGGGTAAGAAGCATCTATGTTTGTAAGAGATACAGAGTCCCGTGGCACCTTAAAGACTAGCAAACGTACTGGAACATAAGTTTTCATGGGCTAATACCCACTTCGTTGGCATGCATCCAACAAAGTGGGTATTAGCCCACGAAAGCTTATACTCCAATACATTTATTAGTCTTTAAGGTGCCACGGGACTCTGTCACTTTTGCAGATCCAGACTAACACGGCTACCCCTCTGATTCTTAAGTTTGTAAGGACACTTAAAGTGTTAAGATCAGCTTAGAATGTGTTTTGCTTTTATTTCATTTGACTAGATCTGACTTCTTTTGCTTTGGCTTATAATCACTTAAAATCTATCTTCTGTAGTTAATAAATTTGTTTGTTTATTCTACCTGAGCAGTGTGTTTGGTTTGAAGCATGTCAGACTCCTTTTTGGATAACAAGCCTAGTACATATCACTTTCTTTGTTAAATTGACAAACTCATATAAGCTTGCAGCATCCAGTGGGTATAACTGGACACTGCAAGATGGAGGTTCCTAGGGTTGTGTTTGGGACTGGAGATATTGGTGAGTGTCATTCGATTGCACAATCCAAGCAGCAGCTGGCCAAAAGTACTCACTCACATAACTGGGAGCAGCTTACATGCAAGAGGCTGTGCATGAACAGCCTGGGAGTGGGGGTTCTCACCACGAGAAACCAGAGTTGAGGGTTGAAGTGATCTAGCAGATCACTGGTCCAGATAACATGAGAGGGGAAGGTCACAGAAGAATAAACTCCCAGAAGATAGATATGATCCCTTGATGAATTCCCAAAGAATGTGTCAGTTACTTCATTTATCAAGTGTAAGTGTAACCCACACACCTCCTGACCGTGGTGTTCTGTCCCATCAAGTGGCACTGAGACCACTTACAGACACACGGAGAGAGAGAGAGTTAAATACATCTGCTCAACAGCCTTAGCCAATAGCCAGTTGGCTTTTAGAACCAAAATCTGTTGGCATTACAAGTAGGGGCTCATCTGGGATTTCAACTAGGCAGATCTGATGCTCGGGACGCACTTCCTCAGCTAGTAGAAGTATGTAACCCACACGCCTCCTGCGTGTGGTGTTCTCTCCCTGTAGTGACATTGAGACCACTTAGAGAGAGAGAGTTAAATGCGTCTGATCTACAGCCTTAGCTAACAAGCAGTTGGCTTTTAGATCATGTGGTAGAGACTCATGCACTAAGCTCAAGAGGTCCCTGGTTCAATGGCAACCAGGATCTGTGAGCATTACATAAGTACCCTGTAAAGTGATCTATCAACAATTTTTCTATAACACTTGATACAAGAAAATCAAAACATTCCACACTATTGATCTAATAAGTGGCACTTGAAGTGGGATTCCATTAACATGAGCCACCTCACACACATAGTGCAGCTCTTAATCTTTCCTCCACAAACTCCATGGAACAACATCAAAGATAGAATACATTTTTTCCCCAGATTAAATCTGCTCCTAAGGATTAAGTACACTGACACATATTTTTAGTGGGCTAGCTGTATCATTTTCCTTTGAAAAGGATCTGACTCAGGTGTGGAGGCTCTCCTATCATGACAGTCAACACTAAATAGCTAGAGACCATCTTGTGACAGTTTGTAGTCCATCTGGCACTATTTCAGCCTTTCTGAATCTCTACACTAGGATGCACTTCACAGCTGAGAGTCTGGAGTTGTTAAGCAACCAAGACAACAGGATGCAAGAGTTATTAAATCTGTTAAGGCTGGTGAGTCAATGTTAGTAACTGTACTAAAGCAGTTTGCAAAGTCTGCAAGCATCATCTCAGCCTCTCAAAACATAGCCAAATGAATTTTCAACCCATCAACTCTCTCCAGTATCACATATCTTTTATGGGCTATATCTATAAGCTCTTCTTTTTTTTCTTTTCTTTTCTTTTTTAAATTCCCCTGCCCTTTTGCCAATTGTAGGACAACAGCTGTAGACCCTTTTGCCTGCTGTGCCGGAAAAATTGGAGATTAAGTTGAAGTCCCTTTAAAAAAGCTGCTCCTTCAGTTCATATTTAAGAGGTCCACACCTCAAGTTGTTTGAAAAAACATGTACTGCACAATGCACCCAAGATCTGCCAGCTTCATAACCTGTCCATTTTATGTTAACATTGTATTTATCCATATATTAATGATATAGTGGAATCCTAGCTGCTATTTCATGGTTGTTTCTGTAATGCATTGAGTAAAGAATTTAAACAGGTAGATTTGTAAGAGAATTGAAATACTTACTGTATTGGCAGTTTCTTCCCATAAATTCACCTGGACACTCACAGGAATAGTTGGCAACAAGATCTGTACAAATGCCACCATTTTTACAAGGTTCAGCTTCACATTCGTTTACATCTGTGGGAAATACATAATGTCAACATTAGCAAAAGACTTTAAAAAGTAATAAGCATTTGTTTCCTGCACTGTAAATTAGACAGTCATTCTCTAAGGATCCATATGGTTGATATTAGTATCAGAAACATATTTTTGGACAGTAAACATATGTTCAGCAAGAAAACAAATTGTGCAAAATGTGTTCTAAACTGAGCCATTTTAACAACCAAATCCAATCAAACTCATATAGATTTGTTTAGTTTCACAAACACATGCTACATCTCGAAATGTCCTGTTAAACAACAGCAGATTTAAGGGCTACACTGTGGCTTTGTCACAGGTTCTGAGAAAGAGGCAGTGCATAGTTGTTCTGGTACAGGAAGAGATGAGGGACTACACAGTGACTCAGAGGTTCCTCCCTTTCTTCTGGGAAAAAGTAATCTGATCTTCATATACCTGGCAGAGATTTCTTCCCCTCTGTGTTGGAAAAGAGTAGTAGATTGAAAGATTTATCCATTCTTTGCCTTTACTCACCCATTCCATGCCCACCTGCATGGAGGGGAATAGCAGCTACATGAAGATTCAAGAATAGCAGCCGTGTTAGTCTGTATCCGTAAAGAAAGCGAGGAATACTTATAGCACCTTAGAGAATGATTTATTTCAGCATAAGCTTTCGTGAGCTATAGCTCACTTCATCAGATGCATAGAATGGAACAGAAGTAAAATGCATTTATACACACAGAAAGAAAAAGAAAAGAAAAAAAAAGAAAAAAATTGTACATTAGCATACCAATTCTAAGAGGGCTGTTAAATGTAGATGATCTTCCTGGCCATTCCATTAAAGATTTGATGGTTTCAGTTTTGAAACAGAAAAACTTCCAAAACAGACTCCAACAAGAAACTGAGGAACTGTAATTAATTTTCAAATTGGACACTATTAACCAGCGGCTTAACAGAAGTTCAGATTGGTTCTCTGATTACAGTAATTGCATTTCCTGAGTTACTGACAACAGATCTCCATTTCAAAAGGTGTATTTTTCTCCTAGTGATAATGGACCATCTACATTTAACAGCCCTCTTAGAACTGGTATGCTAATGTACAATTTTTTTCTATTTTTTCTTTTCTTTTTCTTTCTGTGTGTATAAATGCATTTTACTTCTGTTCCATTCTATGCATCCGACGAAGTGAGCTATAGCTCACGAAAGCTTATGCTGAAATAAACTAGTTAGTCTCTAAGGTGCTATAAGTATTCCTCGCTTTCTTTACATGAAGATTGTTACCCTCCTTCCCCGGCCCTGTAGCCCTGCCCTGCAAAAGGTAGCTTATGTAAGGAAGCAAAGCAGCAACTGTGCCCTCTCCTCTGTGTGGGCACATACTGCAGGTAAAAATTGTGCCCTAAATAAATAATCCAATTATCTATGAGAGAGTAACTAATTAATTCTACTTTTAAAACGGTTGCTGCTTTTTTTCCCAGCGACAGCTGCCAGTTAAGAATGTCTCAGTTCATCTTAATTCATTAAAAAAACAAACCTTTAATTGACAATCTAATTATTTTAGGGTCTAAATAATTCTCTTTCTGTGCATGACTTAGTAAATAAGAACTAACAGCTTGATCTAGTACATTATACATTTTATTAAAGTCAAAAGGCAGTAGTTAGCTAATTTTATTAGGGAGCTTCTGGGGTTTGGTACAACAGGGAAGAGGTGTCTTCCGAGTCTTGTTGAACTTAACAGGGAGTGAAGAAAGGAAGTTCTAGCTCAGTAATTCTCAACCTTTTCTATATTGTGTGATCCATGTTGCAACAGAAAATGTTTCAAGATTCCCTGTCCCCTCTTGGCATTTAGGAAATGGGGTTGGTCAGACCCCTTCCCCCGCCCCCCACCTCCAATTTGAGAACTCAGTGGTTCTCAATCAGGAGTCTGGGATCTGCTGGGGGACCGTGAGCAGGTTTTCTGAGGTCTGCCAAGCAGTACCAGTATTAGATGTGTTGGGGCCCAGGTCAGAAAGCTGAAATCCCACTGCATGGGGCTGAAGCCTGGGGCCCTGAGCCCTGCAACCTGGCACCGAAGCAGAAGCCTGAGCAACTTAGCTTCATGGTGCTTCCTGTGGCATGGGGCCCTGTGCAATTGCTCTGCTTTCTACCCTTTGACTTTGGCCCTGGCTTTTACATGCAGAAAACCAGTTATTGAGACACAGCTGGACCATGGAATTTTTATTGTTTGGGGGGCCTCAGAAAGAAAAAAGGTTGAGAACCGCGGTTCTAATTTAAACTGCAGAGCTGCAGAAAATGGTTGCATTAGTTCACCAGAAAAAGTTCACAAAGTAGACAATGTGACACCTCTGGATAAACCAATGTGTTTTGGGCCTTAAAGATATTTTTTTTCTATAAATAGTCCCCTACGCCTATGCTTCATTGTTTCCTTAGCTACCCCTTTTTATTTAGTTTAGCAAATAACCTCTTGCAGTATCTACTATACATATGCAGAGTGCTATTTTCAATGAGTTATAACTTGGTCAAATCGAAACCAGTTTTACCAGAAAGCTTAAAGACGCTTCCTTTCAATAAGGACCATTTTCCATGCTAAATTTTAATTTTCTACCCATGTGGTTTCATCTATAAGAGTTCAGAAAAAAAGGCTGCTGGAATTGTACTTTTAATAGATAAAGGACTTTTAGCAAGCGTTATTACAGACAGTATATGAGTGTAGTACATTCATGTTCTGCACATGTGCAGAATGGCACAGACCCATAGGTTTCCCTAGACTTGGATCTTACCCTATTTAGAGCTGAACTAGATGAAAAATGTCTCAAATCACAAGAGGATAAAGAATTCCCTATTGACTACACATATGAGTAAGTTCCTGTTACTTGTTTGTTTCAGTAAGTACATTAAATACATGACACGTGGCACAGCTACACACGTTTTCAAGATAAGTATGCATATAAATGATACACATTGCTGAAACCTCTCACTTTTTAGGTAAAACCACTCATTTTGACTACGTGAACACAAGTGCTTTAGACATGTTTAACTGTTCCAATATTCAATTGGTAATATGAATGCATTTGAGCAGAAACTATGGCTGTCTACTCAAAATACATAACAAACTATTTCATGTTTTGAGGCTATGCACATAAACTGAGAACTTTAGAAACCATCTTTGGAAACAGGCCAGGTGCAATCTTCTGTTGCTTCTTTTGTTTGGTTGGTAGATTTCAGAGCAATTCAGTTCAGTTTCCTGTTGAAGCAGAAATCAGTTACATTGAGTAAAGATATTCTCTTAGTGCAATTTGTTTATTTCTAATCATTACACCAGTCCTGATTCTTTGAGCAGAGATGGTCCCAAACTTCATAAAGGCAACCCTATTGCAAAAAATCTCATCTAAAATACCACTGCCCTTTCACCAGTTCTCTTGGGCTTTCATCTCTCCTGGTCCACAATATCACAGTTCAGAGAAACCATTCCATGTTCCCGCTTCAACCTGAAGGCTAAACTAGGGAAACCTGTTAGATGAAGCCACTCACCTAGGACCACATCACACACTCTTCTGCTTTGCAATACAATTGAATTTCAGGAAATGTTTGATTGCTCAGCAATCACTGCTTTACCACACGTAATCTGCTTAAATATCTGTCTGAGTGTGGTGAGTTTCATCCAGAGTTCTTATAGTTCAGTGACTCATAACATGCATGACATTAGCACCTTTCACCATAAAATTTGTACAGGCCTGACATATCAGTTGGGTGAGATTGTGTTCTCAGGTGCTTTGGTGCATCCCCAGTTTTCCCCCATTGTTTATGTCACATTTAGTGTTTCTATGCACTTTATTGGTTAATGGAAAAAAAATTCTCAGTAGCATAAGAAATCCATACAACATTCTAGAGTTTTGGTTTCTGCATATAGATCCATGACAGACCTGACATTTAAAATTACACATAGCTAGAGTGTTCACATATCAACTACTGATCTGAAGGTATCAGGAGCATGAGTTATTCCTGATATGGTTATTGGGACAAGGTGAGTGAGGTAGTATAATATCTTTTATTGGACCAAGTTCTGTTGGTAAGAGAGACAAGCTTTTACACAGAGCTTTTGTTCTGGTACCTAGGATTACTGCCATAAATTTGCACATAAATTTGGCTCCAGCTCTAACCGTTTCAAATCATAGAATTGTAGGACTGGAAAGGACTTTGGGAGGTCATATAGTCCAGGCCCTGCACTCAAGGCAGGATTAAGTCACAAACAATTTGGAGGTGAGGGAGTTTACTAATTCTACTTGGTGTTGGTCAAACTACGCCTGGCCCCTTTTGTAGTCTGTCAGAAAAATACATAAAGTCCGTAGCTCCTGAGATCTTTGCTCTTTTGAAGACAGGTGTATAATAATGGGTTTCTGCTCAACATGAAGGCCACTCAGCCCCTTTAACAAGCCAAATTCCAGAGCTGTACATAGAAATTAATGGTTTCACATGACCTCTAGGGTCCTATACATCTTTCTTGTCTTATTATTTGCAGCCTATAAAGGTATCAAATATTGGAGTAATAAAGGTTCCCTAGGTTATTACCTTAATTTTGATCTACTAAGAGAGAGAAGTAACTCATTGTCCTGGAAATAAAATCTGTCAGTGGCTAATGACCAAAGAATAGAAACTGCTCAGTGCTAAATTAAAATTTTTATATGTATTTATAAAATTTAACTAGCTACTTATCTGCCTTTTTAAACAAAACCCATTACTCTTATGTTTTCTTCAGGTTGTTCATTGTTTTAATACAAGCTAATGCTAATGAAAAAATTCAAGGTCACCGTGAACTGAAAAAAAGTGCAAACTCTCTCATTTGGTGAATTTAAAATGGTAATTTGTCCTCTTAAGAGCTTTTCTGAATCAAGATTATCAATATTTTGGATTTCCCTTGTTTGTCATTTCATAGATAAATATGAAGGAAAAAATGCATGACTGTACAACATATTCCATGTGGTCTGTGAGCTTATTTAGAAAATAGTTTAAATTTTAAGTATCAGACATTTTCACACTATTCCTCATATTCCAGCTCTAGTGAGCAATTAGCTATGATCAGTGTGGAAAGATGGGAGGCTTTTGATTAGTTAGTTAGAGCCAGCTAGTGTATATTGAATAAGGTTCTATCATATATTTTCACTAACTCCAGCGGCAATGGGTCCCTCAGTCCAAACAAATTGGCTGTGTAAAGTTACATCTGACGTGAAGAAAGACAAGTTCACTTTTGAGACAAGTGCAGGATTCTACAGAAAGGAAAATGCACTTAAATGTGCTTAAGATGAGAACATGGATTATAAAAAAGTTATTAAATTTACGGTTCATTATATTGTTTTGATGTGAACATTTAAATATGGTTTACTTAATGAAATAGAATATCTACAAATTGGGGTCAGATTCTGTTCAACTTGCCAGCAGTGCTAATTATGATACAAAGCATTTCAATATTTAAAATCTATTTTCTTCTTCTTAGATGGAAATATCTTCTATTAATCATAGTCATCTTGCCATGATTAGGAGATAGCCATGATTACGAGATAGCAATATTTGAGCAATTTAACAAATTCTAGAACTCTTAGAGCAATTCTTCCTAAAGAAGCCGTCCAGTATATTGTGGTTGTTAAATAAGAATCACACACACACACACACACGTTAGTTAGTTAGTTAGTTAGTTACTGGCTTGTCTTCACTAGGAAAAAAAAAAAGTCAGCCCCTGGGATAGTCGGATACTTTTGGCAGGTTCACAGAGTGCAAATCCAGTGGGTGGGTGTGTACATTACAAAGAAATAGTGTCCTGGCTTGACTCAGGCTCAGCCCCTCCATTTTTGTGTGGACCTGGACCCCTGGATCAAAGCCTTTTAGTTAGTTAATGTGATTTGTATGTAGAAGGGAAGGGGAAGGTAGGTTTGAGTCTGAGTTCAAATCCTGAGCTCATGCTGCAGTGTAGACATATGCTAAGTGGCTGTAGGACTTTAGGTGAAATGTATGGCATCTTTGTGATATGTTAAAACACTAAGGGGAGTGTTTTGTTTCATCAAGAGGAATTTGGCGGCCCTAGAGTGTGAGCATGAGAGACTCCTCAGGGGGGTGGCCCTGAAGCCTGAGAGAAAGGCGTGAGTTAAGACAGTTTTCTATTGCTTTACTTGATTGTTAAAAAAAAATAACTCTGGTTAAAGGAGACTGGGCATGGCAGCAAGTGTTTGGAAGCTGGGGAGAAGGCCCACCCTGTGACAATAATAATGTAAGACTATCAGACTTATTATTCCTTTAAGTTGTCCTTAAATATATATTATAATGTACGGACACAAGTACTTTAAAACAACAGAAAATACAAATGAATATAATTTCACAATCATTTTTATCCAGTCTTTTCCCCTATGTTGTTATGAAACAAGATTAAAACATTTTTCCTTAAAGAGGAAATTACACCTATTGAAAAAAACAATACAAACCACAACAAGGGGCCAGATTATTAGCTGGTGTAAAACAGTGTAGACATTGGCTTCTATGGAGCTATGTTTTTGCACACCATCTGAGGATTTGGCTCAAACTGAGATGTCTGAAGATCAAAACTTCATAGTAAACAAAATGCACATTTCCCCCCCTCCTTGACAAACATTATTCCAGCTCTTTCAAATCCAATGATAAAGGTGCGCTGATGACTAATCACTGGATTCAGATACTTTTACAACCGATATAATATTTTTGACATAACGCAGAGAAACAGATCTTGAAATACTTGGCTTTCTGTCTGAGTTTAGCCGTGGTAATTTTTATAGATGGGGCTGTTAATCAAATAGCTGGGGGCTTTAGAAATGATTTACCTAGACATTTTAAAGTTGTTTTTATTTTTCTTGTTCTTTTGTTATGGTGTCTATTGTGTAGAAGCACTGAAAGATTTAATGAAGCAAAGAATGAGGTGTCATTATTAAGATCATACAGAATGCCTTGTTAGTAGATTCTGCAGAACACAAAAATCTACAGTGGAATGTTGATGCATCTAAGGAGCCAAATGTGGATTATAAAAAAATATTATTTAATTACCATGAAAATGGGACTTCGAATAAGGTATTTTGATAATATAAGGTTGTAGCGGTAAGCTATAATACAGAACAGAGACACCATTGTCTGCAGATAGAAACTGGGGCAGCTCCGCTGAAGTGAATTGAGCTTTACCATATTTATGCCAGCAAAAAATGTGACCCAAAATATTCAGTGAAAATAGAATTCAAGGGTGTTCGCCTAAAAGGAGCTACTTATGAAACAATGAAATGTGAGGGATCCAAAAATCTCATGGATCAAAAGCAAGATGACAATTGACAAAATATGTACAATAAATGCCACTTTGTATTTAAATTTCCATTTCTCAAAATATACAATTTATGAAAATAGTTCCAAGTCTCAAGGTTACAATGATTTTTCTCTCTGTATCTTTAGTACTTGCTTATTTTTATTTTTTAAATGCATCAACTAAAGATTAGGAAAGGTAAAAAGTAGGAAGTTTAAGCACTACTTTAAAGATATATAAGAGCTAAGTATTATCTTTATTATTTCTAGTTTAAAGCTAGCTCCAGATTGGCTCCTGAAGAAGTCTTGATATTAGATAGTGTCATTATTTGAAAGTGCAAACTAGTAGCTAGGTATCTAGCTACAAACATGAGTGTTTCAATTAATGTCGGTTACAAAAATCCCAGCAGAATTATTTTGCTGGTCAAAAATGTGCCTTTAAAGAGAGGCTACTTGAGAAAATATAGATAGGTATTCCTGATAAATTGCTGAACTGAATGTAAGGGCCAGCTTCAACATAGGGCAGTCTTTTGTAACTCCCAGTAATTTTTTTCAGAATTTGAGATATTCACTGGGGCCAATATTTTCTGACATCTGGTTTCTTGCCTTCAAATGGAAATAGGTTTGCTATACTGTTAAGAAATATCCTGATTATTTGATTTTTGAAGACACTGAAAGGCAATTACACTCATGTATGAGGAAAGTAAACACAAACCACTTACTGCCCACAAATACACAACATTATTATGCCTCTAGTCTTATGCTGCCATAAGCAGTCTTCCTATTAAATACTGTTGACACACATTTGTGATATGAGATTTCTAGTAAACACTGTCTAGGATAATCTATTGTGGAACAATCTTTCGGATTACACATTAGGAACCTTCCTGAGTCTTTCAGCACAAGATACGAGCATTCAAATAATGCTATACCCAGTTAAGAAGAGTGTCAATATTCTGTCAGGTAAGAGACTTACTAGAGCTGTGTTTTGAAGATAGAAAGAGGCATTTTTAAGAAAAAAACAAACCCACACTTAAAAGTAGCCATAGGCACGAGTCAAGTGTTTGGTTGGATCGTGTGTTGAAGTGTGAATCTGTAAATCGCCCTCACAGCCAGCTATAGAAATTAAGATCCAAACATGTGAAAGGAATGATTTTGAAAGACATTCCATTGCCTTTGTACTTTGTAGAAATCTATCAACATTTTCAGCTTCAGCATTTTTTCTACCATAATACATCTGTGTCTCATTTGGAGGGCAATGTCCATTATTATCTATTATTTATCTATAGCAGTGTTTCCCAAACTTTAACAACCCATGAACCCCTTTCACTAAAATGTCAAGTCTCACGAACCCCCACCTAAAAATGAGTATTTCTAGGGATTTTCTCCTTTATCAAAGTATAAATTATAAAAGCAGTGGTCTTGAAAATATAAAATTTGTTTTTATGACATGCCTATTACACACTATTTATTATTGCGAATGGTTCTCTGTTTACACTAATTGATTGCATTTCCTGAGTTAATTTACCTGGCACAGAAATCCATTTCAAAAAGGTATTTTTTTCTCCTGCTAATAATGGCCCATCTACATTTAACAGCCTTCTTAGAACTGGTATGCCAATGTACAATTTTTTTTCTTTCTTTCTGTGTGTATAAATGCATCTTACTTCTGTTCCATTCTATGCATCCGATGAAGTGAGCTATAGCCCACGAAAGCTTATGCTGAAATAAACTAGTTAGTCTCTAAGGTGCTACAAGTATTTCTCGCTTTCTTTCTTGATTATTAATTATCTTTACACTATTTTTATTACATTATGAAAACAGCAACACACTTCCAAGATCTCACTTTTGTAGTTTGTATCACTTTGAATAAGGCTGTTGTAAGAAGACAAGGCTCCTATGTTTCATCAAGGAGTATCAGATGTGAAACAGCATGAAGATATTTAAGAAGCCAACTCAAAGAGTGCCTTCTACACAAATATTCAGGTCTTGAGCAGTCCAGGCAAACGCAGCATGTTACAACAAAGCTTAAACTTGTTCTGCATAATAATTTAAAAAAATTACTAGCTCCCTATTTAAGTTTAAAAACAGAAAAAAAAATCCACTTCCCTTTCCATTTCTTATAAGGAGTCTTCAAGTTGAAATTTCCTCACTATGATAGATATACTTGCTTTGATCTGCTTAGCTCTTGGAAGTCCAGGGGCTCTGGGCTGCTGGCTCCATGCTGCCCGGGATCCCCAGGGACAGTTCTGTCTGTCATTAGGCATCCCCCCCACCAAGAATCCCCTGTAACATTTTGCCAACCCCCAGGGATTCACAAGCCCCAGTTTGAGTACCACTGATATAGCTATGTACCTCCATTTACAGTCATATAGTAATATGACATAATTCCCATTATTAATAATGAGAATATGTGAAACCCTTATGTATCAGGATGGCATACCCTTATATATATGCTCATAGAGCCCAAAATGAAGATCACAGGGAGAGAAATAATAGTTATTAATGGATAGCCCTCTCCGAATGACACACATTAAATGCTACAGACTCTAAATGAATTTGCATAGGCAAAGATATGAAATCTCAGCTAAGGATGCAGAAAATATAAGCTTGTTTCATGCATAGTCAGGGATAGTGTGGCATCTAGGTAAATACTAACTGTTAATGTGAATCACACAAATTATTCCTGAACACAAATGCAAACATATACCCTTGCACCTGCTATTTGGGTACTGAACTCTCACACTAGAAAAGCAGGATTTAAAAGATCTATGTTAAGCACTTTGCTTTACACAGATTTCAGATAAAGACCAATCATATTTTTTCCCCACTACTCTCCTCTGTCATGCTTCCTGGTATGGGACACAGCTAAGAGTGCCAATCTTAGGTCATACTGCCAAAGTACAGGACATGTACCCCAAACTGGGGGTATATTCTCTCATAAGATATCACCAAACCAGTAACAAATGTGTGCTTCCAAAAAGCTTTCTTAGTTATTATGAAGCCACACACACTCTCCTTCTGGCATGCTATCCTCTCATGCACCATCCAGACAAACCAAACTTCTGTGATACATGATTATTAAAACCAGAAATCACATACATTAAGTTCTTCCAATTCAACACATCCCAGGTCAAAATATACTTCAGATCTTACCTAAAAACCACACTGGTAGCCAGTCCTTTGGAAACTAAAAAGGGTTATAAATATATTTTAAAAGGAAGAGAGTTAAGATGTTAAAATGAATTGTATACATTAGAGTTGATTTCAGAGTTTGTAGATCAGGAAAACAGCAGCAATATTAAATCTGCTATCTTAAAATAAGTCTGTCTGGATCATTCCATATATTGGGAGTCATCCATTCTTTGTTGAAAGCTTCCCTTTGTTAGAAATCATAGTTCAGAGATAAGAAGCAGGAATAAAGACCCAAAATGATGAGACAGACTGCAGTTTATACCTCTTACTCCAGGTACATGGAAAGTTACTGGCACAAACATGTAGTCCTGGGTCACATGTGCCTTGCTGAGTCATGAGGCATTCATTGCCTATATGGTGCCTGAAGAGACCTCAGAAAAGGACCCTGGAATAGCAGCCCATTGAGTTATTGTTAGAGTACTGGTCCTGCCCCAGAGCTCTTGTCTATGGCTGTGATCCAGCAAAGTACTTAATCATGTATAATTTTAGGCACATTGAAGTCAATAGGATTACTCATGCTTAAAGTTATTCATATCTTTAAGCGTTTTCACAACTCAGTCCTGTATCTGAATGCAATACCCCCATACAGATTTACAGCAAGGCTAGCCAGTCTGCTTAATCTGGATGATTGAGATGCTAAAGGAGCACTCAAAGAAGACAAAGCCATTGCAGAGGAAATAAATGAGCTCTTTGCATTGGTCTTCACTGCAGAGGAAGTGAGGAAGAATTCCTCTATGTGGGCCATTCTTTTTAGGTGACAGATCTGAGGAATGTCCCAGATTGAGGTGTCAGTAGAGGTGGTTTTGGAAGAAACTGATAAATTAAACAGTAATTGGTCACCAGGACTAGACAGCATTCACCATGAGTTCTGAAGAAACTCAAATATGAAATTGCAGAACTACTAACAGTGGTATATAACCTATCACTTAAATTGACCTCTGTACCAGATGACTGGGAGATGGCGAATGCAACAGTGATTTTTTAAAAAGGCCCAGAGCTGACCCTGACAATTACAGGCCAGTAAGCCTAACCTCACTACTAGGCAAACTAGTTGAAACTACAGACACATAGATGAACACAGTATGCTGGGGAAGTCAGCATGGTAGAGGGAATCATGGCTCACTAATCTATTAGAATTCTCTGAGGTGTCAACAAGCATGTGAATAAGGGTGATCCAGTAGATATAGAGTACTTGGACTTTCAGAATGCCTTTGACACCAAATGCTCTTAAGCAAAGTAAGTTGTCATGGGATAAAAGGCAAGGTCCTCTCATAGATCAGCAAGTGGTTAAAAAACAGGAAACAAAGGATAGGAATAAATGGTCTGTTTCTAGAGGGGAGAGAGATAAATAGAGAGGTCCTCCAAAGATCTGTACTGGGACCACTGTTGTTCAACATATTCATAAATGATCTGGAAAAAGAGGTAAATGGTGAAGTGGCAAAATTTGCAGACCACACAAAATTACTCAAGATAGTTAAACCCAATTCTGAGTGCAAAGAGATTCAAAGGGACTCACAAAACTGGGTGAGTACGCAACAAAATGGCAGATGAAATTCAGTGTTGATAAGTGCAAAGTAATGCACATTGGAAAACATTATCCCAGCTATACATAAAAATGAGGAAGCCAAAATTAGCTGTTACCACTCAGGAAAGAAATCCAGGAGTCACTGTGGATAGTCCTCTAAAAACATCTGATGAGCGGCATGCGGCAGCTAAGGAAGTGTGCAGCAGCTAAAAAAGCTAAGGAAATGTTAGGTATCATTAGCAAAGGGATAGATAATAAAACAGAAAATATCATAATGCCACTATAGAAATCTACACCCACATCCTGAATACTGCTTGCAGTTTGAAGCCCCAATTCAAAAAAGTTATATTAGAATTGGGAAAAGTACAGAAAAGGGCAACAAAAATGATTAGGGGTAGGGAAGAGCTTCCATATGAGGACAGATTAAAAAGACTGGGACTGATTGGATTGGAAAAGAGATGATTGAGGGGAAAATATGATAGAGCACTATCAAATCATGACTGGTATAGAGAAAGTGAGAAATTTCCCTTAAAATAAACACAAGAACTAGGGGTCTCCCAATTAAATTAATAGGTGGATGGTTTAAAAGAAACAAGAAATATGATGTCACACAACACACAGTCAACTTGCGAAATTTATTGACGGGATGTTGTGAAGGCTGAAAATACAACAGGGTTAAAAAAAGAATTATATAGAAGTCAGAGACAAGAGGTCCATCAATCACTATTAGCCAATATGGTCAGGGATGAAACCCTATGCTCTAGGTGTCCCTAAACCACTGATTGACAGAAGATACAACTGTACAACAGGGGATGGATCATTCAATACATTTCCCTGTTCTGTTCATTCCCTCCAAAGCATCTGGCACCAGCCACTGTCAGAAGATGGGCTACTGGTCTAGATGGACCATTGATGTGACAAAGTTATGAACCACAAATAGAAGTGAGCGATCTTCAACCAGAAGTGTAGCCAGCTCAGAACACTGAGGAGTACAGCAAACAACATTAGGAGAACCATGGGCGATTGAACACAGAACCAGCAGAGACACTTTTCTTCTCTCAGAAAATTAAGAAGGGGATAATACAAAGTATCTGTAAGATACTTTGCAAAATGTGTTGTGAAAGAAATCTTTCCTAAACTCTTACTTCTGGCCTTGAAACCCTCCGATCTCTCCAGCATCAGAAGCAAGCTCCCCACAAAACAGGAGAAACTAAACTCAAAGCAGCACCAGACCCTGCTAGAACAACAGATGAAAAACCTACAGACATATCTCCACTGCTACGATGGTCAACGCCCCCAACAACACACCTTTGAAGATCCATGGAATGTACACATCTAAAGGCATGTCTACACTTGCCATTTAAAGCGGAAAAAGTCCCCTTTTTTGCATAAAACCCATGCCAATGACTTTTTATAGTGAGACTCAGATGCTTCACTGCAAAAAAAAAAAACGCTTCCACGAGAGGCGTACAGCTCTTACCAGTGATGGTTTTGTGGTGATGTGCAAGTAAAGACACATTCGTCCTGTTTACAGAGCTTTTAGCCTTTGCAGAATATCTCACAGTGCTAGGTGACCACTCTGGCCAGTCACTCTGCTGCTCTGATGCCAAGTAAACAGACATCCACCCTTCCCCCTGTAAAGCCCTGAGAACTTTAAAACTCCCCTTCCTGTTTTCTTGGCAAGTGCTCACTTACCTGGCCAGGTGACATTGGCTGCTCCACGGAGCCAAAGATTCCCTGATTGGAGCAATGCTGAGCTCCTGGAGCTGATCAGTGTTTGGGGAGAGGAGGCTGTGCAGGGACCCAGGATTCCCTGCAATTGCACAACGCCCCTCTCCCCTCACAAAGACCTATCATCAAAATGGAGGAGCTCCACTGTTGAATCGCAGTGCAAAAACTCTGCAAGTGTAGACATAGACTGACATAACACGTGATATATCTTCTCCAGTGCACTAAATGCTCCAATAGTGAAGCCACACAATCACTATGCTCTCTAAGGAACTCACACAGGAAAATGATAAAATACAGAAATGCCCTAGCAGCTGTGGGTGAACACTTTTCATGAAGTGATCACTCTTTATCTGACCTATCAGGCCTCATGTTCAAAAGAAACCTGCACAACACTTTCAAAAGACGAGCCTGGAAGCTTAAATTAATTACTCTGCTAGACACTAAAAATCATGAACTGAACAGATACGTTGGATTTATGGCTTATTACAATAATATGTAATCCACTAACCCTCTCTTTTTTGTCCTATGACTGAACAGGTGTAAACGGGCCGCTTTACCTGGAACCTCACAATATGTGCTAACTACTTATGCTAAACAATCTGTTCCAACTTGCATTTTTCTGTGATACTGGAAGTACCGTTTCCAGACTTGAAGAAGAGCTCTGTATAAATCAAAAGCTTGTCTCTTTCATTAACAGAAGTGGGTCCAATAAAAGATATTACCTGAACCACTTTGTTCCTCTTCTATGATGACATTTCCCCTATTTGGTCTCTGCCTGTATGATTATTTTTTTTTTTAAAGTCTGAGCCAAAGATTTTTAGCCATTTCTGAGAAACAGGAGATAACCATTATATAAAAGATGAATTCTAGCCACGTTTTTAAAGAGTGCTTAGCTAAAAACAGCTGGGGATAGAAAACTGACATTTGTCAAGAACAAGTCCTCATTAAACCTCATGCTGATTTAAAAAACTGGGGGGCAGGGTGGGGTTATACTTTTTGTGACTGAATCATGAGTCTTTGAAAACGGCACTTTGTACATGAGCAGAATAATGATTGTGATTTATTTTAAGAGCCACAAGGAGTAAATTTAGCCAATCTCTGTGGATCTTGTAAAGTTTACATATCAGTCCAAGATATGGAAGAGTGCTTGGCTTTATGTAAACTTTACAAAGTGTACAGCTCTTCAGCCCATGAGGGGCTCCCTTCATATAGATATATGTGACTGGGATATGAAATCCCAGTAGTGCCTTTTTTAAAAATTGTTTAGTATTTTTACAGTAACCAAAGTTATTTTTTATCTCCCTTTAAAAACAAAACAACCCGCCCCCCCCAAAAAAAAACCTCCTAGAAGTTACATATAAAGGAAGTTAAAGTCATAGAATTAAGTCTTCAGAGGTCAAGTGGGAATTTTTAAGGTGCACTGTAAGTTCCACTGACTCCAGTGTACTTTGGATCAGGTTCTAAAGGAAGAAGGCGGCACAGAAATCTTTGTCCTAATCACTGTACATATATCACTGTCCTAATCACTGTATATATTAAATAGCTTTCATGAACTCTGACAATATTTGTGGTTTTAAAATCACATTTTGCTATTTTAATGGTGTGTTTTTTGTCACCTGCTGCTTTATTAAAAACCTACAAAAAACAACTGATCCTGCAGTAACATTTGCTCAGGTAAACCCCGGCATGAATCCCCATTAAGTGTTTTGTATCTGTACAAGGTAGTGGCGGACTTAGAGTTAGTGGGGCCCTGTGCGCAGCTTCATTTTCATTTTCATTTTCCCCCTTCATCCTCCTATATTATAAGTAATGGGAAGTAAATGAAAATAAAGTGAGGTACCTTGATTGGGGCAGGAGGTTGGGGTGCAAGAGAGGGTGCAGTGGGTGGGCTCTGGGAGGATGTTTGGGTGCTGGATGCAGGCTGGGGTGAGGGAGGGGGCAGAAGAATGGAACTTACCTCAGGCAGTGTATCTCCCTAAGCTACCAACACCCTCCCAGGCAGCAGCTCCTAGGTGGGGGAGGCAGAAGGTCTCCACACGCCACTGCCCACAGGCATCACCCCTGAAGCTCCCACTGGCCACAGTTGCCAGCCAGTGGGAGCTGCAGAGTCGGTGCTTGGGTAGGGGCACCATGCAGAGGCACAACCCCATCCCAGGGTCCAGAGGGCCATTCCATCCACTTCTGGGAGTAAAGTGGTGCGAAGGGAGGGAAGCAGAGTGGGCAGGGAGATGCCTTAGTCTTGTTTCTGGCATGTCTCTGCACACCCCTTGTGGGGAGGAAGGCAGCAGATCTCCATGCGCTCCCCAGGGTGGGGGCAGCGTGTGGAGCTGCTTCCACTCCTCCCCCGGGTGCACAGAGACGTGCCAGCAGCCAGATGCTTCCAGGAACAGCGTGGGGCCACTGGCCACAACATGTAGGCAGCCTGCCTGCCTGAGCTCCGCTGCACCACTGGCCAGGACTCAGGGGCAGGTTGTCAGATATTTGTCCTGCATTTGGGGGCCCCCCTGTCGTTTGGGAGCCCATGCCACTGCATCATGTGTTCCATGGTAAATCCAGACCTGGTACACGGTATAATTAATAACTATAGGCCTGGATTATTTTAAATTGAAAAGAAGCTACCCTCTCTCTGGTCTATATTCTAAGCCAATCTGGAATATGTAGATATTTCTTTATCATGTATTTACCCATTTAAATGCATCATTAACAATTTCCCAGCTAAGCAATTTTTCATTTAATAGATCTTGGAACAACTTTCCTTAGAACTTTTTGTTGGTTTTACAAGATTTTCTACTTTAAAAGTGTTATCCAGAGAAAAGTAGGTTTTTCCTTTATTTTTTTTTCCTTTCCTCATTTTAATTACTTTTAATAGATACTTGGATGGAAATCTTAGTTTCATTAAGCTACTTACCATGTAATTTCACACTGTAAAAGTGTGCCTTCAGGGCAACAATTCCCATAGTCACCAAAAACCTTGTTAAAATAATTGGGTATTTATATAACAAGCACATTGATAAATCATTTTGTCTGTCACTGAGGAAAAAAAAAGTTATTAAAGCATCAAAATTTTATCTATCACTATTACAAGTAATGATCCCAAACACTAAGAATTATGGGTGAATTCAAATTCTCCTGTATAGGAGTCTATCTTGGAATTGGTCTCTATGCAGAAGTAGTGCAGGTGGGCTTGGGAGATGAAATACATTCCATTGACCAAGCACCCTGGCACAAGCCTATCATGTCGCTCCCCTCAAGTAGCTTATGGACTTACATAGCTGCCCAACTTCTGTAGAGATGGGACTACTGGATGTACTGCACTATACATGACTGGCAGAACACCATGTGACGGAATATACAAACCCCACACTGGGCCCAGGTAGCCCTGGTCCTCCAGACCTGCAGAGCATGCTCCAACTGGAGAGGAAGCTTTAAAGGGACGAACCCAGCTCAGGAAAAGTAGGCTGGGGAGGAAGATAGACCTACCCTGTGGGTTCTCATCAAAAAAAGCCTCCCTGTGACAAATAGGACTATACACGGAGCCAGGTGTGGCTGAAGGTTTGTTTTAGGAATTATGACAGTTGTCGCTTTCTAATCAACAGTTCTGTTATTTTGCACTACATTCAGCCCACTCACTCTTCATGATTAACAAGGAGTCAGATAGGAGTATGCCTGTCTTTCACTGACATCATCCCCCATGCACTGGATTTCATTTATATGGCAACTGGGCTTGGCAGAGTCACCTCAGTTTGACACCTGCCTCAAACGAGAGACCCATCAGGATAGGCTTATGCATTTACAGCTACAAAATCCAGCACACTATGGGGAAATTGAGGGCTTTGGCTCCAGTCTGTTGACATAGCTTGGACCAACATTTTACCAAGAATTATACCAGTATTATAAAACATCATTCACTTATTAAATATTTACTGAAAAATGGGATGAGGCCAGTCTTTGTTGGCATTAAATGTACTGGATTAGTGAAGTGAGAATTAAATGAGGTGCAACAGACTTTCAAATTGGGGTTAAAATTCTTTCTATTTTATTCTGCTTCCTATTTTATGTGCTGTTTGTGCAGTAGTATTACTCTGTACCTTTGCTATAAACATAAAATATGTTAGAGAAAGGAAAGTAGAGTAGAGAAGAACTTCACTGTACAGAATAGCAGACCAATTTCTCTAATGCTGGAAACCAGCTATATTACAAGAGCATACTGCTTTTAATTAAACTCTAAAAACTGCATAAGAATAATAAACAGCCTTTGTTAAGTACAAGAAAGGATCAAACAGAATACACTTGCAGAACCAGATGCCTTAGTGACTAGTACTAGGGATAAATTTAAATCTGACAAGTTTATAAATTTATCAATTATCCTTGGCAAACAGCAATTTAAATTCTCATTGGTGTAATGGATTCTTGCCTGTATGTCTGGGTCTCACTGCCAATCCTTTACAGAGGGGCATAACCTCAAGGCCTTAAATTTTACTCATTCCTTATGCAGTCAAGAATGGAGTTTTTCCAGGAATTAAGGACTAATGGGAAATTTTCAGAAGAGTTTAGAACACTGGGAGCTTCTAGGTGATGAGCTTTTTTCCAAACTTTAGCCCTAAAGGCATATTCCTGCAAATCTTTATGACTGTAGATGTTGGGTTTACGCCCAGTAGTATGTGCTAAAATCAATGATGAGTGTTTGCAGGAGTGGGTGCTATGGAAGAACATAAGGCCTCAACCTTCCTGCATTACCAGAAAGTAGCCTAAGGTAATAATATCAGCGATACTCAAAAAACTGCAAACAGGAAGAGGGGAAATGATTCTACAAATGTGGCCCCCACAACACATCAGAAAAACCAACCCAAATTCAGTACAGATATGTCTGTATTTTATTTCAGTGTATTCCTCAACCTCTGATAAGAAAGACTGCGGCACAGTAATTGTAAGCTAATAGAACATTTTGGGTATTGACATGCAAATGTCAATGCACAGAAACTGACAGAACCATGAGTCATTTCTGAGGTAGTTCACGAATACAAAGGGATCACATCTGTAATGTAGATTGATACATACCATTAGACCATTATCTCAATTCTCCATATTGAGCTTTATATCCAAATACTATGTTTTCCTCAAATTTTACCAAAGCTTGTCTTTATTTTTTATTGGAATAATTAACATCTGCTACACACGCATGCATACACACTACAATCACACACACACAAAGACGATGGGCCTGATTTTCCTGCTCACAGAAAGTAATATTTATTCATGCTATCAAATCTGTTACGCTCAATAGGATTACTTGCTTGAGTAAGTACAGTTTGCATTGCAGAAAAGGACCCAGGGTAATGAAAAGGTTTTTGAATCTCTTTTTTTGAGGGGGAGGGGGTCTCAAGCATAAAGAGTATCTCTTCATCTCTGCCTAAACTATTTGGGGGTTTAAAGGGGATGGTTTAAACTTCAAACATTAAAAGACAAATTACTCACATAATTTTAAGAGGGTTCAATCTGCTAGTGCAACAATCAGCATCTCATAGTAGATAACTGCACACTCATAAATCTGCACGACCTGGAACATATGCATAGTGGTTTCATTCCGTATCCTCTCCTGCATGCACACTTAGTCCCATTGTTGTAGAAATCATGGCGTCAATAACTTAAAACCAAACAATAAACATTTGAAAGAAAAGGGGTACTGTAAATAACATCATCCACTATAAAAGCGACAAAGAGTCTTGTAGCACCTTATAGACTAACAAATTTTAGGGATCATGAGCTTTTGTGGGTTAAGACCCACTTCATCAGATGAACGTTGTGGAAATCTCCAGAGGCAGGTATAAATTTACCTTGCTTTCTTGCCTGCATATTTATACCTGCCTCTGGAGATTTCCACAACATTCATCTGATGAAGTGGGTCTTAACCCACGAAAGCTCATGATCCCTAAAATTTGTTAGTCTATAAGGTGCTACAAGACTCTGTTGCTTTTGCAGATCCAGACTAACACGGCTACCTCTCTGATTCTTATCATCCACTATGTC